>CAWUFW010007806.1:0-600000 GCA_963921515.1 Calotriton arnoldi | reverse complement strand
GTTGATATAATGAGTACGGTTGGGTAACAATAAACATCTGTTATTCAGTGTCAAGAGACCCTCGGGTGAATGCACACTTTACAAATACATATGTTATGTTCTGTTAAACTGCACAAGAAGTACCAAACAACAAAATATGGACTTAACATTCAGCAGAGGATCAATGCGGATGGTGTGACAAACATTACAGTGGATGATACACACATGAGATAGTATGACCTACGTTCACGTACAAGAAAGAATCAGGCCACCAGGACAAATTAAGAAACACCCTCCATCCTAGCGGAATGATGGATAGAGATCACAATCCAACCTGAAGCAGCTGCGGTAGTCACCAGCATCCACACATCTGTTTCTGAACCAACTCACACAGAGGAACCCTTCATTTCAAATAACCAATGAAATTCATGTGGAAATGTAGTAAAACAAGACACACCTTATACATGACCAACTGAATACAGTGTCACACAGCCAGCATCTACAATTGCCATGTAATAACAGCCACATGCCTGTACACATCAGTCATAAACATTACAACATTACAACATGTGTCATGATGTCAAAAGTATATACTTCGACTTACATTGAAGGATGATGTGATAATTGAGCCATGCTGATCACATGGCTGGAATCAATGTGTATACTTGTAACATGCATGGATCTCAGGGATCGCCAGAAGTAGCAGCTGCTACCCCTGGATTGTCCTTTGCTGCCTCTAGCAGTGCCCCTGCAACCCCTAAACTCTCTGTATGTAGGGAAAGCACCAGGCAAATCCCGGTGGATCGAAGGTATTGGAGGTCTCTTTTTAAATTGCAGGACCAGTGCTAGGTTATGGATGCTGGACCCACAGAACTCCCAGCCCCCAGGGGGTTTATCGTACTAGTTTTAAATAGTGGCGTGTGTCACAGGCAGCTTGCTGTGAAGAAAACCACAGCTCTGTTCACCCTACACAAAAAAAGATATAGAAGCAGCACCTGTCATCTGGTTCCTGAACTCTCACAGCATGATTTAAGCTGACATGAGGTGAGAGCCCCACTCACCCAGGCAAGGAGAGAGATGGTGTGAGGCAGATTCTGATTATTGTATATCTAAGCAGTACACCGGATTCCTGCTGGTTGCCAGGATGAATCCAACAACCACCATATTGCTGAAAGTCTCTGACGCTTTTACATGTCAGTTGAGTTTGGGAGAAATTACAGCGAATTTAGAAAACCAACTTACTAACTGTGTCACAATTGCACTTTAAAAGTGCTTTAAAGTTTGTAGAAATGTTTATGTTAGAAAATGACCAGTAGGAAAAAGAGTAAACGCATAGGGGACGATTACGATGTCAACACCATCTTGTAAACAGGACCGACCGGCCTCTGGTCGACGGTACCGCCCACTTTATTAGGATGCGACAGAACACTGTTCGGTCGCATTCCAACATTCCCCTATGGGAGCAAGCATTAGGGTCATAAACCGCCCCTAATACATGCTCCCATAGGGGAATGGGAGGTGTTCATCTCTGCACGCCGTGGCAGGCACCTCAAGTTGCCTGCCATGGGATTCAGGGTTCAACGGGGGGGCACCATATGTGCCCCCTCGGCCCCCAACTGGAGGCCACACACACAAGGGCCAAACACGCTTTCTGACATGGCTTCCATGTCGGACAGGCCGGAATGGAAACTGTGCCGGAAACCATGCATCGTAATCCCAAGGGCAGAAAGGCCCACCCTTTGAGATTATGAGCCAGTAACAACTGCCTGACGGGCTCCTTAAGCCTATCGGAAGCCAGCCGGAATGACCGTCCGGTTTCAATTCCGACCGGCTGATACATAAACAGCCGGTCAGGATTTGAAACTGACGATGGGGGTCGGAACGCCTCTGACCAAAGGTCGGAAGCTTTCCCACCTGCATCGTAATAGGCCCCATAATGTTCCGAATCCTAATAAATAAACTATGAAAATGCATTAGTTAAATCACATGCAGGATTATGAATCTTCTTAAATGTTTGTAAATTCAATTTTTTTTGCACCATGCAACCATTTCTTAACGTGTGTATTAACAAGTCCCAAAAGTCTTTCCACTCAACTCTTGCTCACATTTACATTAATGAGATATTCATCAAAACTGCTTAGCATTAACGACATCTTTCAGAAATGTGCTGACTATAACATCATGTTCATCCAGCTCCTCACCCCTTGTTAGATCATGTGTTAGAATACTAAGAGCTTATTAAAACTGATTATGTTAAATGATGACTTAGAGACTTTTATGAATGCTGTTTCGGAATAACAATGATAGATGTTTTCATATTACTGACTAGTCATTGTTCACACATCAAGCTCATAGGGCATCCTTTAGCTTAGGTAAGAGGGTTCTCATGAGAACTTTCCCTCATGTAACAAATGCTGTAACAATTGTATCGATCAATGGCAACAAGGGTACTGATTTTGGGAATCGGATGAAGAAGCATCGTAAGACTGACGACACCACCTGTCCACTGGATATTGACGGAGCACGCCTACAGAATTGTTACAAAAGTATGAATTTATATTAATGAGTGTTCCTAGGTAGTTAGCACATTCTTTACCTCATCCTCATTCTCTGAGACTTACCCTTACCTATATGCTCTTGACTTTTCCAGTAGTGCTGCCACTGGATCTTTCCTTGTCCTGAGACTCTTCTTTATGGAGAGTTGATTTCCTTGGCTATTTTTCTGAGGTGACAACATTTGGATTATTAGTGATCAATGCTACTGCAAGGATCTCACTTTTATTTACAGTTGGTACTGCAGCTGTAGGGAACTCGTCTGAGTTTCCAGAACTACTCTTTATGAGAAGTTGATTTCTTACTCGCTCTTCTCCAGGGGAACTCTTCGTGGGTTCTATTTTAGGATAGGTCCTTTAGTTAGTTTACAGGGTTTCTTTAGGGAACACTGTGTATTTTTCTAATGCTGACTTCTAACCAAATGTATTTTATATTTCTGTAAACTTACTAAACTGAACAAAAACATTTAGAGATTCTAACCTTTTAACTACTTACTGTAGTGATTTCACATATTTATATTTAGTGTTGCAGGGCCACTAGTGGTATGTTCATTATTTGCACAGTAAGGTGGTCTGGTTTGTGTTTCTAACAGTGACTATTTGTAGTATACCATGCAGGAACATTGGAGCTGTACAGGGCTAATCATAATTCTTAAAAAGTGGTAATTGCGGCGAGATCTTCTTAGTTTATATCCACACTGTATCACTGATATAATTATTTATCTGTCATTATCTTGTTTCAACATATAGCTTCCCATTGCTCATTGCCTTTAGCAGTTTTGTCTGGTAAAGCCACTAAAATCATGTCAACTGTTCTAGTCTATGTGGTATGTGGTACCATATAGAAATTGCAGTTTTACTTTTACGATGCTATCACCTACTTTATTTCACAAAAGTGTGTCTCACTGTTATGATGTGCTTTAAAATGAAAAATTGCTTGCTAACTATGTACCTCTTGACCCCTGCCTCACAGACATGTCACGGAGTCCCTGAGAAGGAACATATGTAAGCATACATGAGTATGTGCATTTTTTTTGTAAGTTACCTGCAAATATCTAAGGGATAGTTTCAGTGCTGACGAAGGCTAATTGTCCTGTAATGGTATACATATAGCCATAACATGTAGACCAGCGATGCAGGGGCACTAAAGAGCTCCCACTGCCCACTAGGTACAATCCAAACCACCTCCTTTTTAAAATCTCATCAGGATACCCTCTAATAATCTGCCTGATCCCTGTGATATTAACATCTCCCTTAAACAGGTTTAGCCCATCCAGATGTACCATCATTCTGGATGAGGGACTTGATGATGAAGCATGCCACAAATAAGCGGTGGATGAGAGTTCCTATAAAATCTAAAAGGAATTCCTTCTGCAGGTTTTTGAACTATGTAGAGGCACACCCCACTGACCTTGAGACATCAGGGTGCCTTATCTCATTTGAGGAAGATATCCAGGAGAGTGTGGAGGTTTTTGTGGAAAGGAGTGTCGTAAAAGCCATGCCCAGCCTCTGTGACTTACAGTGTCACAGCGTTCTACCTCATGTGACAGAGATGCTATGTGACTCGAAAGTCTTGTGGTGTGCTTGTTGTCATGCTGCCTTATAAATACAGTCACAAGTAGGACCCGCATAACAATGGAATGGCTTTCCTATTATGGATGTCTTTGAGCAAGCAACATCCAGAGTGGCATACTGACTAGAAATCAACAGACATGAGTGTAGCTAATCCTTAACTTAACTTAAATTGAATAGAGCATGCAAATTAGAAACATCTATTGACCCCCCTCCTGATTTTTACTCTACATTCTGCGCCCAGATTTATGAAAAAGTCTAAAGTTGTTGCGCTGTGTTGAATGAAAGTAGGGAACAGAGCAGTACCATATCTACTAAGATATGGCCTGTTTCCCTCTCTCCCTGTAATGGTGCACTTTAGGCTGCTAAGCCTCTTTCCACACAGTCTTTTGTCATAGTGTAAGTGTGCATGCGTTCTGTAAGGGTACCCTTCTAGTACAAAAACTATCCATTAACACCTTTCCTGCTTTGCATGTGTGCAGTACAATAGGAATGCCAATGTACAACCCATGGAAAGCCCTCTTGACAAATTAATGCAAAGCAGCACGTAGTGCAACTTTGCGTAACTTAGGGAAACTATCCAGTGCAAATCCTGATTTGCATTGGATTGTATATCCCTGCATAACACTTTGTATCGGGTTTGAGGTACAAAAGTAATGCAAAATCATCGTAAAGTGTTAATAAGTCTATGCCTCCAGTTTGTGACTACAAGGATCCCCATGGTACCAGCCTCCATGGGGCCTGCATTCCCATACAGTGAGGGCAGGAAAGTAGGTGTGTGTGCTACACTTCGCACAGATTGGAGTGATTTACTACATTGTCAAATATTACTACACATGCTTGTGTTTGCAGTATTGTTTACGTTTTGTGGGCATCAGTTTGCTGTGGTACAGAATACATGTATGAGTGATCTGACTTCCACTATTTCACTTCCAATTGATATGTCTCCTCTATATTTATCTTATCATACTTCTATTTCCACAGAACTACCCTTACTAAGAACTCAACCACAAGACACAAGTTTTAGAGTATGTAGTGTATGAATGTTTGTGGGTGTGTTGTTTCATGCATTCATAAAATTGAGAATTCCTAATACATTATAAGGGATCAAGTTCGTGAAGAAAGCTGGGGACCCTGTACGGGGGTCAAAAATTGGCTGAAACATGCTGTAGAGGAACGCATAAGTAATAATTATCCTCGGCATCACAAATCAATTTTTAACCACCAATTTGGCCCCACATAAATAAAAAATAAGTAGGTCCTAGAGGGATTTTTAAATTCTATTCATCAGGATCCCATATACGGTATTTTGACAAAATATTGAGTTGTAAATATTCGGATACAGAAATATTGGGAACAAACATTGTGATGCAGACATTTTATTGTCAAGAATATTGATTTTTTTCATACAAGTAATATTGCTGTTAAGAATATCATTGTTAATATCGCTTTTAATAATATAGTTGTAAAAAATATCATTTTAGAATAATTTTATTGTGTTTTAGTTCATATATTAATTTTGTATGTTATTATTGCTTGTATAATTGTTAATAATATTCTTAAATATAGTTTATAATTTTAAGTGATTTTTCATTCATAATTTAACTGCTAATTGTAATTTATAGTGTTGTAGCAAGTTGTTAGGTTTGTAGGGGTATATGGTGGGAAGGTAATCAAGTACTATTTAATTAACAATTAATTTTGAATATATTTTTCAATAGTTAATTGGATATTAGTTATGTAAACTGTGTAATAACTTCTAATATTAGTTATATTTTAGGTGTGGACTGTTGGGTTTGTAGGAGCATAGGATGGGAATTTAATTAAGTAATAATTAATTATCAATTATTTATTTAGTATTGATTATTTAATTTATAATTAATTATGTACATTAGATAATACTGATTTATTTAAGTTACATTTAAGTTGTGGGTTGCTAAGGTTTCCGGGTATAGGGTGGGATGTGAATTAAGCAATAATTAACTAAATATTGATTGTGAATTAATTAGTTGATTGATTATTAATGGTGTAAATTGTGTTATACTTATTTATTTTACTTATATTTTTAATGTGGCCTGCTAGGTTTGTGGGGAAAGTTAATTAAGTAATAAATAAGTAACATTTTTTAATTGAAAATAAATTATTAAATTGTTCAACAATCATGTAAATTGTTGAATAGTTTTTTGTTTTTTATATATATATAATTTGTTTTGGGTTAATTAATAATGTTCATATTAAGAGTTTGATATTTGTTATAAATTAATAGGGTTATTCAAATATGTGATGTGTTTGAAATAAAGTACTTTCCCTACTGTTGCACAGATTGGAGTGGGAATAGTAAATTTAACCACTCGGAAGTCCAAAGCTTTTCTTACTATTGCACAGACTGGAGTAGGAATAGTACATTTAACCCCTCTGAAAACCAACGCTTTCCCTACTGTTAGACAGACTGGAGTTGGAATATTACATTTAATTCCTCCAAAGTCCACACTTTCCCTACTGTTGCACAGATTGGAGTGGCAGTAGTTAATCTTACCCCTCCGAAGTCCAATGCCTTCCCTACTGTTGCACAGACTAGAGGTGGAATAGTAAATCTTACCCATCCTAAGTCTAATACTTTCCCTACTATTAACCGGTTTTGAGTGGGAATAGTAAATGTAAACCCTCTGAAAGCCTAAGCTTTCACTACTGTTGCATAAACTGGAGTGGAATAGTATATCGATCATTCCCAGACTTCAATACTTTTCCTAATATTGTTTAAATATATCTATTAATATTATTTGTTAATTTTATATAATTTGTTTTATATATACATACAAATATATATATATATATATATATATATGAAATTTGACGAGAAGACGCTTCAGCCAGACGAGTCGGGGCTTGGATACGGAGTCACCGTGACATATTCCACATATATGAGCATGTTAGTCCTTCCTTACTGTCATGTTATCCAACAGCATTTAAACTCCCGAGCACCTGATCCTCACTTTGCATATGATTAAGACCGTTATTCGGTCGAAACGCGTAATGCTGTGTTGCTGGTACCTGCTGGAATAAACAAAATTTGTTTCACTTCACTCCCGACTGGAGGGCTTGTTTGCTCACACAATGAAGGCTGTGTGGGATTGCTTGTGGAATATATATATATATATATATATATATATATATATATATATATATATATATATATATGTACGCTCCCAAACTTGCATATTTCTCACAACAAGAAAGAAAAGCACTCACGGGGGCGAGTCCAGGGTTTTTATTCACGGACTCACAGCAACCAGTCGATGGTAATCAGGCGCGCCGGAAACGGCCTTCATTTATTTCATTTACTTTCCCAACACCAACATGGGTTGACACAGAGAAGGGACAAACTCATATGAGAGCATAAACATTTACTATTTGAGCCTCCACTTATTGTTAATTATGGCTCTAACACAAATTCGTAATGCTTCTGTGACAAGAGACTCTACACATGGATTGAGTATTGGCCGAATCTCCGGCGAGAGCGAAATTGTATTATTGTGTATATTGTGTTGTGCATGAGCCATGGTCAATATGTGTTAGGCTCAATGAGAGCATATTTATTTATATATATATGTAGATTTATTGCACTATGGTCTTAAATGAAATGACTTTTGCACTTTCAGAGATGGCGCCATGATTTTATAGGTATTTGTCCTTTCTCTGTGTTAACTCATGTATGAGACATGACACAAAGATTTTGGACAAAGGAACTGGTTGGTTTTACGGTGAGAGCGTAATTCTAACAATTAGGTGCATTGTAGCCCATCGGTGGGCGGAATTGCTAACTAGCATTACGAATTTGTGTTAGAGTCATAATTAACAATATGTGGAGGCTCAAATAGTAAATGTTTTCTTGTATATATATTTACATTTATCTATATACATATGCTAAATTTGAATGCACTGTGACCATTGATGGTATGAATTTTGTGCGTTCCAATATGGCGCTATGCTCTCATATGAGTTTGTCCCTTCTCTGTGTCAACCCATGTCGGTGTTGGGAAAGTAAATGAAATAAATGAAGGCCGTTTCCGGCGCGCCTGATTACCATCGAAAAAGGCAGCTGCCGAAACGCGTCTGGTTGCTGTGAGTCCGTGAATAAAAGACCTGGACTCGCCCCCGTGAGTGCTTTTCTTTCTTGTTGTGAGAAATATGCAAGTTTGGGAGCGTACATGTTAGCGGGAGCACAACCCGCGAGAAAGCACCCGTCCGCGAGTGCGCGAAGAAACTTATGGAGTTTGAGATGTCATCAGTGATGTCATCAGTGATGTCACTGACCATGTCATGAGTGATGTAATATGTGACGTCATCAGCAGTGCATTGCGGGGGCGCGATTTATAGTTAGCTGAACTAACTATAACGGGGAATTTCACGGGTTTTGTACGAGTGCAATGTCCAATTAACTATAACTGTCCCTAAAACCTATGGTTTTTTCAGTGAATTTCAAAGGTTTTTTAAATGCAAATTTCTAACTATAACGTGTCTGAAACCTATGGTTTTTTCAGTGAATTTCAAAGGTTTTTTAAATGCTAATTTCTAACTATAACGTGCCTGAAACCTATGGTTTTTTCAGTGAATTTCAAAGGTTTTTTAAATGCTAATTTCTAACTATAACGTGCCTGAAACCTATGGTTTTTTCAGTGAATTTCAAAGGTTTTTTAAATGCTAATTCCTAACTATAACATGTCTGAAACCTATGGTTTTTTTCAGTGAATTTCAAAGGTTTTGTAAATGACAATTTTTAAATGTATTAATTGTTATCTTTATTTTTTTGATACTGATTTACTACATTTTTTTAAACTATTTATTTTTAGATATTTTATTTTTAAATTACATTGTAATTACATTATACATTACATTACAAAATATACTTTCTCAGAATGAATTACTTTAGTTTAAATACTTTGCAAATAGGCAATAGACTTTTAAGTACAGTAGTTACAGTTGTTGCAATGGGCAACACAATTTCAAACACAATGCAACATTGAGCTCAATGTGAATTTCTAGTTAAATGCAATTAGTTACTTTATGGATTACTTTTCTAACCACAGGACTGGATCCTAGATTCAGTCCTGGGACATCTCCTGTAAACAGTTGAGTAAAAGCGTTTTGGTTACAGTAGTGATTTTTAAGGAATATTATTGTATTTTAAAAGTTGACACTTCGAAACTTTTTCACATACAATCACCAATGTTATCCTATGGGAGGAAATTCACTTAGCAGGTAAGTAGTGTTATCGTTACTTTTTCTTACTCAGTGGTGGATCCTGGATCCAGCACTGGTGCATCTCCTGTAAACAGTTGAAAGAATGTGTTTAAGTCATACAGGCGATTTTTAAGGAATATTTGTAGTTTGTGAAAATCGACACTTTGAAACTTTTCTGCTGAAAACCAGACAATGGATTCCTATGGAAGGAAATACAAGTTACTGGTAAGTACGGTTAGAATTACTTTTCAGAGTCAGTGCTGGGCTAAAAGATGCAGCACTGGGTTCTCTCCTGATAACAGGTGAGTAAATCGGAATTCGTAGTTCGGATGATTTTAGAGGAATATTATAAAGTTCCAAAACTCCACACTTAGAAGAATTTCCAAGTGAAACCAGTCAATGTTAGCCTATGGAAGGAAATTCAAGTTACTGGTAAGTACGGTTAGAATTACTTTTCAGGGTCAGTGCTGGGCTAAAAGATGCAGCACTGAATTCTCTCATGATAACAGGTGAGTAAATCGGAATTCGTAGTTCGGCTGATTTTAGAGGAATATTATAAAGTTCCAAAACTCCACACTTAGAAGAATTTCCAAGTGAAACCAGTCAATGTTAGCCTATGGAAGGAAATTCAAGTTACTGGTAAGTACGGTTAGAATTACTTTTCAGGGTCAGTGCTGGGCTAAAAGATGCAGCACTGGGTTCTCTCCTGATAACAGGTGAGTAAATCGGAATTCGTAGTTCGGCTGATTTTAGAGGAATATTTGCACAATGGTGAAGGAAGGGGGTGTGGCCTGAGGTGACATGCCTGCAAACACGCCCTGTGGCGCGTTTTAAGTTGGAGAATTAATTCCTCCTCATTCCCGAGGGTCCCTAGGGGCCAAGTATCCCACCAGGTACCTCCAGTATGCGCCAGAGAGCTGCGTTGCAGAGAGGTGATCAAACGCCACGCCCCTTTTTACAACACTCTGCAACGCAGCTCCGTGGTGCTTACTGGAGGTACCTGGTGGGCTAGTTGGCGCCCAGGGACCCTCAGGATTGAAGAGGAATTAATTCCTGAACTTAAAACACGCCACGGGGCCTGTTTGCACACATGTCACCTGAAGCCCCGCCCTCCCTTCACCACTGTGCAAACGCGCCCGTGGCGCGTTTTAAGTTGGGGGATTAAGTCCCCTTGAATCCTGAGGGTCCCTGGAGTCCAACTAGCCCACCAGGTACCTCCAAAAGCGCCACAGAGCTGCGTTGCAGAGAGGTGTAAAAGGGCGTGGCCTCTGTACACCTCTCTGCAACACAGCCCCTGGCGCATACTGGAGGTTCCTGGTGGGCTACTTGGCCTCCAGGGACCCCCAGTATTCAAGGGAATTACTTCCCTTCTTAAAACGCGCCAGGGGGCGCGTTTGCAGACTGCTGCAGGTAGGGGCGGGGCCTCTGGGGCGATGCCGATCTTTTTTTTTTTTTTTGTATGGCAGGGGGGCTGCGTGGCCCCCCTTCCCTCAGCCCTTTTGGCCCCGGGGACCCCATCCCCCGGGGCCTGAGGATTTTTTTAAAATAAAAAAACGGGAAGGGGGCCGTGTGGTCCCCCTTCCCTGGGCCTCTATTGGCCCCGGGGACCCCATCCCCCGGGCATGCCCGCTTTGTTTTTTATTTAAAAATATTGGAGGGGGCTGCGTGGCCCCTCCTCAGGCCACTTATGGCCCCGGGGACCCCATCCCCGGGGCCGGCCTTTACATTTAAAAAAAAAAAATTATTTGTAGGGGAGGGAGGCCGCGTGGCCCCCCTCCCGGGCCACTAATTTCCCTGGGGACCCCATCCCCCGGGGCCTGGCCTCTGGTTGGGGACTGTGGGGGGGTCCCCAATCCCCCCACAGTCCCACCGGCTCCCTGCGTCCTGCGGGAGCCGGCATTGCTTTTCCATAAGGGGAGCTGCTGACATGCAGCTCCCCTTATGGAAAAGCAATTCTGCTTTGCTTCATTGAAGCGAGAGCAGGTTTCCTGCTCTCGCTTCAATGAAGCAAAGCAGTTTGCAATGGCAGGACGGGAGCCGCGAGGCTCCCGTCCTGCCATTGCAAACAGCAGTGTCCCGGGGTAGGCACCCCGGGACACTGCAGGAGCCGGCCCTGGGGGTGGCGGTCCCCAGGGCCATCAAGGGCTCCAGGAGGGGGCCGCGCGATCCCCTCCCATCCTGTACACAGCCCCGGGGAGGTGGTGGTCCCCGGGGCTCGGGGTCCTAAATGGACCCCCACATTTTATTATTTAGTGCCCCGGGGAGGTGGCGGTCCCCGGGACATGTGGGGGCTCGAGCCCCCCCACAGGTTATTTAAAAAAATAAAAAGAAGTCCCGGGGTGGCGGTCTCGAGGCTGCGGGAGGGCCCAGAGCCCTCCCGCAGCATTTTAATTGAAAGCCCCGGGGGTGGCGGTCCCCGGGCTTGGGAGCCTTAGAGGCCCCCCACATACATTTTTCATTAACCCCGCATGCTCCCGGGACTTGGCCCACCCGGGGGCCAAATCACAAAGAAGCGCGGGAGCCTTGGCTTCATTTTTTTTTTTATCGGCAGGATCGGCGCACCCAGCGCGTTTTCTGCCGATTTTTTAAAAAAAAGATTTTTTTGGCCCTGGGGTCCTTGTGGGACCCCCTGATCAGGCCTAGGGGGTCAGGGTGTTTCTACCCTGCCCCCTTTTGCGTTTTACGCAGTTGTTTTTCTGCTTTCTTGTTCCTTGGTTCTACCGAGGAACAAGATGGCTGCCAACACTTCCTGGTTTGGAGTGTTGACAGCCAATTAGCATGCAGCTCGTGATCGGGAGGGTGCGCGGATCCAACGCGGCCATAAATATCGAAACTTTTATTTTTGATTTTCTCCAAAACTGCTGAACGGATTTACACCATTTAAAAAAAAGGTCGCTTTCTGAACCAAGCGCTACCTTTTTGCAAAATTTAGTGTAATTCCGTTCAGCAGTTCGGGCTGTAGCCGTGGCTAAAATTTCCTACGGGAATTAACATGGAGAAAACGCGTTTTGGGACCCCCCTTTTTTCTCAGCCGCCGCTTGATGAATCACCCCGAAACTTTCAAGACAGGAGCGGACCGGAGCGGCCCACTAGTTTTGAAAATTTCGCGATGATTCGTCAAACGATGGGAATAGAATGTTGCGGATTTCCTATGGATAAAGGTCCAAACTGTAACTATCTACTGGCGACCGCCAGTAGATTATATATATATATATTTATATATATATATATATATATATATATATATATATATTGCCGCTCTGGTGTCCAAAAACACACTGCACTCACGGGGTGAATTCAATCCTTTATTGAAGTACACAAGTATCGAGGACGCGTTTCGGCGTTCTGCCTTCTTCCAGCTCGCGTGTACTCCACACAGCGTGTGTGGATCAGTGCCTTAAATGTCAGAGCTGAATGCTCATTGGGCGCGGCAGATGTCAGGGAGAGAGGGATAGGTCAATCTCTATCCAATGTATTGGACCCCTCAGCTGTCACACCTCCCTTTACCGCTGGCTTAGACACCTCACCACGTCGTGTGGATGGTCTGTAGGGCACCCCTCGTCAACCACCAGGTTCCGTCACAGTCAGCGCAGGGGTCGGCATATATCCGATACTCCTCCAGTCTGTATGGCTGGCGCTTCCTCACGACGCTTATGCTGCGGCGCCCAGGGGCGGTGCAAGACGCCTTAATATCATCGCTCCACAGTCCACCTTGGCATTCGCTGCACTCTTCTGACGGGTGCAGAAATAGTGGAGGTGGGTCCACTCTTAATTATTGCCGCTCTGGTGTCCAAAAACACACTGCACTCACGGGGTGAATTCAATCCTTTATTGAAGTACACAAGTATCGAGGACGCGTTTCGGCGTTCTGCCTTCTTCCAGCTCGCGTGTACTCCACACAGCGTGTGTGGATCAGTGCCTTAAATGTCAGAGCTGAATGCTCATTGGGCGCGGCAGATGTCAGGGAGAGAGGGATAGGTCAATCTCTATCCAATGTATTGGACCCCTCAGCTGTCACACCTCCCTTTACCGCTGGCTTAGACACCTCACCACGTCGTGTGGATGGTCTGTAGGGCACCCTCGTCAACCACCAGGTTCCGTCACAGTCAGCGCAGGGGTCGGCATATATCCGATACTCCTCCAGTCTGTATGGCTGGCGCTTCCTCACGACGCTTATGCTGCGGCGCCCAGGGGCGGTGCAAGACGCCTTAATATCATCGCTCCACAGTCCACCTTGGCATTCGCTGCACTCTTCTGACGGGTGCAGAAATAGTGGAGGTGGGTCCACTCTTAATTATTGCCGCTCTGGTGTCCAAAAACACACTGCACTCACGGGGTGAATTCAATCCTTTATTGAAGTACACAAGTATCGAGGACGCGTTTCGGCGTTCTGCCTTCTTCCAGCTCGCGTGTACTCCACACAGCGTGTGTGGATCAGTGCCTTAAATGTCAGAGCTGAATGCTCATTGGGCGCGGCAGATGTCAGGGAGAGAGGGATAGGTCAATCTCTATCCAATGTATTGGACCCCTCAGCTGTCACACCTCCCTTTCCCGCTGGCTTAGACACCTCACCACGTCGTGTGGATGGTCTGTAGGGCACCCCTCGTCAACCACCAGGTTCCGTCACAGTCAGCGCAGGGGTCGGCATATATCCGATACTCCTCCAGTCTGTATGGCTGGCGCTTCCTCACGACGCTTATGCTGCGGCGCCCAGGGGCGGTGCAAGACGCCTTAATATCATCGCTCCACAGTCCACCTTGGCAGTCGCTGCACTCTTCTGACGGGTGCAGAAATAGTGGAGGTGGGTCCACTCTTAATTATTGCCGCTCTGGTGTCCAAAAACACACTGCACTCACGGGGTGAATTCAATCCTTTATTGAAGTACACAAGTATCGAGGACGCGTTTCAGCGTTCTGCCTTCTTCCAGCTCGCGTGTACTCCACACAGCGTGTGTGGATCAGTGCCTTAAATGTCAGAGCTGAATGCTCATTGGGCGCGGCAGATGTCAGGGAGAGAGGGATAGGTCAATCTCTATCCAATGTATTGGACCCCTCAGCTGTCACACCTCCCTTTACCGCTGGCTTAGACACCTCACCACGTCGTGTGGATGGTCTGTAGGGCACCCCTCGTCAACCACCAGGTTCCGTCACAGTCAGCGCAGGGGTCGGCATATATCCGATACTCCTCCAGTCTGTATGGCTGGCGCTTCCTCACGACGCTTATGCTGCGGCGCCCAGGGGCGGTGCAAGACGCCTTAATATCATCGCTCCACAGTCCACCTTGGCATTCGCTGCACTCTTCTGACGGGTGCAGAAATAGTGGAGGTGGGTCCACTCTTAATTATTGCCGCTCTGGTGTCCAAAAACACACTGCACTCACGGGGTGAATTCAATCCTTTATTGAAGTACACAAGTATCGAGGACGCGTTTCGGCGTTCTGCCTTCTTCCAGCTCGCGTATACTCCACACAGCGTGTGTGGATCAGTGCCTTAAATGTCAGAGCTGAATGCTCATTGGGCGCGGCAGATGTCAGGGAGAGAGGGATAGGTCAATCTCTATCCAATGTATTGGACCCCTCAGCTGTCACACCTCCCTTTACCGCTGGCTTAGACACCTCACCACGTCATGTGGATGGTCTGTAGGGCACCCTCGTCAACCACCAGGTTCCGTCACAGTCAGCGCAGGGGTCGGCATATATCCGATACTCCTCCAGTCTGTATGGCTGGCGCTTCCTCACGACGCTTATGCTGCGGCGCCCAGGGGCGGTGCAAGACGCCTTAATATCATCGCTCCACAGTCCACCTTGGCATTCGCTGCACTCTTCTGACGGGTGCAGAAATAGTGGAGGTGGGTCCACTCTTAATTATTGCCGCTCTGGTGTCCAAAAACACACTGCACTCACGGGGTGAATTCAATCCTTTATTGAAGTACACAAGTATCGAGGACGCGTTTCGGCGTTCTGCCTTCTTCCAGCTCGCGTGTACTCCACACAGCGTGTGTGGATCAGTGCCTTAAATGTCAGAGCTGAATGCTCATTGGGCGCGGCAGATGTCAGGGAGAGAGGGATAGGTCAATCTCTATCCAATGTATTGGACCCCTCAGCTGTCACACCTCCCTTTACCGCTGGCTTAGACACCTCACCACGTCGTGTGGATGGTCTGTAGGGCACCCTCGTCAACCACCAGGTTCCGTCACAGTCAGCGCAGGGGTCGGCATATATCCGATACTCCTCCAGTCTGTATGGCTGGCGCTTCCTCACGACGCTTATGCTGCGGCGCCCAGGGGCGGTGCAAGACGCCTTAATATCATCGCTCCACAGTCCACCTTGGCATTCGCTGCACTCTTCTGACGGGTGCAGAAATAGTGGAGGTGGGTCCACTCTTAATTATTGCCGCTCTGGTGTCCAAAAACACACTGCACTCACGGGGTGAATTCAATCCTTTATTGAAGTACACAAGTATCGAGGACGCGTTTCGGCGTTCTGCCTTCTTCCAGCTCGCGTGTACTCCACACAGCGTGTGTGGATCAGTGCCTTAAATGTCAGAGCTGAATGCTCATTGGGCGCGGCAGATGTCAGGGAGAGAGGGATAGGTCAATCTCTATCCAATGTATTGGACCCCTCAGCTGTCACACCTCCCTTTACCGCTGGCTTAGACACCTCACCACGTCGTGTGGATGGTCTGTAGGGCACCCTCGTCAACCACCAGGTTCCGTCACAGTCAGCGCAGGGGTCGGCATATATCCGATACTCCTCCAGTCTGTATGGCTGGCGCTTCCTCACGACGCTTATGCTGCGGCGCCCAGGGGCGGTGCAAGACGCCTTAATATCATCGCTCCACAGTCCACCTTGGCATTCGCTGCACTCTTCTGACGGGTGCAGAAATAGTGGAGGTGGGTCCACTCTTAATTATTGCCGCTCTGGTGTCCAAAAACACACTGCACTCACGGGGTGAATTCAATCCTTTATTGAAGTACACAAGTATCGAGGACGCGTTTCGGCGTTCTGCCTTCTTCCAGCTCGCGTGTACTCCACACAGCGTGTGTGGATCAGTGCCTTAAATGTCAGAGCTGAATGCTCATTGGGCGCGGCAGATGTCAGGGAGAGAGGGATAGGTCAATCTCTATCCAATGTATTGGACCCCTCAGCTGTCACACCTCCCTTTACCGCTGGCTTAGACACCTCACCACGTCGTGTGGATGGTCTGTAGGGCACCCCTCGTCAACCACCAGGTTCCGTCACAGTCAGCGCAGGGGTCGGCATATATCCGATACTCCTCCAGTCTGTATGGCTGGCGCTTCCTCACGACGCTTATGCTGCGGCGCCCAGGGGCGGTGCAAGACGCCTTAATATCATCGCTCCACAGTCCACCTTGGCATTCGCTGCACTCTTCTGACGGGTGCAGAAATAGTGGAGGTGGGTCCACTCTTAATTATTGCCGCTCTGGTGTCCAAAAACACACTGCACTCACGGGGTGAATTCAATCCTTTATTGAAGTACACAAGTATCGAGGACGCGTTTCGGCGTTCTGCCTTCTTCCAGCTCGCGTGTACTCCACACAGCGTGTGTGGATCAGTGCCTTAAATGTCAGAGCTGAATGCTCATTGGGCGCGGCAGATGTCAGGGAGAGAGGGATAGGTCAATCTCTATCCAATGTATTGGACCCCTCAGCTGTCACACCTCCCTTTACCGCTGGCTTAGACACCTCACCACGTCGTGTGGATGGTCTGTAGGGCACCCCTCGTCAACCACCAGGTTCCGTCACAGTCAGCGCAGGGGTCGGCATATATCCGATACTCCTCCAGTCTGTATGGCTGGCGCTTCCTCACGACGCTTATGCTGCGGCGCCCAGGGGCGGTGCAAGACGCCTTAATATCATCGCTCCACAGTCCACCTTGGCATTCGCTGCACTCTTCTGACGGGTGCAGAAATAGTGGAGGTGGGTCCACTCTTAATTATTGCCGCTCTGGTGTCCAAAAACACACTGCACTCACGGGGTGAATTCAATCCTTTATTGAAGTACACAAGTATCGAGGACGCGTTTCGGCGTTCTGCCTTCTTCCAGCTCGCGTGTACTCCACACAGCGTGTGTGGATCAGTGCCTTAGATGTCAGAGCTGAATGCTCATTGGGCGCGGCAGATGTCAGGGAGAGAGGGATAGGTCAATCTCTATCCAATGTATTGGACCCCTCAGCTGTCACACCTCCCTTTACCGCTGGCTTAGACACCTCACCACGTCGTGTGGATGGTCTGTAGGGCACCCCTCGTCAACCACCAGGTTCCGTCACAGTCAGCGCAGGGGTCGGCATATATCCGATACTCCTCCAGTCTGTATGGCTGGCGCTTCCTCACGACGCTTATGCTGCGGCGCCCAGGGGCGGTGCAAGACGCCTTAATATCATCGCTCCACAGTCCACCTTGGCATTCGCTGCACTCTTCTGACGGGTGCAGAAATAGTGGAGGTGGGTCCACTCTTAATTATTGCCGCTCTGGTGTCCAAAAACACACTGCACTCACGGGGTGAATTCAATCCTTTATTGAAGTACACAAGTATCGAGGACGCGTTTCGGCGTTCTGCCTTCTTCCAGCTCGCGTGTACTCCACACAGCGTGTGTGGATCAGTGCCTTAAATATCAGAGCTGAATGCTCATTGGGCGCACAGTCTTAGCAGCTCCCCATGTGGAAAAGCAATGCCGGCTCCCAAGGGACGCGGGGAGCCGGCGGGACTGTGGCGGGATTGGGGACCCCCCCACAGTCCCCAACGGAGAGGGCCAGCCCCGGGGGATGGGGTCCCCGGGCAAGTAGTGGCCTGGGAGGGGGCCACGCAGCCCCCTCCCCAAAGTTTAAAAAAATAAAAAAAGGGTATGGCCGGCCCCGGGGATGGGGTCCCCGGGCCTTAAATGGCCAGAGGAGGGGGCCACGCAGCCCCCTCCAAAGAATAAAATTAAAAATAGAGGCCATGCCCTGGGGGATGGGGTCCCGGGGCCAATACAGGCCCAGGGAAGGGGGCCACGCGGCCCCCTTCCCGTTTAAAAAACAAAAAATTTAATTACAAAAAGGGGTAAGGCCCTGGGGGATGGGGTCCCCAGGGCCCAAAAACAGGAAAAAGGAAGGGGGCCACACAGCCCCCTTCAGGGGACCAAAAAAAAACGATCGGGCCCGCAGGCCCGCCCCTTCCTTCACCACTCTGCAAACGCGCCCCTGGCGCGTTTGCAGAGGGGGAACGACTCCCTTGAATACTGGGGGTCCCTGGGGCCAACTAGCCCACCAGGAACCTCCAGAATGCGCCAGGGGCTGCCTTGCAGAGAGGTGTACAGAGGCCACGCCCCTTTTTACACCTCTCTGCAACGCAGCTCTGTGGCGCTTTTGGAGGTATATGGTGGGCTAGTTGGACTCCGGGGACCCTCAGGATTCAAGGGGACTTAATCCCCCAACTTAAAATGCGCCACGGGCGTGTTTGCACAGTGGTGAAGGGAGGGGCGGGGCTTCAGGTGACATGTGTGCAAACAGGCCCCGTGGCGCGTTTTAAGATGGGAATTAAATCCCTTCAATCCTGAGGGTCCCTGGGAGCCAACTAGCCCAACAGGTACATCCAGAAAGCGCCACAGAGCTGCGTTGCAGAGAGGTGTAAAAGGGGTGTGGCCTCTCTACACGTCTCTGCAACGCAGCCCCCTGGCGCATATTGGAGGTTCCTGGTGGGCTAGTTGGCCCCTAGGGACCCTCAGGATTCAAGGGGACTTAATCCCCCAACTTAAAACGCGCCACGGGGCGCGTTTGCACAGATGTCACCTCAGGCCCCGCCCCTTCCTTCACCATTGTGCAAATATTCTTCTAAAATCATCCGAAATACGAATTCCGATTTACTCACCTGTTATAAGGAGAGACCTCAGTGCTGCATCTTTCAGCCCAGTACTGGTCCTGAAAAGTAATTTTAACCGTACTTACCAGTAACTTGAATTTCCTTCCATAGGATATCATTGCCTGCTTTTGCTGAAAAAGTTTCTAAGTGTTGATTTTTGAAACATACAAATATTCCTCTAAAATCAGCCGAAATACGAATTCCGATTTACTCACCTGTTATAAGGAGAGACCTCAGTGCTGTATCTTTCAGCCCAGTACTGGTCCTGAAAAGTAATTTTAACCGTACTTACTAGTAACTTGAATTTCCTTGCATAGGATATCATTGCCTGCTTTTTGCTGAAAAAGTTTCTAAGTGTTGATTTTTGAAACATACAAATATTCCTCTAAAAGCAGCCGAAATCCGAATTCCGACTTACTCACCTGTTATCAGGAGAAAACCCAGTGCTGCACCTTTTAGCCCAGCACTGACCCTGAAAAGTAATTCTAACCGTACTTACCAGTAACTTGAATTTCCTTCCATAGGCTAACATTGACTGGTTTCACTTGGAAATTCTTCTAAGTGTGGAGTTTTGGAACTTTAAAATATTCCTCTAAAATCAGCCGAAATACGAATTCCGATTTACTCACCTGTTATCAGGAGAGAACCCAGTGCTGCATCTTTTAGCCCAGCACTGACCCTGAAAAGTAATTTTAACCGTACTTACCAGTAACTTATATTTTCTTTCATAGGAATCCATTGTCTGGTTTTCAGCAAAAAAGTTTCAAAGTGTTGATTTTTACAAACTACAAATATTCCTTAAAAATCGCCTGTATGACTTAAACGCATTCTTTCAACTGTTTACAGGAGATGCACCAGTGCTGGATCCAGGATCCAACACTGAGTAAGAAAAAGTAACGATAACAGTTTTTACCTGCTAAGTGAATTTCCTTCCATAGGATAACATTGGTGACTATATGAGAACAAGTTTCTAAGTGTCAACTTTTAAAATACAATAATATTCCTTAAAAATCAGTACTGTAACCAAAACGCTTTTACTCAACTGTTTACAGGAGATGTCCCAGGACTGAATCTAGGATCCAGTCCTGTGGTTAGAAAAGTAATCCATAAAGTAACTAATTGCATTTAACTAGAAATTCACATTGAGCTGAATGTTGCATTGTGTTTGAAAATGTGTTGCCCATTGCAACAACTGTAACTACTGTACTTAAAAGTCTATTGCCTATGTGCAAAGTATTTAAACTAAAGTAATTCATTCTGAGAAAGTATTTTTTGTAATGTAATGTATAATGTAATTACAATGTAATTTAAAAAATAAAATATGTAAAAAAATTGTTTCTAAAAATGTAGTAAATCAGTATGAAAAAAATTAATATAACAATTAATACATTTAAAAATTGTCATTTACAAAACCTTTGAAATTCACTGAAAAACCGTAGGTTTCAGGCACGTTATAGTTAGAAATTAGCATTTTAAAAACCTTTGAAATTCACTGAAAAAACCATAGGTTTCAGACACGTTATAGTTACAAATTAGCATTTAAAAAACCTTTGAAATTCACTGAAAAAACCATAGGTTTTAGGGACAGTTATAGTTACTTGGACATTGCACTCGTAAAAAACCCGTGAAATTCCCCGTTATAGTTAGTTCAGCTAACTATAACTCGCGCCCCGCAATGCACTGCTGATGACGTCACATATTACATCACTCATGACATGGTCAGTGACATCACTGATGACATCACTGATGACATCTCAAATGACATCACTGATGACATCATCCACGTGATAATCTGATGCACCTCCTCACACCCTAATATAACCTTTGATACACCCACTCTAAATTACAGACTGCCATTCGCAAAACCATAGACACTGCAACACCAATAACTACATACCCACTCACTGATTCTTAGGTCTACACACACACATCCACTCACTCACCCGTACAGTCACTCATACTTATGGTCACTCAGTACAGGACTATCATATGCACTCTTACTCCTATATAGACACTCAAACACCGCCACTCATCCATAGAGGTACTCACACACCTAGTCAGTCATGCAAATAATTAAACACACTGCCATTTACTCACCTATACAGTTATACACACACCAGCTCACTTAATCATACAAATACTAGCACATTGTTACGCTCTTATACAATCACTGATACAAGCACACACTCATCCATACAGCCACTCTCACAATAACACACTCTCACTTATAGCCATTTAAATACTCTAACACACATATATACTGCCTTTCACATATGTAGTTACTCACACATGTACCACTGGGACATACATTCACTCACTAACACACTGTTACACACACTTACCCACCCATACAGTCTATCACAGATGCACTCTTGAAACCATCCACCCAGTGAATCACCCACTCACACATCTATGCACAGTCGCACACACCCCATCCACACAAACACTCAGGCACCCATACAGATACTCAGACAACAAATCAATAACTCTTATAGACACTCATGTAGCTATTCACAAACCCATGCAGCCACTTACACAGCAACAGACAGATACAGACATTCACCCAGTTTAGTCACTAACCCATGCATTCAGTAAGATACGTTTAATCACTCACTTATAGAATTAGTCACGCACCTACTAAATCATCCATACACACACTTATACACCCACTCATTCTTTAATACGCCTTTCCCTATATATATTAAAAATATTTAAACTTTACAGAAACACACAGTCACTGGATGATGTCATCAGTGATGTCATTTGAGATGTCATCAGGGATGTCATCAGTGATGTCACTGACCATGTCATGAGTGATGTTATATGTGACGTCATCAGCAGTGCATTGCGGGGGCGCGAGTTATAGTTAGCTGAACTAACTATAACGGGGGAATTTCACGGGTTTTTTATGAGTGCAATGTCCAAGTAACTATAACTGTCCCTAAAACCTATGGTTTTTTCAGTGAATATATATATATATATATATATATATATATATATATATGTGTGTGTGTGTGTGTGTGTTTTCACAAAATTTGCCCAGAAGCGAGGACTCACTCCAAATGCAGGTGAGTACAACTCTTTATTAAGATAAACAGGCGGCTTCCCATCCCGAAGATTAGTCCTTTTGGCCTGACGCGTTTCAAAGCATTGCCGCTTCTTCCTCAGAGGCCATCGCGAGCACCCAGTTAATCCTTGCTCCACACTTTCCCCTACATGCTACTCAAAATTATTGGGGAAAGTGTGGAGCAAGGATTGCGTTGAACTCATTTGAGTAGACCATCTGAGGGCGGTTAATTATCAATAAATACGCGGGTGTGTCAAACACCACGAATCTCCAGTTGTGCTTCTGATGAGAGCGGGAGCTCAGAAACACGTCAGGCTATAACTATCGACAAGAGAACTGCGATCATATTGAAATGTGGAGTTTAGCCTTACCTGAATAAACGTTTGTAGCGAGCTGCTGGTCGAGTGCGACCTTGCCTGCGGGTAATTTGGAGCTTTGATATATATATATATCCAAACAACAACCTGACAAGTAGGAGCGCCACTACCTCTCGGATCGGAGCCCATCTCAGGTGTGTCAGATACCTCACAAATTCCAAGCGAAACACGCGCTACTTCAGCAGCGTAATACGGGCCACACCAACAGTGCTTGTTGAGATTCTTTATTTCAGGGAACACAGGCATTATGCGTTTCGACTCATGCGAGTCTTAATCATATGCCAATTGCTGTTACCTCGGTGGGTTCGTTAGTTCTTAAATAACGTAACTTTATAGACATTGAAAAAGGACAACTGTCCACTCTCTCCATTTCAAAGGGCAGTCAATTTTTGGTTTCTACCACAATTCATTAATGCAGCGCAGGTAAGTACTATTTTTTAATTATATATATAAAATATATATATATATTTTTTTTTAGTCCTCATATTTGACAAAGGCTGAGAGTGAGATCTATCTGAAGGTCTGAAAGAGATCTGCTCGCCATGCACCTTCAAAATTTGTTCCACCGGGAGCAGGCCTTAGCTGATTTGCAGTTGATGAGAGGTCTAGTGGCAACCACCACTAATCTCGTCAACTCCATGAGTTTGTCTTAATCCTTGGACTAGGCCGAAAAGATAACCTTACAAAACAGTCGCTCGAAATCCCACCTGGACAATTTATATTGTGAGTACATTTATTACAAAACAAGTGAGATAAAGGGGGCCCACATTTTCTCTTTCTTGGACGAGCCCGTCTGACAGTCTGACCTGGCTATATGCCTTGAAAATGTTTGCTAATTTGCACAAGTAGGAGAGAGCTCAGAGACCCAATTTACACAGATTTCCCTGCAGCAATAGCCATTAAATTAAATACAAATACATGATGTTTTTCCCCAGGACTATTTTATCGGCTCCCTGTACCCCAAATATAACTAAAGGCAGGCTTACCTCAAAATCACAACCCAGGATTTTTTAATACTTTACCCACATCTCGCCAGAAGAGCTGGATAGCTGGACACTGCCAAAAGAGGTGTAAATAATCTGCATTTTCCAGTTGACATTTCAGGCAGCATCTTCTTTTGTTCCCTCCCATCTTAGCGAGTTTCTTGGGAGACCAGTAGGTCCTGTACATGGTGAACAAATGATTTCTCCTAAGTGGAGCCGACATCACTGCAGCCCATAATGTAGTAGCAGATACCTGCCATAAATTGTGGATATCGCAGCCTGGCATGTCCAGCTTCCAGGTTTCTTCAGGCAGGGGCATACCGCCGTCATCCCCTTGTACCAATGCCCAATACCACTTTGAGACTTCCTTCCTGAAGGTTTGCATCTTTAATAACTCTTTCTCAACCTCCGACTCCATCCCGAGGTTTAACTGGGATCGCGACCAACTAACCAACTGATAATATTTAAATCTGGATAGATTAAAATCCGTGCTCTGGCTTAGGTCCGCCCATGTTCGTATCGTGCCATCCTCAGCAAGTTGGCCCCACCTTAGTAAGCCTGCATTTATCGGTGGAGAAACTAGGCTGTCCTTCATACATAGCGGTGTTCCTAGGGAGTTCCAGATTGGTGCCATGCTGCTATAGTATGGAATCCCTAGAGTTTTTTTTAACCTGAATCCAGATTCTGCATGCTGCTATAAGCGTTTTAAATTTAATTTTTTTGAAGAATTTTGCATGGCCAAATTTATATAAGAACCCTTTGCCTTCTTCTCCTAGGTTACTTATTAGAGCCCGATATCTCATTGCATATTATGGGGGGTCAACAACAAAATCCTGGCGTTCTTCAAGGAGAAAGCCCAATAATACAATTGGAAATCTGGAAGAGCTATGCCCCCCTCCATCTTTTTCTTCCTAAGTTTTTTCCAGGAGATTCTCACACTCTTACTCCTCCATATAAAACTACTGAGTTGTCCGTGAAGTTTTTTAAACCAAGCTGGTTTAAGGAACAAAGGGAGGGTATTAAAAATAAATGTAAATTTAGGGAGAATAGTCATTTTGACTAAATTAGCCCTTCCTAGAATGGAAAGCAGAAGGGAGGCCCAGTTTTGCAAAAGCTTTTTAGTCTCTTGCATAAGACCAGTCTAGTTGACCAATGCCATTCTATCCAAATCTTTTGTAACTCGCACTCCTAGGTATCTGAACACTGTCTTATCCAGGTGTTTAAGGTGGATGGGAATGGGATTGTTCCATGACATAGTCTCTGTCTTGTCTTCATTAACTAGGTAGCCCGAAATTCGCCCAAAATTGTCCGCTAATTCCATGACTACTGGCAAAGATGTTTCCAAACTAGCTGTATAAATTATCAGGTCGTCAGCGTAAAGCGCTTCTTTCCTATACCACTCCCCATATTGAAAAGGGGGGCTTCTTTGCTCTGCTCTTATTCTCCTTGCCAAAGGTTCCAAATACAAATTAAATAGTAGAGGCGAAAGTGGGCAGCCCTGTCGGGTTCCCCTATTTATCCGGAGGCACGTGGTTAGAGAACCGTTAATCAAATCCTCACTGTGGGGGTAGCATATATACCTTGAATAGCCTGCAGAAAGTTACCACCAAGACCATTTTGTTCTAGCACTTCATACAGATAGGGCCAACTCACTCTGTCGAAAGCCTTAGCGGCATCGACCATGATGACAGTTAGGGGGGCCCCCATAGCAGAGGCTACATCTATCGCACACACCAGGTCTTGTGTAAGGTCTGAGAGCTGCCTCCCCTTCATAAAGCCCTTTTGATTTGTGCCTACTATGTCTCCTAAGACCTTGTCTAACCTTTTAGCCAGAACCTGTGAATAGATTTTATAATCTGTGTTTAGCAGAGAGATAGGCCTATAGGATTCACATTTTTTTGGGTCCTTTTCCGGCTTGAGTATTAAGGTAATCACTGCTTCACTCCATGTTGAGGGGAGGGGTGCTTGCTGTGTATAAATGTTATTAAACATCTCTGTCAAGAAGGGGGTGATTTCCTCTGCCCGTATTTTATATATTTCATTAGGTAGGCTATCAGGTCCTGAGGCTTTCCTATTCTTTAGGTTTTTTATAATAACGCCTATTTCTGTTATGGAGATTTCTTGGTTTAGCCCTGTCTGCTGAGTGGTGTCTAGGGAGGGGAGTTTGTCCTGTCTTAACCAATTTCTTATTTCTAATTGTGTCCCTGCCACATCGTCAGTATATAACTCCTGAAAAAAACTTACAAAAGCTTCCCCAATTGCACACTCTTCTGTACACTTAATTCCTGTTTTATTATTTATTACCTCCTTTATCTCATTTCTAGCCAGGTCCTGTCTCGCTTTCCATGCTAACATCTTCCCACATCCTTCCCCATATTTGTGATTCGCCAGTTTACTAACTTCCCATCTCTGTTTCACTAGCCCCTCTAGATAATCAGATAAGATCCCCTTTGCTTCTGACAATTTGTTTTGTAGGTCCCCTTTTATCGAGGCTTGGGCAAGCTCACTTTCTGCCAATGTTCTCTGAATCTCTTCGATGTCCTGTTCATATCCTCTAATTTTGTTCTTCCCCACTTTATTCTTATAAGCAGCTATGCTCATTATCTTCCCCCGGAGATATGCTTTATAAGCATCCCAAACAATGTGATGGGGGGCCGAATATGCATTTTGTTTAAAAAAGAAGACCTTACTACGTCTGAGTCTTCTAGAAGGGTTCTGTCTAGAGTCCATCTTCGCTGTGCTATCGGGGGCTTAATTAAAATCTCCAGCTTAACCGAAGCGTGATCAGATAAGTGTGACGGTTGATGAGTTACCTTGCAAATGTTATTATAAAGTTTCCGGTCTGTCAAGAAAAAATCAATTCTGGACGCATGAGCCCACTTTTTATTTTGAAAAGTGTACCCTCTCTCCTGCCCTGCTTTCACTCTCCAAATGTCCACCAAGGCTAAATTTTTGATCAGATAGTGAACAAAATCCCTCATTTTGGGAGAGTTTACTGCTGGCCTAGGGGTAGATTTATCCAAGACCAGATCTAGTAAAGTATTAAAATCCCCTCCCAGAATGATATAATATTTTGTTTCGAGCAGTTGTTGATATAATTCTCTGAGAGGTGCGGGATCATCAATGTTTGGGCCATAATAGGCCACAAAAGCATATTGTATGTTATGGATTTTAACATAGCTTATTGCCCATCTACCCCTAGCATCCGTCTTAGAACCCTCCAACCTAACCTGAGCCGATTTTTTGTATAAAACTGCCACTCCCTTCACGTTACAGGCTTGATTTGTACACACCAGATGGGAGCTCCATCTATTCCTCTCTAGGATTCCCACCCATTCTTCACGGCGTAAATGCGTCTCCTGCAGTAAAATAATGTCACTATTAGAAAGTCTAAGGAATTCCAAAATCCTCCTTCGCCTAGAGCTTACCCTTAAGCCATTCACGTTCCAAGAAGTTATTTTTAGACTATTAGCTATTCTGCTAGCCATTTCCTTCTCTTTTCTTTACAGTGAAACCTTCAGACCTCCCTCTTGTTACAAGAATTCTATCCCTTCGCGCTAATGAGGACAACATTTTTTTTATTTTTTCCCTTTCTGCTCCCCACCCTGTGCACAAGTAAATTAAAAAACGTGAATAAGTCTGATTCCCATCCCCCCCTCCCACCCTGGGGGACCCTCCCTGCTTCCTGTCTGGGTATTCCAGCATACCCTATTAGAGCTCCGTACCTCCGTCAAAAAGAAAAAAGTGACTTAAAGCCATTAGGAATATTTGTGAGACTTGATCTTAACCATTACATTTTCAACCTCAACCACCTCCCTCATGTTATACATTGTATTGTTCCACATCACTCTGAGGGTAGCCGGGAATTTCAACTGCGCCGTTGCCCCTACAGCCTTCAGATCTTCAATGTATTTTCCTAGTTCCCATTGCCGGGTTTGGGTAGCTTTTGAGATGTCTGATCTAATCCTGAAGGACCAATCTTGTTTTTTAAATTGTTTGCCCCTGAGAGCGGCTGAAAGAATTAGCTCTTTAATCGTATACGTGCGGAAATTTATCAGGATTTTCCTGGGCTTTCCCGTTTCCGGGGGGTTTCTGAAAGGATCACGATGTATCCTCTGGATGTCATTCTCTAAATCTAGTTTGGCCGTTTCTGGGAGAAATTCTGTCAACAGATCTACTACAAACTTCTTTAAATTTCCTCCCTCGATGCCTTCAGGAATGCCCAGAACCCTTAGGTTATTTCTTCTGCAATTATTTTCCAACACTTCAAGTTTGTCTCTCAGCTCCTTCTCTCCTGCCTTCAATGCTGTTATCTCCTTCTGATTAGTTTTAACCTCCTCTTGGAGTGACCCAAGGAGGTTTCCATAATGAGAAGTCTTTCCGTGATGTCAACTAGCTTCTTCTAACCCCCCGCATGCTGCTTGAATTTTTGCTTGATTTTGCTCTGAAACAGTGAATTCTTCTCTTATATCGTGTGAAAGGGAAAGGAGGATCCGCGAAACATCTATACCAGGCATTACTTGTTCCTTTCCTGATGCGCTAGGACCCTCTGCGTTCTGGCCTTTCCCTGTCTTCCCCTCTAGGTTTCCAACATCCATAAGAGTAGAAGTATGTCCTGGACCTGGTCCGACCTGAGAGGTCGGAGCGGGACTATTGAGCAGCTCATTGCTCAGTAGGGAAGAAAAGCGATTCTCTGAGAGAAGAACAGGGTCCACTTCCAGCGTGGGATTGGGAGACTCCATTATGCCGGTCTCGAACTGGCTAATCTGAGGCTCTTCGGTATTCCTAATCTTAAAGTATGATCTTAGGGAGGGAGTAATCTTCACTCTCTCTCCAGAATTGTTAGAAGCAGATACTATAGATTTAACACTTTTTTTAGTAGATTTGCGTGCAACAACTTGTGAGGGTATTTGAGTTAGTACACCTCCCAAACTGACCCCCGGGGCTATTATTGTGTTACCTAAGTTCTGAGTCACTTTGATATCCTGTGGCTCCCCCACCCCAAATTTTGCATTCCTCAGAGTATATCTACTTTTCCCTACACCATTGGAGGTAGCAGGCACAGAGGAATCAAGAAAATGCCCCTTTGACTCAGCTATCGTCTCCCTTTTTTTAGATAGTTGAAATACCTGCTCAGTCCCTTTTTTGAAAGCAGGAGACTTTATTATCCTGCTGGCGTGAAGATTCTGTCCTTTTTTTGAGGGGTCATAGATGAACTCAATGGCGTCTCTCTTGCCTCTTCTTTCTTCCTCTGTGCTCCTAGCAGGGCATACACTCCTGGGGGACAGGTGCTGACACTTCCCCCAATGCCCTGGAAGGTAATCCGAGCTACCGCGCGACGATCGCGTCGGAGCTCAGAAGCAGCAAGGAGGCACTGAGAGCCCGTGTCTGATGGAATTTCCCCCTCGCAGCGCTGCCGAGGGGGGGCTCAGGCAAGAGAAAGCTGTGCCCGCGATGAGGTGGAGCAACACAGCGTTTTGAGGGGTAGTCGAGAGGCTGTTTGTGATTCCGTATGGCCGTTCTGTCAAGCAGTGTGCGTGCATAGCGGAGCTCGCAGCCGGCTCATTATCAGGCCGCCATGTTCCCCCCTATATTTTAAATATTATTAATGAATGTCTTTTTGGGGGATTTTATAGTTTTTATTTAATTAATTTGGGAATTTGACAATTTATTTAATGTTTTGCAGTTGATTTCGTAATATTTTTTACGTTGCATTTGTATACACATATATATATATATATATATATATATATATATATTTATATATAATTATATATATATATATATGTATATATAGAAGAAAGCGCGAAAATTTAACAGAGACCGGATAGATTACCAAACTGGCCAGATATATACCTTTGCCAAACGATTTGACAATATGAGAAGGCAGAAATTAAAAGGAACAACATGGACACAACAGGATCCGCCGCAAAGCGGCGCAAGCACATCTGACACCGACCATGAGGAAGGCAGGAGAATGGGAGGACATAGCACTCTACAAGATGAGTTTAATTTTTTACAGTTGGACCGTCGCACAAACAACAGGCCTTGGCGAGGAAACACAAGACAAAGAGGCAGAGGAAGAGGAAAAACAGACGAGGTGGCCAAAGAAAAAGAGACTTCAGAAGGCAACAGTGGGAAAGAAACAAGGAGCAACAGACGCTACTAGACACAGAACCAAAAACGGTAATAAATCTCTCTGAAATTGAACTTTCTGATGAAGACCAGAGCAATTTGGCTCTGGGTCTATCCTTTTGTGAGCCCAAAGAATTCGATTATGTAGAGACTAGAATTGAACTGTTTAAGTTTATTCACAAGTTGAAACTGGCCAAATTGTATAAATTGAACACCAAGGAAATACCTATCTCTTCAGCTAGGGATACGCAGGAGCAGAACCTAGTAGTAGGGGACGTTGAAGTAATGCAGGAATTGTGGGAATTATAGAATGCCAACCAAGGTCCCTTAGAAAATACCCAAATAGCTGAAAGATTAGAAAGGGAAGGAGTGTGGGTGTCTGAGGAAGGAGGATCCAACTTGATACCTAGATCCTAAGCCTTGTCACCCACTATGAACGATGATATTGATACATTTTCAGCCAGAGTTATAGCCGAAATCAAGGAACTTAGAGATTCCAAAGTACAAGGGAATTCCAAAATCAACTTGAGTTTAAGAGAAACCCTTAACAAGATCGCAGGGAACCAAGACGTAGTCGTCAGAAATGCCGATAAAGGGGGCAATATTGTCCTGTGGTCCAAGAAAGCATACATGACAGAGGCCTACAACCACCTTAGAAACCGCACTTGTTACAAAAAAGTGACCATATCTCATGTAGAAGAAATAGAAAGTAGTTTCACAGATAGGCTCACACACTGGAGAAATTAGGGTCTCATCAGCAGTGATGAGTTCATCTTTTTAAAGTCAGACAAACCCAAGCTTCCAGTCTTCTATCTTATCCCAAAGATCCACAAAGATGCCACTGGACCACCAGGCAGACCCATTATTGCTGCGCAGGGAAGTCTTTTTGAAAATGTATCCAAGTACATAGATACTTTTCTGAGACCCTTTGTGGAAAGGCTACCCTCACACATCAAAGATACTACTGATTTTCTTAAACATTTAGAAAATATAGTATGGGAAGAGGACTTTGTATTGACGACATTAGATGTCCAATCACTCTACACCAGCATCAAACATGAGGATGGCATCAGGGGCACTGAACATTTTTTAAAAGAGAGGCATATCAGGTTTTTCAAACATAATCTGATGTTCTTAGAAATGATGCGTTGGTGTTTAAAACACAATATCTTTTTCTACAACTATGACATCTATGAACAACAGCAGGGTACTGCCATGGGTACTTGTTTTGCCCCTAGCTTTGCGAACCTCCACATGGGGTGGTGGGAGGATCAGATACTCAACAATACACCCTTGGAAAAATGAAACAACAATACCCACAAGTGGCTCCGTTTTATAGATGACATCTTTATTATCTGGTGCGGTGACATCAGCGCAGCTGAGAAATTTGTAGACAAGATAAATGACAACAACCTTAATCTCAAATTCACTAGTCACATTAGCAAAACACAGGCAGAATTTCTAGATGTCAAAATCGAAATAGTGGAGAAAGAAATTGTCACCTCGCTATATAGAAAACCAAGTGCAGGGAATAGATTATTACACGCCCGCAGTTTTCACCCAAGAAGTCAGATTTGCAGTATACCCCACAGAGAATATCTTAGAGCCAGGAGAATCTGCAACACAGAGAAAAGCTTTACTACTGCACTATCAGACATGACTAACAGGTTCCAAACAAGAGGATACAACATAGAGACTCTAGACACCACAGCAGATAGGGTAGCGAAAATACCCAGAGATACTTTACTTTATAAGAGCAAACGCAGAACTGAGAAGAAACCTGAATATCGATTCATTACTACCTACAACACAGCACACCTGAAATTAAGATCCATATTATAGAAAAATTGGCACATAGTCAAAGGAGATCCTGTTATAGGTATAGATCTACCGAAGAACCCTCTTATAACATATAAAAAGGCAGACTCCATATGTGACAAGTTGGTATATAGTGACGTGAGGGTAGAAAAGAAAACCTGGTTACGACCTATGGAAGGCTTTTTCAAGTGCACTAAGTGCAAAGCCTGTAAAAATGGAGAAAATTTGAAAGAATTCATACTGCACAATAGAACTCATAAGATCAGAGAACACTACACGTGTAAAAGGGAATTCGTGGTGTATACTATCAAGTGTGGATGTGGGAATGCCTATGTAGGTAGTACAACTTTACAAGTTCACAGGCGTATCCTACAGCATTTGAGAGCGGTTAAAAACAATGACGTCAGTTATGCATTAGCTAGACACTGCCAAAATTGCCAGAACCATGATATAAAGAATCTTGAGTACAGTGTTATTGATGGAACAAAGAGTGATGAGCGAAGAGGGGACAGAGAAAAGAAACTCAGAATCCTAGAGTCTAAATACATACTTGCACTTGACAGTATGGAACCGAAGGGACTCAATGCCAGTGAAGAAATGTATGTTCACCTATGATTTGTATAAATGTTTTGAAAAATGTGTCAGTCTTGTAGAAAATAGGAGGTCTGAACTAAGGAGCCAGCAGCATGTTACATGATCCATTTTGTATATAACAATGTTAAATTTGATTATGTTGGTTGGTGAACAGTCAACTAATATGATATTTTTTGGTTTTATTTTTTTGCAGATTTTAGAGAATGCGTGTGCATTCAGAGTAGTCATGGAGACCAGTAAGAAACTCTGGAAGATATCCACCTTTATGGGCAGAGTATCATCCACTAGTTGGGGTGTTAGTAAGAACAAACCTTTTTTTGTTTATTAGCTAGGAGCTTTGAGACAGTGTGTCATGTGGACATTTATATATGGTCTAGATCTTATTGTGTAGATCCTTATAGCATACGGGTACTTTACAGATTAGTTTGTATCCTTAGATGGATTCCCGATTCGAATTTACATTGTTAGTTTACGAATTATGGTGTCACGTGAGGTCACCTCTCAGCCAGAGTTTGGAGTGACAGTAGGCCCACTGGGGCTGAATTGTGATTGTCTATAATAGACCTTCAATAGACTTAGCTATGATACCCAATAGTGAATTTTCTATTTTAAGACTGCAGAGTCAAAGATGTTGAATGTGTGACATCTAACAGTACCGAAATGTTTTAAAAATGATTTGCAATTATCTAAGATAATGCCCTTTGCCTACTGAGGCTGAATTGTGTTGTTTATCTATTTAAAATGTGCCGCTAACATGATTATGATTTTGTTTGAACTCTTCCATGTCTACTGCGAACATGCCCTGCAATGTGTGTAAATCACTATAAATTGAAAACAAGAAGGATTTTCACCAGTTGATGAAGGCGAGAAGCCGAAACGCGCCCTAGAGACCGTGTTCTTGTTGGGAACGAGTGAAAAATAAAATCCACTTGGTATACAGCCTGGAGTGCCCCACCTTCTTTATCGGATTGTTTGTGGAGGATCGGAGTAATATATATATACTCTGTGAGCAAGGGCACAAGGTGTCCGAAACGCGTCAGTCTTGAGGAATACAATAAATTAAGATCTGCCTAACATTGCTGAGTTCGAGTCTCTGTTCGCCGAAGGAAGTGCGGAGAATTGGAATCGTTTTTTACATATATATATATTCACTGAAAAAACCATAGGTTTTAGGGACAGTTATAGTTACTTGGACATTGCACTCGTAAAAAACCCGTGAAATTCCCCGTTATAGTTAGTTCAGCTAACTATAACTCGCGCCCGCAATGCACTGCTGATGACGTCACATATTACATCACTCATGACATGGTCAGTGACATCACTGATGACATCACTGATGACATCTCAAATGACATCACTGATGACATCATCCAGTGACTGTGTGTTTCTGTAAAGTTTAAATATTTTTAATATATATAGGAAAAGACGTATTGAAGAATGAGTGGGTGTGTAAGTGTCTGTATGGATGATTTAGTAGGTGCGTGACTGACTCTATAAGTGAGTGATTTAACGTATCTTACTGAATGCATGGGTTAGTGACTAAACTGGGTGAATGTCTGTATCCGTCTGTCTGTTGCTGTGTAAGTGGCTGCATGGGTTTGTGAATAGCTACATGAGTGTCTATATGAGTTATTGATTGGTTGTCTGAGTATCTGTATGGGTGCCTGAGTGTTTGTGTGGGTGGGGTGTGTGCGACTCTGTGCATAGATGTGTGAGTGGGTGATTCACTGGGTGGATGGTTTCAAGAGTGCATCTGTGATAGACTGTATGGGTGGGTAAGTGTGTGTAAGAGTGTGTTAGTGAGTGAATGTATGTCCCAGTGGTACATGTGTGAGTAACTACATATGTGAAAGGCAGTATATATGTGTGTTGGAGTATATAAATAGCTATAAGCTAGAGTGAGTGATTGTGATAGTGGCTGTATGGATGAGTGTGTGCTTGTATCAGTGATTGTATAAGAGCGTAACAATGTGCTAGTATTTGTATGATTAAGTGAGCTGGTGTGTGTATAACTGTATAGGTGAGTAAATGGCAGTGTGTTTAATTATTTGCATGACTGACTAGGTGTGTGAGTACCTCTATGGATGAGTGGCGGTGTTTGAGTGTCTATATAGGAGTAAGAGTGCATATGATAGTCCTGTACTGAGTGACCATAAGTATGAGTGACTGTACGGGTGAGTGAGTGGATGTGTGTGTGTAGACCTAAGAATCAGTGAGTGGGTATGTAGTTATTGGTGTTGGAGTGTCTATGGTTTTGCGAATGGCAGTCTGTAATTTAGAGTGAGTGTATCAAAGGTTATATTAGGGTGTGAGGAGGTGCATCAGATTATCACGTGGATGATGTCATCAGTGATGTCATTTGAGATGTCATCAGTGATGTCATCAGTGATGTCACTGACCATGTCATGAGTGATGTAATATGTGACGTCATCAGCAGTGCATTGCGGGCGCGAGTTATAGTTAGCTGAACTAACTATAACGGGGAATTTCACGGGTTTTTACGAGTGCAATGTCCAAGTAACTATAACTGTCCCTAAAACCTATGGTTTTTTCAGTGAATTTCAAAGGTTTTTTAAATGCTAATTTGTAACTATAACGTGTCTGAAACCTATGGTTTTTTCAGTGAATTTCAAAGGTTTTTAAAATGCTAATTTCTAACTATAACGTGCCTGAAACCTACGGTTTTTTCAGTGAATTCCAAAGGATTTGTGAATGACAATTTTTAAAAGTATTAATTGTTATATTAATTTTTTTCATACTGATTTACTACATATTTAGAAACAATTTTTTTTTACATATTTTATTTTTAAATTACATTGTAATTACATTATACATTACATTACAAAAAATACTTTCTCAGAATGAATTACTTTAGTTTAAATACTTTGCACATAGGCAATAGACTTTTAAGTACAGTAGTTGCAGTTGTTGCAATGGGCAACACATTTTCAAACACAATGCAACATTCAGCTCAATGTGAATTTCTAGTTAAATGCAATTAGTTACTTTATGGATTACTTTTCTAACCACAGGACTGGATCCTAGATTCAGTCCTGGGACATCTCCTGTAAACAGTTGAGTAAAAGTGTTTTGGTTACAGTCGTGATTTTTAAGGAATATTATTGTATTTTAAAAGTTGACACTTAGAAACTTTTTCTCATATAGTCACCAATGTTATCCTATGGAAGGAAATTCACTTAGCAGGTAAAAACTGTTATCGTTACTTTTTCTTACTCAGTGTTGGATCCTGGATCCAGCACTGGTGCATCTCCTGTAAACAGTTGAAAGAATGCGTTTAAGTCATACAGGCGATTTTTAAGGAATATTTGTAGTTTGTAAAAATCAACACTTTGAAACTTTTTGCTGAAAACCAGACAATGGATTCCTATGGAAGAAAATATAAGTTACTGGTAAGTACGGTTAAAATTACTTTTCAGGGTCAGTGCTGGGCTAAAAGATGCAGCACTGGGTTCTCTCCTGATAACAGGTGAGTAAATCGGAATTCGTATTTCGGCTGATTTTAGAGGACTATTTTAAAGTTCCAAAACTCCACACTTAGAAGAATTTCCAAGTGAAACCAGTCAATGTTAGCCTATGGAAGGAAATTCAAGTTACTGGTAAGTACGGTTAGAATTACTTTTCAGGGTCAGTGCTGGGCTAAAAGGTGCAGCACTGGGTTTTCTCCTGATAACAGGTGAGTAAGTCGGAATTCGGATTTCGGCTGATTTTAGAGGAAAATTTGTATGTTTCAAAAATCAACACTTAGAAACTTTTTCAGCAAAAAGCAGGCAATGATATCCTATGGAAGGAAATTCAAGTTACTGGTAAGTACGGTTAAAATTACTTTTCAGGATTAGTACTGGGCTGAAAGATGCAGCACTGAGGTCTCTCCTTATAACAGGTGAGTAAATCGGAATTCGTATTTCGGCTGATTTTAGATGAATATTTTAAAGTTCCAAAACTCCACACTTAGAAGAATTTCCAAGTGAAACCAGTCAATGTTAGCCTATGGAAGGAAATTCAAGTTACTGGTAAGTACGGTTAAAATTACTTTTCAGGACCAGTACTGGGCTGAAAGATACAGCACTGAGGTCTCTCCTTATAACAGGTGAGTAAATCGGAATTCGTATTTCGGCTGATTTTAGAGGAATATTTGTATGTTTCACAAATCAACACTTAGAAACTTTTTCAGCAAAAAGCAGGCAATGATATCCTATGCAAGGAAATTCAAGTTACTAGTAAGTACGGTTAAAATTACTTTTCAGGACCAGTACTGGGCTGAAAGATACAGCACTGAGGTCTCTCCTTATAACAGGTGAGTAAATCGGAATTCGTATTTCGGCTGATTTTAGAGGAATATTTGTATGTTTCAAAAATCAACACTTAGAAACTTTTTCAGCAAAAAGCAGGCAATGATATCCTATGGAAGGAAATTCAAGTTACTGGTAAGTACGGTTAAAATTACTTTTCAGGACCAGTACTGGGCTGAAAGATGCAGCACTGAGGTCTCTCCTTATAACAGGTGAGTAAATCGGAATTCGTATTTCGGATGATTTTAGAAGAATATTTGCACAATGGTGAAGGAAGGGGGCGGGCCTGAGGTGACATCTGTGCAAACGCGCCCCGTGGCGCGTTTTAAGTTGGGGGATTAAGTCCCCTTGAATCCTGAGGGTCCCTAGGGGCCAACTAGCCCACCAGGAACCTCCAATATGCGCCAGGGGGCTGCGTTGCAGAGACGTGTAGAGAGGCCACACCCCTTTTTACACCTCTCTGCAACGCAGCTCTGTGGCGCTTTCTGGGTGTACCTGTTGGGCGAGTTGGCCCCCAGGGACCCTCAGGATTGAAGGGGATTTAATTCCCCATCTTAAAACGCGCCACGGGGCCTGTTTGCACACATGTCACCTGAAGCCCCGCCCCTCCCTTCACCACTGTGCAAACACGCCCGTGGCGCGTTTTAAGTTGGGGGATTAAGTCCCCTTGAATCCTGAGGGTCCCCGGAGTCCAACTAGCCCACCATATACCTCCAAAAAGCACCACAGAGCTGCGTTGCAGAGAGGTGTAAAGGGGCGTGGCCTCTGTACACCTCTCTGTAAGGCAGCCCCTGGCGCATACTGGAGGTTCCTGGTGGGCTAGTTGGCCCCCAGGGACCCCCAGTATTCAAGGGGAATCGTTCCCTCTCTGCAAACGCGCCAGGGGCGCGTTTGCAGAGTGGTGAAGGAAGGGGGCGGGGTCTGTGGGCCCGATCATTTTTTTTTTGTCGCCTGAAGGGGGGCTGTGTGGCCCCCCTTCCTTTTTCCTGTTTTTGGGCCGTGGGGACCCCATCCCCCAGGGCCTTACCCCTTTTTTTGTAATAAATTTTTTTTTTTTAAAACAGGAAGGGGGCCGCGTGGCCCCCCTTCCCTGGGCCTGTATTGGCCCCGGGGACCCCATCCCCGGGGCATGGCCTCTATTTTTAATTTTATTCTTTGGAGGGGGCTGTGTGGCCCCCTCCTCTGGCCATTTAAGGCCCCGGGGACCCCATCCCCCGGGCCGGCCATACCCTTTTTTTATTTTTTTAAACTTTGGGAGGGGGGCTGCGTGGCCCCCTCCCGGGCCACTACTTGCCCCGGGGACCCCATCCCCCGGGGCCTGGCCTCTCGTTGGGGACTGTGGGGGGGTCCCCAAACCCCCCACAGTCCCGCCGGCTCCCGTGTCCTACGGGAGCCGGCATTGCTTTTACACATGGGGAGCAGCTAACATGCTGCTCCCCATGTGGAAAAGCAATCGGCTTTGGATATTGGAAGAGAGAGCAGGTTTCCTGCTCTCTCTTCCAATATCCAAAGCAGTTTGTAATGACAGGACGGAGCCGCAAGGCTACCGTCCTGTCATTGCAAACAGCAGTGTCCCGGGGGTAGGCACCCGGGACACTGCAGGAGCCGGCCCTGGGGGTGGCGGTCCCCAGGGCCATCAAGGGCTCCAGGAGGGGGCCGCGCGTCCCCCTCCCTTAAATTGCACAGCCCCGGGGAGGTGGTGGTCCCCGGGCTCTGGGGGTCCGTAATGGACCCCCACATTTATTTTATAAGTGCCCCGGGGAGGTGGTGGTCCCCGGGCGTGTGGGGGGCTGGAGCCCTCCACACACCTTATTTAAATTAAAAAGAAGCCCCGGGGGTGGCGGTCTCCGGGGCTGCGGGAGGGCAGAAGAGCCCTCCCGCACCATTTTTTCAATAAAGCCCCGGGGGTGGCGGTCCCGGGGCTTGGGGGGCCTTTGAGGCCCCCCACACATAAAATTAACCCCCCCCCACCATGCCCCCGGGACTTGGGCCACCCAGGGGCAAAATATTTTTTTTTTTTTCGGCAGGATTCGCGCACCCTGAGCGCATCCTGCCGATTTTGTGTGAGCAAGCCTGCTGTGTCAGGCGAAACGCGTAACTGAAAATAAATCAACTGGTGGTGGAACAACCCCTTGAGTGATCACTTTATTGGATTTTTGGAAGAATATATATATATATATATATATATATATATATATATATATATATATATATATATATATATATATTAATATATATATTATCTACTGGCGGTCGCCAGTAGATAGTTATAGTTACAACCTATTATCCATAGGAAATCCGCGACATTCTATTTGAAATAACTCTCTTGCCGGTTGACGTATCTTCGCAAAATTTTCAAACTTTGTGGGGCGCTCCGGTCCGCTCCTACCCTGAAAGTCTCGGGGGATTCGTCAAGCGGGGCCGAGAAAAAGGGGGGTCCCAAAACGCGTTTTCCCCATGCAATTTTCCATAGGAAACTTTAGACACGGCTACAGCCCGAACTGCTGAACGGAATTACACCAAATTTCGCAAAGAGGTAGTTCTTGGTTCAGAAAGAACCCTTTTTGTTAAATGGTGTAAATCCGTTCAGTAGTTGCTGAGAAAATCAAAAGTAAAAAGATAGATATATCTATGGCCGAGTAGGGTCCGCGTAACCTCAGCGCACCCTGCGCGCACCGTCCCGATCACGAGCTGCATGTTAATTGGCTGTCAGCTAGCTGTCAACATTCCGATTCAGGAAATGTTGGCAGCCATTTTGTCCCTCGGTAGAACCGAGGGACAGAAACAAGTGCGCAAAGCGCACAAAGGGGCAGGGTAGAAACACCCTGACCCCCTAGGTTTGCTCAGGGGTCCCACAAGGACCCCTGGGCAAAAAAAAAAAAAAATTTTAAATCGGCAGGATGCGCTCAGGGTGCGCGAATCCTGCCGAAAAATCGAGCGCGGTCTCCGCGCTCGATAGCACTGGCCCCGGGTGGGCCAAGTCCCGGGGGCATGCTGGGGGGTTAATTTTATGTGTGGGGGCCTCTAAGGGCCCCTAAGCCCCGGGGACCACCACCCCCGGGGCTTTATGTGAATGGTGCGGGAGGGCTCTGAGCCCTCCCGCAGCCCCCGGGACCGCCACCTCCCCGGGGCTTCTTTTTTATTTTTGATTAACCTGTGTGGGGGCTCCAGCCCCCACACGCCCCGGGACCACCACCTCCCGGGGCACTAAGAAAATTACAATGGGGGTCCGTTTTGGACCCCCAAGCCCCGGGACCACCACCTCTCCGGGGCTTTCAAAATGTAAGGAGGGGGCCACACGGCCCCCTCCTGGAGCCTGTGGTGGCCCTGGGGACCGCCACCCCCAGGGCCGGCTCCTGCAGTGTCCCGGGGTGCCTACCCCCGGGACACTGCTGTTTGCAATGACAGGACGGGAGCCTCGCGGCTCCCGTCCTGTCATTGCAAACTGCTTTGGATATTGGAAGAGAGAGCAGGAAACCTGCTCTCTCTTCCAATATCCAAAGCTGATTGCTTTTCCACATGGGGAGCAGCATGTTAGCTGCTCCCCATGTGTAAGCATGCCGGCTCCCGTAGGACACGGGGAGCCGGCGGGACTGTGGGGGTTTGGGGACCCCCACAGTCCCCAACGAGAGGCCAGGCCCTGGGGGATGGGGTCCCCGGGGTCATAGTGGCCACGGAGGGGGTCCACGCAGCCCCCTCCCCAAAGGTAAAAAAAGTTTTTAAATAAGTGCAAGGCCGGCCCCGGGGATGGGGTCCCCGGGGCCTTAAATGGCCTGAGGAGGGGGCCACGCAGCCCCCTCCAAATAAAAAAAAAGAGGCCATGCCCCGGGGGATGGGGTCCCCGGGGCCAATACAGGCCCTGGGAAGGGGGCCACGCGTCCTCTTCCCGTTTTTTTTAAAAATTTTAATTAAAAAAAGGGGGTAAGGCCCTGGGGGATGGGGTCCCCAGGGCCTAAAAATAGGAAAAGGAAGGGGGCCACACAGCCCCCCTTCAGGGAAAAAAAACAACAAAAAACGATCGGGCCCGCAGGCCCCGGCCCTTCCTTCACCACTCTGCAAACGCGCCCTCTGGCGCGTTTGCAGAGGGGAACGACCCCTTGAATACTGGGGTCTCTGGGGCCAACTAGCCCACCAGGAACCTCCAGTATGCGCCAGGGCTGCCTTGCAGAGAGGTGTACAGAGGCCACGCCCCTTTTACACCTCTCTGCAACGCAGCTCTGTGGCGCTTTTTGGAGGTATATGGTGGGCTAGTTGCACCCCAGGGACCCTCAGGATTCAAGGGGAGTTAATCCTCCGACTTAAAACGCGCCACGGGGCGCGTTTGCACAGTGGTGAAGGGAGGGGCGGGGCTTCAGGTGACATGTGTGCAAACAGGCCCCGTGGCGCGTTTTAAGATGGGGAATTAAATCCCCTTCAATCCTGAGGGTCCCTGGGGGCCAACTAGCCCAACAGGTACGTCCAGAAAGCGCCACAGAGCTGCGTTGCAGAGAGGTGTAAAAGGGTGTGGCCTCTGTACATGTCTCTGCAACGCAGCCCCTGGCGCATACTGGAGGTTCCTGGTGGGCTAGTTGGCCCGTAGGGCCCCTCATGATTCAAGGGGACTTAATCCCCCTACTTAAAACGCGCCACGGGGCGCGTTTGCACAGATGTCACCTCAGGCCCCGCCCTCCCTTCACCATTGTGCAAATATTCCTATAAAATCAGCCGAAATACGAATTCTGATTTACTCACCTGTTATCAGGAGAGACCTCAGTGCTGCATCTTTCAGCCCAGTACTAATCCTGAAAAGTAATTTTAACCGTACTTACCAGTAACTTGAATTTCCTTCCATAGGCTAACATTGACTGGTTTCACTTGGAAATTCTTCTAAGTGTGGAGTTTTGGAACTTTAAAATATTCCTCTAAAATCAGCCGAAATACGAATTCCGATTTACTCACCTGTTATCAGGAGAGACCTCAGTGCTGTATCTTTCAGCCCAGTACTGGTCCTGAAAAGTAATTTTAACCGTACTTACCAGTAACTTGAATTTCCTTCCATAGGCTAACATTGACTGGTTTCACTTGGAAATTCTTCTAAGTGTGGAGTTTTGGAACTTTAAAATATTCCTCTAAAATCAGCCGAAATACGAATTCCGATTTACTCACCTGTTATCAGGAGAGACCTCAGTGCTGCATCTTTCAGCCCAGTACTGATCCTCAAAAGTAATTTTAACCGTACTTACCAGTAACTTGAATTTCCTTCCATAGTATATAATTGCCTGCTTTTTGCTGAAAAAGTTTCTGTGTTGATTTTTGAAACATACAAATATTCCTCTTAAATCAGCCGAAATACGAATTCCGATTTACTCACCTGTTATAAGGAGAGACCTCAGTGCTGTATCTTTCAGCCCAGTACTGGTCCTGAAAAGTAATTTTAACCGTACTTACCAGTAACTTGAATTTCCTTCCATAGGATAACATTGACTGGTTTCACTTGGAAATTCTTCTAAGTGTGGAGTTTTGGAACTTTAAAATATTCCTCTAAAATCAGCCGAAATACGAATTCCGATTTACTCACCTGCTATTAGGAGAGACCTCAGTGCTGCATCTTTCAGCCCAGTACTGATCCTCAAAAGTAATTTTAACCGTACTTACCAGTAACTTGAATTTCCTTCCATAGGATATCATTGCCTGCTTTTTGCTGAAAAAGTTTCTAAGTGTTGATTTTTGAAACATACAAATATTCCTCTAAAATCAGCCGAAATACGAATTTCGATTTACTCACCTGTTATCAGGAGAGACCTCAGTGCTGCATCTTTCAGCCCAGTACTGGTCCTGAAAAGTAATTTTAACTGTACTTACCAGTAACTTATATTTTCTTCCATAGGAATCCATTGTCTGGTTTTCAGCAGAAAAGTTTCAAAGTGTCGATTTTCACAAACTACAAATATTCCTTAAAAATCGCCTGTATGACTTAAACGCATTCTTTCAACTGTTTACAGGAGATGCACCAGTGCTGGATCCAGGATCCAACACTGAGTAAGAAAAAGTAACGATAACAGTTTTTACCTGCTAAGTGAATTTCCTTCCATAGGATAATATTGGTGATTCTATGAGAAAAAGTTTCTAAGTGTCAACTTTTAAAATACAATAATATTCCTTAAAAATCACGACTGTAACCAAAACGCTTTTACTCAACTGTTTACAGGAGAGGTACCAGGACTGAATCTAGGATCCAGTCCTGTGGTTAGAAAAGTAATCCATAAAGTAACTAATTGCATTTAACTAGAAATTCACATTGAGCTGAATGTTGCATTGTGTTTGAAAATGTGGTGCCCATTGCAACAACTGTAACTACTGTACTTAAAAGTCTATTGCCTATGTGCAAAGTATTTAAACTAAAGTAATTCATTCTGAGAAAGTATTTTTTGTAATGTAATGTATAATGTAATTACAATGTAATTTAAAAAATAAAATATGTAAAAAAAAAAATCTAAAAATGTAATAAATCAGTATGAAAAAAATTAATATAACAATTAATACATTTAAAAATTGTCATTTACAAAACCTTTGAAATTCACTGAAAAAACCGTAGGTTTCAGACATGTTATAGTTAGGAATTAGCATTTAAAAAACCTTTGAAATTCACTGAAAAAACCATAGGTTTCAGATAAGTTATAGTTAGAAATTAGCATTTAAAAAACCTTTGAAATTCACTGAAAAAACCATAGGTTTTAGGGACAGTTATAGTTAGTTGGACATTGCACTCGTACAAAACCCGTGAAATTCCCCCGTTATAGTTAGTTCAGCTAACTATAACTCGCGCCCCGCAATGCACTGCTGATGACGTCACATATTACATCACTCATGACATGGTCAGTGACATCACTGATGACATCACTGATGACATCTCAAATGACATCACTGATGACATCATCCACGTGATAATCTGATGCACCTCCTCACACCCTAATATAACCTTTGATACACCCAATCTAAATTACAGAATGCCATTCGCAAAACCATAGACACTCCAACACCAATAACTACATACCCACTCACTGATTCTTAGGTCTACACACACACATCCACTCACTCACCCGTACAGTCACTCATACTTATGGTCACTCAGTACAGGACAATCATATGCACTCTTACTCCTATATAGACACTCAAACACCGCCACTCATCCATAGAGGTACTCACACACCTAGTCAGTCATGCAAATAATTAAACACACTGCCATTTACTCACCTATACAGTTATACACACACCAGCTCACTTAATCATACAAATACTAGCACATTGTTACGCTCTTATACAATCACTGATACAAGCACACACTCATCCATACAGCCACTATCACAATCACTCACTCTCGCTTATAGCTATTTATATACTCCAATACACATATATACTGCCTTTCACATATGTAGTTACTCACACATGTACCACTGGGACATACATTCACTCACTAACACACTCTTACACACACTTACCCACCCATACAGTCTATCACAGATGCACTCTTGAAACCATCCACCCAGTGAATCACCCACTCACACATCTATGCACAGAGTCGCACACACCCCTCCCACACAAACACTCAGGCACCCATACAGATACTCACACAAGCATTCAATAACTCATATAGACACTCATGTAGCTATTCACAAACACATGCAGCCACTTACACAGCAACAGACAGACGGATACAGACATTCACCCAGTTTAGTCACTAACCCATGCATTCAGTAAGATACGTTAAATCACTCACTTATAGAGTCAGTCACGCACCTACTAAATCATCCATACAGACACTTACACACCCACTCATTCTTCAATACGTCTTTTCCTATATATATTAAAAATATTTCAACTTTACAGAAACACACAGTCACTGGATGATGTCATCAGTGATGTCATTTGAGATGTCATCAGTGATGTCATCAGTGATGTCACTGACCATGTCATGAGTGATGTAATATGTGACGTCATCAGCAGTGCATTGCGGGGCGTGAGTTATAGTTAGCTGAACTAACTATAACGGGGAATTTCACGGGTTTTGTACGAGTGCAATGTCCAACTAACTATAACTGTCCCTAAAACCTATGGTTTTTTCAGTGAATATATATATATATAATGTTAACATTTATGGGTTTGGCATACAAGGTCTCAGAATTGCTTTGGGCCTGATGTAGTGAAGGATGTTGGAGTCGCAAACCATGCAATTCACAAAATCACGGGGTTTGAGACCAGAAAATGGTGTTATGTCATGCCTTATACCCAGTGCTTGATTTGTAAAACAATAAGTGCCAAGGCCCAAACTTTTGCTTAGAGGCTCCCCCCGGTGCTGCAGAAGGTTCTGGTGCTGAATACCAAAGTTGCATCATCTGGATTCCCCTCGCGTATTTTTATTTCACCATCAGACACTCACTGCCCTCAAAGACCTTAAGATCCTCTAATGCCCAATTACTAAAGGCCCCTGAATCCAAAAGACCAGATGGGGTGGCAGATCCTTCTCGTATCTTGCCCTGAAGCTCTGGAACTCAATGCCAGTTGACTTGAGAAAAATGAATGAGGTTCGTTTTAGGAAAATGCCTAAAATCTGGCTATACCCACAATAGCCTTTATCCTAGGTTAAGACCACTAGTGCATACTATGACTCAGTCTGCACTGGGAAGCCTTCGGGTAGCTATGAGCTCTAGAAAAACGTTATAGTATAATAGAGTATAGTATAGATTAGTATATGACTCCTCCACATTGTTTTTTGTCTCTGTTTTCTCCCTTTGTCAATGTTTTACCATCTTTTTCTTTCTCCTTCTTTTCCCCTTTGTATTTTTCTCTCTCTTTTTCTAGGTCAATGTCTGATGAGGAAAGATAAGTGCAAGTACCCACAAATAAGTGCTAGTGGGCCCCACTTCCAATCACCGGCTCAAATTAAGCACTGATTATACCCCATTTTGTGACTTAGAAAGGTCTTTCCAAATCACAAAATCTTTTTTATGACTCATCTGGAATAAGGAGGTGGTGTGAAAGGGGTATCCCCTCCTATTTGCAATTCTCAATTAAATATATCATTGATCTGTGGCTGCAACTGTGGTTGCAAGCCTTGGAAAAGTTACTGTCTCCTCAAAAGAGGTGGTTAACCATTTTTCGCAAAGGGGAAGTTGCCGCCATTGGACAGCTTACTCTATGGGAATTGTATGTGCCAGCCGTGGGGGGAAACCGGCATTGGTCTGGAGGAAGAGTGTCAGCAATCCCATAAGTCTTCCCATCAAGAAGCTTTTTTTAAAAAAAAGCAGCCATGGCTGCCTTTAAAAAAATGTTTTGTGAACGTAGTAATGTCGGTCTGCTGTTCACCATTCCTGTGCTTAAAGCTGCTAACCACAGGTGGGTAAAATAGAACTAGAAACCTGGCTAATTAAACTTCATTTAGAAGGACGTTCTGCAACCCCAAGTGGCTGGAAATTTGGTGGCATGGCCTATTTTGTTGCATAGGTCACATAACAAAATTACAGCCAAGTTGTAAAACGTTGGTGCACAATTTGCACCAACTATTTGTACTTTGTTAATGCGTACATCGGGTCCTGTGTGCCTAATAAGTCGTGAAAAATGTAATTTGTGATTTCTGCAGATTTCCTCGGCTTGTAAATTTGACTCAAATATTATGGTTCGGCTTCCTCTTTTGTATAAATATTTTAGGATGCAAAAGTGGAATTGAATGATGTGCATATCCTATTTGAAAACATAATATGGAGATTCCCTAGAGAAAAAAATAATGAAATGTTTTGCTTTTCTAGCACGTAATTTGAAACGAATTGCATTAAGCTTTAAACTGTGTGGAATACCACTATTATTCTAAGTGGGAATGTGGTCTGTAACACATTACAGTGCAGAACTAAATGCCAAGTTACAATTAAAAGTACTCATTAGGGAAACAGCATTTTAATGAATGCTCTCATGTCCAATTCAACACGTTGAATTCCAATGTAAATTGTACTTTATGATAGACTGGTGCTATTTTAAACTCAGTGGTTACATATAAATATTACCTTTCTGGTGAAATCTAAGTATCGCGTTTTTTTCCGAAAAATGTCACATCCTAAATGTGCGTCATTTAACCTGTTTTATAGATGAAGCTGCTTAAAACTTGTCTCTGTGCCTCCACTGAATATCTAATGCCAGACTTTGAAGACTGGCTGGTGTTCTAATTAATGCTTACCAACACACTCCCTGTGTTTACCTTTCTTGGGCTTAGTTAGATCATGTAGGAAAATATCATGATGTGGTGCCGTCTACAGAGGTGAACTCACTCAAGAGCTTCATCAAGCTGCCGAAAGACAAACTCTGTCAAGCTACTGGAAATTAATTCACTTTGAACGATTGAAGGCGTAAACATAGACGACCAAAGGGCTGAGAAAGAAAAATATGAGTTTTAGTGATCATGAACTCCAGTGAAAGTTAACTCAACAAATTAGTGTCTCTAAACCCTTTTTAAGCAGTAACTGTGTGTGTGTGTGTGTGTGTGTGTGTGTGTGTGTGTGTGTGTGAATTGCTACTTGACCCTGCATATTGACGCATCATGAATTATTATAAGTTTGATTGATAAACACTTCTTCAAAAATATTGTGCTGGAATAGTCTGAGGTCAGACCTAACTTCTGTTGCGAATTGTCAGAAAGTTTAGTCTGTGTTGCCCGATGTGTTGTTTCTTGTTTGCAAATTTAAAATTGGAGTCTTAGAAAATCCTGAGCATAATATGCTGGTCTCAATTGTTGTTTGTCTCATTAAGTCTGCATATCATCACTAGCTTTGGAAAGTAAATTGCTGCAGGTTCTAAAATCAATAATATTTTCAATAAATAATCTTACATTACGCAAGGATTCAATTTCACCCAAAAGACTTATCCAAAATCATTTAAGATCATTGGTTACTTTTGTTAAGCAACTACTATTTGTTGCAGAAATTTATGTGCGCGAATATATTACTTTATCTTTTTAAACTAATCTATTACACTTTATTTCATAAATTTTTTCAAACTTTACAGTGATACCACACAATTAATAGTTTATTAAGGGGCAGGGTTAGCTGAGGATGTGACTCTACATATATCTCTCCCTTTTAAATATGGCTGAATTGGCTTAACAAAAATTGGCATATTTAACTTACATATAAGACCTTGTATATGGTACAAGGAGTACCAAGGGCCTGTAAGTTAAATATCACTGGTTGATTGCAGCATCTTTTGTGGCATCCACTACAGTGGTGTTGCAAAAATTGCTTCAGGCTTGCCATTGGAGCCTGACTAAAGCAGTGTAAAAAGTGCAATTTGTCTCATAAAAATAAACCCTTTTTACAGGTCAAAACCTTTGTTTTAAATATTAATAGGTCACCCCTATGTAGGCCCTGTATCCCAAACTGCAGGGTGGATGGTATTTAAAAAGTGGGACATGTGAAATTTAATATTAACGTCCTTACAGTGACTAGCACCGAAAAGCAATTTGCACTGTGGAAGGCCTAGCTGTCCTAGATAGAAAGCGAGAGTAAAGATTAGAATACTAATATGTAGCTTGGGAATAGGACCACTTAGAATAAAATTACAACTATTTTTAATAGTTATTAAAAATCCAATTCAATAGTTAAGACGGATTTTGAGAAATATTAAAGAAAAGTACCGTTTCGAAAGTTACCTTTTCTCTGCCTAAAGTTCCTGGAGGTTAATTCATTTTGGATCTTCAGATTTCCCAGCCAGCAGTTATCCTCGAATAGAGGTGAATAGGTGTGAAATGTCTCTCAGGAGTAAACAATAGGCTGATCTGAATGGGGAGAGGCGACTACTTTGCAGAATATGCAGGGTAGTGGCTGTGGGAAGCCTTTTAGACAACAGTATCAACTCCTGCTTGAGTGTCAAATCCTGCTTGACAAGTCTGCTGTGTTCACATTTAACACTTGGGGAAAACTTGAAAGGGGAGAGCACATGATACCAGACAATTCTTTTGGATCCGCTGGTTGCTGAAGGACTCTGCTTTTGTCCTACCAGACTTCTTTTTCTGGGTTTATACATAACCCTTGGAACACACTTGAAAGGGGAGAGAACAGGATGTCAATACCATTCTGATGGATCCACTGTCTGGTTGCTGAAGGACTCTGCTTATGTTGCACCAAATGTCTGTCTCTGTGTTTATTGGCGGTACAGTGTCTGCCTCAAACTGCAGGGACACAACAAGAGGACTTTTCCTGCAACTATCCAGCTGACCATTGGCAATTGGAACATGACCGGACCCTGCAGTTTGGCCTCTGCCTGACACCCTGTGAGTCTCCAAATGCCACCCCTGGGTCCTGGGGGGCTTTAGCAGTGTACTCCTGTGGTGGATTAGAATCTAATGGACTAAAGTTAGAAGGTAAAATCTTTGACCGGGACAAATTTGGTTGGTGTATCCGACCCGTGCTCCATCGTGGTCGGCCTCAAATTGTGCCTAGGTCCCTGTCTACCACTAACATTGACCATCATTGGCACATTGTTCTTTTTGCCACTAGTGCTACTTACATATTTTTAAAATCTTTTCACTGGCTCCCTTATTGGCTTTTTGTCATTTTTGTGTCATTTTGTTTATAAAATTTTACTCTAGTTTTGTAATTTAGATTGGTATTTTGACCTTATTGCTGTTTTGGTACTTCAGAAATACTTTACACATTGCCCTAAGTTATGCCTGTCTAATATGTGGCATAGCTAGCAGGTGGTTGACCTCAGGCTAATATAAGGACTTTGAGGGTTCACCCTGACAAAGGTTGTGATTGGTCCTTGAGGTGGGTAGTCACCCACCTCAAAGTTTAATCACATTGTAACCAAGATCTCTTAATCTGCACAAATAACCCATTCATTGACCTTGAATATAGAAAGATCTTCCCAGGGGCACTGGAACTAGGGGTGTAGGAGGTGCTTCAGCACCCTATGAATAACCTTGCAGGAGTTCAAAAAGAGAATGATCAATAAAGAGGCCTTACATTTTCTTTATATATGTAGCGTTTGCTGTGCATTCAAAGGTATGTCAATTATTTGTCAATGTATTCTTACAAACAGCTGCTTATTCTGTGTGTTTAAACATGGATATTGGTGCCTAATTTTCCCTTCCCCTATGGCTAAACACATGGATTTTGAAACCTGGGGTACATATGTTGTGAAAGGAAAGGCTTCAGTATGTTAAGCGGTTGCTAACACACAAAAAACTGAAATACTTGTAAATGAACTTTACACATTTTTGTGTGATGAAAATAAAGGTTGTAATAGAAGCAAAAAAAGACACTTTACTTTAATGATAAATATGCACAGAAACAACATTTCAATGCATTATTATTCATGCACCATATAGGTTTAGCAGTAAAACTGTATGACTGATGTAAATTTGTTTGGTATTTCAAGAGGGCATTTCAATGGAAAATGTATTCTCTGTAAATGACAGTACATTGCCAACCCCTGCTGTACTCCTACATTTGGGACAATTTTCTTCAAAATGTGCTGCTGGATGCTTAATCCAACCCTAGCATTCTCCTGCTGAATAGACTTGGGACATCCGCGAAACTTTGTTTCATGTAGTGCTTTGATTTTTCACAAAATCAGTGATGTATCATTGATGGGAGCACTCCAGCTCTAAAAATTGTTCTGGTACCACTGGATTTCTCTGTTTTAATCTCTGTGTTTTTCTCTTATATTTTTCTTTCATAGGATCATGGATGACTTTTGATATGTTTTATAGCATTAAAGATACAGAAAAGCATCTGAAATGGGAAAGACAGCGGAAGAGTTGGTAGACATTATAATAACTACTGCACAATACTCAACAATAACTGCCACATTAGTCAAATCCTGTAAATTTAGTTTTTGGTGCAAACAGAGGTTTCTGGCAGAATGAAGATTATTACCTGAATGATACCTCTGCAAGCAAATATAGTTTTTGCAGGTTAAATCTGGTGTAAATTGTAGGCAAGAAAAAAAGTAAATTCTGATTCTTCACATCTTGAAGTGGGAATAATTCACAGTATTATTGCATTATCTTCTGTCCTGAGGTCCTTGACTCACAATTGGTTCAGTAATTATTCACCTTGTATATATAGCCTCAATGCATATCAGAACTTGGTGTAAAATTGCCCTCCTGGATAGTGTGGTGATGGTAGTGAGTTTATAGGAGTTTACATTAATGATCCAATGAAAAAATAAAGAAAGGGCAAAAAACTGTGGCGAGAGTGTGATGGAGAAAGGAAGAAGGCAGAACGTCTCTGGATAAGTAGCTAATAATGTCTTGTGGGAGACAGAGAAAGGGGGTAGAAGTTGAGCTAAAGGACGATTAGTAGTTAGGGAGAATTGAGAATGGGAAACCTCAAGTACAAAGACGTCACAAGTTTATGTGAAGAAAAATGGCAGAGGTCATATAGGATATTAAGACAAGGCAAGAGAAAAGGATAGAAGGCTTGGATAATGGAGTTCAGGAGTGATAAAGTGGGAGTTAAGAACTGATAGGGAGCAAAATAGTAAAAAAGAAGTTAACTTTCAGTACAGGCGTTGTGTGGCCACAATTTCTGATTCTAGATATCATTCTAGCTGCTGTTTGCAAAATGACTTTCCAAGGTGATAATATGAGCTTGACATGCCCATGAAGGTAAAGTTGTCACAGTACACATGAGCTAGTACAGTAGCCTCACTGCAGTACAGAAGTCCTTGGTAAGCAGCAGGAGTTTGAGTCTTTTTAGGGAATAGAGTGTTGTATTCCGCTTTACGTGTCCGTATATAGGTTTTCCTGAAACATGTTCTTATATAGGCACAATTCGCATTGCCCTTATATAGGCATATTAGCCGTGCACTCCAAATACAGGCATGGTCACCGACATCCGTCCACCCCAACGTCACAACGAGTTCTTAGAAACCAGACCCTTAAGCTCTTGGGAGTTTCCCTAGCACAGGATTATTGATTTCTCCAAGAACTCATCTATTATGTATGAACCTCTATACCTTAAGGGTTCATTCCTGACATCTTCCTCTGTCCGACTTCACGTCAATGCTAACATTCCAAGGCACCTAACAGGTATAAATATACCTTCCCTTGCCCAAGCAAGTTAGGAGGAGACCTCGACTTTAGAGGAGCCCGTATCCCGGCCTGACGCACTGAGAAGACGCTGTCATTCCTGCTCGCAGAAGAATCCAGCTTCCAGTGTTCTGACTCCCTTCGCAGGGTGTTAGAGTTCGAGTCCGGAAGGAGATTCCCACCTCTCTCATTCTCAAGGTATGGAGCTGACTAGAACCTAGAGGGACTCTTGGCATCCTAGACTTAACATACTCTTAGTATACCATACTAGAGAATACTCCACCTACTTCTTACCTTTCCCTACACCTAGATTAGGTTAGGTACATTGGGGTAGAACTACCTTAGAGACGCATCGTATGAGTACTCGCATTTTTAGCTCATGTTATTTATGTACGTGAATATATGCTAAAAGATAATGCTAGCGCAGTATTATTTATTTCTACTGCTTACGCTGTACATTATTTATCTTGCATACTGTCTTGTGATCATAACAGCACATATCTCATACACGAGAAACAAGACTGTTCAATAAAACCTTTTTATTGAAACGCCCGTCTTTCCTTTCTGTGTAACTCTGTAGAAACTAAGCATGCACGATTGACTGAGTGAAACTGTTATCTATTGTTTCCACGATTCTGAGACATGTTCCGATTCTAAAGGGAAACAAAGTAGTCATGTTTATGCGGTTGCCAGAAACTACTCCCTTTTGTTCTCAAGGAGTTTCTAGTGGCCTCTGAGCTAGCTGGCACAAAAGTAATTACGTTTAATATACTCGATAGGGACATACCGACCTCAGTCCTATGTCAAGCCTATAGTGTATATTATTCCAATGCGCAGAGCCTATTAGGGAAATAGGAACTACACTACATGGCGCCCAAACGTTTGGTAAGGCAGTAATTTAACTCTAGACACTGAGTAACTCAGTCGTGCTTTTCTCAGAGACCCCTACTCACATACTCCATAAGACGTCTGGAGTGGGTAGGGTTAAATATCCGCCAAAACTAAATAGGACAAAAAACCCTATATATTAGTTGCTTGGTTTGTTCAACGTTGAAGGATACAGTGTTCCAAAATATTGTGCACCTTATCTTTTGTTTCCTTGAAACTTGTTCTACATTTTTCAAAAAACAAATGTCCATACACGGGGACAATAACACCGGGAACGGTGTAGCTGCTGCTGACCCAGTCGTAACAGCTTTTAACTTTACAGGTTTAAATGAAACCGAGGAGGGTGTTATAGACATCCATCCAAACTTAAGAAGAGCCATCACTCTAAAACTTATAAAACATGGCCTACCACCAAGAGGTGGTAGAGCAGTTTTCGTAATGGAGGCACACGAATATTTTCAGACAGAGGTATTCTATTCATGGATAGTATTCCCTGAATAAAATACAGTAACAAAACTGTTTCACTTCTACAAAGAAGATGAACCACCAGAGGAATATATTCCTTTCAAGGATATTGAAATTCCACTAACATACCAGGAGCATCAGCTCTGGTTTAAAGGCGCCCTAAAACATCACAGAAACATTACCAGGCTCGGTCCACTAGGAAGACCAGGATCAACGTGGCCGATTATAGCCGGCTACACTCCTCATCCTGACCTCGATATAATGTCAGACGAGGAATTACTTACTCAACTTACAGAGTTAATAAAAATTTACAGACAATTGGTCCAATATGTCATGCGGACTTTCACAGTCCAACCACCATTGACCATTCCAAATCAAACCCCTCAACAGGGGAATACACTAAAAATTACACCACAGACTTTATACGCAGTCATGGGTAAAATGCCCACAAAACGTGAGCAAATTCCATTCTGGATAGCTCAAAAAATTACTCAAATCGAAGCAGTATTTCCAAATACTAGCCCTTATGAGAAACACAGAATCCTAACAATCTGTTTACCAATGGGGATCACACTACAACTGGAAGACTGCACCACTTGGGGCACAGACTTTGCTGCCACCTATACTAAAACACATGGTGTTCTGTCAATTGCAGTAATACTAGATGTCCTGAAACAAATTCAAAACGAATACGGGGCAGAGCCTGCTCTGAATTTAGGTATGAAATTACTGAAAAATTTCGACCAGGTCTCAACAATAATATTATCTAATATTAAAGGGGAGGCAGCATCAGTGGCGATCCGCCAACGATTAAGGGAATTCGATGTTACAGAACATCAAACAGAACTACCCAGAATAATAGAACAATCATATGCAGAATTAGGCAGAGATAGTTTGGGTGGAAGACCATTGAAGCCAAAACTATCTGAAAGTCCTGAGAAGGACTCTATTAAACAAACTCCTACATCTTCTAAAAAGAAGTGGGAAACTAATAAACAAAATTCAAACGAGAAACGTTCTCAATTCCGAGGTAGGTCTCCTCAAAAGGAGCCCTCTGAAAGGAGGTATAACCTCAGGAATAGGGATAATTTAAGAAAGCCTGACAGGTATCAAGATACTGATACACGTTCCTCTCGTACCTTTCAGATATCGTCACAGACATCGGAAAGAAGAGGACGGTCAGAACATAGAGAAGAACGCGTGAAATCGAAAGATGACAAACACGTTCCAAAAAATAAATCAAAACCTCAATTCTCAAAAAAGAAGGTAGCAGGTCTGAAGATCAGACATGATGAGGATACTGAGAACACAACTCAAGAATGGAGAATGGGCTCAGACAATGCTGGACAGTGTGACAGAAGTCACAATAGCTCGCCAGAACCTGAAGGAACTTCTGGATATAGTGGACTTGAATGAGTACATCACAGTAGAGACTGTAGACACCAGGGTTAGTACTCCACAAAGGTTATATGAAATAACACTCCGAATGGAGGGAGACATACCAAGAAAGGTGAAAACACTCTTTTGGGAGAAACTTTCAAGGGGTTATGATATACTTCTAGCAGAAAAAGACTGGCCACCACAATTTGTCAGGGAGTGCCCACATGGTGAGGACATTATTATGCCTGCCTTCTCCAACCATATTCCAATTCACCTAAAATATACTTATGCCAGGAAATGGGCAGTTGCCCAAGCCCCAGCATTATACAAAAATCATGTAGGATGGGATGAGGACTCACCTCAACCATAAAATACATTTAAAAAATGAACCTACTGCACAAAGACAGTACCCAATAAAGCAACAAGCTAAAAAGCAGGTCAGGGAGATCTTAGATCAACTTGAATACCAAGGGGTGATTGAAACATGCACCTCCTCAATGAACAATCCTTTGTTTCCTGTATCCAAATCAGACAATACATATCGTCTAGTTTTGGATTACAGACACTTAAACACTTGTTCTAAAACATTTGCAGTGCAAAATGCACATAGTACAGCATTAATGAATAACATTGTGCGTAAAAAATATAAAACCACATTGGACATCTCAAATGGTTTCTTTTGTCAAAACATAGCACCTGAAAGCAGGTACTTAACAGCTTTCTCAATAATGGGGACCCAGCGTCAATTTTGTCGACTCCCACAAAGGTTCAAGAACAGCCCGGGGTTATTCTCAGCGAGAGTAACAGAGTTACTTCAAATTTATGATAATGAGGCATTGTCATATGTCGATGACATCTATCTGACAGACGATGACCTGGATAGGCACTTGAACAGGGTGAGCACCATTATATTGGGCTTCGCCTCTGACGGCTATAAGTTCAACTTTAAAAAATCCAGAATTGCTCACCTCAATGTCCTTTTTCTAGGATATGAGCTTTCAAGTGAAGGCAAGAGCTTGGCAGCCAACTTTTTAGAAAGGTGTGCGCTGCTCCAACCTCCAAAAACGCTGAAAAATTTACAATCCATCCTGGGTTTTGGAAGAACTTACATTCTAAATTACGCAGAAAGGGTTAAACCTCTCTACGCATTAATCAAACCTGATTTTCAATCAAACATTGGACAGATGAACACACAGAAATCTAGCGTTCACTCCAAGCTAACATGTTAGCAACAAATCACTTACAAACACGCTTAAGTCAACGCAACTTAGTGATCCGAATAATTTCGGGTCAATGCGGATTCACCTACTTAACATTTAATGAGGGTGAAAAAGTAGCAATAGCATGCAAATCACATTTGTATACACAAACAGAAATGCGCTTCACTTCAACTGAAAAAATACTTACAACAGTTCAAACCGCTGTAGCAAAAGAAAGAGCTCTAGCCCAAGGGAAACGCATTATTGTCGTAACCCCAGTTCCGGCCTTAGAGGCGGTAACAAAAGCAAGCATTCCAAATGCTAAAGCTTTACATCCAAGATGGATACAATGGGTTAATTCTCTTGCTGCAACAGATGTTGAATATGTTTTTGATCCTGATTTAAAAACACAAGCGTTCCTGCAATATGAACATGAATGTCCTCTGCCCACTGAAATTCTGCCTCTCGATCAGTACGAATTCATAATTTACACTGACGGATCCGCACAACCCGCTACAGGGAGTAAGCAAGCTTACAGTGCAGCGTGCGCAATCGTTAAAGGTCGCATGCGCGATGGTAATTTCAGACCAATGGTCACTAAAACTCAATCTCTAGGAGATTGTACAGCTCAGCGAGCTGAACTACAAGCATTCAAACTGGCACTTGAAAGTACAGATCGCGAATTCCCCACACTAATAGTGTGCGATTCTTTCTACTGTGTTCAGTCGTATAATGAATATATACAAAATTGGCTTGAAAATGGGTTCAAAGATGCAAAAGGTGGCACAATAAAGCATAAAACGCTTTGGGAACAAGTAGTTCAGTTAAAAACGAACTACCAAAAGCTCACGTGATACACACGCTGAGTCATCAATGTGATGGCGTTCACGTTGCAGGAATTAATTGGCTGACGAAGCCGCAAAGGGGGCTGTTCAGACGGCTTCCGTAGCTGCGATCACTCGTTCAAAAACGAGAATAGCCAGTGAGATATTGTTGGCTGTCAATGCTACGAGCAAAGGCAGTGGTGCAGCGTTACCAAAAAAGTTTCCACTCAAGTACTCTTATGTAATTGATGCGAACAACGTTCCTTTTGCTCGAATCCCTGGAGTGGGGGATAGGGTAATTCCAAACATGGAACGTAGAGCAGCTTTGATTTATGAAGCACATCTGGGGGAGGGTCTGTCACATCAAGGGATCTCTAAAACAATATTGACATTAAAAGAGATGTACTGGTGGCCTGGAATGAATACACAGATTCACATCTTCATCAATGACTGCATAGACTGTAAGGTACAGCGTGATGCAGAACGCCACCAGACACCATGCTACGAAGTAGCCTGCCAGGGACAGACACCATTGTTAGATAGCATTAGACTATCTATGCGCAGGCGTCCCTTTGGACAAATGCAATCCCACAAATACTAAGTCAAGGTTCCTATGGATATGGCCTCATCGCTCGGCTGACGCTCGAACTGTTATAAAAGATTTGCGAGTCTTTATCGGCACATACGCAATAGGCACACTACATTCTGACCAGGGCCCTGTGTTTAGCTCTCGGGCTTACAGAGAAGCCATGGCCAGTTTGGGCGTTGCATTGCGGTACTCCTCTCAGTTTCATCCTGAGTGAAATTCTGTTGTGGAAAGGAAAAACCGGGACATAAAGCAGTCTATAACAGCTAGGGTATTAGGTTCGGGTGATGGGTGGGTCAAACATCTTTATGGGGTCCAACGCTCAATAAATAATTTGCCAAGAAGTTCTCTAGGGGGTCACTCCATATGAGGTCCTATTTGGGACAAGAATGTGGGTTCCTGATCTCGAATGTAAAGGCACAGTGGTGGAAAATAAACCCTTTGATATCAAAGATCGTTTGGCTGTTTTACAGGATCTAAATGAACTAAGATCGAAACAAAGCAACGTGTTCCTGAAGCCAACCACCACTGGGGAAAAACCGGCAGTCCCAGCAAGGCCTGTCTGGATCCCAAAAGTCGGGGTTCTAGTCAGAGAAAAGATTGCGGACAAGAAGGAATTTGGACCTTCTTACAGACAACCAGTACCTGTCCTAGCCGTACACGGAACAAGAACAGTACTTCTGCCGCCCCTTGCTGGAAAAAAGGAGAAAAGATTTACGTCAATCGACCTCATCAAACCACAGTATGTGGCCAATACTAAATAGTAGGCCTTGTGGACTCCGACCTAGTAGCAGACGCACTCCTCTCGCTACTATCCAAGAGGTTCAGACTGAAAGACTGATAACCATCGAGAATTCAGCAGTAACAGATGAAGGACTAAGCAACAATGCTATGGAACTCATCCCTCTTGAAACTCAAGTAACAGTTCGTCCAAATACACCTGTCTACACCAATGTAACAAGTGATCAACTGGTTCCAGCGATTTCGACAAATCCTGATGCAATTCCAACAATTGACAGAACTGCTTCTGGCTATTTCATTAACTTTGATACGTTTTCTGAGGATCTGAGTGAGCCTGAAACGACGCCAGCATCAAAAACTTTCAAACAGCAAGTACAAGACTTTTTTCATTTTCTGAGAAAGACTTATCTGGTTTCACCATGGATTGAACTATGGATTATTTCTGGAATATTTTTCTTTCTGCTTTGGCTAGCTTTGGTTATGACTATCAGCGTGCTTATAAATGGCAGATACATCCATTTGGACAATGAAAGTAAAAATGTGAACTTACTTTTAAAACCACACAAATCATCCCATCGTGAAGCAAGAGACTTGTCAGCAGTGAATATCACAGCCGTTCCTATACAGGATGGTATAGTGTGGGACAAAACAGATTTCGATATCTTCGGCCCTACGGAACTTTTGAACATTCAACATTTATTTAAAATTTCACTAAGTGATTTTATTTCCTCCAGTACCTATTCTGATGATTGGGACTTTGAGACTGTAAATGATATGATGTTTGATCTAGAAAGGTCTGCTGCATTTTCTAATAATGAATATTTAGAGGGTTCATCAGACTTTGAACAGCTGTATTGCTATAACCACTATGGTCATCATTTTTTGCATAAATCTGCAACACCTAGAAATGTGTTTATGTTTAACCAATGGGAGCATTGTCCTACACCACCAAAAGGTAGTTCAAAGACGTTTGCTAAAAGTTTTCCTATTTTTCAGGGTACAATACATCTGATCTGGAAACATTTTACTATAAAAATGTAAACAAAACAGGACAGAAAATTATTTTAACAAATACAAAACAGATTTACTCTGCAGCATTTATTGCCCAACTGTCTAGACATGGATTCGACTTATGGAAAGACACAATAGACACAAAATCTGTCTGGGGTTCTAAAGATTGGCAAGTGCAGAGGATAGAAGCTTTGTTTAGAGCATGTATCATCCCTCAGCAAATAATGTTTTTGAATGACACTGTGCAACAAACGTCTTGCCTTGGTTTAGTCAAGATCAAAGACATGAAAACACCTTCTGTACCAACACCTGCCAGTAATAACAATACACAGGCAGCGGTTACAGTTGACACAATACTACAACTCAACAGAACAAATCCTGATTGGAGAAAATGGTTGATCTGGCCCACAGACACAAACATCTGTCAAGAAAGATTCCTGAATAAAACACAGGGCTTTACTATTCATAGGCCAGACCCACAATACTTCCAAGGACAACATCCGGGGTAGTAACAACATACAGTGTAGGAAAATTATGCCTCGACTGGCTACAAAAATCTACACTTGAGGATGTGAAACAACACTTATCTTTACTTAAAGAAGATGCAGACCTTAGGGAATTCTTGCTTGGACCAAGAAAACCGCGTCAAAAACATTTCATATATGCCGGCATTTATGCTGCTTATAATGAAGTATGGAAGGTTTCACAGGCAGAGGCCGCAGAACGAATACGTGAACTTGATCGTATTAACTTAGAGAAATCTCTCACTGTGGTTGACAATGGGTTAACAACTTTGTCATCCAGAATTTATTCATTGGACAACATTGTATCCTCTGCTATTGACATACTGGAACAAGATTTAGCCATGTTACAACAATGCCAATCTCAGTTACGTTCTATTATGTTATTAAGCTGGACACTGCAATCTTTGCGTGCGGGCTATGTGCCTTGGCGTTTTATCAACACGTCGGTTCTGTTTGCAGAATACAATCTAACTGATAAACAGATCGAACTGGCACAAAGAGGAGCAAAGTATACAGTGCTGAGCATTGAAAAACTGGAAAAATTACCATTCACATTGGCAGAAAAACCAGCTACAGAATGGCTTATTCATGGCAAAATCACTCTGCCTGTCACTACTTTTCAGTTTCAGTATTGCCTCAAACAAATGCAAGCAGGCAAATATGAAGGGTTGGGTAAAGAATACATGAAGACATCCTGGAATTTACCTTACACATACAGATGTTGGAGTGGGGATCGTGAAGTGTTTCTAAGCGGTTCACTCATATGTCAGGACATTTCTTTACACAGGGCTTGTAATGGTTCTGTGGCAAATTTGTCCTGCCACCAGCAGGGTACACCAGCTACTGTGATTAATCCAAAGTTTGGCCAACTTTCTAACAGGAGTTACCACATGTTGAATGATCAGAGTTGATGTGGCATGTTGCAAGGCATCCCATATCTAGTAACGGTGGACTCCAGGGTCACTTGCTGCATGCAAGTATTGTTCCCCCCAATAGACACAGTCAGGGAGTTGCCTTTATGGCCTTCATTGAATCTTTCTTTTATACGATTTGATACTTTAAGTAGAATGAAAGCCATGCTTATACAACAAACAGTGCCTCTGACCTCGGCCAAAGAAATCTATGATTTACAAGTTGCAAGGACTTCGGCTGAGATACAGGCTTTAATTCGTACAAACTGCCCTATACATTTCGGAGAAATGATGGGACGTATCTTTAACATGTCTTATACGAGCGGAATTGTACATGTATTACAACCATCTGTTCCGGACTATTAGCACCTTTCCAGGCAGTCCTCGGAATCATCCCAAACTTCGCACATTCGGTGTTTGGTGTTGTGCCATTAATTCTAGCACTTGTTGCAGGAATCCTATTTCTATTCCTACTATTACGCTATGGCAAGCCTATTCTCCAACATCACTCCGAGCGATGTGGAGAAAGCTCTCCTTGAACGGAAGTGCCGTGAGCGAATAGTACAGCTTTTGGGCATGCCTTGTCTACGGGAACTTAATACAATGTGGTTCCTGTCATTCAGACCAATCTGGCAAGATTGCATCTTACCTGTTCTACGCTGCCTGCTTTGCGGTGAAGAATGCATGCTAGACACCTGTCTAACACTCCCATCAGTCATGCCAACGGATATCGATACTCTGCTGGACCCGATAACGGCCCATGCTCTGTGTTGTCCCCAGAGGCTACCAATCCTGATGACGGCATTCATTGAGATCTCACAGACGCTTCCTGCTGCTGCTGGGGTACGAGATGGATCAACAGGCACACAGGTAACAACGGACGCGAACATTGCTGCGGCATCTCATGCTGAGGGCGATACTTCTCATCTCTGTGCAATTAACCTTCTGAACGAGGTGTTCCAAATGTCACCAACTTCGGTAGATGATATTTTGGCTACAGAAATAGATGATTTCATGTTACACCAGACCCATATACTGACTTTGATTCGGCTCACAGTGTACCAAGGAAGCAATGAAATTTGGCCTTCATATTTTCAAAACTTGGAACTTTTCCCAGAATTGAACTTTTTCTATTTTTAATTTTTGAAAATACATGGCAAAACAATCTGCTTACAGTAGAACTATTCTTATAAAACGGACTTCTTTGAATTCTTCCAGGGACAAATTGTCACCTTTCTTGTCTAACATTTCATTTAATACCATGATATGCAATGGCTTTGATTTTTGAAAACTTGTCAACCATTTCATCATATGTATATATTTCTGTTTATTCATTCATGTTGCATTTATTTCCATTATATGCTTAGAATGAAAACGATGCTTTAAAATGTACAGTACCTATTGCATTCAACAGTTTATTTTAAACTTCTTTTAATATGCTTTTAGAAATGTTTTTAGCAACATGTGGTACTCAGTTTAATGTTTAGCATTTCATGTTTAGCATTTAGTATTATCGTTCATTCGAAAGTGGAGTGGGTGTTGTATTCCGCTTTAGGTGTCCGTATATAGGTTTTCCTGAAACATGTCCTTATATAGGCACAATTCGCATTGCCCTTATATAGGCATAGAATCCCAGTCCTTATTTAGGCATTAGCCGTGCACTCCGAATACAGGCATGGTCACCGACATCCGTCCACCATAACGTCACAACGAGTTCTTAGAAACCAGACCCTTAAGCTCTTGGGAGTTCCCCTAGCACAGGATTATTGATTTCTCCAAGAACTCATCTATTATGTATGAACCTCTATACCTTAAGGGTTCATTCCTGACGTCTTCCTCTGTCCGACTTCACGTCAATGCTGACATTTCAAGGCACCTACCAGGTATAAATATACCTTCCCTTGCCCAAGCAAATTAGGAGGAGACCTCGATTTTAGAGGAGCCCGTATCCTGGCCCGACGCACTGAGAAGACGCTGTCATTCCTGCTCGCAGAAGAATCCAGCTTCCAGTGTTCTGACTCCCTTCGCGGGGTGTTAGAGTTCGAGTCCGGAAGGAGATTCCCACCTCTCTCATTCTCAAGATATGGAGCTGACTAGAACCTAGAGGGACTCTTGGCATACTAGACTTAACATACTCTTAGTATACCATACTAGAGAATACTCCACCTACTTCTTACCTTTCCCTACACCTAGATTAGGTTAGGTACATTGGGGTAGAACTAGCTTAGAGACGCATCGTATGAGTACTCACATTTTTAGCTCATGTTATTTATGTACGTGAATATATGCTAAAAGATAATGTTAGCGCAGTATTATTTATTTCTACTGCTTACGCTGTACATTATTTATCTTGCATACTGTCTTGTGATCATAACAGCACGTATCTCATACACGAGAAACAAGACTGTTCAATAAAACCTTTTTATTGAAACGCCCGTCTTTCCTTTCTGTGTAACTCTGTAGAAACTAAGCATGCACGATTGACTGAGTGAAACTGTTATCTATTGTTTCCACGATTCTGAGACGTGTTCCGATTCTAAAGGGAAACAAAGTAGTCATGTTTATGCGGTTGCCAGAAACTACTCCCTTCTTGTTCTCAAGGAGTTTCTAGTGGCCTCTGAGCTAGCTGGCACAAAAGTAATTAAGTTTAATATACTCGATAGGGACATACCGACCTCACTCCTATGTCAAGCCTGTAGTGCATATTATTCCAATGCGCAGAGCCTATTAGGAAACAGGAACTACACTACAAGAGAGAGGTTCTAGCAACTGTCGCAGTGTGATGTATTGAGAGTTCATAAAGAAATAGGTGTCAATCCACAACCACAGTGATTTCACTTCATCTACCAGACTAGGAGAAGCCGTCAATATTGAGCACCATTGGCCGTTGTTCTTGAAATTGGAGTCATGCGGCCTTTAATTAGGATCACTTCAGGTTTTTTTAAAAACTAGCTTGAGGAAGTTCAATAACATACAGTTTTTGAATTTTTAAAAACATTTTTTTAGACAGATGTCTTGTGGTGATTATACTGTTAGATACAGTTGTGTATCTTAAGCATCATCAGCATACTGGTGAATTGAAACACCTGCCTCCTCTGTCAAGATTCTTAGTTGTTCCCTTTACAAGTTGAGCAACAAGGGCACAATAATAAAACCATAAGGGACACCACACTTGACAGGGATGAGGTCAGAGTCATTGCTGCCCAGTCTGTCCAGTTGTTTATTGTTGATTAGGAATGATGAAAATCATCCAAAACCATCAACCCTGAAGCCCACGCAAGTGTTAAGGGTAACGATGAGCCGCTGTTAATGTATCATATTGAATGCCACTGATAAATAAAAAAGGATGAAGTAGCAAACATTGCCATTATCCAGCATGCTGTGACAATCAAATAGGATGAATTTCTATCCTGGTTCTCAAGTAGAATCTCTAATATAAAAGCAAACTTTACATTTTGTCATTCACAACCACCTGAGAACCACCTGAGAACCAGCTGAGAAGCATCCACCACTTGGGGATCATTCAATGAACTCCAACCTGATGACCTCATTAACATAATCACACTAATACACCCAACTAGTTATTTAGGTGATGTTCCATCAACCGTGATGATTAAGGCAAACATCCGCATACTACCACCATACTGGCTTGCTTTAATCAATGAATCAAGATTCTAGGATTTTTCCTGCGTGGCCAACTGCTGTGCCTGATATCAACAATCCATTGAAAGTCTAATGCAGACTCTGATACCCGACACATATACAAACGTATAACAAACGTACCTTGGCTAGGCAAAACCATATAGAAATGTGTTACTCTGGAATAGAACAAATACTTAAATGACAACTCTCTGCTTTCTCCATCCTAATCTAGCTTTAGAGAAGGCCATAGCACTGAAACAACAAATGCAAAAGCTCAACAACATTCATTGCATGCTAAATAAAGGGGAATATTGCTCACTAGTCCTGTTGCACTTGTCGACATCCTGCTACACAGTTAATCACAATATAGTTCTGAAAACTTTGAAAGCAAGAATGGGCTTCAGGGACAAAGTACTACATTGATTCAACTCATTCCTTCTTGGCTTCTCACAATTACTCATACTGGAAAACTTTATTAAGGGGTGTGAGAAATTTGCATAACGTGCTTTAATGTCATCACCGGAAATTTAGAAAAACTCAGGGAAATTACACGTAATTATGCAAAATGCATCTCCAGTACCTTGCGTCAAAAATGGCACCAGAGGGGCATTTACACCCACAAAATAGCACAGATGAGTGCCCACTTTGTTTACTCCAGCCTGCTCTTGCTAGTTATCCCTCATGTTCCCAACTCCCTAGGCCCCCTTCAGCTCCATCTATACCATTCCTGTCCACCACTCTTCTTTTTTCAACTTTATTTTCACTTTTTTTTACTTTCTGACTGCCACGCTGTGTTTATTTTTCACTTTTAGCTCCCCATTTCTGTATGTTCGTCTACTTTCTCTTTTTTCTTTTGCTTTAGGTACACATCTATAACAAAGGCCTGCAGGCTGCTGTCGCTGAGTCCCAGAAACCATGTGGTTGATGCCAGTGGGAGGGGTAATGCCTAGCCATATTTGTTAACAAGGCAGAGGAGGCAGTGCTGAACTGATTTTGTGCAGCGCCAGCTTTCCCTTTTGCTGGCAGCAGGCAACAGGCCTGGAAAGCGCTGTACCACAGGAAAGATCAAGCTGCAGTGGGAGAGAGTACAGCGCAGCACGGGCTACCACACCGTGGTCTCTTACACCCAACAGCAGGTTACACACCACTGGGCTGATGTCATAGACAGCGAGCAGGACCTCATCAACCTACTTCGTGTAGAAGTGGTGGGCTAGGTTGATGTTGTTTAAATTCCAATTTTTCATGTATGAGTGGATGTGTGTGTAGACCTATGAATCAGTGAGTAGGTGCGTAAGTACTGGTATGGGTGTGTCAATGGTTTTGAAAATGGTAGTTTGGAAGCTGGAGTGGGTGTAGGAAAGGTTATATTGGGGTGTGAGTGGGTGCATCAGAGATTCTGTGGATGATGTCATCAGAGATGTCATTTGAGATGTCATCAGTGATGTCACTGACCATGTCATGAGTGATGTAATATGTGAGGTCATAAGCAGTGCATTGTGGGGGCGTGAGTTATAGTCAGCTCAGCTAACTATAACTGCTGAATTTCTCTGGTTTTGTAGGGGTGAAATGTCAGCCTAACTATAACGTCCCGGTAACCTTTGTTTTTATATATAAATATATATTTACAAAACAATCCTCTATCGATGGGGGCCCCCAACCCTGCAGGGCAGCTTCAGCTGCCGTGACAGAGCATCCCGTTAATTTAACGTGAACAGGAGGCTGCTGAGGCCAATTCAGGTAGCACCACAACGTTTATTTTAATAATAACATGGCTGCATGTCTATAGTCCTGATGCGCTTTGGCATTTATGCCTTAATCATAGGTGCAGAGGTCCCATAATGCATCAGTATTGTCATATTGAAAATCTCTGTACTGCAGTGCAAATTAAAATGTTGCTAAGTAGCTTTCTTTTAACACAGTTTATTAGCAGTTCAAATTGGTTCAGTCTATTCATCAAAATAAAGTACCACGTGCACATCCATATCATTAAAATGCATTCTTAACCGCTTAGCTGCTTCGAACGTTCCGCGCCAGTGCGGAACGTTCTATTAAGCGGGCGGGGCCGCGTCGGCCAACGGACGTGCGCAGCACTACCGAGGTAGTGCTCGCGACGGCCGTTGGCCGACGCACGCAGCGAAAGGGTTAACAGACCTCCTTCTTCGGTCCTGCTGCCACGTTGTAAATATTGTTCTATAAACGTGAGGAATCCTGGAATTGCCAGGAAGAGGTGAATACATCTTCCTTCTCCTTTTCTCACCTCCATAGCATGCACTATCAGGCTGAATCCTTTTTTCCATGTGGAGGCAAGCGGGTCATGCCATCCAATGCAAACAAAGGCAGCCTCAGCTGCGGGGACAGAACTTCCTGTTAATTAAATGTGAACAGGAGGATGCTCAGGCCAATTCACGGTAGCACCACAACATTTATTTTAACAATAACATGGCTGCATGTCCATAGTCCTGACACGTTTCGGCAGTGATGCCTTAATCATAGGTGCAGAGGTAACATGACATAGCTGCTTTTAAATCTGTGTCACAAAGTGACCATGAGACACATTCCTACAAGTCTCATAATGCATCAGTATTGTCATATTGAAAATCTCTGTACTGCAGTGCAAATTGAAATGATGCTAAGTAGCTTTCTTTCACCACAGTTGAAACGCATCAGGACTATGGACATGCAGCCACGTTATTATTAAAATAAACTTTGTGGTGCTACCATGAATTGGTCCTGTTGTTCCTGTTGCATCCAGTGATGTCATTTGAGATGTCATGAGTGATGTCACCTACCATGTCATGAGTGATGTAATATGAGCTGTCATAAGCAGTGCATTGTGGGAGCACAAGTTATAGTTAGCTCAGCTAACTATAACTGTTGAATTTCTCTGGTTTTGTACGAATGAAATGTCAGCCTAACTATAACGTCCCTGTAACCATTGGGTTTTTCAGTGAATTTCTAAGGTTTTTTAAATACTAAATCCTCACTATAACTTGCCTGTAAACTTTGTTTTTTTCAGTGGATTTCTAAGGTTTTTCAAATTCTATTACCCAACTATATCATCCATGTAATCTTTGATTTTTTATTGAATTTTTAAGGTTTTTAAATTGTATTTTCTATCTAAAATGGCTCTATAAGGGGTATTTTTATAAGCTTGTATTTTCTTCAGTGGATTAATGAGCGTTGTTTTTTGTTTTCTTTGCATTTTTTATATGCGTGACCATGTCACTATACCCGCGGTGACGTCGCTGAAAACAGAAAACAAAAGCAGACATTCAATGACCTCCAACACATCCAAAAATAATATGTAAAAATCCATTCTGAACGTTGCCCTACACATATTACTATACACATACTACTTTCAAAGCGTGTTTAAACTCATATTTTTGTACTAAGTTTCTTTGACAACCATCTTTCAGACCTATTTTCGGGACATCGCGATGTCACTGTTAACCGCAACAGTCGTGCCTTTTCCATAAAGTGAAAACACATATATGCACACATATTACAGTATTTTACACACTAGGGGTTTATTACTGTACACTTCAAACTCATGTTTTTCTATTGTATTTCTAGAACAACCATCTCTAATACCTATTTTCCATTTTTGCGGTGAGGCTGGAGATCGCGATGATGTTGGTAATCACGATCCCTGCAAATACGGTGCGAAAGCGGAAAGCAAAAGCAGGAATTCAATAGCCAACACCACATTAAAAAATTATAACTATGTAATTAATTCTAACCATCAGACTAGATAAATCACAATCTAAATAACTCTATAAATCATTTATGAGAATCTCAATATAGTACAATGTGTATTAATAATTCACTGATATATTTTTTATATTTCCACCAATATACTAATCCGAGATATGGTTTTTGTGGTTGCAGACAGTTATATGTACGGTGGGACTCTTGGATTTATTTAAAGGAATATACCTCTTTTTAACGCTTTATTTTTCTCCGCAGGGAATTACAACACGGTCTTTACAACGACCGCGTTGTAACCACGCATACCATTATCCCACAAGTCGTAACAACGACTTGCGGAGGGGGGCGCTGGATGTTGGAATAGTATAATTTACTATTCCAACTCCAGTCTGTGCGGACAGTAGGGAAGGTGTTGGATTTTAAATCCAACACCTTCTGCCCCCTCCGCAAGTCGTTGTTTAGACTTGCGGAGTAATGGTATGCGTGGTTACAACGCGGTCGTTGTATCGACCGCGTTGTAATTCCCTGCGGGGAAAACTTTTCGTGGTAAACGGTGTTTACCTATTTAAAGATGTAGAGAACTATATATTTTTGGAAAGATGGCTTGAAAGTGTGTATCTATTATGGAATCAAATATATGTTTACATGGTGATCTATGTTCTTTAAGGCTAATGTAAATTTCATGCATGTGGTGAGAGTAGTGTATTTCTTTAAAGATGCTCTGCTTAAAATTGAGGAGAGTTTATAGTGCAGAATGTCTGTTGAGAATTCTTGTTCTACCTTCATTTGGCATGTAACTTTTCTTTGAGAAATACTGAATATAGGTTTTAAACACACAAGAAAAAATTGAGAAATGATGTAGATATGCCATTAAGAAAAAGTTTTGTGCTTTGAAAAATTGAGATTTGTTGTTTTCAGTTTTAGAAACTTACTGATGCATGTGCATGCTGAGTAATAGAGCAATGTATGCTTCTAGAGCATGTATCCAATTATATATGAAGTGTGATATCTAGACTTTTCTGACACATAGATCATTAGAAAAGGATAGATACACTAAGACAGATAGTTTGATACTGACAGAAGGAGTTAAAAATGAGTTACAGATATAGTCACAACTGTTATGTATCTAACAGCAATGGAGATACTTTACAGTCACCCAAGCATTACTCAGGCACTCATCCAATCACTCAGCTACAACTCAATCAGTTATCAAATCACTCATACACTATGTATGCACTTATTCCATCACCCAGGCACTACACATGCACTCTTCCAATCATGGAGGCACTAATTATGTACTCATTGAACTATGCAAGCAACACCCATGCATTCATCGAATCACCCAGGCACTAACCATTCACATAAACAGTCATCAAAGCTGTGCCTATGCGGTTAATCAAACACCCATGCACTCCCCATGCACTCATCCAAACACTCACTTATAACACATGCACTCATTCAAATACTGAGGCACAACCCATGCACTGATCCAAACACTCAGGTACTAGTCATGCACTCATCCAATTATGCAGGAAGTACCATTGCAGTGAACTTATCACCCATCCAGTATCTATGCTCTCATCCATTTACTGAGGCAATACTCTTGCACTAATATAATCACCACAGCAGCACACTTGCATTTACTGAATCACTCAAACTTTAACAATGGACTTATACAATTACTCAGACATTAGTCATGCACACATGTAATCAGCCAGGCTCTACTGATGCAGTCATTCAATTATCAAGGCAATACGCATTTAGTTTTGTTATCACCCAGGTACTACCTGTTCAATTATCCAAAAGCACATTGGCATCAGTCATGTTCTTATTCTATCTCTGAAACAATACTCATGCACTCATGCAATATGCACTTAAACAATGACGTACGCACTATGCATGCACCGAATAAACCATGTGTATACTACACACGTAGTACTGTTATCACCCAGGGACTAGAGTAGCACTCATTTAATCATCCAACCACTAGCTATGCATGTGTTGAATCATTGAGGCATTAGTTATGCACGTATCTAATCATTCAGGCAGAACTCATGCACTCATCCAAACGCCCAGATAGTAGCAATATTGTCATACGAAAACACAGGCACTAACTATGCAGATACGGAACCACCAATGTGGTTCCTACATACTCGGGGAATCATCCAGGCACTACCTATATTCTGAGTGAATCACCTAGGCACTATCTATGCACTCATCCAATCATCCAGGGAGTATTGTTGTACTCAACCACAAACACATGTATTTACGAGTTTCAGTGAGGAATATGTACTCTTTTAGAACAATGTGGTGAATTATATCTGTAACCTGTCACACACTGTTTGCATGTACTTGGAAGAATTAGTGAGCTATATGCTGTGATACTGATTAATGTACAGATTTTTATATGCAGTGTTTCTCAAAATTTAAATCTGACACATCTAAGTAGAAAAGTACTGCAACACTAAATCTACCAGTGACACAGTGGTAGAGAGGCACAGAAATAGCTCTTATGTTGTGTTTTCAGATTTTCAGTATGGAGACACCGTACGCAATTTTACACTTTGGTTGATATTTACTTTAAAATGTAGTACAAAAGGGATAAAGTGGTCTTTCAGTGTGTATAAGTGAGAACTGAGATATGGTGCAGCTGTGTTGTAGGAGAGAGTGCTATAATATTAAAAGGTAACTAATAAATTACGTTTTGTGGTTTGGTTTCGGCTTGGTACATTGAAGTAAGTGCTTGTAGTTATGTAGCGAGGTCCATCTGTAGATTTAAAACTGCAACATAACATTAAAAAAATTGTATTATGTTTAAGCCAGTAGTAAAGTAGTTGGTACATCGGCTAGAATAAAAATTCAAATATACTTGTTTTTTTTTTACAGAACAATACCTGCATAACTACAGACAGAAAGCCTACAAAAGCTCGGAGGAAAAAGGAACAGAAGCAACTACAGTATCTCTAGAACTTAGACACAAAAGGGGAAAAATTAAGAAATGGTGGTGAAAGAAAAAGGAGCCCGAGGTGCCCGAGGTAGGTAACCTTCTCGGCAGGTGGCACTCCTGTGCAAGATCACTCCGGGGGGGCCTCACACGTACCTGGACCAGTCATGATCTTACACGTAGGCTCAATGCAGAATACGCAGGGACAATGTATAGTTTATGGTTAGGAATGTGTATGTATTAGAGTCTCTGTTAAGGTTAGCCATCCAAGAATATGTAAATAATACTGTATGGAGTGTTATGGGGGTTTCTGCAGATTTATTTGAAATGCTAATTTTTTTATTGATGTGTTGTGTGTAAATAAATATGTCCGGGGTTGTTACGTCCCCTAACCCAAAACGGTATTGGTGTGTGATCTGTGCCATGAGGGGGATGCTGGTGGTGGAGGCCCCGGGGGTTGGTGGGGGCGATCCCGTGGGTGGATGATCTGCGGTCTCGTTCCAAATCAGGGTATATGGGTGGGGACTCTGCAGTACCTGCCCATTAAATTTAAAAAAAAAAAAAAATATGAGAAAGAATATTAGTAGCCAAAATCTATATAACAAGAACAGGAAAGAATGTAACAAAGATGAACACACCAGGAGACAAAAGCAGTTTAAGGAAATGAGAACCAGGATGCTTTGTAGTAGAGTAGGAGTAAATCTACTGAGAACTATGAAAAAGTATAGAAGGAGAGAGGCACTGAAACAGAAAGATCGAGTTGAGAGAGTACTTGATAAGGCCTTTGCTTTGAAGAGCAAGCTTTTTATTTTGATTAGAAATAGAATAAAGACTTTTGACAAAATGGTGTTGTGCATGAGGAGACAAAACCAGAAAAAACGATTTGTGAATACAAGTAACTTTTGTACAGTTTTTAGTTGAGAATGGATGCATACTTCTAGTATAGAGCCTTTCTTTAATGAACAAAGCTATTTCAGGATAATAGATTAGTTCATGCTATTGATTACAGAGGACAATGTTATCAAAGGAAGAATGGCACTCCTATAGCGAAAGCGGTGATGGTACCTAGAAATGTAGAACAGGTTATTGGAGAAGAGGTACAAGGAAGGCGGAGTCAGGTGCCTGTATACAAATGGAATTGTAGTAGTGTTTTTAGTATTCGACAGCAATCCATTGATATATTAAGTACAATTTTATGTATCTTTCCAAGGCAAAGTTTAAAACACAAAATAAGTGCTTTACAAGCATTGGATCCTTGCATGATTATAAAGCATACACATTTGCAGGGATACTCACTAGCTTGTTTATCAAAGAAAGTGTGCCAAAGCACCTTTCCTCATTTCAGGATGTTAGCTTTACATCACTCAACAATGCAAACTTTAGTTAGGAGGCTGTACTATGTGAAAACTCCTGCTTTATGTTTAGGAGAAATGAATAGAGCACTTTTGCATGGTACTGTGGAAGACGTAGAAAAGGTTTGTGACGATGTGCAGTTTTGTTTCTTTGGTCCTGAGCAGGATTCTAGGGAAAATGAAGAGTTGTTAAGGGGAGGAGTTGCAGAACAGGACACAGATATTACAGTTGATAGTAACCCTGGGCGTAGTTCGCGTAGTAGCGCTACATGTAGCTACGCGAAATGCACTTTGCCCTACGCAAGCTACGCGTAGCTACGCGAACTGCGTAGTGCGGTAGGGAAATGCTGTTCGCACTGATTGCACAGTGCCGGATGCTTGTCCGCACTGTGCAATCATTGCAAACGGCATCTTGCACAGTGCAAGCGGTCGTTTTCTGCCGCTCGAGTAGATTTGTACTCAAGCGGCAGCTTTCTCAACGCGGACTGGTAGTTTCTCATCGCGAGCGGTCGCGAGCATACGCAACTACTCGCAATGAGAAACCTGACCTCCCCGCGTTGAGAATCTCGCCGGAAGGTTTATTTTCCACGCTCGCGATCGGCAACTTGATGTTGTTGATCGCGAACGAGGAAAAAGTCTCGCCGGGATGTTGATTTTACTCGCTCGCGGTCGCCAACTTGACGTTGAGGACCATGAGCAAGCAAAAAATGCCCGCTACGCTATGCGTTTTTGCACTGTGCTACGTGCAATTCGCGTAGCGCGTAGTAGCGCAAACTACGCACGCTCCGCGAGCGTAGCGTAGTACTACGCCCAGGGTTAGTTGATAGTTTTAAAGAAGAGATTACAAAATTTAACACAGTGTGGTCTGAAAAAACAGAGTATGTTTGTATATGTTGACGACGCACTCACTACAAGATTCAAACTCAAACAGTTGACTTGTCATTAAAAGTCAAAAACAAACAAATGATAACTGGCAAAAGTTAGCTGTGTATTTATTTGTAGAGGAATGCTTTGACTTGTCCATACGGCAAGTTATATGTAAATATTGTTACAACAAATTAGAAGATAATAAAATGCCTGCTAATGTAGAAAAACTATGAAGCACTAAAAATAAAAAATAATCAACATTTATGATTCTTTGCAGCATTGCGAAGGGCTGTTTTGGACTACTCTCCAGCACTCACTACAACTCCTCAATCCATGCAGTATGATGCCATCCGGGAAAACTCTGGAGCCAAATCTTGAAGTTGAGATTGGACCTCTGAAGGGACTCTCTGCCCCGATGTAGTTGTGGCTGCTATTGAAGTTGAGGGTCCTTCAGCCTCGCGTTGCCTTCTTGCTGCTTTTAGACGATTGCCATGGTATGTTTTTAGATGGTAAAGCATGAACGTAGTCCCGCAAGAATATTTTTTATTTGTACCCCTTGACAATGTCTTGTCACATATTGTGCATTGCGCAAATTTGGCGACTGTTTTTTCTTCTCCCGACAGAATCCAGAATCCTGAAGAAATGCCAGGCAATGCTTGATGTTTATTGGAGAGGCCCCTCATCTCCAGAGTCACCAGAATCCACCTCTTGGACTTCCTGGTCCATCTGCTGTTCCACCTGATCTCCCTCTTCTGGCTGAGTTGCCAAAATATGCAAAAAAAACACCCCAACAAATGCTAGTGTGCTACTCACAATGAACTCCTCTTAAAGAATGTTCAAGATAGATACATGGGCGTATTCTTCCTATTCTTATAGTTAAAAAGTGTATCATCCAATCATATTCCTTTATTTCCTGGTCACATGATCTTCGCAACGATCAGCGTCTTTTTGTCAAAATAGTGAAAAAAGTGAAAAACCAGCACCATTTTCAAAATGAGTTTGGGTAGCAATGGGTAGTTTGATGGGTGGTTGGTAGTTATGTTCTATTTGTGAGTTCAGATGTTGAAAGTTATTTTTTGAAACTGTTGTTTTTTACAAATGTGTTGTCAAAATAAAGTTAAACCAATATGTTACTAAACAGCTAGACTCAAACTTTGTGTAAAATATGTCTATATGTCTGTTTTATGCTTTGTCATTTGTATTCATGACTACTGATGTCATTGCGACCTCCGGTGTTGAGGTGAAGAAGGAAAATGCATTTCTGATGTAGTTATTTTGACAAATGAATACAAAGGGGAAAGTTAAATTAGTATCTTATTAAATAGCTACACTGAAACTTTATGTAAAATATGTCTATATGTGTTTTCCACTTTGTCAAAAACACCCGGACATTCTCAGTGTGTCCTTGGCAATTGCACTCATAGAATCACACAGGCACTAACTATGCAATCATACAATCACCCAGGCACTACTCATGCACTTACATATTTGCTCAGACATTACACACTCACAGACCCATACAGTCACTCTCACACCCAGTCACCAACCCATACAGCCACTTACACACCCACTCTCAAAGTTTACAGGTTATAGTTAGGAAATAAAATTAAAAATACCTTCAAAATTCACTGAAAAAAACAAAGGTTACAGGGATGTTATAGTTAGGCAATACAATTAAAAAGACCTGAAAAATTCACTGGGAAAAACAAAGGTTACAGAGACGTTATAGTTAGGCTCAATTTTTACTCATACAAAACCAGTGGAATTCAGCAGTTATAGTTAGCTGAGCTAACTATAACTCATGCCCCCGCAATGCACTGCTTATGACCTCACATATTTCATCACTCATGACATGGTCAGTGACATCACTGATGACATCTCAAATAATATCACTGATGACATCATACACAGAATCTCTGATGCACCCACTCATACCCCAATATAACCTTTCAAACACCCACTTCAACTTCCATACTATCATTCTAAAAACCATTGGCACACCCATGCTAGTACTTACACAGTCACTCACTGATTCATAGGTCCACACACACATTCACTCATACATGCATACACCAAGTCACTCACTAATACAGCCACTGATTTATCCACTCATATACCCATACAGCCACTCACACAGTCACCCATAAAGCTACTCACACACCTACTCACTCACCCATAGAGTCAATCACATGGCCACTTACTTACCTATACAGTTATACACACACCCACTTGCTTATTCATACAGATACTAACACATACTCACTTACCCATACTGTCAATGACACAAGCACACACTCACCCATACAGCCACTCTCACAATCACTCACACATATAGTCACTCATATACTCAAACACTCACCTATACTGCCTTTCATATATGCAGTTACTCACCCATATTCCACTGACACATCCATTGACTCACCAACACAACCATACATAGACTCAGTCACCAATACAGCTCCTCATAGACATACTCACTAACCCATACAGCCACTAACTCACCCACTCACTCATCCATGCAGGCAGTCACACACCCCCTCACCCACCCACACAGACATTCGTACATCCATAAAAGTACTCAGACAACCAATGAATCACCCATACAGCCATTCATGTACCAACTCACCAACCCATACAGCCACTTAGACACCAACTGACAGACTGTTACAGATATTCAGACAACCTAATCACTCACCCATACATTCACTGAGACACCTAATCTCTCATTTATACAGTCAGTCACACACCCACTGAATCATCCATACAGGGACTCATACACCCACTGAGTCATCAATACACCTTGGTATACATATTTAACACTCATAAACTTTTTAAAAACACTCCCAGTCACTGAATGATGTCGGTAGTGATGTCATCAGTGATGTCACTGACCATGTCATGATTGATGTAATATATGAGGTCATAAGCAGTGCATTGAGGGGGCGTGAGTTATAGTTGGCTCAGCTAACAATAACTTTAGAATTTCACTAGTTTTGTATGAGTGAAACTTAAGCCTAACTATAACGTGTCTGTAACCTTTGTATTTTTCAGTTAAAAAAAAAATATATATATATATATAGGAATGCAGTCATACAGACGAAAACCTGTGGGATTGGACACTATTCAGAAAACCACGGCAGCGGCGAGGGACAGACAGACTGATGATAAGGCACCTCTGTTTGGGGGCACTATGGCTGCCATCTTACAAAGGACTGTGTGAATTAAGCCTGCATGTGAGGTACATCATGAACATTTCGTTTTTACATTTTGTGCAAGAATAAATGCTGCATTTTCTATGAGAGACTTCATAAGCAAGAAAAAATGAAATGATTACCATCTGGTTAAAGCAAAGGAAATAGATGCTGGCATTGCGTCCAGAAACACTGGTATTTGCATTACAAACTTTTACAGACCTTTGTCACTTGCCATCTTTCAAGTTTCCACCAATGAAATTACCATTTCAGTAATTTAAACACTCGTTACCTTTGAAGAAGTTGTAATGAGCACTGAGGAAGGCTGTGTGCCGAAATGCATTTGCTCTGAATAAATCAAAGAATGTCCCATGAGTGCTTAGTGCCTGTTTTGGAGCCTCATATTTTCTACGTGACTCACCCTCACGCTATCAGGAGATAGAACCTGTCCAGAATTCGGCAGTCGGGTGAAACCTGGAAATTGAATTTAATTTCTGCCAGAACCGCTGTGGCTGAAATGTGACACCATCCCATCAACCTGAAGAGTTGCCAATTATTAAATTGTGGGAATGCAGTCATACAGACGAAAACCTGTGGGATTGGACACTATTCAGAAAACCACGGCAGCGGCGAGGGACATACAGACTGATGATAAGGCACCTCTGTTTGGGGGCACAATGGCTGTCATCTTACAAAGGACTGTGTGAATTCAGCCTGCATGTGAGGTACATCATGAGCATTTCCTTTTTACATTTTGTGCAAGAATAAATGGTGCATTTTCTATGAGAGACTTCATAAGCAAGATAAAAACGAAATAATTACCATCTGGTTAAAGCAAAGGAAATACATGCTGACATGGCGGCCAGAAACACTGGTATTTGCACTACAAACTTTGACAGTCCTTTGTCACTTTCCATTTTTCAAGTTTCCACCAATGAAATGACCCTTTCAGTAATTTAAACACACGTTACCTTTGATGAAGTTGAAATGAGCACTGAGGAAGGCTGTGTGCCGAAATGCATTTGCTCTGAATAAATCAAAGAATGTCCCATGAGTGCTTAGCACCTGTTTTTGAGCCTCATGTTTTCTACGTGACTCACCCTCACACTATCAGGAAATAGCACCCGGCCAGAGTCCGGCAGTCGGGTGAAACCTGGAACTTGAATATATATATATATATATATATATATTATCTACTGGCGGTCGCCAGTAGATAGTTATAGTTAAAACCTATTATCCATAGGAAATCCGCGACATTCTATTTGAAATAACGTTGGCGCCGGTTGACGAATCTTCGCGAAAGTTTCCAACTTGTTAGGGCGCTCCGGTCCGCTCCTATCCTGAAAGTCTCGGGGTGATACGTCAAGCGGGGGCCGAGAAAAAGGGGGTCTCAAAACGCTTTTTCCCCATTCATTTTTCCATAGGAACCTTTAGTCGCAGCTACAGCCCGAACTGCTGAACGGAATTACACCAAATTTGGCAAAGAGGTAGCCCTTGGTTCAGTGTCGTGCCTTTTGCTTAAATGGTGTAAATCCGTTCAGTAGTTCCTGAGAAAATCAAAAGTAAAGTCACATATATATCTGGGCGGAGCCTAACCACACATGTCATCGTGAGATCTGATTGGCTGTCAGCACTTCATCCTGGAATTGCTGGCAGCCATCTTGGGACCAATATAAATGATAGTACCTCATTGAAATGCATTGTAGTGAATAGAAGATTTTGAGGGTCACCAAAAGGAGAACTATAAAGGGTGATAACAGGCTTTAGTTACATTAGAATTTATTTGTTGATGGTACCATACTAATTTTAGGAATTGTGGTGTATTCTAAGGTGATTTTACCATGTGAAAAACCTTCTGCTGGGATATCATGAATCATGTTTGAGAGAACACTATTTTCTCATGCTTGTCCCATGGAGGTTTGGAAGGTGCTCCAGAAGCTAAAATGAGAGCATATTTTCTGTAAATTCACATTATCTTTCTCACTCATGTGAGAATGAAGTCTGACATTCTCAGTAAAACATGTACATCCAACAAGGGCAGAGACTGTCAGTTGATTCCTTTGTGTTCTACTGCAGCTTCCCAGAGTGTTCTAAAGAACAACTAGAGTGCTAACAGCCTTACTTATGACAAAAGTATGGCACACCTGAAGCCATCTTGATTGGAATAAACTGGTAACACTTAAACAATTTAATTTAAAAAGGAACAAAATGATGGGGTTCATTTTGTCATAGAAATTATGGTTAGTGCTGTAGAAAGAAAAATTAGGACATGTTTCAAGTGTGATCTCAAATATCTTCCTGTTATATTTCAACAGGAGCAGCCTGCCAGTTGATGCCTTTGTGTTCTACTGCAGCTTCCCAGAGTGTTCTAAAGAACAACTAGAGTGCTAACAGCCTTACTTATGACAAAAGTATGGCACACCTGAAGCCATCTTGAATGGAATAAAGTGGTAACACTTAAAACATTTAATTTAAAAAGGAACAAAATGAGGGGGTTCATTTTGTCATAGAAATTATGGTTAGTGCTGTAGAAAGAAAAATTAGGACATATTTCAAGTGTGATCTCAAATATCTTCCTGTTATATTTCAACAGGAACAGCCTGCCAGTTGATGCCTTTGTGTTCTACTGCAGCTTCCCAGAGTGTTCTAAAGAACAACTAGAGCGCTAACAGCCTTACTTATGACAAAAGTATGGCACACCTGAAGCCATCTTGATTGGAATAAACCGGTAACACTTAAAACATTTAATTTAAAAAGGAACAAAATGAGGGGTTCTTTTTGAAATAGAAATTATGGTTAGTGCTGCAGAAAGAAAAATTAGGGCATGTTTTAAGTGAGATCTCATATCCTCTTCTATTTCATTAGAAAATTCTGACATGCAGACTGAAACAATCACTTTCAATACCAGCAGCAGACTACCAGTTAACTCCCTGGTGAGCAGTAGCTTTACTCCAGTGATCTAATGAGCAACTAGAGTGCTAACATTCTGAATTTATGGCAGATGTGAGACACATCTGAATGCCTTCTTGATGGAATCAAAGTAAAAAACTGAAAGCATTTCCTACTGAGAAGACTGCAGTAAATGAAGAAATTAGGAAACTTCATAACAAAGAAGTCTTCCAAGATGGCCACCAGTGAAAAAAGAGCCCAAATGTAGCACAAATATTACCCAGATGTAGCCCACATATAGCCCAATGACAAAAGTGTGCAAAACACTTTTTATTTTTAGTTTTTTTGCAGTTTTATGTAGTGCAGACTGGTCGGGTATTGGAGCATTGCATCTTAAAACATGACCCCCTACACTACAAAAACACCACTGCACTACCTTAAACCCTAAAACAATACCCCAGCACGACCCCCTACACTACACAAGCACCACTGCACTATCCTAAACCCTAAAACACTACCCCCAGCACGACCCCCTACACTACCCAAACACCACTGCACTAACCTAAATCCTAAAACACTACCACCAGCACGACCCCCTACACTATCCAAACACCACTGCACTACCCTAAAACATGACCCACTACACTACACAAACACCACTGCACTACCCTAAACCCTAAAACACTACCCCCAGCACGACCCCCTACACTACACAAGCACCACTGCACTACCCTAAACCCTAAAACACTACCCCCAGCACGACCCCCTACACTGCCCGAACACCACTGCACTGCCCTAAACCCTGAAACACCAGCCCCTGCATGACCCCCTACACTGCCCGAACACCACTGCACTGCCCTAAACCCTGAAACACCACCCTTAGCACGACCCACTACACTGCCCGAACACCACTGCACTGCCCTAAACCCTGAAACACCACCCCTTCACGACCCCCTACACTGCCCGAACACCACTGCACTGCGCTAAACCCTGAAACACCACCCCCAGCATGACCCCCTACACTGCCCGAACACCACTGCACTGCCCTAAACCCTGAAACACTACCCCCAGCAAGACCCCTTACACTGCCTGAACACCACTGCACTGCCCTAAACCCTGAAACATCACCCCCAGCAAGACCCCCTACACTGCCCGAACACCACTGACCTAAACCCTGAAACACCACCCCCAGCACGACCCCCTACACTGCCCGAACACCACTGCACTGCCCTAAACTCTGAAACACTACCCCCAGCATGACCCCCTACACTGCCCGAACACCACTGCTCTGCCCAAAACCCTGAAACACCAGCCCCAGCACGACCCCCTGCACTGCCCGAACACCGCTGCACTGCCCTAAACCTTGAAACACCAGCCCCTGCACGACCCCCTACACTGCCCGAACACCACTGCACTACCCTAAACCCTGAAACATCACCCCCAGCACGACCCCCTACACTGCCCGAGCACCACTGCACTGCCCTAAACCCTGAAACACCAGCCCCAGCACGACCCCCTACACTGCCCGAACACCACTGCACTGCCCTAAACCCTGAAACACCAGTCCCAGCACGACCACCTACACTGCCCGAACACCACTGCACTTCCCTAAACCCAGAAACACCAGCCCCAGCACGACACCCTACACTGCCCGAACACCACTGCACTGCCCTAAACCGTGAAACACCACCCCGTGCATGACCCCCTACACTGCCCGAACACCACTGCACTGCCCTAAACCCTGAAACACCACCCCCAGCGGGACCCCCTACACTGCCCGAACACCACTGCACTGCCCTAAACCCTGAAACACCACCCCCTGCACAATCCCCTACACTGCTCGAACACTACTGCACTGCCCTAAACCCAGAAACATCATCCCCAGCACGACCCCCTATACTGCACGAACACCACTGCACTGCCCTAAACCCTGAAACACTACCCCCAGCAAGACCCCCTACACTGCCCGAACACCACTGCACTGCCCTAAACCCTGAAACATCACCCCCAGCAAGACCCCCTACACTGCCCGAACACCGCTGCCCTAAACCCTGAAACATCACCCCCAGCAAGACCCACTACACTGCCCGACCACCACTGCACTGCCTTAAACCCTGAAACACCAGCCCCAGCACGACCCCCTACACTGCCCAAACACCACTGCACTACCCTGAAACACCACCCCCTGCACGACCCCCTACACTGCCCGAACACCACTGTACTGCCCTAAACCCTGAAACCCCACCCCCAGCATGACCCCCTACACTGCCAGAACACCACTGCACTGCCCTAAACACTGAAACACCACCCCCTGCACGACATCCTACACTGCCCGAACACTACTGCACTGCCCTAAACCCTGAAACACCACCCCCAGCACGACCCCCTACACTGCACGAACACCACTGCACCGCCCTAAACCCTGAAACACTACCCCCAGCAAGACCCCCTACACTGCCCGAACACCACTGCACTGCCCTAAACCCTGAAACATCACCCCCAGCAAGACCCCCTACACTGCCCGAACACCACTGACCTAAACCCTGAAACACCACCCCCAGCACGACCCCCTACACTGCCCGAACACCACTGCACTGCCCTAAACCCTGAAACACTACCCCCAGCATGACCCCCTACACTGCCCGAACACAACTGCTCTGCCCAAAACCCTGAAACACCAGCCCCAGCACGACCCCCTACACTGCCCGAACACCGCTGCACTGCCCTAAACCTTGAAACACCAGCCCCTGCACGACCCCCTACACTGCCCGAACACCACTGCACTACCCTAAACCCTGAAACATCACCCCCAGCACGACCCCCTACACTGCCCGAGCACCACTGCACTGACCTAAACCCTGAAACACCAGCCCCAGCACGACCCCCTACACTACCCGAACACCACTGCACTGCACTAAACCCTGAAACACCAGCCCCAGCACGACCGCCTACACTGCCCGAACACCACTGCACTGCCCTAAACCCTGAAACACCAGCCCCAGCACGACCCCCTACACTGCCCGAACACCACTGCACTGCCCTAAACCGTTAAACACCAGCCTCAGCACGACCCCCTACACTGCCTGAACACCACTGCACTGCCCTGAACCCTGAAACACCAGCCCCAGCACAACACCCTACACTGCCCGAACACCACTGCACTGCCCTAAACCCTGAAACACCACCCCGTGCATGACCCCCTACACTGCCCGAACACCACTGCACTGCCCTAAACCCTGAAACACCACCCCCAGCGCGACCCCCTACACTGCCCGAACACCACTGCACTGCCCTAAACCCTGAAACACCACCCCCTGCACAATCCCCTACACTGCTCGAACACTACTGCACTGCCCTAAACCCAGAAACACCATCCCCAGCACGACCCCCTATACTGCACGAACACCACTGCACTGCCCTAAACCCTGAAACACTACCCCCAGCAAGACCCCCTACACTGCCCGAACACCACTGCACTGCCCTAAACCCTGAAACATCACCCCCAGCAAGACCCCCTACACTGCCCGAACACCACTGCCCTAAACCCTGAAACATCACCCCCAGCAAGACCCCCTACACTGCCCGAACACCACTGCACTGCCCTAAACCCTGAAACACCAGCCCCAGCACGACCCCCTACACTGCCCGAACACCACTGCACTACCCTGAAACACCACCCCCTGCACGACCCCCTACACTGCCCGAACACCACTGTACTGCCCTAAACCCTGAAACCCCACCCCCAGCATGACCCCCTACACTGCCAGAACACCACTGCACTGCCCTAAACCCTGAAACACCACCCCCTGCACGACATCCTACACTGCCCGAACACTACTGCACTGCCCTAAACCCTGAAACACCACCCCCAGCACGACCACCTACACTGCACGAACACCACTGCACCGCCCTAAACCCTGAAACACTACCCCCAGCAAGACCCCCTACACTGCCCGAACACCACTGCACTGCCCTAAACCCTGAAACATCACCCCCAGCAAGACCCCCTACACTGCCCGAACACCACTGCCCTAAACCCTGAAACACCACCCCCAGCAAGACCCCCTACACTGCCCGAACACCACTGCACTGCCCTAAACCCTGAAACACCACCCCCAGCAAGACCCCCTACACTGCCCGAACACCACTGCACTGCTCTAAACCCTGAAACACCACCCCCAGCACGAACCCCTACACTGCCCGAACACCACTGCTCTGCCCAAAACCCTGAAACACCACCCCCAGCACGAACCCCTACACTGCCCAACACCACTGCACTGCCCTAAACCCTGAAACACCAGCCCCAGCACGACCCCCTACACTGCCCGAACACCACTGCACTGCCCTAAACCCTGAAACACCACCCCCAGCACGACCCCCTACACTGCCCGAACACCACTGCACTGCCCTAAACCCTGAAACACCAGCCCCAGCACAACCCCGTACACTGCCCGCACACCACTGCACTGCCCTAAACCCTGAAACACCAGCCCCAGCACAACCCCGTACACAGCCCAAACACCACTGCACTGCCCTAAACCCTGAAACACCAGCCCCAGCACGACCGCCTACACTGCCCGAAAACTACTGCACTGCCCTAAACCCTGAAACACCACCCCCAGCAAGACTACCTACACTGGCCGAACACCACTGCACTGCCCTAAACCCTGAAACACCACCCCCTGCACGACCCCCTACACTGCCCAAACACTACTGCACTGCCCTAAACCCTGAAACACCACCCCTCAGCACGACACCCTACACTGCCCGAACACCACTGCACCGCCCTAAACCCTGAAACACCACCCCAGCACGACCCCCTACACTGCACGAACACCACTGCACTAAACCCTGAAACACCACACCCTGCACGACCCCCTACACTGCCGGAACACCACTGCACTGCCCTAAACCCTGAAACACCACCCCCAGCACGACCCCCTACACTGCCCTAACACCACTGCACTGCCATAAACCCTGAAACATCACCCCAGCACAACCCCCTACACTGCCTGAGCACCATTGCTCTGCCCTAAACCCTGAAACACTGGCCCCAGCACGACCCCCTATACTGCCCGAACACCACTGCACTGCCCTAAACCCTGAAACACCACCCCCAGCACGACCTCCTACACTGCCCGAACACTACTGCACTGCCCTAAACCCTGAAACACCAGCCCCAGCAAGACCCCCTACACTGCCCGAACACCACTGCATTGCCCTAGACTCTGAAACACCAGCCCCAGCAAGACCCCCTACACTGCCCGAACACCACTGCACTGCCCTAAACCCTGAAACACCAGCCCCAGCATGACCCCCTACACTGCCCGAACACCACTGCACTGCCCTAAACCCTGAAACACCAGCCCCAGCACGACCCCCTACACTGCCCGAACACCACTGCACTGCCCTAAACCCTGAAACACCAGCCCCAGCACGACCCCCTACACTGCCCGAACACCACTGCCCTGCCCTAAACCCTGAAACACCAGCCCCAGCACCACCCCCTACAATGCCCGAACACCACTGTACTGCCCTAAACCCTGAAACACCACCCCTGCACCGCCCCCTACACTGCCCGAACACCACTGCACTGCCCTAAACCCTGAAACACCACTGCACTGCCCTAAACCCTGAAACACCACCCCCTGCACGACCCCCTACACTGCCCGAACACCACTGCACTGCCCTAAACCCTGAAACACCACCCCCTGCACCACCCCCTACACTGCCCGAACACCACTGCACTGCCCTAAACCCTGAAACACCACCCCCTGCACCGCCCCCTACACTGCCCGAACACCACTGCACTGCCCTAAACCCTGAAACACTACCCCCAGCATGACCCCCTTTACTGCTCGAACACCACTGCACTGCCCTAAACCCTGAAACACCACCCCCAGCATGACCCCCTACACTGCCCGAACACCACTGCCCTAAACCCTGAAACACCACCCCTGCACGACCCCCTACACTGCCCGAACATCACTGCACTGCCCTAAACCCTGAAACACCACCCCCTGCACGATCCCCTATACTGCCCGAACACCACTGCACTGCCCTAAACCCTGAAACACCACCCCCAAGACGACCCCCTACACTGCCCGAACACCACTGCTCTGCCCTAAACCCTAAAACACCACCCCCAGCACGACCCCCTACACTGCCCGAACACCACTGCACTGCCCTAAACCCTAGAACACTACCCCCAGCATGACCCCCTACACTACCCGAACACCACTGCACTACCCTAAACCCTCAAATACTCCCCCAGCACGACCCCCTACACTACCCAAACACGACTGCACTGCCCTAAACCCTAAAACACTCCCCCCAGCACGACCCCCTACACTGCCCAAACACTACTGCACTGCCCTAAACCCTGAAACACCACCCCTCAGCACGACACCCTATGTGAGAAGTTGGCCTGGCATATGCTGTCCACTAATTATAGTGGGCACCTTGCACCAGTCCAAATCGACTCTTATGGTAGGTAGGTTAAAGACAACCTTATTGAAAGCTATCCTAGTGGTAGCTATGGAGAGCAGCCTTCAGGCTAAGTCTTGAAGGAATGTAAAGCAGCTTGTTTTACCAGTCTATAATCTCTTGAGTGACCAAATGAAAGAGCACCACACCAGGTATATATTCAAAATATATGTATTTATTACTAAACACACCCCTCTAGTCTCTTTATGAGGCTAGAGTTCGAAGTACATAGGTTATAAGATCTTAAATCACAGTAATAGCACAAATACACGTTTGGGCCCTAGGGGCGTACCAAACCATATACCAATAAAGTGGTATGCGAACCACGACTGAACTAGACACTAGGCCTAGAGCCTCTAGAAGTGCTTGGACCACAAGGAACCACCCAAGGTAGTGACACAGGGGACCCACGGGAGACGCGTGCAGTGTAAATACACAACCGCGATACGCCGTTAACTTCTATGGAGAAAGTCGGGATCGGAAAAATAGAGGAAAGGGACACTTTAAAGAGGACTAGGACAAAACCCTTTGAGATCTAGGACTTTGAAGAGTCTCTACCCACGGGAGCACCGGAGTACTCGTGTTACCTCACCCAGGGAAGCCGGGTGCATAGGTGCCTTTCGGGGTCGGGTTTCGTCGTCGGTTCTTATGGCGATCTGCTGCAAAGTGCTGCTGGCGACCAGGAGAAAAGTGTCCGGGTGGATCCAAGAGTGGATCGGAGTTCTGAAGAACCTGAAAGCAGAGGGGACAGAGTCTGGGTCACTAGCCAGTGACCAGAGAGGTGATGGACGGATGCCCACCGATGTCGAGTGCTTCAGGTGCGTAGACGGTCATCTCGTTTCTGCAGCCACGAGGTCCAGGAGGCGTTGTCGGCAACCAGGAGCAGGATTCGGGCTGGTACACGATGTCTGTCGAGTGCTGCAGTGTCGGCGACCAGATTGGACCCAACAAGCCTTGGCAACGGCAAGTCTCGATGTAGCTGAAGATCGTCGATGGTGCAGACCAGCAAGGTCTGGGGAACTCACCCAGCAAGGGTAAGTGAGGGCAGGCCTGGAGCAACCAGACTGCCAAGTAAAGAAAAGATTGGCCTTTGGTAAGGGCTACTAGCCAACGGGCTAGCGACCGCGAAGGAGCCTCGTGACGCCGCACGTGGAGCTGGCTTACAGGACACTCGTGGAGTGGGGGCCAGTGATCTTCGGTGCAGGTGGTGCTGGAGGCTAGGGCTACTCGGAGCCCAAAGCACGACTTCTTGGGAGACCCAGAAGATGGTGCACTTGCAAGTGTGCTCGGTGTCCAGGGGTCACGGTCTCACGTTACCCACGATAGCCACGGGCCTCAGCTTTGCAGGGGACTCAGGGTAGCCTCGGGGAAGTCTGAGAATCCACCTCTGGTGATGCGATGACTTCGGCGTCCGACGGGAGCTTCAGTGATGCGAACCGGACAGATGCTTCTTTGGTGCCTGCCAAGCAGGGGAGTCACTCCTTGACCCCAAGGGAGATTCTTCAGTCCTCTAATCGTGAGTAGAGCATCGAAGGTCCAGGATTCTGTTTCAGAGTTTCGTCCAGGTATAATCTAAAGTCCTAAGGACTGGGTTCCTACCTTTATTCCAAAAATAGGGGATGGACTACTCTGTGGCCCCACCTATGGGTGGGTCAGGGCAGAGGGGTGGCTACACCCTTTCCCTTTGTCCAGTTCGTGCCAAAGCAGGGGCTGCAAGCCCCTGATCCGGTTTGAACTGGGGTATGCACAGGGACACCAAATGTGCCCCCAGTGCAGGACTTCAAAGCACCCGAAAGTGCTCCCGCCCAGCCCCAATACACTTTGTCCTGTCTGGGGAGGTGGTCACACCTCCCTGGGACAGGAAACCTATTGTCCAGGCCTCCCCTGCCGGAGTTTCGTCCAGCAGCAGGAGGCCAGACCCGTGTCTGTGGCAGTAGCATCCATTTTGTGATGCCAGGCTCTGGAAAGAAGTTACTGGACTCGTCAGAGTTAACATGCCTTTCCCTCTAGAAGGGTGGAATGCTACCCCCGCCGCCAGAATTGGCGGGGGGGTAGTATTCCAAGATGTTTGACACCAAACACGACATGTTTCGGTGCAGCCAGTCCATAGTTAGCATTTTACCGCGAGGATATAATGCGTTTAAGAGTATATGGTCAGGCTGCACTACAAACAGCATCAGAGATGGTCTCCGAACGCTGCAGAGGGGCCCTGCTCATGCAGGGGCACCCTCTCACATAGAAACCATGCACTCTGCCTTTAAGATTGATAAGGCCTGCCTTAGGAGTGACTTATAGGTTTATATGTGTGTATGCATTTAGTGATATAGGTAACCTATACCACAGCAAGGGGTGCATGCACCACCTTACCCAGGCTGCAGTAGCAGACCTGTGGTGTCAGTTTGGATGGCCTACCAGGGGTGGCATAATATATGCTGCAGCCCCTGGCAGGCCTCTGAGGTACCTATGCCCTTGGTACATAGTATACCATATACTAGGGACTTACAAGGGCACTCCAGATCCCAATCAGAGATGTGCCTAAGGCACATGGATACCCTTTTAAAGAGGAAACAGCTAGACTGGGGCCCTGAATAGCAGGATCCCAGTCCAACTAAGTCATAAACCAGCAAAACACCATAAAAAAAGTGGGGGCAACCATATAGTCAGATTCCACCTTCCTACATAACCCCCCCAAACGAAAGGAGATAAGGCTAACCTTGGCCAGTTGAGCCTATATTGACTAAGTGGCCATATAAGGAAGCACCTGCACTAGCATGGTTGCCCCCTATGTTATGGTCCACTAAGCAATCCCTCACCCTAAGGGTATGAGAGGGTCTCCACCATGGGGAATCACTACCTCTGGTGTGCTTAGGTAAAGTACAAGGCTGGTGAGGTGTCTGAGTAGGGAAGTGAGGCCCTAGGAATGTTGGCCTCAGTTTCCTCAGATCACTGGTCACCATGTATGCCTGTCTTTCCATGACTGAGTTGCACTTTGCTCTAAGGGTCAACCTTTGGCTGCCTACAGCTGGGGGTTGGGTCCCTTTGGATGGAACACTGGAGGGACATGGCAGGTTTGGAACCTTCTGGTCCCAGGTTTGCCCTTGCCTACCAGAGTCCTTCTGGGGAGGTCCCTACATAAAGGTATGGGGGATCCCTCAGTGTGTAGAGGAATTTTCACCTGGCTAGGGCTACTAGACTGGCTGCCCCTAATCTGCTGATGGGGGCTTCCTCTGGACAGGGGGCCCGGGGGGTCCACTGACCTCCCTGACCTCTGCAGCCCTGGGCTGACTGAGGCAGGGTAGAGAGGGGCAGGTTACCTGCTCCAGACTGGGTACCACCGTGGAAGGGTCCTCTGCCATCAGGGGTGTGGCCAGGCCAGGCCTGACTACCTCTGTGGCAGTTCCTTCACTAGGGGTAGGGTCAGTTCCCTGAGGAGGCTGACCCTTACCTACTGTCTGGGGGAAGAAGACTTTTCTTCAACCCTTTTGCTCTCTTTTGGGGGAGAGTGGGCCATTCTTTCAGGCTCCATCTCTCCAAAGTCTTGGGCTGGGGCTGTGGCCATCACAGCCCCACTAACCTTTGCAGGGACGCCCAACATCCTAAGATGGGTTTGGTGTTCAACTTCAGCCCAGGCTGAAATTTCCAAATCATTGCCCATCAGGCAATCTACAGGTAGGGTTGGGGACACTGCCACTCTTTTTGGGCCTGTGACCCCCTCCCAGCTGAGATTGACTATGGCCATGGGGTGATCTGTTCTGACACCATCAATGTTGGTCACCTGGTATTTAAACTCAGGTAAAAGCTGGTGAGGGGGGACTAGTTTCCCTGCCACCATGGTGACACTAGCCCCTGTGTCCCTAAATGCCACAGCTTTCTGACCATTAATCATTGGCTCCAGTCTGTACCTGCCCAATGCTATGGGACCCATGGTAAAGGTGGCAAATCCTATACCACCATCAGAGTCAGAGGAGTCTGTTGAGGGGTCCCTGTCTAAACTAGGGCCCACCTCTGTTCCTCTTGCAAAAGCACCCAACTTTTTGGGTGCACTACTCCCAACTGGAGGATTACTACTGGTAGTACCAGGAGGGGTGGTAGTAGTTGTGGGAGGAACATTTTCTTTATTGCCAATCCTGGGGCAACTGGGATCAGTTTTCCAGTGCCCAGGCTTTTTACAGACATGGCAATATGGTTTCTTTTCAGGAGAGGAAGGAGTTTGGGACCCACCCCCAGAAGAGGAATTTTGGGGCCCTGTAGGGGACTTATCCTTAGATTTATCCCCACCTTTCTCTTGGGACTTAGTAGAATCTTTCTTCTGGTCACCACCCTGATTTCTAGTTTTTACTCTGGTTCTGACCCATTTGTCTGCCTTCTTTCCCAATTCTTGGGGAGAGGTCAGATCAGAGTCCACCAGATACTGGTGCAAAAGCTGGTTTTGACAATTATTAAGGATCTGCTCCCTCATAATCAAATTGTATAATCCTAAAAAGTCATGCACTTTGTTGCCATGTATCCAACCTTCCAGAGCCTTTGTAGCACAATCTACAAAATCAACCCAGTCTTGAGTCTGAGCTTTTGGGTGTCTCTGAACTTCAACCTATACTGTTCAGTGGTTAGGCCAAACCCATCTATCAGAGCACTCTTCAAGACTGTGTAATTGTCAGCATCCTCTTCTCTTACAGTGAGGAGCTTGTCTCTACCTTTGTCTGCAAAGGAGAGCCACAAGATTGCTGCCCACTGCCTCTGGGGGACCTTCTGAACTTTACAGGCCCTCTCCAGTGCAGTTATCCATTTGTGGATGTCATCCCCACTCTGGTAGGGAGGGACAATCTTGCTCAGGTTCCTATGGTCATAGGACCTTTCCCTATCTCTAGGGACATGGCTGCCACCATGGGACTCTAGTCCCAACTTTCTTCTCTCTTTAAGGAGATCTAGGGATTCTCTATCTAAAGCCAATTGCTTCTTCCTGATCTCCAGTTGAGTTTCCTCATACTGGACCAGTCTCTTTCTTCTCTCATGAGAGGATTCCCTCCTGTGAGAAGAAACAGAGCTCCCTATGGAGGTGCCAGAGTGGTTAGACTCCTGAGAAGGAGACCTAGACTTTCTGAGCACACTCATAATCCTTCCTGGGGGGACAAAGGTGTGGTTTTCTAGATCCTCATCTTCATCTTCCCCAGAAGGGATTGGGTTTTCCAGGTCAGGGTCATTGTCACCCTCCTGGTCAGTTTCAGAGGGGGGCTGGGGTAGTGGTACCCCTGGCCCCTTCCTCATCTGCTGGCCCACCCTCAGCTCCTACCCCTTCAGTCTCTGAGGACTTACTAAGATCATAAGCCACCAACAACTCCTTGAGGTGTTGGGTGGTGGGACTTTGGCCTGTCCTTAATTTCCTCACGTTACATAAAGTTCTCAATTCCAAGAATTGGAGTGTATCATACTTGGAGGGTGGAAGCTCAATGGCTTCCTGCAAGGAATCTTTGGATCCTGCTTTCAAAGACATTACTAGTGTGGTGTGGTGTATGCACTACCTACTCTAGTGTGGCCTACTAAACTCTCTTGAGTTGTAGAAAGGGTTGTGCTATCCCTTAACACACAACTCTAAGTTCAGTAGAACTTACTGTTATTCTAAGCTTAAATTATATGTACCTTAGGTACCTTTAGTGGTTTTCAGTTGATCAATTCAATTGAGATTATCTGGTAAAACAATAGCAAGCTGGAATCCCACCGCTGCCACCAATGTGAGAAGTTGGCCTGGCATATGCTGTCCACTAATTATAGTGGGCACCTTGCACCAGTCCAAATCGACTCTTATGGTAGGTAGGTTAAAGACAACCTTATTGAAAGCTATCCTAGTGGTAGCTATGGAGAGCAGCCTTCAGGCTAAGTCTTGAAGGAATGTAAAGCAGCTTGTTTTACCAGTCTATAATCTCTTGAGTGACCAAATGAAAGAGCACCACACCAGGTATATATTCAAAATATATGTATTTATTACTAAACACACCCCTCTAGTCTCTTTATGAGGCTAGAGTTCGAAGTACATAGGTTATAAGATCTTAAATCACAGTAATAGCACAAATACACGTTTGGGCCCTAGGGGCGTACCAAACCATATACCAATAAAGTGGTATGCGAACCACGACTGAACTAGACACTAGGCCTAGAGCCTCTAGAAGTGCTTGGACCACAAGGAACCACCCAAGGTAGTGACACAGGGGACCCACGGGAGACGCGTGCAGTGTAAATACACAACCGCGATACGCCGTTAACTTCTATGGAGAAAGTCGGGATCGGAAAATAGAGGAAAGGGACACTTTAAAGAGGACTAGGACAAAACCCTTTGAGATCTAGGACTTTGAAGAGTCTCTACCCACGGGAGCACTGGAGTACTCGTGTTACCTCACCCAGGGAAGCCGGGTGCATAGGTGCCTTTCGGGGTCGGGTTTCGTCGTCGGTTCTTATGGCGATCTGCTGCAAAGTGCTGCTGGCGATCAGGAGAAAAGTGTCCGGGTGGATCCAAGAGTGGATCGGAGTTCTGAAGAACCTGAAAGCAGAGGGGACAGAGTCTGGGTCACTAGCCAGTGACCAGGGAGGTGATGGACGGATGCCAACCGATGTCGAGTGCTTCAGGTGCGTTGACGGTCGTCTCGTTTCTGCAGCCACGAGGTCCAGGAGGCGTTGTCGGCGACCAGGAGCAGGATTCGGGCTGGTACACGATGTCTGTCGAGTGCTGCGGTGTCGGCGACCAGATTGGACCCAACAAGCCTTGGCAACGGCAAGTCTCGATGTAGCTGAAGATCGTCGATGGTGCAGACCAGCAAGGTCTGGGGAACTCACCCAGCAAGGGTAAGTGAGGGCAGGCCTGGAGCAACCAGACTGCCAAGTAAAGAAAAGATTGGCCTTCGGTAAGGGCTACTAGCCAACGGGCTAGCGACCGCGAAGGAGCCTCGTGACGCCGCACGTGGAGCTGGCTTACAGGACACTCGTGGAGTGGGGGCCAGTGATCTTCGGTGCAGGTGGTGCTGGAGGCTAGGGCTACTCGGAGCCCAAAGCACGACTTCTTGGGAGACCCAGAAGATGGTGCACTTGCAAGTGTGCTCGGTGTCCAGGGGTCACGGTCTCACGTTACCCACGATAGCCACGGGCCTCAGCTTTGCTGGGGACTCAGGGTAGCCTCGGGAAGTCTGAGAATCCACCTCTGGTGATGCGATGACTTCGGCGTCCGACGGGAGCTTCAGTGATGCGAACCGGACAGATGCTTCTTTGGTGCCTGCCAAGCAGGGGAGTCACTCCTTGACCCCAAGGGAGATTCTTCAGTCCTCTAATCGTGAGTAGAGCGTCGAAGGTCCAGGATTCTGTTTCAGAGTTTCGTCCAGGTATAATCTAAAGTCCTAAGGACTGGGTTCCTACCTTTATTCCAAAAATAGGGGATGGACTACTCTGTGGCCCCACCTATGGGTGGGTCAGGGCAGAGGGGTGGCTACACCCCTTTCCCTTTGTCCAGTTCGCGCCAAAGCAGGGGCTGCAAGCCCCTGATCCGGTTTGAACTGGGGTATGCACAGGGACACCAAATGTGCCCCCAGGGCAGGACTTCAAAGCACCCGAAAGTGCTCCCGCCCAGCCCCAATACACTTTGTCCTGTCTGGGGAGGTGGTCACACCTCCCTGGGACAGGAAACCTATTGTCCAGGCCTCCCCTGCCGGAGTTTCGTCCAGCAGCAGGAGGCCAGACCCGTGTCTGTGGCAGTAGCATCCATTTTGTGATGCCAGGCTCTGGAAAGAAGTTACCGGACTCGTCAGAGTTAACATGCCTTTCCCTCTAGAAGGGTGGAATGCTACCCCCGCCGCCAGAATTGGCGGGGGGTAGTATTCCAAGATGTTTGACACCAAACACGACATGTTTCGGTGCAGCCAGTCCATAGTTAGCATTTTACCGCGAGGATATAATGCGTTTAAGAGTATATGGTCAGGCTGCACTACAAACAGCATCAGAGATGGTCTCCGAACGCTGCAGAGGGGCCCTGCTCATGCAGGGGCACCCTCTCACATAGAAACCATGCACTCTGCCTTTAAGATTGATAAGGCCTGCCTTAGGAGTGACTTATAGGTTTATATGTGTGTATGCATTTAGTGATATAGGTAACCTATACCACAGCAAGGGGTGCATGCACCACCTTACCCAGGCTGCAGTAGCAGACCTGTGGTGTCAGTTTGGATGGCCTACCAGGGGTGGCATAATATATGCTGCAGCCCCTGGCAGGCCTCTGAGGTACCTATGCCCTTGGTACATAGTATACCATATACTAGGGACTTACAAGGGCACTCCAGATCCCAATCAGAGAAGTGCCTAAGGCACATGGATACCCTTTTAAAGAGGAAACAGCTAGACTGGGGCCCTGAATAGCAGGATCCCAGTCCAACTAAGTCATAAACCAGCAAAACACCATAAAAAAAGTGGGGGCAACCATATAGTCAGATTCCACCTTCCTACACCCTACACTGCCCGAACACCACTGCACTGCCCTAAACCCTGAAACACCACCCCAGCATGACCCCCTACACTGCCCGAACACCACTGCACTAAACCCTGAAACACCACCCCCTGCACGACCCCCTACACTGCCGGAACACCACTGCACTGCCCTAAACCCTGTAACACCACCCCCAGCACGACCCCCTTTACTGCTCGAACACCACTGCACTGCCCCAAACCCTGAAACACCACCCCCAGCATGACCCCCTACACTGCCCGAACACCACTGCCCTAAACCCTGAAACACCACCCCTGCACGACCCCCTACACTGCCCGAACACCACTGCACTGCCCTAAACCCTGAAACACCACCCCCTGCACGACCCCCTACACTGCCCGAACACCACTGCACTGCCCTAAACCCTGAAACACCACCCCCAGCACGACCCCCTACACTGTCTGAACACCACTGCACTGCCCTAAACCCTCAAACACCACCCCCAGCACGACCCCCTACACTGCCCGAACACCACTGCACTGCCCTAAACCCTAGAACACTACCCCCAGCATGACCCCCTACACTACCCGAACACCACTGCACTACCCTAAACCCTAAAATACTCCCCCCAGCACGACCCCCTACACTTCCCGAACACGACTGCACTGCCCTAAACCCTAAAACACTCCCCCAGCACGACCCCCTACACTACCCGAACACCACTGCACTGCCCTAAACCCTAAAACACTCCCCCAGCACGACCCCCTACACTACCTAAACACCACTGCACTGCCCTAAACCCTAAAACACTACCCCCGCATGACCCCCTACACTACCCAAATACCAATGCACTACCCTAATCCCTAAAACACTACCCCCGCACAACCCCCTACACTACCCAAAGACCACTGCACTACCCTAAACTCTAAAACAATACCCCCTGCACGACTCCCTACACTACCCAAAGACCACTGCACTACCCTAAACCCTAAAACACGACCTCCTACACTACACAAACACCACTGCACTACCCTAAACCCTAAAAAACTACCCCAGCACGAACCCCTACACTACCCAAACACCACTGCACTACCCTAAACCATAAAACACTACCCCCAGCAGTACCCCCTACGCTACCCAAACACCACTGCACTACCCTAAACCCTAAAACACTACCCCCAGCAGTACCCCCTACACTACCCAAACACCATTGCACTACCCTAAACCCTAAAACACTACCCCAGCAGTATCCCCTACACTACCCAAACACCACTGCACTACCCTAAACCCTAAAACCCTAAAACACTAACCCCCAGCACGACCCCCTACACTACCCAAACACCACTGTACTACCCTAAACCCTAAAACACTCCCCCAGCACGACTCCCTACACTACCCAAACACCACTGCACTACCCTAAACCCTAAATCTACCCCCAGCATGACCCCCTACACTACACAAACACCACTGCACTACCCTAAACCCTAAAACACTACCCCCAGCACGACCCTCTTCACTACCTAAACACAACTGCACAATTTGTTACAGGCGTTGCAACGCAGGCCTCTGGTGCTTACTGGAAGTACCTGGTGGGCTAGTTGGGCCCCAGGGACTCTCAGGATTCAAGGTGACCTAATCCCCCAACTTAAAACGCGCCACGGGGCGTGTTTGCACAGTGGTGAAGGGAGGGGGCGGGGCCTCAGGTGACATGTGCGCAAACACGCCCTGTGGTGCGTTTTAAGTTGGGGAGTTAATTCCCTTTGAATCCTGGGGTCAACTAGCCCACCAGGTACCTTCAGTAAGCACAACAGAGTTGCGTTGCAGAGAGGTGAAAAAAGGTGCGTGGCCTCGGAACGCCTCTCTGCAACTCAGCTCTGTGGTCCTAACTGTAGGTACCTGGGGGGCTAGTTGGGCCCCAGGGACCCTCAGGATTCAAGGGGACTTAATCCCGCAACTTAAAACGTGCCACGGGCGCGTTTGCACACATGTCACCTCAGGCCCCCCCCTCCCTTCACCACTGTGCAAACGCGCACTGGCTCTGGTTAGTCGGAGTCAGTTACCACCAGTACCCGTCTGAAAAAGTTGTGGGCACAGGATGATTTTGCAACAAGGCCTCTTTCTGCTCCTCTGTTGGTTCTTTCTGCACATCTTTTGCTTCTTTCTGTGCGTTTTTTCTTCTTTCTTCACATGTCCTACCTCTGTTGGCATAGTTAGAAACTAGCATTTAAAAAACCTTTGAAATTCACTTAAAAAATCATAGGTTTCAGGCACATTATAGTTAGAAATTAGCATTTAAAAAACCTTTGAAATTCACTGAAAAAACCATAGGTTTCAGGCACGTTATAGTTAGAAATTAGCATTTAAAAAACCTTTGAAATTCACTGAAAAAACCATAGGTTTTAGGGACAGTTATAGTTAGTTGGACATTGCACTCGTACAAAACCCGTGAAATTCCCCTGTTATAGTTAGTTCAGCTAACTATAACTCGCGCCCGCAATGCACTGCTGATGACGTCACATATTACATCACTCATGACATGGTCAGTGACATCACTGATGACATCACTGATGACATCTCAAATGACATCACTGATGACATCATCCATGTGATAATTTCATGCATCTTCTCACACCCTAATATAACTTTTGATACACCCACTCTAAATTACAGACTGCCATTCTCAAAACCACAGACACTCCAACACCAAAAACTACATACCCACTCACTGATTCTTAGGTCTACACACACATCCACTCACTCACCTGTACAGTCACTCGTACTTACAGTCACTCAGTACAGGACTATCATATGCACTCATACACCTATATAAACACTCACACACCGCCACTCATCCATAGAGGTACTCACACACCTAGTCAGTCATGCAAAAAATTAATCACACACCCATTTACTCACCTATACAGTTATACACACACCAGCTCACTTACTCATACAAATACTAGCACATTCTTACGCTCTTATACAATAACTGATACAAGCACACACGCATCCATACAGCCACTCTCACAATAACACACTCTCACTTATAGCCATTTAAATACTCTAACACACATATATACTGCCTTTTACATATGTAGTTACTGGCACATGTACCACTGAGATATACATTCACTCACTAACACACCCATACACACACTCACCCACCCAAGCAGTCCATCACAGATGCACTCTTGAAATCATGCACCCAGTGAATAACCCACTCACACATCTATGTATAGAGTCACACACACCCCACCCACACAAACACTCAGGCAGCCATACAGATACTCAGAGAACCAATCAATAACCCATATAGTCACTCATGTAGCTATTCGCAAATCCATGCATCCACTTACACACCAACAAACAGACGGATACAGACATTCACACAGTTTAGTCACTAACCCATGCATTCAGTAAGATACGTTTAATCACTCACTTGTAGAGTCAGTCACTCAAGTACTAAATCATCCATTCAGACACTTATACACCCACTCATTCTTCAATACGTCTTTCCCTATATATATTAAACATATTTAAACTTTACAGAAACACAGTCACTGGATGATGTCATCAGTGATGTCATTTGAGATGTCATCAGTGATGTCATCAGTGATGTCACTGACCATGTCATGAGTGATGTAATATGTGACGTCATCAGCAGTGCATTGCGGGGGCGCGAGTTATAGTTAGCTGAACTAACTATAACAGGGGAATTTCACGGGTTTTGTACGAGTGCAATGTCCAACTAACTATAACTGTCCCTAAAACCTATGGTTTTTTCAGTGAATTTCAAAGGTTTTTTAAATGCTAATTTCTAACTATAACGTGCCTGAAACCTATGGTTTTTTCAGTGAATATATATATATATATATATATATATCAATCCAAATCCTGGCCCGCTAATAGCTCACCGGGACTTCCAGGCACGGACCTCTTATGTGCCTCCAAAACAGTTCAAACAACTCCAATGTTGTAATTCGCCGTGCTGTGGTTTTTATTCACACATTAAAATAATAAACTCCATAGCTGTTCAGGCATAGTGCCTGCCATTACGCGTTTCGCCCGCCTTACGCGAGCTTGATCACATGACGCGCCACATGACAGGGAACAAAATAAATAGAAAAATGTGCACTAATAACTGTGAAAAGTTGTTGCCTCATGAGTGAAACTAGAAAACAGACTGTTATCTAAACACTATCGTCATCGTATCCATCGCTGCATTGTCATTACAATAAATATGACAGATGATAAAAAAACTCAATTTAAAAACTGAGTACATATTACAACTGTAAAACATCGAAAAATTGTGTGCAAATGCGCAATGCTTAAAAAACTCAACATTGAATTGTAAAGTGCACAAATTGCTAAATATCCTTTGTAGAACCAATAAGAGACATGTAAACATCAATCAGAATTGTCTCATATGACATTGCTCTCAGAATTATGAATAAATGAATAAAGTGCTAGTGCTGTTAACATACCTCATTCAATTTGCATATAATACATAATTAGTAATAAAAAGAAGAGGTACCCTAATTCATTATTACCTGGACTATGTCAAATATAGAGTGCAAGTGCTCAATAACTTATCCAATTGATCTTTTTGTTTGGCTCACATAATTATAAAGTGCTAGTGCAAAATACCAAATTCTAATAGATCGGTCTGACTGAAATAGCCAATACAAAATAGCGAACCTACACTTTCGTTCGATGCCAAATTAATAATACACCATGAATCGATGTATAAAGCAACGAGTACACATAATTGTTTTACACATCAAGTTCATTTTCTTCACAGCAGTATAACCTTGAGTCATAGTTCTCTCTCTAAAACAGTCTGTATTTATAAAGTGCCGTGCTGAGTGCAAAAACCAAATAACCAGTGCCAAAAAATATTGTGCAATTTAGAATTTCTATAGCAGCATAGACATTACTTATTATCCAAGCCTGAATAATGCTAATAAAGTACACATGCTAGTAATATGATATATATAGATATATATATATATATGTTTTGTATCCAGATTGACAAAGGCAGGGAATGCCGAAACGGGTCTCTGGGAGACAGCTGCCAAATAAATTCTTAACCCCACCCTCCCTTGAGTGACAGGACTCTTTTTCAAAGCTAAGGAGGTTTCCTTTAATAAATTTGGTGCGTAGCGGTAGCATCATCCTGAGCACCACCTGCGATAAGGCGCTGAACGGCAGACCGCCGAAAGGAGTGGAAGCGAAGCAGCAACTGTTCAGCCCCGTACCTGATACTTGGGCAAGCCTGAAGGACGAGGCTCAAGGTGCTTGTGACTGCACCGGGGAAACCACGAACTCTGCAGCAAGACATACAGGCACTTTTGATGGAGCCCGTCTGAGGCTTGCTCGCATACCCGAAGGATTCTGGAGCAGGGCTCTGCTCTAAGGCAGTGAAGTGGAGGGTGAGTGGTGCCTAACACAAGGAAAGAGAACGAAAAATCATGTGCAGTGTTTTTATACTTAAAGAACTCTCAACGTGTTTGTTATGTGCACACTTTGGACATTAGCAATACCCACCGTGCAGGCTGGGTGTTTTAACATCTACCATGACGCCAGCTTGTGAAGAGAAGGACGATGAGTTTTTGTTTTTCATTTTTACAGAAATGAAGGTTGAAAACATGCACTGGTAACCTTTGACAAACACGTTTTGTATCCAGATTGACGCAGGGAATGCCGAAACGCGTCTCTGGGAGACAGCTGCCAAATAAAGTTCTTAACCCCACCCTCCCTTGAGTGACAGGACTCTTTTTCAAATCTAAGGAGGTTTCCTTTAATAAATTTGGTGCATAGCGGTAGCGTCATCCTGAGCACCACCTGCGATAAGGCGCTGAACAGCAGACCGCTGAAAGGAGTGGAAGCGAAGCAGCAACTGTTCAGCCCCCGGACCTGATACTGGGGCAAGCCTGAAGGACGAGGCTCAAGGTGCTTGTGACTGCACCGGGGAAACCATGAACTCGGCAGCAAGACATACAGGCACTTTTGATGGAGCCCGTCTGATGCTTGCTCGCATACCTGAAGGATTCCGGAGCAGGGCTCTGCTCTAAGGCAGTGAAGTGAAGGGTGAGTGGTGCCTAACACAAGGAAAGAGAACGAAAAATCATGAGCGGTGTTTTTATACTTAAAGAACTCTCAACGTGTTTGTTATGTGCACACTTTGGACATTAGCAATACTCACCGTGCAGGCTGGGTGTTTTAACGTCTACCATGACGCCAGCTTTGAAGAGAAGGACGTTGAGTTTTTGTTTTTCATTTTTACAGAAATGAAAGTTGAAAACATGCACTGGTAACCTTTGACAAACACGTTTTGTATCCAGATTGACAAAGGCAGGGAATGCCGAAACGAGTCTCTGGGAGACAGCTGCCAAATAAAGTTCTTAACCCCACCCTCCCTTGAGTGACAGGACTCTTTTTCAAAGCTAAGAAGGTTTCCTTTAATATATATATATATATATATTACCTACTGGCGGTCGCCAGTAGGTAGTTATAGTTAGGACCTAGTTTCCATAGGAAAATCGTTTTTTGATTTGCCAATAACTTTGGCGCCGGTTGATGAATCTTCGCAAAATGTTCAAAACTAGTGGGGCGCTCCGGTCAGCTCCTGTCTTGAAAGTTTCGGGGTGATTCGTCAAGCGGGAACCAAGAAAAAAGGGGGGTCCCAAAATGTGTTTTCCCCATGTTAATTTCCATAGGAAACTTTAGACGAAGCTACAGCCCGAACTGCTGAACGGAATTACACCAAATTTGGCAAAAAGGTAGCCCTTGGTTCAGAAAGAGCCCTTTTTGTTAAATGGTGTAAATCTGTTCAGTAGTTTCTGAGAAATTAGAAAAAGAAAAAGTTTTGATATCTATGGCCGCGGTGGGTTCGCGAACCCTCCCGGGCACGAGCTTCACTCTGATTGGCTGCCAACACTCCAACCCAGGAAGTGTTGGCAGCCATCTTGTGACTCGGTAGAACCAAGTCATAAGAAAACAGTAAAATAAAGGTTAAAAAACAAGAAAAGGTGGCAGGGTAGAAACACCCTAACCCCCTAGGCCTGCTCAGGGCCGAAAAAAGCATTTATTTATTTTTAAAACTGCAGAATTCACGCTGGGTGCGCGAATCCTGCCGATAAAATAAAAGAAATGAAGCGCGGGCTCCCGCGCTTCGTTATTATTGAGCCCCCGGGTGGGCCAGGTCCTGGGGGCATGCGCAAATTTAATAGCGGGGGCCTGGGAAGCACGGGGCGCCCGCAGCCCCGGGGACCGCCACCTCCTCGGGGCTTTATTTATGTTTTGCGGGAGGGCACGCAGCCCCCCCACAGCCCCAGGGACCACCACCTCCCCGGGGCTCTCATTTTAAATAAAATAAACCTGTGTGGGGGAGCACAAGCCCCCCCACATGCCCCGTGGACCACCACCTCCCCGGGGCTTTATTTATATTTTGTGGGTGGAGCATGCAGCCCCCCGCAGCCCCAGGGACCACCACCTCCCCGGGGCTCTTTTTTAAAAAAAAACCTGTGTGGGGGGCTCGAGCCCCCCCACATAACCCAGGGACCACCACCTCCCCGGGGCCCTAAATATGGAAATGCGGTGGTCCGTTACGAACCCCTGAGCCCCGGGGACCACCACCTCCCCGGGGCTTTGCACTTGTTGCGAGGGGGGCCATGTGGCCCCCCTCCTGGAGCCCCTCATGGCCCTGGGGACCGCCACCCACCAGGGCCGGCTCCTACAGTGTCCCGGGGTGCCCACCCCCGGGACACTGCTGTTTGCTATGGCAGGGCGGGAGCCGTGCAGCTCCCGCCCTGCCATAGCAAACTCTGCTTTGCTTCATGGAAGTGAGAGCAGGGAAACCTGCTCTCGCTTCAATGAAGCAAAGCAGGATTGCTTTTCCACAAGGGGAGCTGCATGTCAGCAGCTCCCCTTGTAGAAAAGCAATGCCGGCTCCCGCAGGAGGCGGGGAGCCGGCGGGACCGTGGGGGCATTGGGGCCCCCCCATGGTCCCCAACGGAGAGGCCAGGCCCCGGGGGATGTGGTCCCCGGGGCCAGAAGTGGCCTGGGAGGGGGGCCACATGGCCCCCCTCCCCTTTCAAAAAAATGTTTTTTTTTTTTTAAACGGACATGCCGGCCCCGGGGGATGGGGTCCCTGGGGCCATAATTGGCCTGAGATGGGGGGCCACGCGGCCCCCTCCCAACAAAAAATAAATAAATAAAGAAGGTGGCCAGGCCCCGGGGGATGGGGTCCCCAGGGCCATAATTAGCCTCGTGGCCCCCCTCCCATTTTTTTTTTTTTTTAAAAGGGGTCAGGCCCTGGAGGATGGGGTCCGCAGGGCCCCAACAATAGTAAAAGAAGGGGGGCCACACAGCCCCCCTTCTAAAAAAACAAAATAAAAAAAAAGCTGGCATCGTGCCGGAGGCCCCGCCCGTTTGCACAGTGGTGAAGGGAGGAGGCGGGGCCTGATGTGACATGTGTGCAAACACACCCTGTGGTGCGTTTTAAGTTGGGGGATTAATTCCCCTTCAATCCTGAGGGTCCCTGGGGGCCAACTAGCCCACCAGGTACCTCCAGTAAGCGCCACAGGGCTGCGTTGCAGAGAGGAGGTCCGAGGCCACGCCCCTTTTTACACCTCTCTGCAACGCAGCTCTGTGGCGCTTACTGGAGATACCTGGTGGGCTAGTTGGACCCCAGGGACCCTCAGGATTCATGGGGACTTAATCCCCCAACTTAAAACGCGCCACGGGGCGTGTTTGCACACTTGTCACATCAGGCCCCACCCCCTCCTTTCACCACTGAGCAAACGGGCCCTCTGGCGCGTTGTAAGTTGGGGGATTAAGTCCCCTTGAATCCTGAGGGTCCTTGGGGTCCAACTAGCCCACCAGGTACCTCCAGTAAGTGCCACAGAGTTGCGTTGCAGAGAGGTGTAAAAAGGGGCATGGCCTTGGACCACCTCTCTGCAAAGCAGCTCTGTGGCACTTACTGGAGGTGTCTGGTGGAATAGTTGGCCCCCAGGGACCCTCAGGATTCAAGTGGACTTAATCCCCCAACTTACAACGTGCTAGGGGGCACGTTTGCACAGTGGTGCAGGGAGGGGGCGGGCCTGATATAAGAAGTTAGCAATCCTGCTGTGTGGGAGTTACTGGTGGTAATAAAAGGGGTAGTTGGCCCCCAAGGTTGACGTTGGGGGCTAACTACTCCTCCTGTTACCTCCAGTAAATCCCACACAGTGGGATTGCTAAGAGGTATTTCAGAGGCCACGCTCACCTTTCTCCACCACTCTGGAAATGGGACTGGTATGTTATAGTTAGAAATTAGCATTTAAAAAACCTTTGAAATTCACTGAAAAAACCATAGGTTTCAGGGAGGTTATAGTTAGAAATTAGCATTTAAAAAACCTTTGAAATTCACTGAAAAAACCATAGGTTTCAGGGACGTTATAGTTTGAAATTAGCATTTAAAAAACCTTACAAATTCACTGAAAAAAACATAGGTTTCAGGGAAGTTATAGTTAGTTGGACATTTCACTTGTACAAAACCAGAGAAATTCCGCCGTTATAGTTAGTTCAGCTAACTATAACTCGCGCCCCCGCAATGCACTGCTGATGACGTCACATATTACATCATTCATGACATGGTCAGTGACATCACTGCTGACATCACTGATGACATCTCAAATGACATCACTGATGACATCACTGATGACATCATCCACGTGAAAATCTGATGCACCTCCTCACACCCTAATATAACTTTTGATACACCCACTCTAAAATACAGACTACCATTTTCGAAACCATAGACACACCAATACCAGTTACTACATACGCACTCACTGATTCCTAGGTCTACACACACATCCACTCAATCACCCATACAGTCACTCATACATGTAGTCACTCATCAATACAACACTATCATATGCACTCATACACCTATACAGACACTCACATACCGCCACTCATCCAGAGTTACTCACACACCTAGTCAGTCATGTAAAGAATCAATCACACTTCTATTTACTCACCTATGCGGTTATACACACACCACCTCACTTATTCATACAGATACTAACGCATACTTACTCTCTTATACAATCACTGATACAAGTACACACTCATCCATACAGCCACTCTCACAATCACTCACTCTCACATATAGTTATGTATATACACCATCGCTCACATATACTGCCTTTTACATATGTAGTTACTCGCACATGTACCACTGAGACATCCATTCACTCACCAACACACCCATACACACACTCACCCACCCACACAGCTGTTTCCACATGCACTCTTGAACCCATACACCCAGTGAATCAACCACACACATCTATGCACAGAGTCACACACCTCCCACCCACCCACACACACACTCAGGCACCCATACAAATACTTAGGCAACCAATCAATAACCCATATAGACACTCATGCAGCTACTCACCAACCCATGCAGCAGCTTACACAACAGCAGACAGACTGATACAGACATTCACACAGTTTAGTCACTAACCCATGCATTCAGTAAGACACATTTAATAACTCAGTTATACAGTCAGTCACGCACCTACTAAATCCTCCATCCAGACACTTATACACCCACTCATTCTTCAATACACCTTGGCATATATTTTTAAAACATATTTAAACTTTATAGAAACACACAGTCACTGGATGATGTCATCAGTGATGTCATTTGAGATGTCATCAGTGATGTCACTGACCATGTCATGAATGATGTAATATGTGACGTCATCAGCAGTGCATTGCGGGGGCGTGAGTTATAGTTAGCTGAACTAACTATAACGGCGGAATTTCTCTGGTTTTGTACGAGTGAAATGTCCAACTAACTATAACGTCCCTGAAACCTATGGTTTTTTCAGTGAATATATATATATATATATATATATATATATATATATATACATATACATATACAAAATCCACCTCCGTTCGCAGCCGGTCACCAGTAGGTAATTATAGTTAGGACCTAGTTTCCATAGGAAACACGTTTTTTCATTTGCCTATATCTTTGGTGCTGGTTGACGAATGTTAATGACATTTTTTTTTAAATTTCGACACTCACTTCAGCTTGTGCCTGGACAATATCGGGGTGGCCAGTCAAGTGGGGGCCAAGAAGAAGGAGGAGTCTAAAAACACATTTTCCCCATGTTAATTCCCATAGGAGTTTTGAACAGCCCAAACATGCATAATTTTCTATAATTTTTATAAATATTTGTCAATAACATTCATTATGCAGTTTCCTTACAAAGTCCCACTGATATCTAAATGTTGCATTAGGGTTCTACAGTACAATAGACGCAATTTTTTAACATTATAGCTAATAAAGTTGGTTATAAAATAATCATTGATACCTCGAAAACCGCTTTTTGCACAATTTTAACATTTTCACAATTTTTGTAATATGATGGATTTTGTCGTTAGTATTTATATGATTTTAACAATATTTATCGGATTATGATTTTATATTGTTATTAATATATATACATGTAAAATAATATATATTTTTTAAATCTTTCTATTGCATTTTAATCAGATTATTGTATTTTTGCACAATTTGTACTGAGTTGCACGATTAGCCTTTGCTGCTATGCACTTTTTGCACTTTAATGGGTCCTTTCTGTAAATGTACTATACTAAAAAAGCAAGTATTCAATTGTCTCACAAATTATTCAGGATTCATCCTGTAATATTGCAGTATCAATTTTAATGTGCAGTCCAGTTTTTCTCTTTTAGAAATGGTGTATTTATACAGATATAATAATTTTTTCATCATTTTTTTAAACTGGTTCATTTATTTATATGGAGCATATGTATTTGTACAGAAATATTCATATTAAGTCATTAATATTCGTCAATACGATTGTTTATATTGTTATAATGCACTAATAATATTGATACGTTATGGTTTATATGCAATTGATGAGATAATTACACTGCATATTGTATAGTCTTTTTTCCATGCACATGATCATGTGACACGGAACACAGGGAGGCGGGGATTCACTGGGAAGTTGCATTTAAAAAAGAAGGTTCAGGCTAATTTTCCGTATGTGATCAAGGGCTTCCGAGCCCGAAACGCGTCATTTCATGAGAAACATGGTTAAATAAACTACTTGCCTGAAGATTTCGAGTTGGTCCGTCTCTCCTTCTTCGCCGCCTGGAGGTTGCGGGAGTTTTATATTTTACTTGGATATATATATATATATATATATATACATATACATATACAAAATCCACCTCCGTTCGCAGCCGGTCACCAGTAGGTAATTATAGTTAGGACCTAGTTTCCAAAGGAAACACGTTTTTTCATTTGCCTATATCTTTGGTGCTGGTTGACGAATGTTAATGAAATTTAAAATTTCGACACTCACTTCAGCTTGTGCCTGGACAATATCGGGGTGGCCAGTCAAGTGGGGGCCAAGAAGAAGGAGGAGTCTAAAAACACATTTTCCACATGTTAATTCCCATAGGAGTTTTGAACAGCCCAAACTGCTCGACGGAATTTCAATTTGACAGAACGGTAGATTTTGTTCTACAGATTACGCTTTTTGTGATTTGGTGAAAATCAGTTTAGCAGTTTTAGAGATATTAACTGAAAAACAAACTTGTTTATATAGGGACGCAGATCCTCCTCTGATCCCCCATGTGATCAACACTCCAAGGCCAAGTCCTGATTGGCTGGCAGCACCTTCACAGAAACGTTGCGGCTGCCATTTTGTTTGTCAGGAAACAGTCCCCGGGGCTGAAAATGTCTGTGCAAAGTGGATAAAGGAGTCAAGGTAGAGGTACCTTGAGCGCCATGGGTGTGTTGGAAGGGTCCCAGAGGGACTCATAAAGGCCAATAAATTGCCTTACAATGTTTTTTTCTCAATGTGTGGGAATCTGCATATACCCTGCGGTGCTCAGCGTGATCCTGCCCCCTGTGGAATCATGACTGCTGATGCAGCTCATCAGAGGCCCCACCCCTTTGTCCACCACTCTGCAAACGCACCTCCTAGTGCACAAGTTGTTAAGTGACAAATTCCTCTTGGATGCTGAGGGTCCTTGGAGGCCAAGTACCCTTCCTGTTAGCTCCAGTAAGTCCCACAGAGCGGGATTGCTGAGAGCTCAGCAGAGGCCCGCCTACTTTTTCCACCACTCTGCAAATGTGCCTCCTGGCACACTACTGGTTGGGGGATGAAATCCCCTTTGATGCTGAGGGTCTTTGGGGCCCAAAAACCCCTCCTGTTACCTCCAGTAAGTGCCACTCAGCAGGATTGCTGAGAACTTGTCGAAGGCCCCACCCCCTTTCTCCACCACTCTGCGAATGCACCTCCTGGTGCACTACTGGTTGGAGGATGAAGTCCTCTTGGATGCTGAGGGTCTCTGAGGTCCATGAACTTCTCCTGTTCCCTCCAATAAGACCAACACAGCAGAACTGCTGAGAGCTCTTCATAGGCCCACCCCTTTCTCCACCACTATGTAAACACACCTCCTGGTGCACTACTGGTTTTGGGATGAGGTCCCCTTGGATGCTGAGGGTCCTTGGGGGCCAAGAACTCCTCCTGTCATCACCAGTAATTCCTACAGTGCATGATTGCTGAGAGGTTGTTGGAGGCCCCGCCCCCTTTGTTCAGCACTCTGCACACATGCCTCCTAGTGCGCTACTAGTTGGGGGAGGAATCCCTCTTGGATGCTCATGATTGTTGGGGCCAAGAACTTCTCCTATTACCACCAGTAAGTCATACACAATGGGACTGCTGAGAGCTCATCAGAGACCCTGCCTCCTTCATCCACCCACTGTACAGAACCATACAGCCACTCACACACCTACTCACAGACCCATCAAGCTACTCACAAATCCACTCACACACTCACACACCCACACAGCTACTCATAAACCCACTCAGACATCCACATAACTACTCACACACCTAGTCACAGACCCATACAGCCACTCACACACCTACTCATTGACCTATGCAACCTCTCACACACCCACTCTGAAAGGTTAAAGTTTACAGTAGGGAAAATAAATTAAATTAACCTTTGAAATTCACTTAAAAAGCAAAGCTTACAGGGAGGTTATAGTTAAGAAATATAATTAAAAAACCTTAGAAATTCACTGAAAACAACAATGGTTACAGGGACATTATAGTTAGGCTCAGATTTCACTTGTGCAAAACCAGTGAAATTCAGCAGTTAAGTTACCCGAGCTAACTATAACTTATGCCCCAGCAATACACTGCTTATGACCTCACATATTACATTGCTCATGACATGGTCAGTGACATCATTGATGAAATGACTGATGACATCTCAAATGATATCACTGATGACATCATCCACAGAACCACTCACACATCCACCCACATACCCACACAACAACTCATACTCCCACTCACACACCCATACAACCACTCATACACCCACTTACTGATCCATAGAGCTACTCACACACCTACTCAATCACCCATACAGTTACTCACATGGCCACTCACTCACCCATACAGCTACTGACACACCCACTTATTCACCCATAAAACCACTCACATGCCCAGTCACTCACCCATACAGCCTCTCAACAGAGCCACTCACTCACCCATACAGCCACTCATACAGGCACTCACTCTCCAATATAGCCATTCAAACAACCAATCAGTTAACCAGACACCCACTCAAACAGCCACCCAGTCACCCATGCTGCCACTTATACACACAGTCACTCACCCCTACAACCACTAACACAGCCGCTTAGTCACCGATACAGCCACTCACATATCCACTCACAGACCCATACAGCCACTCATTGGCCCACACAGCCACTCATACACCCACTCACTCACAAACCTACTCACTCATCCATTCAGCCACTCACTCACCATACATCCACTCACACAACCACTCACTCACCCATACAGCCACTTTTAGACCCACTCACTCACTAATACAGCCAGCCACACAGCCAATCCCACACCCATAAAGTTGCTCACACACCTACTTATTCACCCATATAGGTACACCCACCTATTCACCCATGCAGCTACTCACACACCCACTCACACACCTAGACAGCCACTCAAACATCAACTCACAGATGGATACACATAGTCACACATCCACTCACATAATATAGGTTAGAAAAAGTATCACTCATGCTAGTACACAAAGTATTGGAATTTAACTTTTGCAGTGCCTTAGTATATATGTTTAACACTCATAAACCTTTAGAAAACACTCACAATCAGTGGATGATGTCATTAGTAATGTCATTTGAGATGTCATCAGTGATGTCAACAATGATGTCACTGACCATGTCATGAGTGATGTTATATGTGAGGTCATAAGCAGCATAAGTTATAGTTAGCTCAGGTAATTATAACTGCTGAATTTCTATGGTTTTGTAAGAGTGAATTCTGAGCCTAACTATAACATCCCTGTAACCTTTGTTTTTTTCAGTTTGTTATTTCCTAATTGTAACCTGTAACCTTTGAGAGTAAGTGTGTGAGTAAGCACATGAATGTCTCAGTGGGTGAGTGAGTGGGTGCATGAGTGTCTTAGTGGGTCTGTGAGTAGGTGCATGAGTTTCTGAGTGGGTATCTGAGTGGGTGTGTGAGAGGGTGCATGAGTACCAGAGTAGATTCTGCTCCTTATCTCCTAATTTTCTGCCTTTTTTCTGCCCACTTATGACCTTCATTGTGCCTCTTTCTGCTCGTTGTTGACCTTTATCTGCTAGACCTGGGGGGTGCTTACAGAGTTTTATTCTGTGGCGTTACTGAAAACCTCTGCCAAATTCCGTGAGAGTATTGCTCTGCCACCCCTGAATCAGTCCTCTTCAGTTTGGGGGCAAGAACCCCTCCTGTTACTGGTAGTAATTCCCCCACATTGCTGAGACCTCATCTAATAACCCCGCCCCCTTTGTCCACCACTATGCAAATGCACCTCCTGGCACACTACTTGTTGGGGGATGAAGTCCCCTTGGCTGCTGAGGGTCGCTGGGGACCAAGAACCCGTATTGTTGCCAGAAGCAAGTCTCCCACAGTGGGATTGCTGAGACCTCATTGGAGGCCCGCCCCTTTTTTCAACCACTCTGCAAAGGGGCCTCCTGGCTCACTACTGGTTGGAGGAAGAACTCCCCCTGACTGCTGAGGGTTGTTGGGGGTCTAGAACCCCTATTCTTGCCACAAGTAATTCCCCCACAGCAGGATTACTGAGACCTTGTCTGAGGTACCACACCCTTTCTCAGCCATTCTGCAAATACGCCTCCTGGTGCACTACTGGTTGGGGGATGAACTCCCCTTGGCTGCTGAGGGTTGTTGGGGGCCAAGAACCCCTCCTGTTATGTCCAGTAACTCCCCCAAAGGAGATTGCTGTGACCTCATCAGAGGCCGCACTCCCCTTCTCAACCCCTCTGCAAACGTGCCTCCTTGTACACTACTGGTTGGGGGATGAACTCCCCTTGGCTGCTGAGGACCATAGGGGGTCAACAACCCCTATTGTTGCCACAAGTAAGTTCCCCACAGCGGGATTGCTGAGACCTTATCGGAGGCCCTAGCCCCTTTCTTAACCACTCTGCTAACATGCCTCCTGGTGCACTACTGGTTGGATGAAGAAGTCCCCTTGGCTGATAAAGGTCACTGGGGGCCAAGAACCCCTATTGTTGTCACAGGTATGTCCCCCACAGCGGGACTGCTGAGACCTTGTTGGAGGCATTGGCCCCTTTCTCAACCACTCTGCAAAGTGGCCTCCTGGCACCTTGCCAGGTAGGTCGCTCCCCCGCCACACAGCTCCGCCTGTGTTGTCCTGCCCACTGCTGCTGCTGGTAAGCTCGCCCCTCTGCTGCTGTCTTGGTGCCCGTTTTGCCTTCTGTTTCCCCTCGTGCCCCCATCTCCTGTGCCCGATTTTGCTTTCTGTTTCCCCTCGTGCCCCCATTTTTTGTGCCCGATTTTGCCTTCTGTTTCCCCTCGTGCCCCCATCTCCTGTGCCCGATTTTGCTTTCTGTTTCCCCTCGTGCCCCCATTTTTTGTGCCCGATTTTGCCTTCTGTTTCCCCTCGTGCCCCCTTCTCCTGTGCCCGATTTTGCTTTCTGTTTCCCCTTGTGCCCCCATTTTTTGTGCCCGATTTTGCCTTCTGTTTCCTCTCGTGCCCCCATCTCCTGTGCCCGATTTTGCTTTCTGTTTCCCCTCGTGCCCCCATTTTTTGTGCCCAATTTTGCCTTCTGTACCCCTGTTGCCTCTCTCCACTCCCGCCGCTGCGTCCCCTGCGGCCCCGCCCCCCTGACTGCCCATTCGCTGCCCCTGCCTCCCGCCTCCCAGCTGCTCCTCCCTCCCACCTCCCCATATATGGCGGCCGCTGCGCGGTGAGGAGAGCGACCCTTGACCTTGCCAGGTAGGTCGCTCCCCCGCCACACAGCTCCGCCTGTGTTGTCCTGCCCGCTGCTGCTGCTGGTAAGCTCGCTCCTCTGCTGCTGCCTCGGTGCCCGTTTTGCCTTCTGTTTCCCCTCATGCCCCCATCTCCTGTGCCCGATTTTGCTTTCTGTTTCCCCTCGTGCCCCCATTTTTTGTGCCCGATTTTGCCTTCTGTATCCCCTCGTGCCCCCATCTCCTGTGCCCGATTTTGCTTTCTGTTTCCCCTCGTGCCCCCATTTTTTGTGCCCGATTTTGCCTTCTGTTTCCCCTCGTGCCCCCTTCTCCTGTGCCCGATTTTGATTTCTGTTTCCCCTCGTGCCCCCATTTTTTGTGCCCGATTTTGCCTTCTGTTTCCCCTCGTGCCCCCATCTCCTGTGCCCGATTTTGCTTTCTGTTTCCCCTCGTGCCCCCATTTTTTGTGCCCGATTTTGCCTTCTGTACCCCCGTTGCCTCTCTCCACTCCCGCCGATGCGTCCCCTGTGGCCCCGCCCCCCTGACTGCCCATTCGCTGCCCCTGCCTCCCGCCTCCCAGCTGCTCCTCCCTCCCACCTCCCCATATTTGGCGGCCACTGCGCAGCCGCGCAGTGGATGTGCGCAGCGGGCGCGCCGCTGGCGCACCGAAGGCGCGCCTAAGGCAAGCCCGTCTGCGCCCGTCCGCGCCTGGACCGCGCCCAGTGCCAGAACCCCTGGGACGCGCGCCCCTGCTCCAGGCTCGAGGACCGACGCCGCTATGATGCCACCACACTCCACGCTCTCAACCCCGGACGGACACACAACTGCTTCAAGGCCGCCCCGAAACGCACTCATGGCCCCTTCACCTGCCGGAACTGCAGCTACACCAGCCTCAGAGCCACCAAAGCGCCCGCCAAGAAGGACCTCAACCACCTCCGATGCATCCTACTGAACACCCGCTCCGCACGCAAACACGCCGTCGAGCTCTGGGACCTGCTCGACACATCATCACCAGACGTCGCCTTCCTGACAGAGACCTGGATGAACGACTCGTCCGCACCCGACATCGCCATAGCCATCCCAGACGGCTATAAGATCACCCGCAGAGACCGCGTCATTGGAGTAGGAGGAGGAATCGCCATCGTCCACAAGAACTCCATCAGGGTCTCGACCAGCACCGACGACCTTCTCTGCACCTCCGAACACATGCACTTCCAGATCCACACAGACCCCAACACCACCCTTAGAGGCACCCTTGTCTACAGACCCCCTGGGCCCCGACCCCAGTTCAGCGACTCCATCGCCGACTTCATCAGCACGCACGCCCTGACCTCTACCGACTACATCCTCCTCGGAGACCTGAACTTTCACCTGGAGAACAACAACGACAGCAACTCCACCACCCTGATCGACAACCTCGCCAACCTCGGACTGAGACAGCTCGTCACAACACCGACTCATTCCGCCGGCCACACGCTCGACCCCGTCTTCTCCTCAAGCTCCCACGTCTCCTTCAGCCACACCACGGAACTCCTCTGGACCGACCACCGCTGCATCCACTTCACCTTCCAGAAACCCACCACACACCACCGCACCCAACAGATCCCACGCCGCTGCTGGAGCAAAGTCACCGAAGACCAACTACGGGCAAACCTCGCTCTCAGCCCTCCCTCCGACCCATCCAACACCGACGACGCTGCCTGCAACCTCAGACGATGGATAGACGACTGTGCCAACTCCCTCGCCCCGCTGAAAAACTCACCTACAGCGACACCACCAAAGAGCCAGCTGGTTCACCCCGGAACTCCTAGCTTCCAAGCGTACCTGCCGGAAACTAGAGAAGAAATGGCACAGTGATAAGACACTGGACAGCCACGCAGCCCACAAAGACGCCATCCGTAACCACCACCACCTCATCAGGTCCGCCAAGAGAATCTCCTTCAAAGACCGCCTCGACAACAATGCACACAACAGCAAGGAGCTCTTCAACATCGTGAAGGAACTCTCCAACCCCAGCTCCAACACCAACGACATCCCGCCGTCGCAAGCCCTGTGCGATTCCCTCGCCACCTTCTTCCACCGCAAGATCGCCGACATCCACGACAGCTTCAACACCCAGACAGCCCCTACTAAGATAGATACACCAGACCCGCCGCACACCGTCGACCATGACCCCTTGCCAGCCTGGGCCAGCGTGAACATCGATGACACCATCAAGACCATGAGCACAATACACTCCGGCTCCCCGTCAGACCCTTTCCTGCACCACATCTTCAACAAAGCCAGCTGCTCCATCGCACCCCACCTGTGCAACGTTATCAATCTCTCCTTCGAGACCGCGACCTTCCCAGAGAGCTGGAAACACGCAGAGATCAATGCCCTACTCAAAAAACCCAAGGCGGACCCGAGAGACCTCAAGAACTTCCGGCCCATCTCCCTGCTTCCGTTCCCAGCCAAGGTCATCGAGAAGATCGTCAACAAACAGCTAACCCGATACCTCGAAGAAAACAGCATCCTGGACCCATCCCAATCAGGGTTCCGCAGCAACCACAGCACTGAGACTGCCCTCATCGCCGCCACCGACGACATCAGGACCCTGCTGGACAACGGTGAGACCGCAGCCCTCATCCTGCTGGACCTCTCCGCCGCCTTCGACACTGTCTGCCACCGCACTCTACGTGCACGCCTCCCCGACGCAGGGATCCGAGACAAGGCCCTGGAATGGACCACCTCCTTCCTCGACGGCAGAACCCAGAGAGTCCGCCTCCCACCTTTCCGATCCGAAGCCTCCAAGATCATCTGCGGCGTACCCCAGGGATCTTCCCTCAGCCCAACACTGTTCAACATCTACATGGCCCCGCTCACACACATCGCCAGACAGCACGACCTCAACATTATCTCCTACGCCGACGACACTCAACTGATCCTCTCCCTCACCAAGGACCCCCTCGCCACCAAATCCAATCTCCATGAAGGAATGAAGGCCGTCGCCGATTGGATGAAGATCAGCAGACTAAAGCTGAACACGGACAAGACAGAGGTCCTCATCCTCGGCTCCAACCCCTCAGCCTGGGACGACTCCTGGTGGCCAACGACGCTGGGAGCAGCCCCGACACCCACCGACCACGCACGCAACCTGGGAGTCATCCTCGACTCAACGCTCTCCATGTCCAAGCAAGTCAATGCAGTCTCCTCCTCCTGCTTCAACACCCTCCGCATGCTTCGCAAGATCTACAGGTGGATCCCGACAGATACAAGAAGAACAGTCCCCCAGGCCCTCGTCAGTAGCAGACTTGACTATGGAAACGCCCTCTACGCGGGAGCCCCGGCCAAGCTCATCAAGCGACTGCAACGCATACAAAACGCCTCTGCACGCCTGATCCTCGACGTACCACGCCACAGCCACATCACCCCCCACCTGAGGAACCTGCACTGGCTCCCCGTCGACAGGAGAATCTCCTTCAAACTCCTCATCCACGCACACAAGGCACTCCACAAGACTGGCCCAGCCTACCTCAACAGACGACTCCTCTTCTACGTCCCCAACCGCCAGCTCCGCTCCGCCGACCTCTCCCTCGCCACCGTCCCTCGCATTCGAAGAACAACCACCGGCAGCAGATCCTTCTCACACCTCGCCGCCAAGACCTGGAACACCCTCCCACTAAGCCTACGACAGACCCAAGACCTGCTGACCTTCAGGAGGCTACTCAAGACCTGGCTGTTCGACCAGTAGCAGCACCCCCCCCCCTTTTTCTCTCCCCAGCGCCTTGAGACCCTCGCGGGTAAGTAGTGCGCTCTACAAATTCTGTGATTGATTGATTGATTGATTGGGTTTGGGGTGAACTTCACTTGGCTGCTGAGTGTCGTAGGGGGCCAAGAACCCCTATTGTTGCCACAAGTAGGTCCCCATAGTGGAATTGCTGAGACCTCATCGGAGGTCACGCCCCTTTCTCAGCCACTTTGCAAAGGGGCCTCCTAGCACACTAATGGTTGGGGGATAAAGTACACTTGGCTGCTGATGGTCGTTTGGGGGCCAATAAACCCTATTGTTGCCTGAGGGGGTTCTGCTCATGTTCTCCTCATATTCTGCCCTTTTACTGCTGACTTTTATTTTGCCTCTTTGTGCTTGCCTCTGACCTTTATTCTGCCTCTTTCTGCTTGTTTCTCACCTTCATTTTTCCTCTTTCTCCTTATTGCTGCCTTCTATTCTGCCTCTTTCTGCCCTTTATTCTGCCACTTGCTCCTCATCTCCAATCTCTATCTTGCCTCTGTCTGCTCATTGCTAACCTTTATTCTGCCTCTTTCTGCTAGTTTCTGCCCTTTATTCTGCCTCTTTCTGCTTGTTTCCCACCTTTATTTTGCCTCTTTCTGCTAGTTTCTGCCCTTTATTTTGCCTCTTTCTGCTCGTTTCTGACCTCTATTTTGCCTCTTTTCCCTCGTTTCTGCCCTCCATTGTGCTTCTTTCTGCTCGTTGCTGACCTTTATTTTGTCTCTTTGTGCTTGTTTCTGACCTTTATTTTGCCTCTCTCTGCTCATTTTTAACCTTTATTTTTCCTCTTTCTGCTCATTGCTGACCTTTATTCTGCCTCTTTCTGCCCTTTAGTAGTAGTAGTAGTAGTAAAATACTTTATTGCATTAATCATTTGATTACAATAATAGAGAATAAGCAAGCATAAAAATAGAATTAAAAAATTTAAAAAATCACATAATTTCCATGCGTGGTATCCTATAAAAGAAAACATACATAGATCGTGATACCTGTTTTTGCATCTATTTACATATCCAATAGTAAAAGCCATCTAGTCATTTAATATTTGATAGGCATGTTCTAAAAACTGAACCATCCTTCTAATTGCACTTTCCCCTGCGAGCCTAAAACAATAACGTATAGCCTCCGTAGTTGTTCTTATTTTGGCATTATTAAACATGGGGCGTTATTTGTCCTCCGTGTAGGCAACAGCCTCAGGCAAATGCATATTAAATGTTCAAGAGTTTCCTTGCCGATTCCACAAAGCCGACATACCTGTGTATCTTTAAGAGCCTGATTCCACGTCCCTTCGAACTCCCCTATCGGAATATAAAATTGTCTGAACCTTAGGTATTTCCATTTAATATAACTGGTCAGATTCCATCCCAAGTATTCTTGAGCCTGCAAGGTATATGTGTCAATTATTAAGCCCGTATGTTTATATTTCCCTGCTTGTAGAAGATCTAAATTCCACTGTGTTAACTTTAGTGTTTTACATATTAAATTTTTCCGCACATCCCTGGTCATTCGCCCCATCTCCTGTATATCAGGCAGATCATAGGAGTCTATTTCCCACATTATACTAGATAGTTGCAGATCTCTTACTTTTTTACTCCGGAGTTCCACCATTATTAGATATTTCAATGAGCTTGAATCGGCATTAGCACAGTCAATAATATAATTAACACAGCTGTTCTTATGCAGCATTTCCAGAGATTTTAGGCCAAATTCCAACCAGATCATATAATGTGGAGTAGCCTGTCGTAGGTGGAGTATGGTGCGTACACATTTCATAAAACATTTTTCGAGCTCAAAGATGACTTTCTTGTTCATGGCAGGAGATGCATACAATAAAAACTGAATCATTTTCATTTGTAAAGCTTTAAGTGATGGAATAATAGCATTCCCTCCGAACATTTTCATAAATCTCGCGATTGATTTTGTAATAGTTGTAGATTTTACACTTTTACTGACCATATGGTTTGACCATAATAACTTTTTGTCAAATGTTACGCCGAGGTAGTTATATTGATCCACTACCTCGATTGGATTTTCTCCTAAAGTCCACATTTTTGATTGTGTAGACTGTCCAAACGTCACAATTTTTGTTTTAGACAAGTTAGCTATCAAACCATTCACTTTGTTATATATATCTAGTTGGTTCAGTTGGTGCTGTAATCCATTAGGAGTTAAGGATAAAATTACTAAATCATCGGCATATGCTAGGTATGGTATTTTTTTGTCACCTAATTTAGGTGCCACACCCATATCTGCACTTAACACCGAATCGATATCTGCAATATACAAAGAGAATAGCAGTGGAGCGAGGACACAGCCTTGCCTAAGACCGTTTTTGGTATCCATTTTTGGCGATATTGTATTATTATGAGCCAACTTCACCCTGACCCATGTATCCGAATGCAGGCCGATAATAAAATTTAGAAGGTTCGGATCAACCCCCCATGCTGTTAATTTACTCCACAGCCTTTGCCGGTTGACCTTGTCAAATGCTGTGGAATAATCCACAAAGCAGGCGTATAGTGTTATCTTCCCCAAGCTTGCCTTTTTTCCTATCAGGGCCAATGAAGCAATATTATCGAGGGTCGAACACCCTAAACGGAATCCAGTTTGGGTTATTGGTATTAATGATTTTTCCTCCGCCCATGTCCTTAATTTATTTTGGAGATGCTTCGCAAACAGTTTCCCTTCAAAATACAGCAATGCTATTAATCTATAGCTGGATGGATCATCTTTTGGGCCTCGCTTGTAAATCGGATGAACAATCGCTCCTTTCCAGGAAGATGGTATCATTCCACACTTAATTACCTGTAAAAACAACTGTTTTAACATCGCACTCCAAAATGTTATGTTGAACTTTATCAAGCCGATAGGGATACCATTGGGTCCTGCTGCCTTGCATGGGCGGGAGCTCTTTATTAATTTGACAATTTCATCTTCAGTTATTTCTGCAAATGAACCATCCGCACTAGTTGTCATATATTCACATATAACAGATGATTTATATAAAGCTTTAATATGATTTTCCCACTTATAGCTTGAGACAAAAAAGGCATCTGACTGTTTATGCGAATTTGTGCTGTGTCCCACCAGGGACCAAAAAGCTCGCTCATTCCTAGTCGATATAGCATGATATAATTTAGCATAAGCGGTGTCCACACTATCCCGCTTTATCTGTAAATTCCTATTCTTGAATTCTTTCTTTATATCTTGTATTTTCATATTCCGCTCATTCGAGATTGGAAGTTTTAAGATATGATGCATCTCCTTACGATAGATTCTCTTTGATTCAGTTAATTTTGAAGTCTTCATTACGTTAACGTTTAATCGCGGCTCCTGTATACTTGCCACAAGACTGGATAATATATTTTTTTTAATAGATTGCCAGGCATCCGACCAGCTGTCTCCAGACTTTAATATAATCATGTCTTTCTCAGTACTGGCTATCATGGTTGCTTCAAGGTTCGATGCCTTGATTTGTAATTTATTGTTCCAGATAAGTCTTTTCCCATTTACAGCAGTCAATCTGCCACTATTGGCCGTTGCATGGGTCTCCCAATAATCGTGCTTAATACTGATGACTAACCTTTGGGGATCATGGTCACTCTCGGCTCTTGGTATAATGGCATACTTTTTACATAAGTAAAAATGGGCGTAATGGACAAAAGTAAAGTCTATAATTGAAGACCCCATCGGTCCACGGAATGTTAAGGAAGCTGGTTGGTCATCTTTTAGTCTTCCGTTGAGAGTTCTATATCCTAGATCAGTCAACAAGTCATATGTATATTTAAGAGAAGTACCAATCTTTTTTGCCTTGTTTTGTAAAGGAAATATTACTTGCGGAATATTGTAAGCCATGTCTGGTTCATCCCCGGTTACAGGATTGACCACCAAGGGCAACAGAGTCTGATTAAAATCTCCCGTTAATATGACTACCATGTGTTCATTCACTGCCATTATTTTTTCCAATTCATTCAACGTTGCCTGATAGCTGCACTTATTTTTCACCAATTGAGGAGGGAAATAAATGTTGATTATCAAACATTTGGTAAGGTTTTGATGTGTTAAGATAACTGGCGACATATATTTTGATGATGTTTTAAGTTTTTTACTTATCACACATAATTTAGTACTTATTGATGTTGACAATCCTCCGCTTGATCTTCCGAAGGCATTTTTTTTTGCCTGGATTTCATGTGTTGTAAAATTTTGTATATTTAAATTCCCTGAATGCCAGGTTTCCTGTAGACATATTACACATTGTTCTTGTACAAAGCTCATCATTTTATCCCCGGCCTTTTTTAATTGTCGCTCAAAGCCCTTTATTCTGCCTCTTGCTGCTTATTTCTGACCTCTATTGTGCCCCTTTCTGCTCATTTTGTACCTTTAATTTGCCTTTTCTGCTCATTTCTCACCTTTATTTTGCCGCTTTCTGCTCATATCTCACCTTTATTCTGCCTCTTCTGCTCATTGCTGACCTTTACTCTGACCCTCTCTGCTCATTTCTGTCCTTTATTTTGCCTCCTGCTTTTTCCCCGGGACGGTGGAGGGAGCCTCATGGCCCATGCGGTCCCAGCCGGCTTCCCACCTTTTGCAGGAGCCAGAATAGCTGCTGCAGGGAGGGAGCTGCTGGAAAGTCAGCTCCCTCCATGCAGGAGCAATTGTTTCATCTCTTTCCCTGCATGTATGTTTGCGAGCAGGGTAAGAGATGAAACCTCCGCTTCGAGAGGGCTGGAGCACTTTGACAGCTCCCACCCATTCGAAGGGGAGTGTTTGGACTACTACTTTGCGAATAAGAATGAACTCATGCAGAGATCTGCAGAGCTCTGATTGACTGCATCCATCTTGGGACTCGGCTTCAGGCAAGTCCCAAAAATAAACACAAAAAAAAGAAAAGAGGGCAAGGTAGGAGTACCTTGACCCTGTGCCTCAGGTGCTGGGGACCCAGCCATGGCAAAAAAGCAATTTTTTTTAATTAATGGCGAAATTCATGAATGGGTGGACCAGGTTCCGGGGGCATTTGCTTTTAACAAATAAGGAAGGTGCACATGGGGTCCCCCTCCTAGGGCTCATCTATGCCCTGGGGACCACCACCTCCCCGGAGCTGATGGTAATATTATTGTGGGGGGCTGCAATGACCCCCCCCAGGCCCCAGGACCACCCCCTGCCCAGAACAATAAATAAAAATGAATAGGCAGGCCGCATGGACACCCCCCAAGCCCCAGGGACCACCACCTCACTGGGGCTACAATTAACATTAAAGAGGGGAGTCTGCATAGACCTCCTGGCACTGGTAACCACAACCCCCCAGGGCTGGCTCCTGCTATGTCCTGGGGTGCTCCCACAAAGCACAGAAAAAACTCTGCTTCCAACAAGATGGAGCTGTCAAAATGCTCCCGCTTGCTGAAAGCGGAGGTTTCATCTCTTTCAGAAAGAGTGAAACTATTGCTCTCTTCCATGCTCTCTTCCATGCAGGGAGCTGCATTTCAAGCAGATCCCTGTGTGCAAGGGCAATGCTGCCTCCGGAAGGAGGCGAGTAGCCAGCTGGGACCCCAGGGGCCTTGAGGCTCCCCCCGTTGTCACCATCCTGCACACTGGGTGCCCTGGGTGGGACCAGGACACCCAGGGACACATGACTAGGCCCTGGGGAATGGGGACGCCGGGGCTAAAATTGGTCCGGGGATGGGTGCTGCACGGCCCTCCTTCCCCATTGAATTGTGGTGGGCCCCAGGGAATGGGGTCCCTGGGGCTGAAATCATCCCAAGGAGGGGGCCACGCTGCCCCCTCCCACACTACATTGTGGTCAGGCCCTGGGAGATGGGGTCACCGGGGCCGTTCTGGCCCTGATGCTCATTTCACAGAAATTAAACCTCAACAGGAAGCACTTACAAATATAAACATAGCAGGTGTTTTTTCTTGGCAATTCCATATTGAAAAACAATCTGAAATTCTTCATGGAGGTGACTGTGGTGTTGATCTATAGGAGTGCAATCAGTATGTGACTGTGATGAGTTAGTTCTTTGTTGCCCTATCCTGGTGAGATCAGAGTATATGGTTCTCCCTTTAAATTGCTAGGAGTATGAAATGTGGAAATCACTTGGATGTTTCTCTGTTTGGCCCCCCCCATCTTAGTAGTATCCAAAGGTCTTCTTGTCTTTTGCCAGGATGATGGACAGCTTTACAAGCGGCCTCCCAGTGCATTACCTGCCAATTTTGGTGAGAAGTTCTTGATGCTGAGGAATATGAGGTAATCTCCAACAAACAAAGAAGCACATACTTCATATAGTTAGGAGGAAGAACACTTGTTTGGTGGAAATTTACGTCTTTGTAGTCTTGTTGTCCTCTTTATAAGAGGATTCATGATATCACATATCTCTGGATAAAGATGCACCAGTAACAATCACATTACCGAAATGCAGACAAGGTCACTGGTGACATTTCCTTGTGCTCCATTATGCAGCTGTAGTGTAGAATACATACTGGACATTTACCCACAGAGGTAGCACTTAGTAATTAACAAGTAGAAATAACTCCACTTGGGTAGAGATTTTGTGCAAAACTGTGGACTCTTGTTGGATAAAAGGGCAGTGCAATTCCTTTGTGGCTGCTACACTCAATAGCTACTGACACACCCACACGGATGCTCACACACCCACTCACAGACCTATTCAGCTACTCATGCACTCACTCACAGACTGACTCACACACTCATGGAGGCACTTGCAAACCCACTCAGACACTCTCACACCTACTCACAGGCCAACTGAGACACTTACTCAGACACTCAGACACCCACTCAGATAACCACTCAGACACTCATGCACCCACTCACAGACCCACTCAGACACTCACGCACCCACTCACACACCCAGTGAGACACTTATGCAGCCACTCCCAGACTCAAAACGATGCTCACACACCTACTCACACAACTATTGAGGCACTCATACACTCCCTCACACACCCACTGAGACACTCATGCACTCACTCACACACTCACTCTCAAAGGATACAGGTTACAGTTTGGGAATTAAATTGAAAAAAACCTTAGAAATTCACTGAAAAAACAAAGGTTACAGGCACGTTATAGTTAGGAAATTGCCTTAAAAAACCAAAGGTTACAGGGCCGTTATAGTTAGGCTCACATTTCACTCATATAAAACCAGTGAAATTCAGCAGTTATAGTTAGCTGAACTAGTGTGGGCAGGGAAACGTGTGATTCCTTCAATCTGGCGGGAGCATTTTCAAAACCCCTGCCATGCGGGAACAAACGCAAAGTCTGCTCCCAGCCGATGGGAGCTTTGAAAATGCTCCAGTCAGCTGGGAGCAGACTTTTAATCTGTTTCTTTGCCCGCACTGATGCCAATACCATCTTATCTTGGGACAGGTTGGTGATAAAATGAAAGGTAATGGCTTGGATTTTTTCCTGTGGGACCATTAATGGTGGGTCATTCATGGTTTGTTTGTTATTTGAGTTACAACCTGACAACACATCTGCCTTACTATTGGTGGAACCAGAAAGGAAAGGAATTTCAAGATCAAATTCAGCGAACAATAATTTCCACCTTCGTTGTCTTGGCAATGAGGCCCGTGTATAACAAATAAACTGAATGCTTCTGGGATCTGTGATAACTGTGATTGGAAATTTGGTCCAGAATAAATAATGTCTAACCAGATAGCCAAGAGATCTTCTTCTATGATGCTGCAATTTTGTTAAGCTGGAAATAATTTTTGCGACAGAGGAGCTACAGGATAGAGTTGCCTGGCTTCTTGGTCTCACTGGAATAAAAGTAGTCCCGTATCATTTTCTGATTCATCTGCTTGAACAATGAACAGCCTGGATGTGTCTGAGTGATTCAATATGGGTGCCATAGTAAAAGCAAGCTTGAGATTTTGAAAGGCGTGCTCACTATATTTTCCCATAAGAACTTGACTCTCTTAATGAGTAATTTTCCGATGGGTGACACCTTTGAAGAAAAATGGTCAAAGAAGTGCGTAGGGAAATTGGAAAACCCTGGAATTATTGGCTGCTCACTACATTCTGATGACTAGGTCATTTGGTAATGGCTTGGATCTTTTGTTCTGCCATTGTGAAACCTAATAAGTCCACATTAGAGGTATGGAATTCTCTAGGGTATAGCTTGCAAAATAGGCCATGTTGGCAATCAGTGGCTAAGGTGATTTTCACATGCTCAAAATGCTCTTTCCGGGAAGTTAGAGTATAGAATGTCTTCGATGTTTACTATGTTAAATATATCCAACAACTCATGTAGTACGTCATTGACCAAAGACTGGAATTATGCCACAGGACTGCAAATTTTGAACAGTATTACACACTATTCAAATACCCCGTAACCAGTGCGAAAGGAATTCTTACGATCATCTTCATTCCAGATTCTAACTGGTCGAGTAAGACTGGGATGAGTGGAAAATCTCTATTTTTACAGTAACCCTATTGAGAGCCCTGTAGTCCATACATTTTCTTAATTCTTTATTGCTCCATAGGAAAAAAACCAAGGGTGATGGAGCCGGTGACTTTAAGGGTCTAATAAATCAGATTTGTAGGTATTTGTCAAGATGTTCTTGCAAATGGTTATTTTCCTTTTCCGTTGGAGAATATATTCTACTAGAGGGGTTTTTCAACACAGAAACTAGGTCTAGCATCCTCACTTACCTCACTAAAGATGTTGCTAAAGCTTTGTCATTCATCTGGTAGGATTGTAACTTATTCTGTTGCTGTTTCTATTAGGTCTGTTGCTTCTTGACTTTTGTTTGCTTTTAGAGTTCAAGTTAAGCAACTTTGATTACACCATTCAGATGCAAAGGACATGCTTCTATTTGCCCAGTCTATACTAAGATTGTGTACTGGTAGCCTGAACATTCCAAGCATCATCCCAAATTGTAGTGCATTGATTAGTTCAAAACGTAGTTCCTTCATGGTGTTGTTAATTTTGTTTGCAGTTTATACAGACCAGCTTAATTTTGTGGCATCCAGAGATCAGCACAGTCCCATCGACTGCTTTTATTGCCACTGATTTTTCCTTTTTATTTGTTGGCAACCCTAGTTTTGTGCATTAGGATGTTGGGGAGAGTCTCCAATTTATCCCTTCAGCATTTTAGTTTTATGTATTCTTACTCACACTTGCATGAGTTTTTGTACTGTGGCTCTTGAGTTGTGAGAAACATTCTTTCACAAAATGGCCCTTTTTGCTACAATATAAATACTGTCCGCTTTTTCAGCATAGGTTTTTTGCTTATAAGGAAAGAGGTCCTCAAACCCCCCAATCCACATTGGTTCATTAAAGTCTGTTGAAGAAGAACTTGGTTTTTCTCTTTGTCTGAGTTGGTAAGTGGGTCAGGTTTTTTCTTGTCACTTTTTTGTTCAGCAAGTCAGTGGTCAAGGTGCAGTCTTAGAGCAATCAGATCCACACATATTTTTTGCTGTGGAGCAAGTGTGAAGGCTGAACATCGAACTCCTGTGTTTTTTTTCCTGGCTTTCGACACTCTGGTTACTAGGTTTTCTCACTTACAAATAGACAAGTATTCATGAGGGGTTTTTCAAGAGTATCGGCTTGGTTAGTTCTCTATATCTTTTTTACATACCAACTAACTGCATAGGAGTAATGCAAGTGTCCTACGAATGCCAAGTCTCACGAAAAACACTTTAAAACTATGATACAAATATGCATGGCATGTAAGTGCCTTTTTGGCAAATAGTTATTGCAGAGGTAACATTTCATGTTTTCTCAAATTAATTAGGCTGATGTCTTGCCGTAATTCTGATGACTAACTGCCCTATGTTTTTTCCAAAAGATGCCTGCTACATTTCTGCCTCTCATGTGGCTCTGAATGGTGCACCTCGAAAGAATCAAGGGGCATATTATCAAGAAACGGCGTTAAAATTATCGCCGCTTTAGCGGCAGAAAACTGCCGCTAAAGCGGCGATAATGGGCTTGATAATATGCCCTCGAGAATTCCAATAGAAGCCCATGTTCTGGTGTCAACATGGGCTTCTATTGGAATTCTCAAGGGCATATTATCAAGCCCATTATCACCGCTTTAGCGGCAGTTTTCTGCCGCTAAAGCGGCGATAATTTTAACGCCGTTCTTGATAATATGCCCCCAAGTTTTCTGAAGCACTGAACCACTTTAAAAACAAAACAAGCTAGCGGTTCGGGTGTGACCACCTTAAATATTATTGTCATTTTCAAAATGACTTATGAGATTATGTTGTTCTCGCAAGATATCACTCTTGTCTTTTTCTCATGAGATCTTGCTGTAGCTAAGCCTTGCTTATCAGATTGTGATTTTCCCTTGTGTCCTTCAATAAGAAAGGGGGAATATAAGTTTGTTTCTCAGTCCTATTCTTCCATATCCTGGTTTTATTTTGAAGGAGGGCCATAGAAAGTTTAGTAATCTTGTGTTGGAGATCATTGTCTTCATGAAACTAAATGATGGTCATATTATGTGCAGCATTCTTCCTTAGTAGTCATGTTCACTACTCGGTGTTCTTACAAATTGTTATTTAATTGCAGTCCTATGATGTTTGTGTGCAAGGTTCATTCTAGGAGATAGACTTTTCTCACTAGGCATTACTTGGTAGCATTAGTTGCAGTTCATGACTGTAAGGAAATGCCTCTGTTTGCATGATCACTCCCAAAGTTTTGGACTGATTCTGCTGGCTTTTTCAACTCTGAGAGTGCACTGAGGCCTGCTAACTAGACATCAGTGCCAGTGCTCTGCCCCTTAAAGGTATATGTTTGATTCACTAAAACCGAATTGGTGTAATTTTACTTAGTTATATGTCCCTAGTATACCAGGGGTACCCAGGGCCTGTAAGTTAAGTGCCCCACAAAGGCTGCAGCACTTATTGTGCCACCGTGGATGTGACTATATCAAAACATGTCTCCCAGCCTGCCACTGCATACTGGAAGAGCAGTTTAAAACTGCTAACCCAGCTTTGCCATTTAAACTAATGGCTAAGCCCAGACCTCCCTTTTTAATATACATGTCACTGCTACAGCAGGCCTATAGAGTTCTAAGACAGGGTGCTGTACATTACAAATTTAGGACATGTACTTTTATATGTCTTAACAGTAAAAACCCAAATTGTCATTTCTACTGTGGGAAAGTTAGTAGCCCTATTGGGGACTACAGGGTTGCATGCTGAAAACAGAGCTGTACTAACTTTTGAATAGGACTTCTAGAGTTGGAACTTCAAGGTGTCAAAAATAATCATTACATTAAATCCCGGCTTGATGACCAAGTCTAATTTATTGTAACTTTTAAAGATATGCAACTATTAGAAAGTTGCCACTCTGTTTTCCAGTGGTCATTCACAGATGCTGGCCATGAGACAGCCTTCTGCCTTCCTGGGGGAAGGTATGAATGGCTCCCAGGAGTGGGAACAATAACAACTTGCCATAGTAAGAGGTGTCACCTCTCCCCGGCTGTGAGCCCAAAAGGTGAGCTTCAAATGGGAAGCCGCCTTCGAAAGACAAATGGTGGACACACATGAGAGGAGCTGCTCTTTTGTTGAGGTAGACAGGTTGATGTCAGGGACAGAGAGGGAGACCTTTTGGCAAACCGGTTTTACCGTGGGCTTGTATCTCTCATGAAGCCACACTTCTGGGGTGGGCTACCAAGCTCCACACACTGTGGGAGGGGTTCTGCCATCTTGGGAGTGGGCAGAATAGTGCACTCTGGGATAGCTAGATACCGTGCATTGCAGGAAGTCATCATCAGGTGGGGAGGGTCCTAGTGGCCTATTGGCTAGTAACTGTTGCATCCCTGAGGGTACTTTTATAGCATTCCTGGTACCTAGACCTCAGATCACATCCGGACTGGAGTGGAGGGAGGACCAAACAAGGACTACCGCTGGACTGCACCTGATGATCCTCGGGCTAGCAAAGAGAGGACTGCGCCCGTCATGCTTGGCTCATGGAAAAGATGCTCCCGAGCCCAGACAGAAGAGGTGCACTCCAAGAGTTAGTTGGTTGACTTCCTGTTAGACCACCAGGGCCACAAAAGCTGAGGAAGCCGTTCCTGGCCATTCAGTAGCCACAATAGCCTGGTCACCATTGACTGCTGACATGCAGCCGGAGAGACCAAGACTTAATGCTTAAAAGTTGCACCGGAGTCTGCTGGACCCGGGAGACTCATCAGAGTGTGGTTTGGTCACACAAAACGGACACTAGCCTTCGCCAAAGTGAACAGTTGGTTTCGCTGTGACCGGAAACCATAGTCGAGTGGCAACTGTACTTTTGCTGGGTCAAAGAGTACTTTAAGGGACATTGAATAGTGTGGCTAAAAGCGCACCTGGACAGTGGACCAAGGAGTAAGCCCAGGATGACCTCATCGCCTGCACAACATCCTCAGCATCTTACAGCATCTTCAGCATCCTCTATCCCTTGTATCAGGACCACTCAGCTAATGTTTATGGCGATTCACACATAGAGCTTGGAACTGAATTTAGAACTGCTTTGGTGATGAGATAACGGCTCTACAACTCCTTTTTGGCACCCTTGACCTTCCCCCTTCCCGGAGTCGGTCACCCACTGTGGTCTAGAGTAGCCAAACACAAATCTATAAAAGTTTTACAAAGTTTTCAAAATTTGCAGCTACTAAAGCTTGTTGAAATTTTGCATTGAATTTGGATTTACTAAAAAATCAATATCTAAGGGGCCCTCCAGTCGATTTTGGTGTCTAAAAATTCATAAAAATAAGATTTTTATATATTTGTTATAAATTGATAATGAATTTCTTTTGTGTTGTGTGACTTTCTGATTTCATTGTTTTGGTGCTTCAAAATGATTTACACTTGCTCCTTTGTTTAAACCTGATTGCTCAAAGCCACAGCTACCCAGGGTTGAGCTAAAGGTTTTACAAATGAGCCTAACTGGACCCAAGGCAGTATTGCTTGTGAGTGTATTACATGGTGAGGTCTCACAACCACACCATTTAATACACCACTTTCCTGACAATGATACTTCATAACTGCAGTCACTGCAGTGCTGAGAGACATGGGCTTTGGTGGTAATGCCATTGAGTCTGGGGTGATTCTGCCCCGAGCATCTTCCTGCACAGAGGAGGGTGCAGCAGGAACATCACGTTTCTGGAAAAATGAGAACGGCTTGATGCCAGAGGGGGCACTGGCAACAGACTTCTACTTATCTCTGGGCATCTTCTTTACCTTATGTATTGGAAAATATGTATTATAATCCCAGGCCACCACCATTCCAAAAATGTACAAACATTAACCCCTACTCCAAATTCCAGGCCATCCAACAACAAACAAACTAAAAGAAGAAAAAAAAAATATTGTGATGCCTGCCATCCATCAAACAATCTACATTTTGCTAAGTACTGCAGTGAACGTGCTTGATTTTTCCAAAAAAAGTAAAGATTCCAAAGATGTGGATGCTTTCTTTTAAAATCCAAAATAGCCAAGGCCTGGATAAAGGTGATTGAGGAGTCTTCAGGACAGGAAAAGGAAAGTGTAAAACTGTAAAAAATCACCCTGAAATGTTTGCTGACCACCTACGTTAAAGAACTGTTGCTCTCATTGAGAAGTTGTAACTCATGTTTGTGCCTATCTCATTATTTCTGTCCTTCCAGAGGTATTATTTTTCCCTGTCCAGGATTTTCATTACTTGGGATTATGGTGTTATCCTGGCAATTACATGTACATTTCATTACGCAAAATTACCAAAATGACACCAGTTATGCCAGGGTCATTAATATTTCCCCCAGACTTCTCACTATCAAAACAGGTTTCTTGCAGTGTTCTACAAGGTTGTACTCTCTCCCTAGTACTGTTAATCCTGTACGTCGAGCCCCTCGGTCTGTCTTTGAAAGATTCAGCAGTCTACATCAGCACTCACGTCACTCAATTTTACATGAAGCTGTCTTCAATCTAGGACTTATGCGCACTTCAGAGAGAAACAAAGAAACTACACGACTGGATGGTAGCCAACTGCCTGAAGTCTAATTCTCAGAAGACGAAAATAAAATTAATTCTAATCTAATTGCAGAACTAACACATTTTGGCTATGTACTGTGAGCCTCACATTGCTTGGGTTCCTGAATAACACTTCTTGAGCATCACTACCTTATGTGAACAAAATAGTTCAGTCTGCATACTATCATCTTTGCCAATTGAAGAGCATGAAATTCCTTCTCTGAAAAGACCAGCAGAAGACATAGTCCATGGGCTAATCCGCAATCGGATCCCCTGCCGTTCTCCAGAAGTCTCCCAGTGATGAAGGACGTCAACACAATCACCACATGGGACAACATTGGCATAGAGAATACCACAACAATCATGAAGACCAGTCACATGGGGACCAGGTGGACCCCTGCCCCACCACATCTTCAGCAAAGGAGCAATCCCTATCAGCGAGGCCCTCACCCCTATCCTGAACACCTCCATTAGTACAGCCACTTCCCAGAACCATGGAAACACCCAGCTGGCAATGCCCCCTCCTAAAGGAACCCTCAGCTGACCCTAAACACCTTGACAATTACCAATTGATTGTCCTCATTCCAAACCCAACCAAAGTCCTGGAAAAAGCCATCAACTAGCACCTCTCTGACCACTTCAGCAAACACCATCTTCTTGACACCACACAACCAGGATTCAGACTTAACCACAGCACAGAAACTGCAGTTATAGCAGCAACAGATAACATTGGATGGTCTGGTTTCACCTTAGTTATGGGCTCATCAGCCGGGTACAGCTTGGTTCCAGTGACACAGTGAGCATGGGACCCACGTTTGGTCATACCCTTGCCACTTAGGGTAGTACATGAAACACACAAAAGGCTATGGGAGACTGCTTGCAATAAGTCTAACCACTGGCAATAGCTCAGAGTAGCACTCCAACCCATCGTTCTTTTGCTCACCATGCCACCTCAGATTGGACCCAGCCATATGCAAATCAGTCTTGACCCTGCACCTCATGGGAACAGTCCAGCCCGCACTGCCAACGAGGAAAGTCTAACCATTGGCAATAGCCAATGGATTTCTGGAGGTAGAGTCAGTGGATGCTCCTGTGAGCACTAATTTTCTGTTAATAAAATAACACTCTATTTGAGATACTGCTAATACTGAACTGTGTTTACATCTTTCTTCATCTTGTTTAGACATCATCCTGTGCCTTGTGATATTATTGTTGATTCTGTTTCTAAAACAAACTTTAACAGTTTCACACAAGTCAGCAGAAAAAGCTCTCTGAGAAAGCCTCCTGACTGTACTAAGCCAAGAACAAATCTTGATCATCCTAGTTCTGTTAACATTGCATCCATTAAACTATATAACCAAGACTGTGAGAATGATGGAACCATAATGTGTTAGTTGTGGGGAAATCACTGAATGTATTATATGTAGAAATGTTTCCTTTTCGACTGTTTCCTATTTCTTTAAACTTAATGAATCATGTGTTTCCACCGAATATATGAACCCCATTGTTCAAAGCTCAATATAAGAGTGTACATTTCTCTAACAAAGTGCTGAGAGCCCCTACTCCCATTCTTAGAAGGCAAGTTTATGCCGGATTCATATTGAACTGCACTGAGTTATTTTACTTATGATTTATATGCTATGCTGCTAATTTACTGATGGCATATTCTGTATTTTGAATTTAATACTTACATTAAGCATTTGAAAAGATCTAGTGTCTGTCATTCTTATGAGAATATTTCAGAAGTGTTATGTGGGTCTGTTTTTGATTTAAAAGTGACAGTTCCAATCGGGTAGCACCAAAGTCCGAGCTACAGGGACTACACCACTCCGAAGATTGAAACTGTGGTGCTGAAGCTGTATGGCTTTAGTTAGGAATCTGGTTAAGGTTCCCCACGCTGACACTCCAATGGGCGTTACGCAGGATTCATCAACTGTAAAAGGAAGGGAAAACAGTTATGTTAGAATGAAAGCTTGGCCTGGTTTACAATACCTCTCTGCCTAGTTATCCCCAAACTAACCGCTATTTTCTTTTTCTAAAAAAGTTTTATTTTTGTTTTCTTGTGCATATAACAGTTAATCACGCATCATTTCCAAAATAATACCCTACAGTTTCTTAGTTAGATTGAATATGAACTGTTTTTCTCTTGTATTTTGTAGATACTTTTAAAACATTATTGAAAACATACGTGCCTGTAAATTGCCTCTTCTAATTGCAGCTAAGTTATTTTTAGAATTATAGGGATAACATAACAATATTCCTTCAATTTAAAACTCATCATAAAATAAATGTATTCCTTTTCTGATGAAAGGTAAGTATATGGATATGTCACATTTCAGTCCCCCTGACAAAACCCTAAAACATGATCCAATATCTCTTTAAAATTATCAGCATATTTTCCCTTATGTGGGTTGTGGTTCAAAATTTCCTTTCAGCCTGGATTATTCAAATGTGTGAAGAGGCATTTAACATTTCCACAGTTTATTTTCATAGTTTAAAAAAACATATGTAATTTACATTTTTCTGCATAGAAATCTGTCAGAAAGAAAGGCAACAGTTACTTTATAACCATGAAACCTGTTTAGCAATAAATTAGGCTTTATTTGAGATCCTTTACTTATCTACATTGTTATAACTGTCGCTCAGAAATGCATTTCTATTTGGGAAACGCATGTTAAAAAATAGCACTTATATTTATGCTTGCAGATTAGAAGGCAGACAGTGAAGCCTTTACACGTTTTCTAAAAACTGCACGGTTTGGATCTCTGTTTCTAATTGGTAGTCACTTTTGCATAATTAAAAGCAAGACAAACTTAACTTCTGAGTATAATTACCACCTCACTTACAACAATGATACTTTCAACATCTGAACAGCAAATTATACGATAGGCAAACCCCCTTAAAGTTACAGATTACTGAAGGCACCTGCTTTCACACAGTTGTAACAATTTTGGGGCATATTATCAAGAAACGGCGTTAAAATTATCGCCGCTTTAGCGGCAGAAAACTGCCGCTAGAGCGGCGATAATGGGCTTGATAATATGCCCTTGAGAATTTCAATAGAAGCCCATGTTCTGGTGTCAACATGGGCTTCTATTGGAATTCTCAAGGGCATATTATCAAGCCCATTATCGCCGCTTTAGCGGCAGTTTTCTGCCGCTTTAGCGGCGATAATTTTAACGTCGTTCTTGATAATATGCCCCTTTGATTTTAAAGAAAATTGTGTAAGGAACTAAAAATGAATAAATGGGAAGAAATTCACAGAAGTTATTAGCAAATGTTTGAAAACGAAAAATCTTTAGAGCCAGAACCGTAAACGATATACCGTGCTCGTTAGAAAAAAAGTGCATTACTTGCATGAGAGAAAGGGTATTTACTGACATGCAAAATATGCCGCATTTGCTCAGCTTGATTTGCAAACACGCATGTATTCCAAGAAAAAATATTGCAATCTCTGAATAAGCAAGGAATTTTTAAATGGTAGAGTCTTACACATCTTTCATATATTTATTTATTTATTTGTGATTATGTTTACCTATAAAGCGCCCACTTATCCATTAGCTTTATGGTAGTGGGACACATATGCTCATTACCTACCTAGTCCGTCTTCCTCGTCACAGTCCTTATAAAAGAAACACTGCTCCTCATGCCCCTCCCAACATGGCACCCACAGGAAGCATAAGTTCTAAGGGACAAATAGGAGGGGCCGAGTCAGTCCGAGACTTCTGTTTGTTTATTTCTGTCTTGGCAGTGTTAACTAGCTACAGACAGTTAACTGGTCTTTTATTTACTTAATTTATTTTCTTTACAAACCCGCTTCACCTTTCTGCCTAATAAATGCGTTGTTATTCTTTTGCAGCATGGCTCCTGCTCTAGCGTAGCACTTTTATTGCTTGTCGGTGTTTGACAGTACAAGCATGCTACATCCTCCGCAGAGTGATTAGGAGGTAGCCTGTGCTTTTCATTGCTTTCTTTAACTTTCCATTGCTTTTCATTGCTTCACCTTTTCTGTTTTCGAGGGTTGAAGTTTACAGCCTCTTTATTTTCAGAGCTATATGCTCATTGCATGGTGCCATTGTTGGGCCCACCAGCCCCATGCAATATGGCAGCGATCCCGTGAGAGTTAGTAGTTGTCACGTCTCCCGTTGCTGAGAAATGGGGGGAAGCGGGAAGCTCTTCTTAATATATGTGTCTTCCCTTTTGTGATCTGTCTTTGATGATCATGGATGGGAAATGCGCTGCAAAGAGGAGATCGGTGGATGCCTCTTTTAAGAAAGTGGCACCTAAAGTAAAGAGTAAAGACCCTGAAGTTCTGCAGCTGATGGTAAACAAGGTAGTTGAGGCGGCATTTGTGGCTCATGAGGCATACCCTCCAGGCAAAGTCCCCAGGTTGTCAGAAGGGTATATGGACATTTCTGATCCCTCAGAGAATAAGGACGACGAAAGAGGAAGGTATGTGCAGGATTCTAAGCTGATAGAGTTATAGGCTCACCTTAGGCACAACCTTTCAGTTCAAGAATCTTCTTCCCAGCTTGATGAGGAGGACTTTTTCCTGTAATAAAGGGGAAGGGAACCGGATTCATTACCTGTTCACAAGGCCATAAGGGGTCTGTTGTCTAAAGAGCAGTCGGACATAGAAAATGCATCTTTCCCCAGATTTCTGGCTTAGCGCTATCCTTTGATGAATTTCCTGGAAGGTAAACTCTCTTATGGCATATCTGGCTTTGAGTGGCACATTAATCTCGGAGGATGCCGAGCCATCTGATCAAGTGGACAGAAATGTTAAGACTGCGATTGGGAGATCTTATGTGGATGCCAAAATTGCCATTAGGGCTGGAACATATGCTGCGTATATTGTACACTACCTGTTGCCTGACTTCCAAGTTGTTGCCAAAGAAATCAATCAAGGAGTGGATACATCTTCCAGACTGGCCATGACAGAGCAACAACTCAGATTTCTCTCAGATATCTCATTCAACTCTCTTTCAGTGGCTTCTGCTTGTTCAGCAATTGCCAGAAGGCACATCTGGATGAGGGCATGGAAGGCGGGGAGTGCCCAGAAGAGCCTTCTGAGCCATCTTCCTGTTGATGGATTGAAGTTGTTCAGCCCTCAGCTGAAATATATCATAAAGAAGCCGGGAGAGGAACGGAAACTCCTTACTCATGTAAAACCTCCCTCGAGAGGAAGAGGAATTTGTTTTTGCAGAGCTTTTGGTCAAGCCTCATCTAGAGGTGTCAGTCAGTCCTTTTGAGGCAATGATCGTGGATGAGGCTATCCCTTCTCTGAGAAATCTCGGCAACGCCTGCAGCACTCCGGTCTATATCTGCTTTCTCCAAATCATGACTATATGGGAAGAGTAAGGGGTAGAATACAGCCCTTCTTAGTAGCCTGGCAGATGTATCAAACACCTGGCTTTCCATAGTCAGAAGTGGCTAAAAGATTGTTTTTTCTTCTCTTTTAGAGGACTTTTTTGTTCCTACCCCAACTCCTCAAAACCCTCTGAAGCTTCAAGGACTGCAGAAAGGTCTAAAGGATCTTGTAAGAAAGGGAGCAATAATTCTGGTGCTGCCTCAGGAGAGAGGTCAAGGTTGGTATTCCCTCTTATTCCTGGTAGAGGAGATTTCAGGAGGATTTCTAACTGTTTTAAATCTAAAGGGTGTCAACTTCAACATTCCCCACCAGAGATTCATGATGATGAGATTTTTAGAAAATCTTACTTCTTATTTCTTCTGGTATGTTTCTGGCTTTAATTGACTTAATGGATGCCTACTTGCACATTCCTATGAATCCCTCTTCTCAGAAAGATTTTTAACTGTGGGTCATCATTTCCTGTTTTATGTCTTACTCTTTGCCCTTTCCTCTTCTCTGAAGGTATAGCTCTGGCACCCTAAAGGGAAGATTCTGGCGCTCTTGGTGGGGAACCTTCATTCCCAGGGATTGCTGGTGTTCTCTTACTTGGATGACTGGCTAATGTCTTCCTCTTTATATTTGAAGGGTCAAGAAGTAGTTCAATTGTTTTGAGAGTGCATGTCATCCCATGGGTTCCTTCTCAACATGGCCAAATCACATCTGGCAGACTCGCAGGAGCTTCTATTTACAGGTGCTTTATTCAAAACCAACAAAGGAAAGGTTTTCCTTTTGGCTGTCTGTCAAAAGAAGCTGATAGGGAGCCTAACGACTCTTCTGGACTCTCAAGTGACTCCGGTGAGGCACTGGTTGAGGGTGCAGGGGAGCATGTTGGTGCCCTTGTTTTTGGTTCCTTGGACTCTCCTTCATCGCTATTATCTGGTGCATCATCTATTGTAGTTTTTGGATCCAACCTCTCTTGATTACAAGACTTGAGACTTTGGTTCCTGTCCTTCCAGAAGTAGCTCAGAAACTTCTATGGTGGTTAGATCCAGACAACATGGGAAGGTGAGTTCTGTTGTCTCTGCCTCAGTCTACTACTACAGATGTGAGCAGTCTCAGATGTGGGCTACCTTGGGGCATCAGTCAGTCTGGGGCCTCTGGTCTGTGGAGGAAGTCCTCAATTCTTTGACCTGGAGGGAACTGGAGGTGACCCAGAGAGTACTCTTAGCCTTCTCTCCTCTTAAAATATATGGACAACCAGGCAGCTTGAGCCTATATCAATCATCTGGGGAGTACCGGGGCTCCCCTCCTGGCTCGGTTCACAGAGCAGATTGGTCTCTGGATGGAGAATAACCTTCTCTCTCTCACAGCGATGTATCTTCCAGGGATGGAGAATGGGCGTGTGAATCTTCTGAGTCGCACATTCCATTCCTCGGTATCCATGTCCCTGACTCTGGAGATTTTCCAAGAGAGCATCATCAAGTTCGAGGAACCATGGGTGGATATTTTTACCTCCCCCCAGGATGCTCAGCTTCCCAGGTTCTGTTCCCTTCTTCCTTACCGGGAAGCTTTGAAGATGAATGCAATGAGCTTCCACTGGTCCACTTGCTTTTCCCCCTTTCATATCCAGGGTGCTAGACAAAATCAAGGCAGAACAGGTGAGGGTCCATCTAGTGGTCTGGCGTGGAATCACCATCCTTGGTACCCATTGGTCAATCAATTGGCTTTACATCTGCCCTGGTGTTTCTCCGCTGAGCTTTCTGGACCTTTCAGAGGGATCTCTTCTCCTCCTTTCTACAGGGCACTGGAGCTTGAGAGTTGGAGACTGGAGGCTTCTGGTATTTCCCCTGACATAGCCCTTCCAATTCCAAATTCCAGGACAGGTAGCACTCTGAAAATCTTTGATAGACAGTGGAGAAACTTTTTTTTCTTGATGTGCTGATAGGAATATTTTGCCTTCTGTTTGCGAGGTTGATAAGAATTTGGAATTTCTAAGGGATTATTTTTTTATTAGGCCTGGCAGATTCCACACTTCCCAGCCAGTGGGGAATGATTAAGGCTGTCAAGTGTCCCTCTCTGGCTTTTTTGTTCCTTTAGCATTTTTATTAGAAATTGGGTTTCTGGTTGGCAGAGTTATCTTAGGGTACGTCACAACACACTCAAAATTATCCTGTGCTCACCCTCTGGTAGGTTGGCATAGAGCAATCAGGCTTAAATTAAGAGGCAATGAGTAAAGTATTTGTGCAACACTTCAAACAGTAGTAACATTGAAAATACAATGTATGGACTCCACACCAAGTTAGAAAAATAGATTTTATTTATATGAACAAAACAGGACCTAAATGACAAAAATCCAAAAAGTATAACCGGCGATAGGAATTTTTAAAGATTAAATGAAATTGTAGTGCTTAAAACCTTAAAGCGCCGACCGGGCCTATCTGGGCACGCTAGACCGGGGTAAATCCAAAATTCAGGCCAACCAGGATGGAGCAAGGGTTAGATATACCTTATCAGCATCCTTGCCACTCTTGGGCCAGCTACGCCCTCTCTGCAGCCCCCTTCTTCCTCCTCTTCTTAAATCGCAAAATACATTCCCTCCCCACTGGCTTGCTCTGCTCCCACACCTCTCCCCCCATAATACCTTTCCCTAGTTACCCGTCAAAAGAAGTACGGACTGACCTCCTGTTCCCACACCTTCTTAAATCTCACCTTCTTAATTCATCGCAAAATACATTCTCTCCCTTCTAGCTTGCTCTGTTCCCACACCTCTCCCCCTGTAATTACTTTTTTCCTGGTTACCCCTCAAAAGAAGTACGGACTGACCTACTGTTCCCACACCTCTCCCCCTGAAATAATTCCCCCTAGCTACTCCTTAATGGAATACGAACTGGCCCTTCCTCATAGAACAAGGAATTTACATAATGGCTGGACCACACTTGAAACCAGCAGGATACAACGCTTATTATATCCGAAACCCCCAATCTATCTAAAAATGCCTCTAAAACCTTCAAACACAACCTTCTCAGAAATAACCCGGAAACACTGTTCCTGGACCCCTCCTTTAACGCTAAGAAGGGTGTAATAATCAATGACCTTATATTCTACACAAGAAATATGGCAAAATGGCGAACTGCCTTCTCCAAGTTACTAACCAATCATGACAAGAAAAATATTCCCTACGGAACCAGGATTACTACGACACCCGCACATAACCTTAGAGCCACCCTTAATATAACTTCCTACAAAAATGGTACTGTTCTTATTCAAGCTGCCAACAAGGATCTAGAATTATTCGACAAATACTTCCATACACTAAAATCTTTCATCAACACTCCTCCTTACGTCCCTCAGGACCCAACCATTCCTTCTTTCCCCATTTCTCCTAAACCTCATCGACCTGCACCCCCACCCAGAACCTTCAAAAGAAGCAATAACAACTCACCCCCTTTAGAACCCTTATCACTGACACCTTTCCAGAGAACCATCACCAGAAGCAACAACAACGCTCCACCCTTAATAGCCAATCTCCGACCATCCTCATATCCACATTCCACCACTACCCCTAGCGCCATAACCCTCTCCCCCCTCCACAATCCTTCCCCCACCACTGGAGAAATTCACCACTACAAGGCTATTTTAGCGAATCGTAAAAAAGCCCCCAACCCGCACACTCCCCAATCAGCTTCGACTACCTCTCTCCCAGCCACTCTTACCTACCACACCACCACCACAGTCATCAAACCCCCCCGCAACACTAACCTCAGCCCTCTCTGCGCGACGATTCTGCCTCCCCACTCTTACCAATCTGAACTAGACGCACTCAAAACCCTTACGAACCTTACTTCCAGGAACCTACAAAACGTGATCCTAGAAATCAAAAACATCTTACAACTCGCAGAAAACTCCCTCTCTAAATCCAATCATCAGCAAAACTATCTAGTTACAGCCAACAAGGTGATAGGCACTATCCCACTGCCTCTGAAGAAGTGACTTATACGTACACACAAACATCCCAACTACTTAACGGACTTGGAAATCCAAACTTTACTTTGGCTTTATGAAACTCCTACTGCTCCTACTACTTGCCCCATCACAAATAAGGAAGAATTCTATTCTTCCTGTCCCCATCAACCCAAACAGAACATCCCAACCGAATCACAGAACGATAAACCCGAATAACCTTCAAACAACAACCCCTACCTCAGATATTCTCGAACCTACATGAGAGAATGCCTCAAACCAGATCTCCTGCCTCCTACTAAATTGCCACTCAGCCCAAAAACACGCCTCTGACATCGCCGACCTCATTTTGACCTGAAAATGGATGTAATCAACCTCACGGAAACTTGGCTCACAGAATCTACCTCGCCATGCCTAGACCTTCTAGTCCCCCCAAACTAAAACATCATAAGACTAGACAGACATCATAAAAAAGGTGGCGGCATCGCTTGCATACATCAATCCGACATCACTATCTCGAACTTTCACTCCAAACCCCTGGAGTCCTGTGAATACCTCGGAATTCATTTAAAGTCCTCAGATAAAAAACTACATATGCTCTACCACCCCCCAGGTAAGAACGCTCTATTCACAGACCAACTTATGGAAATCATTGCAACAAACTCAACCCCTCGTTCCAATGACATATTCCTTGGCGACTTCAATTTCCATTGGGGAGACCCCCTAGACAAGCAGGTCAATGCTATCAAAATCTTCCTAACAGACCATTCCTTAATCCAAGCCATCTCAAAGCCCACTCACTCCAAAGGTGCTACACTTGATTGGATCATTTCTAAAGAAAAAACGATTGAATCCATCTCGATCACCCTTTGTGATTGGTCAGACCATCACATTATTACCTTCCAAATTCCCTCCGCTACAAAGAAAACTCACCCGCAGCTAGTCAAGCCTAAACACTGGATAAAAGACACGAAAAACCTCAACTGGAACAACCTAGCTTCCCACTGTGAGAAAACTCTCACTCCTCCCAATAACATGTTAGACGTCAATGACCTCACTGCTCACTACAACTCCACGATGACCAAAGTCTTTGACCTTGTAGCTCCCCCAAAACTCAAAAGAATACCGGACAAAGACAAAAACCCATGGTTCAACGGAACCCTAAACGAAGAGAGACGTAAACTTAGATTAACTGAACGTAAATGGAGACAACATCCCTCCCCCCTCCAACTCAAACTACTCAGGAAATCTAGAGACTCCTACAACAAGAGTATCTTACAATCAAAAAAATACTTCTTCAGATCAGAACTAGACAATGCCAAAAATAGACCGAAGAAACTCTTCGAAATGCTTAAACAACAATCTAACAAATTGGCCAAACCCGCTCTCCTGACTTCGAACTCTCAGCCTAGTAGTGAAGAATTTTCTTCATTCTTCACAGCAAAAACCAACTCCCTCCAACTCGAGCTAAGGACGGCAGCAATTAACTCAGCTACCCTAAAGAACACTCAAGTTGAAAGTCCTAATCAACTTGATCTACCTTTGCCCAAAAATAACTCTCACTGGTCTACCTTCAAACTTTACGATACCAGAGACATCACGAAAACCTTAGCTACTATCAAACCCAATAACCACTTCAACAACCCGTACCTTCTCACTGCCTACCCCACATCCACTATATTATCTCCCCTCTCTGGACCAAAATCATCAATGCCTCACAAGCTCAAGGCCACTTCCCAGATTGCTTAAAAACTGGTCAAGTCAACCCTATCCTAAAAAAACAGACAGCAAACCCCTCCGACCCTAATAACTTCCGACCTATAACCAACATTCCCATGCTAGCCAAAGTCCTGGAAAAATGTGTTCAGCAACAACTGAACCAACACATCACAGATTTCAAACTACTGAACGACTGCCAATCGGGTTTCAGACCCGGTCATAGCACAGAAACAGCGATTCTGCATATAGTAGACGATGCCCTCCTCGCTCTTGACCGCAATGAAACCTGTCTTCTAGTACTGCTCAACCTCTCTTCAGCCTTCGACACGGTCAATCACGACAAAATTATAAGAAGATTGGAAAACAGGATGGGCTTCTCTGGCACAGTCCTTCAACGGTTCAAATCTTTTCTAGAAAACAGAACGCAATCGTTCTTAGTGAATAAAAATCTCTCTGCCGCTTCACCCAACCTACTAGGAGTACCACAAGGCTCAACCCTTTCCCCTGCGCTATTCAACCTCTATGTCAAACCACTAACCAAACTACTACAGCAGGCGAAAATCTCCTATCACATGTACGCGGACGACACTCAACTTTACATCAAGATTACTTCCATTGAAGAGATAAAGACGATGAATCAAGCTCTCGAAAAGACCGTCCACTGGTTAACGACCAACTTCCTCAAGCTAAACTTGCGAATTTCTCTTAATCTCCCCTCCTAAAAACTCTCTGGATATAAAGGAATGGACCAAGATGATCTCTGCTCTAAATTGCACGCCGATTCTGTGGGACTCCACCAAATCGCTTGGAATTACACTGGAGAAAAACCTTAACATGCAAACACACATCAACCTGTTGGCTAAAAACGCCCACTCTCACCTCAGCTATCTCAGAAAAATGAAACCATTCATCGAGAACCCTGATCTCAAAACTGCAGTTCAGGCTTTAGTCATATCGAGGCTGGAGTACGGCTGTATTACCCTCGCGGGACAGCCCAAAATCTCTACAGCCCCTTTAAACGCCTGTCTCAATGCAGCAGCAACACTCCTAACAGGATCTAGGAAATTTGACCACATATCACCACACCTAAAGGCACTCAACTGGCTGCCCTACAAAGCTAGAATACACCTCAAAAGGGCCTGCATCACCCACAAAGCTCTTCACCACAACACCCCCCAGTACCTATCCCAGAAACTCACTTTATCTGGAGGAAACAGACACTCTAGGAACTCCGACAATCTACTCCTGAAACCCTCCGCTTCAGTAAGAAAAAAACTTGCGTCAGAGCTGTCACCGGAGCAGCACCAAGAATATGGAACTCACTACCCATCAGAAAAATCTCCTCTACACCACTATTCAAAAGGGAAGCAAAATCATTCCTAATGAGCAAATTCCTCCCTTAACTCCGCACCTGCCTCATCGTATGGGTCCCTACTAGCACACCAGCTATCTCTCTGACTTGCAAGGTTGCACTGTTCCAGTCCACTACTTCAATCTTCTCACTCCCCTTAATGACACCTTCGCCTCTATGACTTATTCGTACTCAAACTTGTTTCCCACTACTCCGAACAAATCATCTCTAGTTCTGTCTCTGTTACATGCCGAAATTTGTAAAAAAAAAAATGCTTTTGATACTATCTCTGCTTTGTTTTGTAAATGTTTTACACTTACTCTGCTTTTTGTAAAGCGCTCTGATACCCTAATCTGTGTCTTGTTCGCGCTATAGAAAACTCTAAAAATAAAATAAATAAGTAAATAGATACAGGGACCTGCCTTGGGCTGCCACAAAGTACTTTAGATGCGTCGCCAACGATGTTGAGAAGCGGGGATCAAGGAGGGGATGCGTCGAACCGCTGGGTTGAAGGCGATGCGTCAGTGCCATGTTGCACAAAGTCAAAGATGTGTCGGAAACTGGAGACGATGCGCCATGCAGTCGGCGATGTGATGTCTGCAGTCTGTGCTGCAACAGCAATGCATCAGCATCGAGGGAGATGTACCGATTCTGATCGGCACAACATCATCGATGCATGGGTTCTGGCCGTTGCAGCACTTTATACTCACCTCCAATGGCCCAGGACTGGATTGGCATCACTTGGCAGGGCAAGACTTGCATCAAGCAAAGTTCAGGTGGGGTTGCGGAATGATGAGAAGTCTTTGATGTCCCTGAGACTTAGAACGGGGGCAAGCCAGCATGCCCTTGGATCACTCTGGGTTCAAGTGAATTGGGTCCAGTCTTTCCTCAGCAGGGCAGAAGGTAGCAGGCAGCAGGGCAGCACAGCAGAAATCAGTTCCCACAGAGCAGCAGTCCAGCAGAGTGGCAGTCCTTGTAGCAGCACAGCAGTTCTTCCTCCTGGCAGAGTCCTTCACAGGTCCGGTGCACAAATATCCTCCCTGACCAGCCCTGGCTCCAGACTCACTCCAGGGGAGTATGCAGCCCTTTGTGTGGGGACAGGACACAACCTATTCAGGTGTAAGTGTCAGCTCCTCCCCCCATCCTGCCCAGGATGACCCAACAGGATGTGGATGGCCACTTACACCTAAGCTCCCTTTGTGTGTGGCTGTCTAAAGGGAATGCACAAAGTCCAGCTGTCACACACCCCAGATGTTTATTGGAGATAGGCTGTAGGCACACCGGGCTAAGAGCATAAAAATGCCATCTTTCTAAAAGTGAAATTTTTAAAAGGGTAAGGATAAATTAGACTAAAAGTACATGTCCTAGCTTTTGATTACACAGCACCCTGCCCCATGGGATACCTAGGGCCTACCTTAGGGGTGACGTATATTTAATAAAAGGGGAGTTTAAAGCTTGGCAAGGGATTTTAAATGCAAAGTCGACATGGCAGTGCGAACTGCACACAAAGGCTCTGCACGTTCAGGCCTGAGACAGGTTTAAAGTGCCACTTGTGTGATGGCACAATCAGTGCTGAAGGCCCACTAGTAGCATTTAATTTACAGGCCATGGGAACATGTAGTGCACTGTGCACGGGCACATTTGGCTTTTATTGAAGACCCTTCTGTATTTCTGGGGCTGCATTATAGAAAGGGTGCATTGTCTCTATTTTTGCCAAGGGGCACCATAAATGAGGTGTGCCAGGCGTAAACAAGTACAGTGTGCTCTCTTACATTTAATGGCCTGCCCCCAGGGCTGCCACAAGCTTGTGCTACCCTGGTGGCAGTGCATTAGTAAAAGGCAGTGTGGCTCCTTGAAGCGCTTGCTCCATCTTTCATAATGTAGGCTGCACTCACCCTGTACTTTAAAGGGGAACAGAGATCCCCCTGATGAAGGCAGGTGCAGTGAGTGACTGCAGTCTCCTGCAGAGGGATGTCTTGGGAGTACATAGGACCCACTTTCTCTTTCACAGTTAGTGCACTTCCAGGTGGCTGTGTTATGGACTTGGGTGTGGAGGCAAAGTGTTTCTCTCTTTTGCATGGGGTCAAACCCCCATCCACATTAGTGAACATCCCCCTACATTAGTGTTGGCGCAACATGTGCAGCGATGTTATCTGTATTACAGAAGGGGGCCCACAAGCATCTGTAGCTCCCCTCTGTAATACTGAAGTGCCCCAGGGTCACAGAAAACAGGTGCAAATACATGTTGTGCCCCCGGGGCTCTTTCTGCAATAAAGCCCCTGGTGGGCTTGCAAAGGAGAAGAAATTGAAAGGTGCCCCAGTGGTCACTTCCATGCGTGTGCCACAAGATAATGATGATATGGAAATTGCAGAAGTCCTGTCAGAGAATCAGAGGTGGTATATGGCTCCCCAACATGTTTGTGGCAGTTAGAGATGAGCATAGTTTATACCTTACATACATTTATTATACACTATCAGAGCATATATTACATGCATAACAATTATAGAGGTAAATAGCAAACAGGGTATCCATATAAGAGAAAACTGCATCAAAATATCTATTTCAACCATAGTGGCATATTAAACTCATAAAATCATACAATGTTTTTTGTCATTATGAGGAATACCCAAATATTGTCCATATGTTTCTCCAATGAAATTTGCTCAGAGCTCTGCCTCACATTTTCTCCAGTTTAAGGTCCAAGGGGCATTAGCCCATTTGCTCTTCAAATATAGTCTCAATGTAAGAATCTGGGTTACTGGTTGAGGAGGTAAAACTCTACTGAAGCAGCAACCACAAACCTTGTCAAGGTAAAGTCACAAGCAGACCCGAAATTAACCTGTGCTCAACCCTCTGGTAGATTGGCACAGAACAGTCAGGCTTACCTTAGAGGCAATGTGTAAAGTATTAATGCAGCACTTCAAACAGTAATAAAGTGAAAAAAAAAAAATGCAACACCAATTTAAAAAAATAGAGTAAAATGTAATAAATAATTTAATACCAAAACAACAAAAATCCAATCAGTAGACCTGGAGATTCCAATTTTAAAGATTTAAGTGAAAATAGTGCTAAAAAGCACAAAGTGCCAACTGTGGATATCTGGTTGCGCTAGACTGGGACAAAGTCACAAGTTCAAGACCCGCTGAATAAGAGTACCTTGAATCCTGGTTGGGAAGAATTGCGACGATGCAAGGTCCAGGTCGTAGATGCGTTGCCAGCATCGGTTCCGAGGAGGTGTGAATATGCCATGCGTTGTCCTGCATCGTTGTCCAGGAGGCTTTCGGCAAGTGGGCTTGTGATGCGAAGTCCTGCACTAAGGATGCGTTGTGCACCCACTGGTTCCAAAGTAGCTGTGGGGCTTGCGATGCAGATTCCTGCCTCAATCGTCGAGGCTGCCGTCCATGAGAGGCTTGTGATGTGAGGGCTTGCATCGTAGTTGTGCAGTGCAGCAGAGGAGATGCATTGGTTCTGCTGAGTCCATGAATGGGGCTGGCAGAGCACCTTCTTGCCCATTTCCAAGGGTCCAGGACTGGGGTGCCACCACTTGGCTGGGTCAATTCACAGATGGCAGAGTCCAGGTGCTTGGTTCAAGGTTGTGGGAATCCTGTTGTGTCCCTAAGGCTTCTGATCAGGAGGCCAGTCAACTAGCCCTTGGAGTCACTCTGAGGTCTTGGGTTTAGAGAAGCATATCCAGTCCTTCTCACCCAGGCAAGAGGGCAGCAGGTCAGCACAGCCGGGAAGCAGTCCTTCAGAGCAGCAGAGCTTCAGTCCCTTCAGCAGCACAGCAGTCCTTTGTACACCCTAGTAAAATGAGAGGAAAAGCCATATTTCCCTATTGTTTTGTGCCGATTGTGCCCCTTAAAAATATCATATTTCATCCTGTGGATCCAAGCAAGTCATACTCCACACAGGAAGAAAGGCAGCGGGAATCATTCATTGCGCTATCTGTATAGCCACTTACTTCGAGCGTGGCTTTTAAATAAGTGGGGTCCTTTAATCATCTTCGCTTGCAACAACATTTTCCTGAAGATGGTCTCGTGGATGGTCACCACTTGGGGCCAAAAAGTTGACTTACAACTCATCCTTCTTTCAAACTACATGTATCATTTATTTGTTTTAACAAATTGATGTATCTACTTATGCTTACTAAAGAGAGTGGTTGAATAATACATTGCCAAATGTTTATAACTGACAAGTTGTATATATTTCATTGTTGATGTATTAGGACAGATTCTAGATATAGAATCCCCCATTTTGTTTTATTTTTCAGTTAAGTTTTTATATGCTGATTTTGAATACAACATGTTAAAGCATATATACCTGTTTCTCTGTGATTTATTCTATATATTCTTGGTTTCTTTAATTGTTTTTGATTAATTCTGCTCTGGTGTCATTTGGAGACATCAACAAGAATTAAGAATAGGTAATTGTTTTTCAAATAATTTCTTTGTTGGCACTTTTAATTATGCTTTTGTATATGCCCAAGCCTACAAGGGAATACTGGGTTGCCCTTTTTTCTATTATCTTTCTAAAAGTGGCATTTTCAGTATTTTGATAAAAAATTTGACTTTACCATTAAAGAGGGGTTTTACTTTCAATAATTTAGACACCAAACTCGACCTGCCTACCTACTCAAAATTGGAGGTTACAGCTTCAGAGCAGCAGTCCGGCAGAATGGCAGTCATTTCAGTAGCACAGCAGTCCTTCTTCCTGGCAGTGGATCCACAGGTCCAAAAGTGTACTGACGAGTTGGTGTCTGAGGTCCAGTATTGATACCCAGTTGTGCCTTTGAAGTGGAGTAAAGCTTCTATAGGCATGCCTTTGAAGTGGACAGTTCCCCTGTCTTCCTGGATCCAGACTAACTACAGGGGGTGTGCAGTGCTTTGTGTGGAGGCAAGACACAGTCTGTTCAAGTGTAAGTGGGGCTGGGGCCAGCTCCTCCCTCCTATCCTACCAGTGATGGCTCATCCTGTCACACCTAAGCTCCCCATTGTGTGTGGCTATCTAGGAGGAATCCACAAAGCCCAACTGTCAACTACATCCAGTCTTGTGACTCAGAGACAGGTTGCATGCACCAAAGGGCTAAGGCAATAAAATGTCCACTTTCTAAAAGTGGCATTTTCAAAATTGTGATTTAAAATCCAACTTCACCATAAGTTAGAATTTTCCATTACAATTCCAGAGACACCAAACATGAACAGGTTCCCTGTTTCCATTTGGAAATTACACTTATAGAGTTTAATAAGATAGCTCAAATGTTATCCTAAGGGAGAGGAAGGCTTTGCAGTAGTAAAAAACTAATTTAGGAGTTTTTCACTACCAAGACATGTAAAACTTAAAAGGATATGTCCAACTTTTTAAATGCACTGCACCCTGCCCTCTTGGCTGTGTGGGGCCTACCTTTGAGGTAACTTGTATGTATTAAGATGAAAGGTTTATCTTGCCAGGTCGAAGTCACAGTTTAAACTGCACACAGAGGCTGCAGTGGCAGGCCTGAGGCACATTTAGAAGGGCTACTTAAGTGAGTGCCACAATCAGTGCTGCAGGCCCACTAGCAGCATTTAACTTAGAGTCCCTGGACATATGTGGTACCACTCTACCACGGGCTTATAAGTAAATTAAATGTGTAAATTGGGTATAAGCCAGTTCCACCATGCTTAAGGGAGAGAGCACAAGCACTTTAGCACTGGTAGATCAGCCAAAATAGGAGGGTTGGAGGCAAATAGTTGAGGGGAAGACCATCCTAGGGCTGACAGGTCTAACACTCAAAATAACTGTCTCCTTTTATCTGTTTAGCCTACTCAATCAATCAATCAATCAATCAATCATGTCACTTATAAAGCGCACTACATACCCGCGAGGGTCTCAAGGCGCTGGGGGAAGAGGTGGGTGGTGCTGCTACTGATCGAAGAGCCAGGTCTTGAGGAGTCTTCTGAAGGCCAGTAGGTCTTGGGTCTGTCGGAGGTTGGTGGGGAGGGTGTTCCAGGTCTTGGCGGCGAGGTGGGAGAAGGATCTGCCGCCGGCGGTCATTTTCCGGATGCGGGGGACTGTGGCGAGGGCAAGGCTGGTCGAGCGGAGCTGGCGGGTGGGGCTGTAGAAGCTGAGTCGTCTGTTGAGGTAGGCTGGTCCGGAGTTGTGGAGTGCTTTGTGTGCGTGGGTGAGGAGCTTGAAGGTTATCCTCTTGTTGACAGGGAGCCAGTGCAGGTCTCTCAGGTGGGGTGTAATGTGGCTGCGTCGGGGGATGTCGAGGATAAGACGTGCAGAGGCGTTCTGGATGCGTTGCAGCCGTCTCAGGAGCTTAGCCGTCGTTCCTGCGTAGAGGTCGTTTCCGTAGTCCAGCCTGCTGGTGACGAGGGCCTGGGTGACTGTTTTTCTTGTTTCGGTGGGGATCCACTTGAAGATCCTGCGGAGCATTCGGAGGATGTTGAAGCAGGATGAGGAAACGGCGTTGACCTGCTTAGTCATGGAGAGGGTGGGGTCGAGGATAACCCCTAGGTTGCGTACGTGGTCGGTGGGTGGCGGGGCTGTTCCCAGTGATGTTGGCCACCAGGAGTCATCCCAGGCTGAAGGGTTGGAGCCAAGGATGAGGACCTCCGTCTTGTCCGAGTTCAGCTTCAGGCGGCTGGTCCTCATCCATTCGGCGACGGCCTTCATTCCTTCGTGGAGGTGGGCTTTGGCGGTGTGAGGGTCTTTGGTGAGGGAGAGGATCAGCTGGGTGTCGTCGGCGTAGGAGATGATGTTGAGGTTGTGATGTCGGGCGACGTGGGCGAGGGGTGCCATGTAGATGTTGAACAGAGTTGGGCTGAGGGAGGAGCCTTGGGGTACGCCGCAGATGATCTTGGTGGCCTTGGATCGGAAGGGGGCGAGGCGGACGCTTTGTGTTCTGCCGGAAAGGAAGGATGTGGTCCAGTCCAGGGCCTTCTCTTGGATCCCGGCGTCGTGAAGGCGTGTTCGTAGTGTGTGGTGGCAGACCGTGTCGAAGGCGGCTGATAGGTCCAGGAGGATGAGGGCTGCTGTTTCTCCGTTGTCTAGCAGGGTCCTGATGTCATCGGTGGCGGCGATGAGGGCGGTTTCGGTGCTGTGGTTGCTGCGGAAGCCGGACTGGGAAGGGTCCAGGATGTTGTTCTCCTCGAGGTAGCGGGTCAGTTGTTTGTTGACGATTTTCTCGGTGACCTTCGCGGGGAACGGGAGCAGAGAGATGGGTCGGAAGTTCTTGAGGTCCTTGGGGTCTGCCTTGGGTTTCTTGAGTAAGGCGGTGATCTCGGCGTGCTTCCAGCTTTCCGGGAAGGTTGCTGTCTCGAAGGAGATGTTGATTATTTTCCGGAGATGGGGCGCGATGGCTGTACTGGCTTTGTTGAAGATGTGGTGAGGGCACGGGTCTAGCGGTGAACCGGAGTGGATGGTGTTCATGATCTCGCTGGTGTCCTCGTCGTTGATGTTGGTCCAGGAGAGCAGGCGGTTGGTGGTTGTGGGGGCAGTGGTCTCGGTGGTTGCTGGGGCGGTCGTGGTGTTGAAGCTGTCGTGGATGTCGGCGATTTTGCGGTGGAAGAAGGTGGCCAGTGAGTCGCACAGGTCTCGCGATGGCTGGATGTCGTTGGTGTTGGAGCTGGGGTTGGAGAGTTCCTTCACGATGTTCAAGAGCTCTTTGCTGTTGTGTGCGTTGTTGTCTAGGCGGTCTTTGAGTGAGGCCCTTTGGCGGATCTGATGAGGTGATGGTGACTGCGGGTGGCGCTCTTGTGGGCGGCGTAGCTGTCCGCTGTCCGTTCGTGGAGCCAGATCTTCTCCAGTTTTCGGCATGTTCGTTTGGAGGCCTGGAGGTTTTCGGTGAACCAGGTGGCTTTCCTGCTGGTGTGGCTGTTGGGCGGATTCTTGAGCGGGGCGAGGGTGTTGGCGCAGTCGTCGATCCACTGTCTGAGGTTGCGGGCAGCGGTTTCGGGGTCGGAGGGTTCGGCGGGTGGGCTCAGGGCGAGGGTTGTGGTTAGCTGGTCTTCCGTGACTCTGCTCCAGCAGCGGCGAGGCATTTGTTCGGTGCGGTGGTGCGTGGTGGGCTTCCTGTAGGTGAAGTGGATGCAGTGGTGGTCAGTCCAGTGGGGTTCGGAGGTGTGGTTGAAGGAGACGTGTGGGCTTGCGGAAAAGATGGAGTCTAGCGTGTGGCCGGCGGCGTGGGTGGGTGTAGTCACGAGCTGTCTGAGTCCGAGGGTGGCGAGGTTGTCGATCAGGGTGGTGGAGTTGGTGTCCTTGTTGTTCTCGAGGTGGAAGTTCAGGTCCCCGAGGAGGATGTAGTCCGTGGAGGCGATGGCGTGTGTGCTGACGAAGTCAGATATGGAATCGCTGAACTGTGGTCGGGGTCCGGGGGGTCTGTAGATGAGGGTTCCTCTGAGGGTGGTGTTGGGATCGGTGTGGATCTGGAAGTGCAAGTGTTCGGCGGTGCTGAGGGTGTCGTCGGTGTTGGTTGAGACTCTGAGGGTGTTCCTGTGGACGATGGCGATGCCTCCTCCGACTCCGTTGGTGCGGTCCCTGCGGGTGATCTTGTATCCGTCCGGGATGGCAATGGCGATGTCGGGGGCTGAAGCGGGATTCAGCCAGGTCTCCGTCAGGAATGCGACGTCTGGGGAGGTTGAGTCGAGAAGGTCCCAGAGTTCGATGGCGTGTTTGCGGGCGGAGCGGGTGTTGAGGAGGATGCATCTGAGGTAGTTGGGTTCTTTCCTGGGCGGTGGTTTGGCGGGGCGGGTGCTGGCGAAGCTGCAGTTCCGGCAGGTGAAGGGCCCTTGGGTGCGCTTCGGGGTGGCCTGGTAGCAGGCGTGATCTTTTCCGGGGTTGAGTGCGTGGAGGGTGCTGGCGTCGTAAAATGTAAATGTAAATGTAAATGTAGTAGTATTTGTATAGCGCCCGAATCGACCCCCGAAGGGGTATCTCAGGCGCTTGTACGCATACCGCTGTGGAACCCTTCCTGTCTTTTCCCTGTGAGATGCCCACTCCTGGGCACCCCCAAGGTGAAGCCAGGCATCCTAGCGTTGTGGGGGCCGTTGTGGAGATTAAGCAAGCTATTGCCCAGAGTTGCAGAGTGGGACCCATGATCAGAATAGGCACCGAGGCGAGAATTATCAGGTCCGAGGAAATTGAGCCCAAGACCCGCCGAGGCGGGAATTGAACCCTGGTCCCGGGCTAGACCTCTGCTTCAGGGTCTGCCGCTCTAACCATTGAGCCACACTTCTCCACGTCGTATCGGCGTCTGTTGATGTGGCGGGCGCGGGGGATGCCCGGACCAGGGGGTCTGGCGCTGAGCGCGGTCACGGCACGGACGGGCGCAGACGGGCTTGCCTTAGGCGCGCCTTCGGCGCGCCAGCGGCGCGGCCGCACAGCAGCCGCCATAAATGGGGAGGTGGGAGGGAGGAGCAGGGAATGGGGCAGCGAATGGGCAATGAGGGGGCGGGGCCGCAGGGCGCAGCGGCGGGAAACAGGCACAGAAGGGAAAACGAGCACAATCAGGGCATCAAGGGGGCACAGAAAGGAAAAAAAAATGAGCACAATCAGGGGCAGCAAGGGGGCACAGAAAGGGAAAAACGAGCACAATCAGGGGCAGCAAGGGGGGCACAGAAAGGAAAAAACGAGCACAATCAGGGGCAGCAAGGGGGCACAGAAAGGAAAAACGAGCACAATCAGGGGCAGCAAGGGGGGCACAGAAAGGAAAAAACGAGCACAATCAGGGGCAGCAAGGGGGGCACAGAAAGGAAAAACGAGCACAATCAGGGGCAGCAAGGGGGGCACAGAAAGAAAAAAACGAGCACAATCAGGGGCAGCAAGGGGGGCACAGAAAGGAAAAAACGAGCACAATCAGGGGCAGCAAGGGGGACACAGAAAGGAAAAAACGAGTACAATCAGGGGCAGCAAGGGGGGCACAGAAAGGAAAAACGAGCACAATCAGGGGCAGCAAGGGGGGGCACAGAAAGGAAAAACAAGCACAATCAGGGGCAGCAAGGGGGGCACAGAAAGGAAAAACGAGCACAATCAGGGGCAGCAAGGGGGGCACAGAAAGGAAAAACGAGCACAATCAGGGGCAGCAAGGGGCACAGAAAGGAAAAACCAGCACAATCAGGGGCAGCAAGGGGGGCACAGAAAGGAAAAACGAGCACAATCAGGGGCAGCAAGGGGGCACAGAAAGGAAAAAACGAGCACAATCAGGGGCAGCAAGGGGGCACAGAAATGAAAAAACGAGCACAATCAGGGGCAGCAAGGGGGGCACAGAAAGGAAAAACGAGCTCAATCAGGGGCAGCAAGGGGGGCACAGAAAGGAAAAACGAGCACAATCAGGGGCAGCAAGGGGGCACAGAAAGTAAAAACGAGCACAATCAGGGGCAGCAAGGGGGGCACAGAAAGGAAAAACGAGCACAATCAGGGGCAGCAAGGGGGCACAGAAAGGAAAACGAGCACAATCAGGGGCAGCAAGGGGGGCACAGAAAGGAAAAACAGAGCACAATCAGGGGCAGCAAGGGGGCACAGAAAGGAAAAACGAGCACAATCAGGGGCAGCAGCAGGGCACACAGACGGAGCTGTGTGGTGGGGGAGCGACCTACCAGTCAAGACATGGAGATTCTTTTACTGTTGCACGATAAAAAATGCCACCTATATTAACTCAGGTCTGCAATGCAGCCGCTAAAGGCTGCATACCTAATACATGGACAGTCAGCATAATCGTCCCAATATTTAAAAAAGGCCATAACGGGGACGTGAGATGTAACTGCCCCATATCCCTTCTAGATTCATCAGTAAAGATCATGGGGTGAATAGTACTTGGGAGATTGGGGGCCTGGGCCACTGATAATAGCGTCCTGACAGAATCTCAATATGGCTTTAGGGGGGAGATGGGGACGGTAGAACAGTGCATTAACTTGAATCTACTTATTGGTAAATACACGCTGGCCAAGGAAGAACATATCCATCTATGCTTTGCAGACCTGAGTTCTGCTTTCGATTGCATAAACCATGCTAAACTGTGGAAAACAATGACTGATATGGGAGCCTCACTTGACACTGTTTCCTTCTTGTCACAATTAGATGCAAGATTGACATCTAGAGTAAGGTATGGGAGGGAGGGAGAGAGAGTGCACCCCAAGTTTCAAGGTGTCCAGGGTAATTAGACAAGGTGGTGTCATTGCACCCCTCCTTTTTCATTATATATTAACGGCATTGACAAATTCCTCCAAGAACTGAATACTGACGCCCCGAAAGTAGGCTCGCGCCCAACCCCTCTGCTCCTGTATGCGGAGGATGCAGTCCTAATATCCAGAACTGCAAATGGTTTACAACAACTGACTGAAGCTTTTGCCTCATACATGGAGCAAAGAGACCAAAAATGTAATCTGACCAAGACGTTTGTGATGGTCTGTGGATGGTGTAGGGCTAAGAAAAAGATCCATTGTGTGTGGGAACATAAAAGTCCAAAGCTTCTCCTATTTAGGTATTCTATTCTCCCATAATAGCACTTGGGGCCCTCATATAGACAAGATTTAAATTAATCTGAACTATGGAGGCCATTCTCAGATTCTGTAATAAGATAGGTAGCAGTCCTATATGTGACATGCTTAAACTGTATGGCAGAAAAAGCCTATCAGTAGCAACCCATGGCTCTGTAATGTGGGGCTATGCAAATACATTACAAATTTGTGAAAATTCCTTTTCTGCCGCATGTTGGCTGTGCCAAGGTCTACCTCTGTATATCTCCTACACAAGGAATTGAATGCACCATATGTCGCTGATTTAATACAAGCCAGAGTTTTATGTTCCTGGCATAACATCTGGTGTAAGGAGCAAACAAAGTTTACCAGGGATATAATTAAGGACTGTTTATCACTGAAACATTTCAATAAAATCCCACGGCTAGCATATATGGATAAGCTCCTGAAAGAAATTGATAAAGATCTATCAGTGACAAAACCTGCTGGAATACAACAATGGTAAAAATGAAATCAAAAAGATGTATATGGAGAAACAAAGTCAAGATAGAGCCAGTATAGAAGAGAAAAAACTAAGTGTGTAAAGATACATGACTAGTATAATGCTGTCTGGTCTACCTGAATATCTAGTCAAAGTTACTAATACTCAAGATAGATTTTACTTGTCTACGCTACGACTGGGCACAATTCATGAACTGGTGGCATTTCCCAAAAATGAAAAATGGCAGAAAATAACTCACAGATGCCCATGTGAAATCACAATGCACTTTATGCTGTTCTGCAAGTTTTATCGAGTTATTAGGCGAACATATTTACGGCCAAGTTTTATGTCAACGAAACTCTTCTTTTATAAGGATGCCATGAATTTTATATGCACCCTTGATAACAAATTAGCATGTTGAGCTGCTGCAGGATACATAACCCGGGCTATTAAAATAAGGAAATCTCCTGTACTTCTGGATAATCTAGTCTATGAAAATGACTTTATGATGATCTTAGGTTGATAATATTCTTAATTATGAGAAAGTAAGATGTTTTTTATTGATGGATTTTTAACAATATATGGAATGAGTTTTTAAGCTCTAATGCATGGTATCATGGAAGAATTTTTTTTTTTTATTGTATGATGTTTTTATTCTATGTACTTTTATGGATCGATAAAAAAGATTCACAATAAAGTTATTTTGATTGATTGAACTGTCTCCTTTTATCTGTTTAGCCTACTAAACATGTAGTTTCTTTTACTATTGCACAATAGAAAATGCCTTTGTATTCCAAGATGTAGTCAAGAATTAGTTATGAGAATTACACTTGTATAAGAAACTTAAATATGGCAACAAAATGACAATGATGTGATATGTTTCTCTCAAAAGGCCTATCTATAACAATATTGTGCAAGCCTAAATAAATTAACATTCACATATAATAACATCACCAGTAAGAGAACATCTCTCATAGAAAACAATAATGAGATTATACTACATTGTCCTATTTCGTGTTGACACAACTTGATTAATGTAACTCCGTTTTTGTTGAGCTACCTCTTTACTAGATCCCCAAGTTATGGTTAATCGATAACTATGCCACAAGTCTGACCCTTCACTGGCTTTGAGTGAAAGATACAAACTCAGTTAAATCCTTGTGTCTGGTATAAAAATCAATTTTTACGTCCAATCAATCATTGTGAAAGCATGGTTTCACTGGTAGTGTCCCAACTGTGAGCTGAGATCCAAGAGAACATTTCTTTTAGAGATTCCAAAGTTCCAGATGGTTGGTGGTCAGGCCTTTTCGTGGTTGCCACTATTAAGTGGAACTCCCTGCCGTTTTAACTTTGCCATGAATGTAGTCTATGCAAATTTTGGAAACCTTTGAATATTTGGTTGTTCGATAATGACAAAAACTTAGATCTGCAATCCAGAGGGGTTTTAGATGGTTGAATTCCTAGATTCTTTACTGTAGTGCCAGAGCACCCCCACAGTGAACATTTGTGTTCTACAAATACAAAACCTAACCGCCTGGAGCTATTCTTATTGTCTGCAGTTAGCATGTGTGCTTACATTACCATATGAATTGCTAGTGGTACTTTCTGTGCACATTATGCATTATTGTGCCACTAACATTTTGTTTTATCTGTGAAAAGCACCCATTATTTTTACATATGTGTGTGCGTTTGTACTAACCCCAGTGCTTGAGAGAGCCATTTTTAGGTCTCTCCTAGGCAGCACATGTGCTTTCTCTTAGAGACATTAGGTCTCGCCTAGGCAGCACATGCGCTGTCTTTTCGAGACATACTGTATCCAGAATATGAGCTTGAAGCTCCGCCCATCTTTTTAATTGGCTCCTTTGACTCTTCTTCCTAAATGCTTGTTTTTTGTTGGTTAATGTGTTTATCAGTCCCTCCATTTGTACTTTTGTAACCTCCCATGAGGACTGCCCTGTTACCTGTGATCTTACTCTGTATGTTTTTTCACAGTTTTTGAGCACTCTTTTTTTAATGACTTTTTGAGAGCTCGTGTTGGAGCCATGACAGCAACGCACTTCCCTGGCCATAATAACTATTTTTTTTATTAGTGTGTCTTTTAACAGCTATTTTTGGAATCCATCAATATCGTGTGTTATAGGGATTTTTTATTTTGCTTGTTTGTTTGCACTTGGAAGCGCTCCAGTTCCCATGCTCATTGTTGCTTGTTACTAGAGTGCTCTGCCCTTGCTCATTCATTTCGAAGCCAGTCTTCCACTGGCTGCTTTGAGTGGTGTTTTCCTCAGTGCCCTGTCCTCCCCTCCCCTTTAGTGCCTCGTACCGTGGGAGGCCTCCCTCGCAGCTCTACGGGGCATGACGTCCACTCAGTCAGCAGAGTAGGGCTCTAGACAGTGCTGCTAAGCGACCCTCCTTGTGTGATTAACGCTATGGGAGCTGGGCTCTGGTCTGGACTGCTGCTTCGTGCAGTGTGCCCGGCACTGTGGCTGGGGCTGTGCAACCATCGGCCTGGCTTGAAGTGGCAGCAACAGAAGGAGAGAAGCATATATGATGTTTTACTAACCCAGTGGAACTCAAAGCTACTTGCAGCACAGTATTCTGTCAGATTAATGCAATTTAAGTTAAAGGGAGCATTTTATAACGCTCCCAGTCAGCGTAGTTTACCGCACTGGGTGCGCTACATGACAGTTCTGCTGCTGCGATTAGTTGTTACAGTATCACTGGCAAAGTGACAAAAGGGGGCAGACTCCACTTCTAGATGAGGCTTCAGCCCGGATTTTCAATCTCTCCTGGACGGATCTGCTTTCTCAGCCCTGCTCTCCTACCCCTTGGTGTCTGCTGGGATCTTCTACCCCCACAGCTGGTGGCAGCTCTGGAGGTGACATGTCTTATCTCTGACACTGCTAGAATTTGGGGGTTTTCACAGCGAGGGTTTGGGCATTTAAAACATGAGAGAAGGTAAAAGTCTATTTTTCTCCCTCACAAACTCATGTTCATGTACACACACACCGTATTGTGTCTCAGCTCCAATTTAAACTCTTCTGTGAAAGGGGGAGCACGTCTGCACTAGATAGGTTTTGGAGATACCACACAAATGCATTTAATTACATTGTCCAGCGGAGTCCATAAGGCAGAGAGAGATTTCAATAAAAACTTATATACTCAGCTCAAATGTGCCCTCCTCAGTTAGATATACTGTACAACACTTTTCAGCACACACATTTTAAATTGTGGGTCAGCATCTCTAGTTGTGCTCTTTTCAGGTTAAATCAAATGTAATTTCTGCTGTGTTTATTTCTAAAGGGACTACAACGTTTGATGATTTGACACTGGTAGCGCACTTGAGAAGATTAATTTATTTATGAGTATTGTTTATTTCACCACATATCTTAATTCATTAACGCTCCATAGATTTTGTAATCAAGTAGATCCCTATTGGTAGCTCCATGGGTAACCAGAGGATGGAATGGAGAGTGAGTGACTATAATTCTGTTCTGAGGTCACAAGCAAACCTAGCTTGACAGGAGGGGGCAGGGGTTAGAAGGGCTGCAGTGAAGCACTGTTTCTTTGTTAGGATATCCCTGTTAGATGGATTTCTAACCCTCATTCCCCACCCATCTAGCTGCCTACCAGGACCCTCTTGTGTGTGTATTGGTGGAGGGCTTCAGCTAACTGGAGTGTAAGTGCTGTTTGAAGTGGATTGGATCCAATTAAAAAGATGACTCAGTGGCACCTTTTTTCGGCTTCAATCATCACTAAGAACGTTTGGCATCCTCAGTTATTTTTCTATCCTAGCGCTCACTGAGTTGGCCTGTGCTGGTTTTAGTGTTTACAACAGAATGCTGGCTTAGCCACACCTAAGGGAATGGCGAGAATCACAACGCTACACAGTTACACACCACACAAATAAACTCCACACATTTCAAATACACACCACATAATTCCACAGCAAACTACATATTTCAACTACACAACAAAATTCCACAACACATACCTCCAATACACACCACAAATTCTCACATCATGCCTCAAAATTTAACAGCACACTACATAATTCAAGTCCACAACATGCCGCTACACAATACACAATACATTTCCACATAATTAATGCCATAACACAAAATCACACTCTACATAATTCCACTACAGTTAAAACCATTTAATTACTATCTGCATAATTCCAAAGCACACCATACCACATAGTTCCACTACACAACTCCACACCACACCACACAATCCCATACTACACAATTCCACAACAAACAATTCCAAAACAACACCGCTAATTCAGACTTCCACCAACCCTGTCATCTCTTCTCCACACACGCACTGCCCCTCTCATCTTTTCCTTGCCCTGCTACTACCCACCCTCACCTTGCAATTCCACTACTCCCTTTCATCCTTCCCTCAGACTCCCTGTCTCTTCTCTATACTGCTTGCTCACACATGCTACCTTCCTCTACCACCAAGTGCTGTGCAAAAGTCCACCTCTTGGCCCCCCACCCTCTGGGTGCCCCTCCTACTCATCCCTCACTCTCTCTCTCTCTCTCGTACTTTCTCTCACACCTCTCTCACACACTCTTCCCGCCACTCTCATATTAGTTCACTTCAGGTTTTCACCTTTCAGTCTCTCCTCCTCTTCTCAGGGTCTCTTCTGCATACACAGGTGCACCTTCTTTATGCATCTGTGGCCTGCTCTCCCCTTCTTTCTCTCTTTCTCACACACTATTTCTGTTCCTCTATCTGAAGCTCATTTACCACTTCGTGTACAAACTGCCTATCCCTCTCTATCTTCCTTTCTATCTATTCTTTGCAACTCTCACCCCTATCTTTTCGCCCTGTCACAAAATTCCACTACACAAATGCAGTACACTCCACACTATTCCACACCACACAATTCCACCCACACAATTCCACAACTAACAATTCCAATTCAACCCACATAAATCCACTCCAAACCACATACATCGACTCCACTCCAAACCAAAACGTATAGATAAAAGACAGTGACATTTACAATGCCAATAGCTCTAACTCTCCCAAATGCGAGACCTATTGCATTGGAAATGCTTGTTGTTAATTCATATGGGGTGCTAGTTTCTGCTTGGGAAGATTTGGTAATGGTGTGTGAGATAGTTTTAAATGTTAGAACGAGACTGAGATAGTCCTTATTCTGCTTGTTTACCATTATAAATGTCTGCTGGGACTCATTAGACATCTAAAATAATCTTGCTCGTAATGCCTTGATCTACTTTCATGTAAAAATTAAATCAGTTTTTTTTCCATTTCCTTCTTTCCTTTGTGGTAGTGGGCTGCTGTGGTTCCTTATTGTGGCAATGCATCAGAGATTGCTTTAATTTATTTGTGATTCCATGAACTCGAATCCTATATAAATGCTAATCCATTTGTCATGTAATTACCAGCTTTATTTCACTCTTACTTTAAGGAATCAAACTATGTCATATTTTCTTTAGTCCCACCGAAAGTTGTTTGTCTGTAAAAAGTGATTGAGATTGGATATGATCAAGCCTATTTAGTTATAATACAGAAAACAACATTTAGTAATGAAGAAGGACAGTTGGATTGAGAAGATGTTTGCCTACGAAGTAGCCAAACAGCTTTAGACGAACACATTGTAGAAGAGTAAGCTCCACCTCCCTCGTACATGACTGAAGTAACTAAGGGTTGGGAGAAGATATAAATATGGGAAAACAGAAGGATAAATTAAGCCAGAAAAAGTCTGAGGAAGCACATGCTCCACCCCTCTATTGTATGACTGAAGTAACCAAGGGTTATTTTGGGAGAAAAAGTTAGAAAGGGAAAATAAAGCAATAAATTAGAGCAGAAAAAGTCTATTAGAACTGTATAGATTGAACGGCTTTTGGGAGGCTGCCAGAGTGCATGACTGGGCTTTAGATGCCGTGTGCAGACAGCAAAGCTAGTACTTTAGGGCCTGTGTTACTCATGCATCTTGAGGTTTTCAATGGATGAGAAAACAGCAGCAGTACACGGTCCTGCTCAGACTGATGCAACAGGGATTGTGTAAGATCACCTATTGAGCATTCTTCAGGACCAGCCAAATAGGACGATGGATGCAGTACTAACGTTTGAGGTGAATGGTTTACTCTAACAACATAGGACTATGTGGAAGGGTTGTGACACCAACCAACGTCGTGACAGCAGTCAAATGGCCAGCTCTGCTGTCCTTATAAGAAGATACAAAAATAAGCCATGTAGTATAAACACTGGCATAAATGCGGTCAGATGAATAAACATCCAGTTCATAACTCTGTGAAAGAAACAAGGAAAAGACAACGATAACAAATAATACAGAGACATGTATCCCAATAAGTAATGCCAGTAAATGCGTTCTTAGTGATTTACCTTTTGCATGGACTTACATCTGTGTAACATGTTGAAATGGTGATGGCTATTTTACTTAATTTAGGATAATTTCCCTGAAATTAGATGATTGGATAACCCCAAAAAATATTGAGTATGTTGTTTTGTAGTAGTAGCTCTAGTATTTCCTTTAATTTAGGAAACAGCTGAAGACGGACCTCTTTAAAGAACACTACATGCTATTTGCAAGGGCACTTGGCAATATTTTGCATTTGACTGTTAAAGCTTCTTGAAACGTCATCTTTATTAGAACTTTGTTGAATGTATAAATGTTTTTTAGTTAGTAGTGAGGTTGAAGACTTTTTGTAAGTTAGAATCAAATTAGCTGACCATGTGTCTCCCCTCATAGGCCCTAATTACAGAGGGGAAGGAAAAGGGTGGGGTATTTACTACATTCAATAAATAGTGATACAGAGGGGTGAAGTATTTTTATGGCGTGGTACAGAATTCATATTCAGAGTTTTCCTCTGATAAGTGAGGAATTACATGAAGAACTAGTAACATTTTGGCACTAATTACACATGCATTGGAATGTACCACATTTTTACCCACATATATTTCAGCAGATTAGCCAATGTTTAGCTGGGATAATTGCTAGGTTGCAGTGTTTAAGGCAGATCTTAGACTTATCATCCCTGTGCCAACATTTGTTGGTACAGGGATTGAAATGCAAACTTACCCACACCACATTTTTCCTTTTCCCACTTGTGATCTGGTCATTTGTTTATTTTGCTGACTACCTAGACAGAAGGGAGAGGTAAGGAGTATGTGCATTAAGGCAGATTCATATTTGCTTGGCCATGAGGGACAGTGTTACATTTTGGTAAAGTTTGGGGAGACAGTCATTGGTCCAACTTTAGAATGTTACAGGGCTCAAGTCCTCTTTGTGGCTCTGCATTGGGTAAACATTTGGGGTAATATTAAATCAGATTGTCTGGTGTTTAAATAAAAATTGTTCTTAAAGCTTCTTTTGGCACTACACAGTAGTACATCCTCAGTACCATTATTGTTGGAATTGCTCATCCGGGGCATTGATTGCAAGTTGACCTGCTGTTCGGGATAAAACTGTGGATATAGAAGAGCCTTATCCACTACTGACAAGCCCCCATAGATGTAAAGGACCACTCAAGGCAATTTCACACTCATAGTTTAAAAACATGAAAACCTTTCTGCGTAATCTGGAACTAGAGAGCTTCTAGAGAAATTCAAAGGCATTGCCAACCTGGAAGTCAATTGAATGTAAGAGGAGTTTAACTTGATTATATCTGGAGAGAAAATTGCTTGAAAGCCGTGACCTGTGCTTTGATGCAATTAGCCACTTCTATGATTTGAATCATATGTAAAATTCAGGTTGAGACTATTGTTCCTGGCATTTTTTGTATGAAATGGATGGAAAGCATTGACACTAAGAATAAATGCCCATTTTGTAAAGATCTGAAGAAGACAGTAGACAACTTTCTCTTTTTATGCTCACTGTATCACTCCATTGAAAAGCTTAGCTTAAACCTATTCTTAAGAAACTGTAACTCAGATCAGCGAGTAGTGCATTGTTAATGTGATAAATGTTAATGAATTAGAGAATGGAGGTTGCAGACTCTATATTTATTGTCATTGCTTGGCAGAAGTTCAGAAGAATCTTTCTGTTAACTCTACTCAGAGATACTGGAGCCAGAATTGCCAATTCCTGCCAGGATCTCCCCATGAATTAACAGGTATTATGAGGAAAATTCCCAGAATGGGGAATAGCCTACCAGACACAGTTTTACTGTACTGCAGGTTTAACCTGAATACTGGTACGTTAATGTGGTATCACCTCTACTGAACAGGTGGTAAATATCTCAAGGGGGGGCCAGCATAGGTCAGGGGATGTTGGACAGAGCTTGTGGAGGGCCGTTGGGGGGTGGAAAGGCCAGGGAGTCTTTGGGGTGAGCATTGTCTACTCCCCATATGCTGATGGAGGGTTAGGAAGTGGTTGGGCTTTCCCTTTAGCCCACAGCCCATTCCCTCAGCAGTTGTGGTTTTACTACAGAGCTATACCTTTTAGTACCATGTCCAGTGTTTCTGGACCCAAGCAACCAACTCGTAGTAGCCCTTTGCAGCATCTTCAAGGCCAGTCATAATGAAGCTCTTAAAGTCTTAAATAAGCATGTTAAAGTATGGAATTATATTTGTATTAAACTTAATACTATCAGCTGGGTAATGGTATGATAAGTGAAATTTGAGCTGGAAAAGGTATTGAATATGATAATGGGCCTTATTTTGAGTCTGGTGGTCCAGCAGGGGCGTGGCAGTCCAGCCACCACTGCACCGATAGTCTGGCCTCATATTATAAGTTTGGTGGTCGGACTGCCATTTGACCGCTGCAACCGCCAGGGAACCGCATTCCCTGATGATGGTGTGGCGGGCAGGGGCTCAGAATATGCTGGTGGTGCTGCTGCGGCACTGCCATGCATATTTGGAGTTTCTTGACTGCCAGCCTTGCATGGCGGTCAGCACTGCTGTGTAAAAGCTGGCAGTGGGGAAACAAAGGGGGCTTGCAGGGCCCCCTTTGCCCCAAGCAGGTAGGTGTATGCAGGGGGCACATGTTGGGCCCCCCTGTGTGCAAGCACCACCCCAGTTGCAGCACGGGGAGTGCGCTGTGGTGGTCCCACAGCGGGGCAGTATTTAAGTTCATTGAGCCTTTTTACTGCACCGCCGCTGGACGGCCATGCTGCCCTCCAGACAATGATTTGTATCTTAATCTGGTGGGTGGGCAGCGTTCGGGTTTGCCGGTGCGGGAGCGGGCAGTGGTGAACCGCCACGCTCCTGTACCGTCAAACTCGTAATGAGGCCCAATGTGTATTACAGATTGCTAATATTACTCTTGCTAGTAGGGTAACAAGGCTGTGCAATCTGAAGTTACTTGCAGCACATATTTATTTCATTTACAATATTTGAATTGTGTTTGTTTTTAAGGATTTGTTCATTTTGAATCTAAATAAACGTATTTATGATGATGAATCAATAATACAATTATGACTACAGTAGACGAAAACTTGTCTTTTACAGAGATGGAGCAAAGCTCATTTAAAATAAATAGAAGTTAGAAAAATAAAGTAATATTCACATATGTAGTGGACTATTATGTATATTTCACAGATGTGATGATTCTCAACTCTATCTAGTCTGTCCCTTCACCGAATTAGCATGCCATACCTTCAAACCTTTTTTCTGAGTAGAGAAGGCGGTAAGTAAGGAGTTTAGCATGTAAAAGTGAAAGATTTATGACCATCCACATAAAGCTTATTCTGGGTTGGACATAAAAACTGATTTGTTTGCAGCTGCCCTTATCATACAGCTGGGATTTCAACTGACCAGCAAGGATTTGGGGGAAAATTGTGGGCAAATATCATACATTTTAGGTTTCCCTACGACAGTACAGTGGAAAACGTGCAATTAAAATGGTATTCAGAAGCTTGTGGCCCAAAACTAGGAATGACGACGTAACACAACACCAGCTGAATACTGTATGCCTTGGTATTGCAAATTGTAAGTTCAGCATTGCTGAACCAACATTGGCGTAGCCCTCGGAAAGAGGACATGTGACTCAAAAATATTTTTTTCCTCTAGGCCCCACAATTTGCTTTTCAACATTAATGCCTGTGCATTTGCCAGGATGGAAATCATCAAATGTTGAGTAGCTTTTCCTGGGGAAGGAGGGCACGTGTTGATTTTTTTCCAAGAATTCTATTCAAGAATACAAATAATTAACTGAGGCTTATGGCATGGCATTATGAATCACTTGTCTCTTATTGTCAACACTTTATGTAATTAGATCATTTGTCAAATGAAGTAACACCTATAAAAATAGGTCAGAAGCCAAACTGAAAAGGGCAATGCTCAATTTCCAATGGCAGGTGCAATAAAACGTAAGAAAGTAAATTATGAGAGCCTTTGATATAGGTACCTATCTTAAAATCCAGTAAATGCTACTACACGATCAGCTGTGCCATATTAACATCATCACTTTCATCTATAAATCCATGATATTAATGTAGCCTAATTTAGAACATCAAAGAATGCATAAAAGACAGTAATTTCTCTGGATAGTGGGAAGGCTTCTTTCAATTGACATAACTATAATAAGCATTGGCAAAGGCAATAGCTCTGACTTTAACATCCTGAAACATGGAAATACTGGCATAGGTAAATGCATACAGGCTGTTTGTGCGGTGTCTTTTTGGAATCTGCCACTTTCTGAGCTTTAAATGTCTGTGTCCTAATTTTATTTTTGTAAGTTTTTGTAGGTGCAATAACAAATTTAGGCTGAAAAATGGTGCAAAAGCAACCTTGGTGCAACATCAACAGTAGTGTGAAGACACACATAGGTGCAATAACACATTTAAGAGCAAAATTCATACTTCAATCAATCAATCAATCAATCAAGGATTTGTGAAGCGCGCTACTCACCCGTGAGGGTCTCAAGGCACTGGGGGGGAAGGTCGTGCAGCTCTGAAGAGCCAGGTCTTGATTGTGGAAATGTCTGATGTTGAGCAGGAGTTCGTTCCAGGTCTTTGCCACGATGTAGGAGTAGGCTCTTCCACCCGTTCTGGCTCTGCGGATACGAGGGGTTTCGGCGAGGGCAAGGTCGGCGGACCAGAGGTTTCTCTTGGGTGCGTGGAAGGAGACTCTTTCGTTGAGGTATTGGGGTCCAGTGTTGTGGAGGGATTTGTAGGCGTGAGTGAGTAGCTTGAAAGTGACTCTCTTCTCGATGGGGAGCCAGTGGAGGTCTTGTAGGTGCTGGGTGATGTGTTTGTGTCGTGGGATGCCGAGGACGAGCCTGGCAGCAGTGTTCTGGATGGTCTGGAGTTTCCGGAGCAGGGATTTGTTGATTCTGGCATAGAGGGTGGTTACGTAGTCCAGTCTGCCGGTTATGAGTGCCTGGGTGACGGTCTTTCTGGATTCGGGGGGGATCCACTTGAAAGTCTTGCGAAGGATGCGGAGAGTGTAGCACAAGGAGGAGACAGCGTTGATCTGTTTGTTTATGGTGAGGGAGGAGTCGAGTATGATGCCATCAGGTGCTGTCCCATGCTGAGGGGGTGGGTCCGAGGACGTCCGTCTTCTCTGAGTTGAGCTTCAGACAGCTGCTGCTCATCCAGGATGTGACGTCTCTTATTCCTTCCTGGAAGCTGAGTTTGGTGGTGTCGGATTGCCTCATGAGGGAGAGGATGAGCTGACCGTCATCTGCGTAGGATACTATGCGGCGTCCATTCTGTCTGACGATGGCGGTGAGGGGGGCCATGTAGATTTTGAAGAGCGTGGGGCTGAGCGACGATCCTTGGGGTACTCCGCAGTTGATCTCTGTGGGTTCGGAGAGGAAAGGCGGGAGTCTGATTCTTTGGATTCGGCCAGTGAGAAAGGAGCGGATCCAATGTAGGGCATTCCCTGTATGCCGGCGTCGTGGAGTCTGGTGGTGAGAGTGCAGTGAGAGACGGTGTTAAAGGCTGCCGAGAGGTCTAGTAAGATGAGGGCCGCCGTGTGGCCCTGGTCGAGGAGAGTGTGGATGTCATCAGTGGCGGCGAGGAGGGGGGTCTTGGTGTTGTGGTTGTTGTGGAAGCCGGATTGGGAAGAGTCGAGGATGGAGTTCTTTTCGATGAAGTTCGTGAGCTGGCTGTTGACGATCTTCTCAGTGACTTTAGCTGCGAAGGGGAGCAGAGAGATGGGTCTGTAGTTTTTTAGGTCCCTTGGGTCTGTGGAGGGCTACTTGAGAAGGGGCTTGACTTCTGCGTGTTTCCAGTAGTCGGGGAATGTGCCGGATTCAAAGGTGGCATTGATGGTGCGTCGTAGCTCGGGTGCTACGGCGGTGGCGGCTCTGTGAAAAATGTGCAGCGGGCAGGGGTCCGTGGGGGCTCCAGGGTGGATGCTCTTCATGGTCGTGGCGGTGTCTTCGGTGGTGACCAAGGTCCAGGCAGAGATGGTAGGCTGGCTGGCATTGCTGGGGGTGGGCGTGGTTTTGGCGTTGGGTGTCTGTTCGTTGAAATTGTCGTAGACAGACTTGATCTTGAGATGGAAGTAGGATCCGGGAAGGGGTGATGTCCGAGGCTTCGCTTGGGGGTTTGGTGAATTCCTGGATGATGCTGAAGAGTTCCTTCTAGTTGCTGAAGTTGGCAAGGATTTTGTCCTGGATAAAGGTCTTTTTGGTGGATCTGATGCGTTGGTGGTATTCTGTCATAGTGTTCTTGTAGGTAGTCTGAGTTTCCAGGGTTTTGGTGTTTCTCCGTGATTTCTCGAGACATCTGCTACTTGGGTATGCAAACACATTTAGCTGCAAACTCATCCTTTGTGCAACATCAGGAGCATATTATCTTATTTTAGTGCAAAATCATACTAGGTGCGAAAGATGCCCATTAGTATGACACCCCATTTGGTCAAGAGCACATTACAGTGCCAACTTTTTCTTGGCATCTCAGCAGAATGATTGTGGTTGGTGTGGAAAACCTACAGAAGCATAAAACACATTTAAGGCCCTCATTACAAGTTCAGTGACACATTTTGATCCCTTTGCAAACCTGTGTTTGCACAGGGATCGGAATTACGAGTTGTGTGATAATTATCACACCCTCGTACTTTTCCCCTCATAAATTCTAACAGGCCAAACCTGCTGAAATATATTGGGGGAAAATGCCTGATATTGGCCAGTATATAAGGATTGTGATGCGGTAAGCACCAAAATCCACATGTTAACCCCCAAAAATGTGTGATTAGGTGATTTATCACACCCAATATATTCTGACTGCGGAGTTGGATTTCACCAGGTGTGATAAATATCATACCATTTACGGGTCGCTCGTAATAAGGTGCAAAATTACCTCAGTACAAAGTAAGTAGCATTTTGGTATCATAGATGGGAGCAAAATCATATTCACATGCAGAATCTCATTAAGACACAAAATCACATTGGGGTACAAAATCAAACTTGGTACAACATCAGCAGAAGGATGGGAACATGTTTAAAAGCACAAATCACATTTAGGATCAAAACAATATTTTGAGTCAAACTCAGTATTGGTGCAGCATTAACAATAGCATGGAAACACTTTTAGGGGCACAAATTCACATTCGTTGCAGTGCATAGAAGCCTCAGTTCATCATCCATGTAAAGCAATGGGAGGCACTCTTTGTGAAGGCAGACTAACACACCTAATATCCAATAGCTAGTGGTGAGCCTGAACTACTCCTTAGGCCTAATCCAAAATCTGAATGATACTTTCTTCGTGTATGGGCTGTGTTGTTGTCATGAGCTCAGGCATATAGCTAAAGCTGTCTGTAGTCAGATCAAACATGCAGTCTACTCATTGAAAAATAACTGACAAATTAAATAAGGTTGCAATTCAAGGAACCTAGCAAATATATGGTAAAATTGCAGAGTTTTCTGTCTCAAGCTTATTGTAATGTGGAGATTAATCCCATCATGGAATGTGCCTAAGGATTCAACTCACTTTTCAGTTCTGAAACTCAAAAATATCAACTTGCTTCTCCTACGAGGAACAAAAGCAGCTCACAGAGGCTGACTTGATGATGCTAAAATCTCGACTCATCTCGATTTTGATTTCCATGTGATCACTGAAGCAGAGTGTAAATCTGTAAATCTACTAACTCCCTTGAGGATTCTCTCTTTGCAATGGTTGCAAAAGCTCTTGTAGACATCCTTACCACACTATTGACTAGTTATTTGTCTTCTGGGATAGTGCCCTCAGTTATCCTGAAAGTGTGCTTGACATCACTTCTAAAGAAATATTCTTAGGACCATGATCTGCTCAATAGTTTCTGTCTTATAATGATGCTGCCTTGACAAGAGGTCAAATGAAAGGCACAGGGAAACAATTGGATCTTGACTTGAACTAGTTATGTTTATGCCCCAGATGGTGAATCAAGCATGTTTGATGACTGTCCGAGATTATATACTGGATATGTTGGGAGGGTACTGAATCTGTTATGTAACGATGTCAATGAGGTAGTACTTGAATGAGCAGTTTTGTTTTTCTTGCTTTGACTGGCACAATAAAGAGGATGTAGGTTTTTAGTTGATATTAGTGTAGGTTTTTTAAATGAGAGCCATATTCCAGCATTTGATTTGGATCACCTTAATGATGAGCAATTGAATATTAAGGGTGTTAACAAGGCCAAAGAATATGTCTCAGCCTTATTTTGCTTGGGTTGCTGGGGAGGATGAAGTCTCTACGGAGGATGGTGTGTGAGTGGTGGATGGTCGATGTGGTGGCAAGGTAAGGGAATTCATCTGTGAAGTGGTAACTTAATCAGGGAGTCTGTAGATTAAGTGGAAGTTGGCTGACATGGTTGCCCTCTTGCAGAATTTGGGAAGTGGTAATTGACAAGGTTCAATGTTTCCAGTGCTGCTGTTCTTCTCAGGGTGCAGGATGAGGTTTTGAGGATGACAATGAGGCTCTCTCCTATCTTTGCCATAATTGTTTACTCTTTGCTCTATGTCTTAGTTGCTCTTTAGATCATCTTAAATGTGAGGGTCACTTTTGTAATAGCTCTCTTTTTTGTGAGGTCACTGAACTTCACCTCAAGCGTATTGCATGAAGGTTTGATAACGGAGACATTGAAGCCCAGAGTAAGGGTTCCAGATTCAAATGATGCATTGAGGTTGGTTTGTGGAGGTGCAGCAGCAGAGGTGGAGTTCAACATTTGTCAGAAAAGAATGAGAAGATGAAGTATGTTGGAGAAACAACTTTGTGAAAGGAGGTGACACTATCTTACAATAAGGAAGGTGACAGGGGAGATAATATATTCACAGTTGGTGATGTACAGAAAGATAAACATATTTGGGAAACACTGGTTGGCACAAAATGAAGACATCCTAGCAGCACTGTCCATGTCCAGTTACTGGAATTTCCTGAAAATTAATGCTTAGAGAGTCACAGAGCTGGGGAAAGGGGGCAGTTTGTAAGACAAGGCACTTTAGTTTCAGAATTTCGAAAGTTAGTGACCTAGGTGAAGGAGGAGTAACATGAGCCCTTATTGGTTTCCACACAGTTGGGTTCCATAATATACGTGCTATTGGTGGCACAATAGAGAACTTCCACTTGTTTCCTATGGTAGCATGCTCTTTAGTTAGCCCATTTTGTATTGTGTTTTTCCAAATTAGTAAAGATCCTTGACTGAGGGAAAAAGTTAAAGGCATTTGAGGGGCATTGGCTAAATAATTGTCATGAGATAGCAGAAGTTTTCACCAAAGGTGATATTTATGGAGGGGGGTTGACATGGAGAGAAAATCGTGTGGTGGGCTACACATGAGATTTCTGCTGATAAGGAGGTATTCTCTTTCTGTGTTAGGGAAAATAACAAGTAGCAAGGCTGAGGAGTTGCCTCTGGAAATGATGGCTAAGTATTCTTCTTTTTTTTGGAGGGATCTTGATGATAATCTTGTACCCTGGAGGTATTGCTTTTGTAGAACTAGAACATCACTATCTGGCAGTCAGACCACGAAGATAAATAGTCTTTCTGATATCTTTCTAAGAATTACATATTTATTATGACACTGATTTTTAGACACAAACTAACACTGATCAGGATGCATTTGAGTTGTTAGCAGTTGGGAAAAGTGAGTGCTAGATGAAGGGCAAAAATAAGAGGTAAGTAGAGGGAAGAGGAAATTATCTCAGAATGTCGATGTGGGATCTGTTTGGGTTGACAGGAGGAGAGAAGGTGTGCATACTGTGGGGCAGTAGGGGATTAAGTGCTTTTCTCTGTCATGTATGAGTGAGGACAGTGCTCAATTTGCAGAAGAATAAGGCCCTCATTACGAGTTAAGGACTAAATTTCAATCCCTGTGCAAATAAGTGTTTGATTGATACCCTATGTAAATCTAATTTTGAGACAATAAAAAATCAATACAATCCCTTTGACCACTTGTAATGGGCGTTAAGCTACAAAGTCTTTGGTCATGGAATCCACCTCAGGTCATCTGGGAAGCATCATATTTGATATCATCCATGGTCTGGACTTCACCATAGTTATAGGGACAACATGGTTCTGGAGAAGCAACTTTGAGCCATGGTTCCAAGTATCTTGACTCACATTTCACTACTATCTGAAGTCCTGTTTTTCTGCCGATAAGACGAAAGGAGTAAAATTCTTCTTGTTATATATGGCAACATTGATATTGTGTGTAGTTGACTACATGCCAGAGGTTTGCAAAGAATATGCAGATGTTTTTAGCAAGAAGGGAACAGACACATTACCCCATATCATCACTATAACTGTGTTCTTGATTTGATCTTGACCACAGTTGAATTTAACATTTTACAGTCAAGGAAGATGATGTCTTACATGAAGGAAAACTGTTAGATCTGGCATCCTTGGCATGGTTTTCCTTTAACTTTTTTCCTTCAAAACTCCTATTTTTGCTGAGTTTGTTTTTGCTGGCTTTAGGACTCTGAGCACTTTATCACTGCTAACTAGTGATAAAGTGCTTGTGCTCTCTCCTTAAAACAAGTTGAATTAGCTTATACCCAATTGAAATATTTAATTTAGTCCCTTGCAAAGTGGCACTACCTCTGCCCAGGACCTGTAAATTAAATGCTTACTAGTGGGCTTGCAGCAGTGATTGTGCCACCCACTTAAGTAGGTTTTTAAACATGTCTCAGGCTTGCCATTGCAGCCTGTGTGTGTGCAGTTTTAAACTCCCATTTCAACCTGGCAAAAATAACTTTTTACCAAGCCCAAACCTTCCTTTTTAATCAATATAAGTCACCCCTAAAGTAGGCCCTGGACAGCCGCAACGACAGGGTGCAGTGTATTTAAAATGTAGGACATGTACTTTTAAGTTGTACATATCCTGGTAGTGAAAAACAATTACATTAGTTTTTCACTACTGAAAGACCTACCTCTCCTATGGCATAGCAATGAAGTTACCTTATTACATTTTATACGGGTGATTTCAAAATGGGAACAGGTAACCCCTTCATGTGTGGTGTCTCTGGAATGACAATTTAAAACCCTAACTTATGGTGAATTCAGATTTTAAATTACAATTCTGAAACAGCCACATTTAGAAAGTTGGCATTTTCTTGTGTCAGCCAGTTGGTGCCTTCAGCCTATGTCTGGGTCACATGACTGGATGTGGGTAACAGTTGAGCTTTGTGTATTCCTCCTAGACAGCCACACACAAAAGGGAGCTTAGGTATGACTGGATGGGCCATCACTGGCAGGATGGGAAGGAGGAGCTGGGCCCAGCCCCACTTACACTTGAATAGGCCATGTCTTCTCTCTGCACAAAGGGCTGCATAATCCCTGTTGTTAGTCTGGAGCCAGGAAGGCAGTGCACTTGTGCACTACAAAGGCATTCCCCTAGAAACATCTCCCCACCTCAGAGGCACAGCTGAGTATATATACAGGCCCTCAAATAACAAAGTTCAGTACACAGCTGGACTTGTGGATACTCTGCAAGGAAGAGGGAATGCTGTGCTGCTACAAGGACTGCCACTCTGGTGGACTGCTGCTCTTATGGGACTGCTGCCCTGCTGTGCTGACCTACTGCCTGCTACCCTCTTGCATGGGTGAAAAGGACTGGATCTGCATTGCTTGACCCCAGAACCCTGAGCATCTCTAAGGGCTAGTTGGCTGGCCTCCTGATCAGGGACATAACAGGTTTCCAACAACCTTGCATCTGCATCTGCACTCTGCTATCTGTGATTCTGCCCTGCCAAGAGGTGCCAATCCAGTCCTGGACCCTTGGAAGCAGGCTTAAAGTGCCCTGCCAGCCTCTGTGGATCCAGTGGAACCGACAAATCTCATCTGCTGTCTGGCACCACCCGAGCAGACCCCATGCATCTCCTCTACTGCTTGAATTGGACCCGCCATAAAGACCCACATTGTGGCCACTTCCTGCAACACCTTCAGAATCGCAACTGCATGACAGATCTTCGGGGAGGGCCCTCGCATCCTTCGTCAATGGCAGCCTCAATGCCATACTCCACTTCACAGCCTCGCACCTCCTTGCAGCTGACGCATCGCCCGACTGCATGCCACATCCTTGATGCCAGACTACGCATTTCAAGATCCATCATACGGGATCCTCGAAGACAACACAGGCCCTCACATTGCAACCTCGCTCGGACTGATGCATCACTTTGGCTGATTGACGCATCTTTGATGCAGATCCTCAAAAAGCTCTTCAAACCAGGATTTAAGGTACTGCATTCAGCAAGCCCAAGTGGGTCCCTGTGGCCAGCATGCGCTCTATTGCAGTTGGCCTGAACTTATGACTTTTTCTCAGTCCAGCAGGACCAGGTATCCACAGTTCGTGCTTTGTGCTTTTTGGCACTATTCTTTACTAAAACCTTTAAGATTGATATCTCCAGTTCTACCAATTGGATTTTTGTCATTTTGGTATTGTCTTATTCACTAAAGAAAGTTCTGATTTTTCAAACTTGGTATGGGATCCTGTTTGTGTGTTTTTTTACTTTATTACTGTTTGAAGTGTTGCACAAATACACATGTCCTCTAACTTTAGCCTTACTGCTCTGAGCCAAACTACCAGAGGGTTGGGCACAGGTTAATTTAGAGTTGGCTTGTGCCTCACCCTGACAAGGAATGTGGTTGCTGATTGACCAGGGCTCACACCCCAGTCAACCAACAACCCAATTTCTGACACAATTTACAAAAAGCATTTTTAAGACACTTGATGGCCCCTGCATAATGCTAAAATGTATTTTATTCCTAAGTGTATTGCAAATATACCATCAGTATATTAACAATCAAAAATTGAATGTGGTTACGGTAAGGATCTGCTATCCATTGACACTGATCTCACATTCTTACAGCAGATCAAATCTGCAAAATTATTCACAAAACTAGACCTCAGGGAAACTTACAACTTATTTCGAATCTGAAATGCAGGCTGTATTTAAAACAAGAAATGACCAATTTGAATGCGTGGTTATGCCTTTAAGCTTCTGTGTCCACTAGCATATTAGTGTTTTGTAAACAAGGCTTTTTGGATTCATTCAACACTCCTTTGTAATGGTGTACCAAGATAACACGTTTATCTTTACCTAAGACCTATCACAACATCACAAAGGATTCTTGATTAGACTACATCATTGATTTTATGCTGAGGCTGAAAAGTGTCTCCTACAGCATAACATTTTTGGGTTTCTAAATTTATACAGCTGGTGTTATGAGTGCATGAATTACCCCAGCCTACCTATGGCAAAGAAATACATGTTATCAGGTTCTGCATCTTTTATTGACATTTTATGCATGGTTTCTGATCCACTATCCCCCTCATTCAAGGAAAGGTGTTCTGTTTAGTTGGGCTGCTGACCAAGAGAAGCCTTTCCCATCATTGGAAGTAGTATTCCCAATGTCCCCCATTCTCATGCTTCCAGATGCACAGAGACCTTTTATTGTGGAAACAAATGCCTACTCTGCAGTTGTGGGAACACTAATGTTGCAAAGGCACCAGTCACTAAGTTGTTACATACATTCTAGGATATGCTGGTCATGGAAATGAATGAAACCATCTATGACTGAGAGCTGATAACAAAGATGCCTTTTCCCTTTGGTCTCACTACTTTAGGGGGCCAAGCATGACATCACAGTCTGAACAATAAAAGCTTCTACTTTCCATGAAGTGTGTCCATTCGTGTCAGGCCCGACAGGCCTTACATTCTTCCCAACTTAACTACTTGATCACCTTTCAATCAGGTCATCTAAATGGCAAAGCATTTGCTCTATGAATACCATCAGAAGGAGTGGATATGCATAAAACTAATGGTCAGAAGTAAATGTTTGTTAGCTGTATCCCAACAAAGCACTTTCTTGTCTACAAAAGAGATACAACAAAAGGCTTTATGATGGTGTCACAATTCCCATTAGCAGGGCACTGTGGAACCAAGAAAACAAAGGAACGCTTAGATAATTTCTTTTGGTGGCTCAAATGTAAGAACAAAACAAAAACTGTGTTTCTCATTGCTCCATATCTGCAAAGGCACAATACCACTGTAACATCTTCCTACATCTAAATAACCACGGGGCATGGTTCATATAGATTTTGCTTTTGAAATACTTTGCTCTCAAGTAAATGATACATTATTAGTTGTGACTGAATATTTCACAACATTATAGCACTTTATTCTCTTCAGAAAGCTGTCCATGTCCTCTGAACCAGCAAGACTCTTTGAACAAAATATTTTAACTCCATAGTCTTACTGAGATAATCATCATGGACAGAGATGCCCAGTTTATATCACAACACTTTCTTGAAAAGACTTAGGGAGAAAAAACTTCAAATACAGCAGTTTTCATTCAAATGTTTATGGATAGACAGAAAGGTTAAATCAAACTATTGAACAACATCTCAAATGTTTTCTCATGAATCAAGAAGAATGAACACAAAGGGTAACTTTAGTTGAATTTTCATACCAAAGTTCTTGCCTAGCTCTCTGGTCGGTTCACCTTTCATTCCTTAAGTATGTCCTACTTTCACACATTTTGCCTCAGGCCCTGTCCTCCACTTCTATTGCTTCTGGAACAAGCTTGTGACAAATCCTACATGTAAAAGCCACAATACATTTTTATCTATCAGCCTGCTGCTCCCTCCAACAATGAAGAAAAAGTTTGGCTTTCCACAAAGTTTCTATGCATACATGAGTGTCATGATTGGGTCTTGGACCCCTGTAAAATTTATAAATGGGTGAGTTTCCAAGAGGTTCAATTCAAGAATTGGAGGAATCCTTGCAATTTGTCTAACCATTGTAAATTACTTGGGGTAGCATTTCAACCCATCATTCTTTTGCCCACCATGCTACCTCAGATTAGACCCAGCTATATGCAAATCAGCCATGGTCCTGCTCCAATTGGAACAGTCCGGCCCAAACTGCCAAGCCAGGTCAAGTACAGCTTGGTTCAAGTGGCACAGTGAGTAGGGGACTAATGTCTGGGCATACTGTTGGCCACTTAGGGCACTAAATCAAACACATATAAAGAGCACTGAGTACTACAGGCATCAAGTTACATAAAATCAATAGACAAAAAACAGCTTCTTTTCAGAGCAATCTATTAGGCAATCTATTAGGTAACCTAACCTGTGATTCATTTTAAAGAATAAGACAAAACTATATCTTTAAAGAAGTCTATTTTTTTAATGCAACCATATTAATGAATACATGAAGTGGTACCCAAGAAGGTTGGTAAACAGATGCCTGAAGAGGACATGGTTCACAGGGCATGACAGGTTACTTGCACAGAAGCAAAACAATGTCCCCCTTTTAGTATAAGTCACCATGTTTAACAGTACCACTAAAATGATCAAATGAATAATAACTTAAAATTAACATATCTTAGAATAATTACTGGCAGTGAGAAATAACCCAACATTAGCACTCTGAAGAAATTTTACCTAAAAGAAGATTTGGTGAGATCCATTTATCACAAGATGAGAAGACCTGTTGCTATGAATCCGCCAGATATAAAGAGTCAACACAAGGGTGAAGGACTTGTGGCATGTGAACAATTTATACAAGGAACTGAGGTTGAGTATCAGGGGATAATTTCCATATAGAATGCATTCACATATTGTAACAAATAAACATAGATCTAAAATAGGTCTAAACAAAAAACAGCCAACCTGGTCTGTCATTTAATTGAAAAGGTCACTCTGAAAAGGATCTCAGTTGAAAAGAGTTTGAATGTATCAGACCTAACAAGAGAGGTGGAAGTTTGAAAAAGAACTCTATCTCAGAGACGTCTCTGGATGATACTTCATCTACAGACTATGAGCAAATGGATTGAATGAAACATCTGAATTAAAAGATGTGATTTAAATCTGTCAGACACCATCCCATGGTAAAGCAAGACAGCAAAACATTTAAGGTTATGAAAAGAGTGACACCCAACTCATAAGGCCACCACTCTAAGCACCTTCTTCTAATGCGCTCAATGTAGACTATGGATGGTTTGAGACCCAGCCGTGCTAATATTGAGAACCTTGCACTATAAAGTGACTATCATGCAGAATGTGGGTCTCTCATCAAGTTGACTAAATGATGAGGCATGTCCAACAACATATTAGGATTATTGCACGGAAACACAAAACATGCTGCAATAATATTCCAGAGATGCGTTCTTAGCTAGTATTTCCTGGTAAGAAGCCTAACCGAAGGAATGCTCCAACCAGTCTCCATAGTGACAATATGTATTGGGCATCCTTACAGTTTCTAAACATTGGCTGGTGATGCCGAGATTGCTTTGACTGCCCACACATGGAAACAAGCACCTCTCCAAAGGATTGGATTGGCTCCTCACTAGAACATTCTCCCAAACTGCAACCCAAGTTAAATACTAAACATGATGTGCCATAATAATGAATAATCTCTAGAGAAATCCATATGTATTTAACATTTGGGATTTTCCCATCAGCACTTGAAGAAAATCCACAATATATACCTCAGTTAAGAACAAGGCTAACCAGCTTATGGTACATTTGTAATTACAGGTTTTTGCGGATGGTCATTATAGGACTGAAAAAGTAAATAATCTCCATGCCCTAAGACATCCTCACCGACTTGTAAAACTATTACAACTATTACGGTGGTGTGATTTATAGATAGCTCAGTACAATGTAACTGGTAAATTTCAGTGTTTTTCTATTGTTTTTTAACTTTAGTTTTTGTGTAAGTATGGGAAGATCTTATTACCATACCTAACTATAACATGGCTTTAACCTTTGTTTTTTTCTGTGAATTTCCATTTTGTTTATGCTAGTCAACAAACTCTCCCACTGAACACATCTTACACTTTCTGGCTATGAAAACTCTGTGGAAGCAAGTAATTAATGAATAACATACCCCATTTATAAAAAAAAGATTCACCATCAATAGTATGCTGGACTATACTGTACAGTAATGTACCTAGAATTAACAGCATGTCACCAAGAGAAATGCAAAAATTTGGGGGACCATGACTTCTATCTTGGCCTACTAGTATCCTGAAATATGCAAAACATGGAATACTTTAATTAATCTCAACCACAGGTAATTACTCAGGGCCACATCCTAGTCAATCATTATTTTGCACAGTATGCCACCTAAGTTTGGACCCAGCTATATGCAAATCAGTCTTGACCCTATGCCAATGGGAACAATCCAGCCTAAAATTCCAAACCAGGTCCTCCCTGAACCAGAACACAAGCAACCTATGACAAGTTTCACTCTGAATAGTGCTCATCAGCCTGATATAGCTTGGTTCCAAAGACACAGTTTTTATATACTACGGTGTGTCACCCTAAGTGGGATAGGTATGACAAGACGTAGGCCCTGTGAACACTGTGACTTTGAAACCAAGCTATAACTGACTGATGAGCCCTAATCAGGCCTAACCGATCCTGGGTTGTCTGTGTTCCGGTTCAGGGATGACTTTGCCTGTCATTTCGACTGGACTTTTGCCATTGGAGCAGGGTCAAGACTGATTTGCATATGGCTGGGTCCAAAATGAGGTGGCATGGTGTGCAAAATAAAAATGGATTGGGATGCGGCCAAATTGAATACCAGTGGCTGAGATTAATTTTAGCATTCCACCCATCACTTTATTGTATGCTACTGTATAAGCTAACACTAATAAGCTGTGACATAACCTGGGCATGCTGGGCCCTACCACAACTGATGTGATGCCCCTCTGTCCCAGGCTGGGTAATGAAAGAGAGCCACAGGTGAGTTACAGTATGCATCTTGCACCCTTAGGCCACCGTGCCAATGCACCAACTGCACTACTGATGACTAGGCCCAGTCTAATATAACAACATGTGTATGCATTACAACATAGGTAAATTATATGTTTGCAAAACAAATGTCAACTACATCCAAACAGCACACACCTATGGCAAAAGGACTAAACGTTTTCAAATGGTCACAAAGGGAAGATTTGCCTTGCTTTCTACAGGAAGTGAAGCCTTAAAGATACATTTACGATGAAGATTGCATTTTAGGTAAACCTACATTCTCCTTTTTTTAACATCTTTGCAATTTGAAAAGATTAGCCTCTTTCAATGTCAATGTTCTTTTTGCTTCTAAACATTTCTGATGACTTCAGTTAAACTAAAACCATACCTATCCAAGCTAATGGGCAAAATTAGGATGCATTACCTTGTACATAATTGCAAAGTCCTATCTTGCTTCATGAGCCCTTGGAGCAAGGGCAGGACAAACATCAAAGCCTGCATATGTTACAACAGGAAATGTATCCCACCCAAGCCAGGGTTATCAGAGGCTCTGAACCGGCTGCTCTCGCGCTGCCTTAGGCTGCACTGCAACTCATTCATCAAGGACTCACATAAAGGCCTTTCTTTAACATAGGAAGTTTTGATTTTATTCTCTTCCCTGGCTCAGCGCACTACTCGAGCTGTGCCACGGGTTATTTGGGAAGTCTAATGGGTAACGTGAGAGCAGCTTGATGGGAGATAGCATTACCATCAATCTAAAAAGCAAGCCGGGTCAAGGGCTTCTGTCTGACATTTTTATTTGCACTAAAAGTACTAAATTAGATTATTAACAGTCACTCATGCTCCCAGTAAATGGATCCCTTAGCCTCGGCCCCTGAATAGTCTGACCTAATTATGACACATCGCTTTAACAATCCCTGTGGTTCATGTTGAGTTTAAGTATTCAGGGTAAGTTGTTATTCCCATATTGTGCTCGTGTGACAAAGTTAAGCATTTTTTTAAAAGTTCTTTCTCCCTTGCACAGGTCAGTTTGTGCGTGTGTTGAAAGAGTTAGGCATGTGCAGTGCCTTTCGGGCAAGAGGAAACATTTTTCATCGCTTTTTTTAAAGATGAGGCGGGGCTCGCCTACAGTCCTCAAATAACGAGGTCAAAATGCCATCTGTAAACCCACACGTCACAACAGTAGTTTGGGACACCCGTGACCTACAATAATTTCAAACCATCGAGATACAAACATTTATTTCCGAACTGGATCACTCTTGCACTGTTTCTTAAATGTGTATTATTATTAGTATATTGGTCCGGTGTTTTCCCTCCTTGCTTAATTCTAAAGATCTTCAACACTTCCATTTAAAAGGTTACACATACAAGCCCTAATTCCAGCCGTACCAGCCCCATCCCTTTAAACATTTAATTACTTACTGACATCACAGTGATTTTTATGAGAAGCTGATGATAAATGCAAAAATACGTTACTTCCTTCCTTTTCCTGTTTCTTCCATTTTTTCCCCCAACCAGCGCCATGGCAGACCAGGGCAAAAGAGGAAGAAGTGGCGCCAGAGCTAGCCGCACACCTTGCAGTCATCGGAGCTGCCAAAGAGTGCAGCCCCTTGCCATTATTTGTGAGGTGTAGGTAGCAGCGCTTGTTTTTTATCTGCAGTGCCACCTCCCCTCCTTGCATGCAGCAGGCCTGGGAGCGGTTGCCCCCTGCTGAAGCATCAGCTGTGTTGAGGGAAGGTACACCTGTATGTGAGCCACACCACTCACGTCCAGCGCACCCAACAGGAGCTGATGCACAGCTGGGCTGATATTATTGACCTCGAGCATTGAGATTGCGTGGCTTGGTGAGTATTATTATTTGTTGTGTCTGTGTTCTGCTAACATTTCTTTGCTGAATAGCATGCTGCTCATACTCAGATGTTAGTTAAGTTTACGTTAAGAATATTGTGATCCAGTTTGAGCTAGCCAGGTGCTGGCCGCTACGTAATCGTACTCGACGACTCTCTCTTTGGCTGATTATTTAAGAAGCCATAGCATGCTCCTCTGTCCTCCTGCCACCAAGATAGTGATATCAGTGACTTGCCATTCTCTGTGACTTTCTTTATGTAGCTCTTTCAGTCCCAGTCAATCTTACAGTGATGTGTAGTATGCAACTATGCATTGCACAAAAGGGAGACTGATTTGGCCCATCAAGTGAGTTGAGAAATGAGAATGAGAATAGAATCAAAGATCATTAGTTGCGCTGCATTAGTTCCTAATGTAGTTTTTGTTTAGGAAATTTGGAATAAGGATTAGGACTATTATGGCCAACTCAATAGTCGGTATTGTACTATAGGCGATCTGATTTAGACAAGTACAATGTTACTGCATTTGCCTGTCAAAATATTTTTGGGGAGATTAACTGTACCACTAATCTATTTTTTTTTAATCTTCTTTATTTCTTACATCACCACCTCAGGACAAGAAGAAGGGGGAGGCTAGTTCATCAGAGGAGGGTCCAGGAGCCAGCGGGGATGCCATCATTAGCGCTGCGGCTTATGGGCCTGCTCATCCCAGTAAGTCCTATTATTATTATTATTTTTGTTATTTCCCTAACTTTTATCTCTGCCCATTATTAGACTAATTTTAATTTTACCTTGTTTTTTTTTATACTGTCTCCTTTTTTTTCCAACTCCCCTATCGAATTTGTGTTTAATTCTTGTTATCACTGCATTATCCTTTTTTTCCATATTTCATGTTTTTGTAGCTGACTGTTTCCTATCTGTACTAGTCTGTAGTTTTCTTCTGCTTTGTTAGTAAAATTGCCCTCTCCCCTATATAACCTGAGGTAGTGTAAGACTAAGAATATATTTTTGGTACTCTACTGTCTACTGTGAAGATTGCAGGCCCAAGAATGCTAGTATTATTCACAACGTATGTTTGTTGAGAGACTTTCTTTTTCATGCTCTAACAGTTAACAAGAGAATGGCCATGGTCATGGTGCCCCCCAATGTTGTGCTATAATTAATTTATACAGTATAACAGCCATTTCCATGACAGTGCAGCATGGCAGGAAAGTATACCATTGCATTTGCCAACCAACACCATATGTCCTTCATTGACTATTATTCCACCCCTTCATTGAGCTTCAATAAGTCAGAGTCACCATCATAGGCTATAGCTCTGCCCCTCAATTACGAAAAGTTTTTGGTTGGTTTGACTACCTGGCTTTGCTTACATTGTCCACCAACAAAATGCCCAAAGTGATATTTTTGATAGAAGATACTGCTAACTGAACTGTAGTGATGTATTGTGGTTGTATTTTTTTTTTTTAAAACAAAACAAGGGAAGGCGTATCTGGAATCTAAAAACGTGTAATTTTTTTTCTAACCACATAGATCACCAGTGCCGGAGCCAGAGCCAGAGCCAGCTCTGCTGCAGACGCTGAGGCAGTTGAAGGGGGAGACACAGCAGCGGCAAGGACGGGCGGTGGTAAGTTGCATTGCTTGCTTATTGACAATTAGTATTATACTCACTGCAAAGGCATCATGACTCGTGAACCCCCTATAGCTACAGTGGTGGTTGAGTTCTTATGGCCTCTTCTATCTGCAACTCAGCAGACAAAAGCTCATAAGGAACACGAAAAATGATGGGTTGATGGAAACGGGATAGAATGGAAGGTTAAAAGAAAGGATGGGTAAAATGGTATATGAGTGAAACGATGCGTGGGTGGGTAAAAGGATGCATGGGTGGGTAAATGGATGAACGGGTGAAAGAAATGGTTGAAAGGGTGGATACTGAATGGATGGATATATGGATGGATGGATGGATTTGAAATAATTATGAAAGACTGGATGAGAGAAAGTAAATCATAAATGGTGGCTATCAAAGGGTGAATGGAACAATGAAAGGATTAATGAATAATTGCTTGGATGAAGAAACAAGGGAGCTCTTCTGGAGAGGGGCATGCTCAACTACTTTGCTTGCTTGGTTTTATCAAAACTATGGTTCAGAGTGGAGTGGAGTTTAATTTTTTTGACTCACTGTATTTGTTAAGTTAGGTAGATTTGTATCCCACTCATCATCATTCATCACCTCCATCCCTGCTCATGGCATTTCACCACCCATGACCTAAAGTGCAGCATGGCTCAGTTTGTGACAGCCGTGTTGGCTGTAAATATTCATCTGCTTCAGTTAATGCAGCATTTACAGAGTTGTCAATGCATTGCAAACCAAAAACAATGTGTGTTTCCCTTTGGCCACATTTTTATGGCCATGGAGATATATTTCATGGTTTCCATAAGAGATTTACGCCTGTTCAAATTTTTGCCTTTTGACTTTCGTCAACTCGAGTTACTGAATAAGCCAAAGCTTAGGGACATAATGATAATCAGTGAAACCCCACTATTCTATAGCAAAATCTCTACCTACCCGGCCTAATCCCGCTAAATTACCCTGCAGTAGAATAAGCTAGGTTTTCTTTCCTTACTGCCAAGCGAATTAATTTGTTGGAAATATTTTGTGATGGAGGGCAAGGCCAAGGAGTAAAGTGGGACTAAGTACCTGATTTCAAGTTTTCCGGATGGGATACTCTGTACAAACATGCCAGATACAATCTATATATCCAGTTCCTTTCCCTGTAGTGCAGTGTGTAGGAGAGTAGGATCTGCTTCTCATGGGTACCCCCACTTTTTGCTGATGCTTCACTGTTTTTCGACTTTAGTCTGGCTGGGGCCCTGCTAATCAGAACCCCAGCCTAGCTGCTTCCTCTCTAAAAAGGTTTCCATGTGCCTTAGGCACATCTCTGAATGGAATCTGGAGTGCCCTTATAAGTCCCTAGTATATGGTATAGTATGTACCCAGGGCATAGGTACCTCAGAGGCCTACCAGGGGCTGCAGCATGTATTGTGCCACCCCTGGAAGGCCATCCAAAATGACACCACAGGTCTGCTACTGCAGCCTGGGTAAGGTGGTGCATGCACCCCTTACAGTGGTATAGGCTACCTATATCACTACCATTGCACACACATATAAACCTATAAGTCACTCCTATGGCAGGCCTTACCAATCCTGAAGGCAGAGTGCTTGGTTTTTATGTGAGAGGGTGCCCCTGCATGAGCAGAGCCCCTCTACAGCGTTCGGAGTCCCTCCTCTGATGCTGTTTGTGGTACAGCCTGACCATATACTCTTAAGTGCATTATATCCTCGCGGTACAATGCTAACTTTGGACTGGCTGCACCAAAACATGTCGTGTTTGGTGTCAAACATCTTGGAATACTACCCCCCCCCCCGCCAGTCCTGGCAGTGGGGGTAGCATTCCACCCTTCTAGAGGGAGAGACATGTACACACCGGGCTACCCAGTAACTTCTTTCCAGAGCCCTGGCATCACAAAATGGATGCCGCTGCCACAGACACGGGTCTGGCCTCCTGCTGCTGACTGAAACTCCGGCAGGGGAGGCCTGGACAATAGGTTTCCTGTCCCAAGGAGGTGTAACCACCTCCCCAGACAGGATAATGTGTATTGGGGCTGAGCGGGAGCACCCTCTGGTGCTTTGAAGTCTTGCACTGGGGGCACATTTGGTGTCCCTGTGCATATGCCAGTTCAAACCGGTTGCAGGGGCTACCTGCCCCAGCTCTGGTACGAAACTGGACAAAGGGAAATGGGTGTAACCACCCCTCTTCCCTGACCCTCCCATAGGTGGGTCCCCAGAGTATGTCCAACCCCCTAACTTTGTATAAGTATGGGACCCCAGTCCTTAGGACTTTAGATTACCCTGGACGAAACTCTGACACTGAATCCTGGACCTTCGACGCTCTACCTGAAGAGGACTGAAGAATCTCCCTTGGGGTCAAGGAGTGACTCCCCTGCTTGTCAGGCACCTAAGAAGCAATTGTCCGGTCTGCATCACTGAAGCTCCCGCCGAATGCCGAAGTCACCAGAGGTTGATTTCCAGACTTCCGCGAGGCTTCCCTGAGTCCCCAGCAAAGCTGAGGCCTGTAGCTGTCGTGGGTAACGTGGAACCGTGACCCCTGGACACCGAGTACTTTTGTAAGTGCATCCTCTTCCTGGTCTCCCACGAAGTTGTGCTTTGGGCTCTGAGTAGCCTCTCCACCTCCAGCACCAATTGCACCAAAGATCACTGGCCTCCACTCCACGAGTGTCCTGTGAGCCAGCTCCAAGTGCGTCCACTTGAGGCTCCTTTGCGGTCGCTAGTCCATTGGCTAGTGGGCCCTCCTGAAGGCAACTCTTCTTCTGCTTGGGCTTTCCTGGTTGCTCCAGATGTGTCCTGACTTACCCTTGCTGGGTGAGTCCCTCAGACCTTGCTGGTCTGTACCACCGTCCTTCTTCTATTTCCACGAGACTTGCCGTTGCCAAGGCTTGTTGGGTCCAAATCAGTCGCCGACACCGCAGCAATCGACAAACGTTGTGGGACAGCTCGAATCCAGCTCCTGGTTGTCGTCGACGCCTCCTCGACCTCGTGGCTGAAGAGTCAAGACTACCGTCAACCTACCTGAAGCACCCGGCATCGGTGGGCATCTGCTCATCGCCTTCCTGGTCACTGGCTAGTGACCCAGACTCTGTCCCCTCTGCTTTCAGGTTCTTCAGATCTTCGATCCACCTTTGGATCCACCCGAACACTTTCGACTTGGTCGCCAGCAGCACTTTGCAGCAGATCGCCATTGAAAACGACGACGAAACCCGACCCCGAAAGACACCTATGCGCCCGGCTTCCCTGGGTGAGGTAACTCGAGTACTCCGGTGCTTCCGTGGGTATAGACTCTAGAACAACCTAGTTCTAAAGGGGTTTGCTCCAAGTCCTCCTCTAAGTGTCCTTTTTCTTTAAAACTCCAACCGCGACATTCCCCATAAAAGTCAACGGCGGCTCGCGGCTGTGTTCTCACACTGCACGAGTCCCCCGTGGGTCCCCTGTGTCACTACCTTGGGTGGTTCCTTGAGGGCCAAGCACTTCTACAGGCTCTAAGCCTTGTGTCTAGCTCAGTCGTGGTTCTTATACCACTTTATTGGTATATGGTTTGGTACGCCCCTAGGGCTCAAACGTGTATTTGTGCTATTACTGTTGATAACTGACTTGTAACTTATGTACTTCGAACTCTAGCCTCATAAAGAGACTAGAGGGGTGTGTTTAAGACTAAATACATATATTTTATATATATACCTGGTGTGGTCCTCTTTCATTTGGTCACTCAAGAGATTATAGACTGGTAAAACAAGCTGCTTTACATTCCTTCAAGACTTAGCCTGAAGGCTGCTCTCCATAGCTACCACTAGGATAGCTTTCAATAAAGGTTGTCTTTAACCTATCTCCAATAAGGGGTTGTTTGGACTGGTGCAAGGTGCCCACTATAATTAGTGGACAGCATATTCCAGGCCAACTTCTCACATTGGTGTGCAGCGTGTGGGATTCCAGCTTGCTATTGTTTTACCAGATAATCTCAATTGAATTGATCAACTGAAAACCACTAAGGGTACCTTAGGTACATATAAAACAAGCTTAGGATACAGTAAGTTCTACTGAACTTAGAGTTGTGTGTTAAGGGATAGCACACCCTTTTTACAACTCAAGAGAGTTTAGTAGGCCACACTAGAGTAGGTAGTGCATACACCACACCACACTAGTAATGTCTTCAGGGCCAGGAACCAGTGGGTCCCAGCCAGAAGCCAATGGGCTTCTTCCCTCCAAGTATGATAATCTCCCATTCTTGGAATTGAGAGCATTAAGCACTGCTAGGAAACTGAAGACAGGCAAAAGTGCCAACACCCAACGCCTCATAGAGGTACTCCTGCTGGAGGATCTCAGAAGACTACCAGGGTCAGAAGGGGTAGGCAAACAGGGTGGGGCAGAAGATGAGGAAGGGGCCAGGGATGAAAATAACCAGGACCCAACCTCTGAAACTGGCCAGGAAGGTGACAATGACCTTGACCTGGATAATCCAGCTACTCCTGAGGAGGAGGAGGAGGATCAGAATGACCTCCCCTTTGTCCCCCCAGGAAGAGTTGAGAGTGTGCCAAGAAGGGTTAAATCTCCTTCTCAGGAGTCTAACCACTCTGACACCTCAGTAGGGACCTCTGTTTCCTCTCATAGGAGGGAATCCTCCAGTGAGAGGAAAGAGAGACTGCTCAAGTATGGAGAGGCTCAGCTGAGACTCAGAAGAGAGCAGTTGGCTATAGACAGGGAGTCCCTAGAGCTTGAAAGGCAAAGAAAAAGTTGGGACTAGAGTCCCATGGTGGCAGCAATTTCCCCAGAGATAGGGAAAGGTCTTATGACCATAGAAACCTGAGCAAGATTGTCCCTCCCTACCAGAGTGGGGATGACATCCACAAATGGATTTCTGCACTGGAGAGGGCCTGTAAAGTACAGAGGGTCCCTCAGGAGCAGTGGGCAGCAATCTTGTGGCTCTCCTTTGCAGTCAAAGGTAGAGATAAGCTCCTCTCTGTTAGAGAAGAGGAGGCTGACAATTACAAAGTCTTGAAGAGTGCATTAATTGATGGGTTTGGCCTAACCACTGAACAATACAGGTTAAAGTTCAGAGATACCCAAAAGCACAGACTCAAGACTGGGTGGACTTTGTTGATTGTTCTGCTAAGGCTCTGGAAGGTTGGTTGATGGGCAGTAAGGTATGTGACTTCACAGGATTGTACAATCTTATCATGAGGGAGCAGATTCTTAATAACTGTCAAAATCAGCTGTTGCATCAGTACCTGGTGGACTCTGATCTGACCTCTCCCCAAGAATTGGGAAAGAAGGCAGACAAATGGGTCAGAACCAGGGTGAGGCAGAAAGTACAGAACCAAGGTGGTGACCCTAAGAAGCAAGATTCTAAAAACTCTGATAAGGGTGGGGAGATGGGTAAAGACCAGAAGTCTTCACAAGGCCCCCAAAAATCTTCTTCAGGTGGGGATTCACAGTCTAACAAGGGAAAAGGCCAAAAGAAACCATGGTGCAAAGTCTGTAAGCAAAAGACACACTGGACCAGTGATTGCACCAAGTCCAAAGACTCTATTCCAGCCCCCACCAATGCCCCTAAGGCACCTGTTCCCCCTAGTGCAGTTACAATTGGTGGTGGGAGTACACAGGCCAAGGGTTTAGTAGGGTTGACCCTGGGTAATGAGATGAGCTCTGGCCTGGTCAGAGAACTCACTCAGGCTGTCCTAGTCTATGATGGAGGCATGGATGTGACCTCCTCTGTGAGTCCCAGTAATCTGGGCAAGTACAGGCAACAGCCATTGATCAATGGAAAAGAGGCTTTGGCATTCAGGGACACAGGGGCAAGTGTCACCATGGTGACACAAGACCTTGTGGATCCTGGGCAGATTATACTTGGTGAGATGTACCAAGTGACCAATGCTAGCAATGTCAGAACAGACCATACTCTGGCAGTTGTTAACTTCTCCTGGGGAGGGGTAACTGGCCTTAAGAAGGTTGTGGTGAGTGCAGACCTACCAGTTGAATGCTTGCTTGGCAATGATCTTGAAACTTCAGCTTGGGCAGAAGTGGAGCTCAGGACCCATGCAGAAATGCTGGGGATCCCTGCAGATGTGTTTGCTGTGACCAGGTCACAGAGCAAAATGTCTAACACTGAACAGGCCTTGGATCCTGGAAAAATGGACCAAGTGCCATCCAAGAGGAGGAGTAGTAGGGTTAAGGCAGTGCCTTCCCCTTGGCTCAGAAGGAAGATCAGTCTCTTGAGGGGGATGATCTCAGTCCTGAGGAAGGAACTGTCCCAGAGGAGCTTGAGCCTGACCAGGTTGAGTTCTTGGGGACAGGGGGCCCTTCCAGGTCAGATCTGAGCCAGGAGCAGCAGAGCTGCCCCTCTCTTGAACCCCTCAGACAGCAAGCTGCTGCTGAGGCTGCTGGGAATGCTAGTGGTCCCCATAAAGTGTATTGGGATGATGGACTCTTGTACTCACAGTGTAGAGACCCCAAGCCTGGTGCCACCAGGAGGTTGGTTATACCTCTGATGTTCAGGGGCTTCCTATTGACCCTAGCCCATGACATTCCTTTAGCAGGTCACCTGGGCCAGAACAAGACTTGGGACAGAATTGTCCCTCACTTTCACTGGCCCCACATGTCTGAAGACACCAAGGAGTTTTGTCGCTCCTGTGTAACCTGCCAGGCCAGTGGCAAGGCAGGTGGTACTACAAAGGCCCCCCTGATACCACTACCTGTGGTGGGGGTTCCCTTTGAAAGAGTGGAGATTGACATTGTTGGTCCCATGGATCCCCAAACAGCATCTGGGCACAGGTTTATCCTGGTGGTAGTGGATCATGCCACCAGGTACCCAGAGGCTATTCCCCTTAGGACCACTACAGCACCTGTGGTGGCAAGGGCCCTCCTGGGAATTTTCTCAAGAGTGGGCTTCCCTAAGGAGGTTGTATCAGACAGGGGTGCAACCTTTATGTCTGGATACTTGAAAGCAATGTGGAAGGAGTGTGGAGTGACTTACAAGTTCACCACACCCTATCACCCACAATGCAATGGTTTAGTTGAAAGATTCAACAAAACCTTGAAGGGCATGATTAAAGGGCTCCCAGAGAAGCTTAGGCGAAGATGGGACATACTCTTGCCCTGCCTTTTATTTGCATACAGGGAGGTGCCTCAAAAGAGGGTTGGCTACAGCCCTTTTGAACTTTTGTTTGGTCACCCTGTCAGGGGTCCATTGTGCTTGGTGAAGGAAGGATGGGAGTTACCTCTCAAGCCCCCAAAGCAAGACATAGTGGACTACGTACTTGGTCTCCGCTCCAGGATGGCTAAATACATGAAAAAGGCAACTAAAAACCTTGAGGCTAGCCAGGAACTGCAAAAAGCCTGGCATGACCAAAGGCTGTACTGACTGTTTACCAGCCAGGACAGAAGGTGTGGGTGCTGGAGCCAGTGGCCCCAGCAGCTCTCCAAGACAAGTGGAGTGGACCCCATACCATTGTTGAACAGAAGGGTGAGGTTACCTATTTAGTAGACCTAGGAACACCCAGGAGTCCCCACAGGGTTCTCCATGTCAACAGATTGAAACCATATGTGGACAGGGCAGACATGGGCTTGCTCATGGCTGCTGATGAGGGACAGGAGGAAGAGAGTGACCCACTCCCTGACCTGCTCTCACAGAACCCTGATGATGGGTCAGTGGATGGTGTAGCCTTGGCAGACAGCCTCACTGCTCAGCAGCAAACTGATTGCAGACAAGTGCTCAATCAGTACAGACATATGTTCTCTCTGACTCCAAGTCAGACCACCTGGTGCACTCATGAAGTGGACACTGGGGACAGTCTGCCTATTAAAAATAAGATTTATAGGCAACCTGACCATGTCAGGGACTGTATCAGGACAGAAGTCCAGAAAATGGTGGATTTGGGAGTTATTGAACCCTCAGATAGCCCTTGGGCTAGTCCAGTGGTCCTTGTGCCAAAACCTCACACCAGTGGTGGGAAAAGAGAGATGAGGTTTTGTGTGGACTACAGGGGTCTCAATGCAGTCACTAGGACTGATGCCCATCCAATACCTAGGGCAGATGAGCTAATAGACACTTTGGCTTCAGCCAAGTATCTAAGCACATTTGACCTGACAGCTGGCTACTGGCAGATCAGGCTAGCTGATGATGCAAAGCCAAAAACAGCATTCTCAACCCCTAGTGGACATTATCAATTTGTGGTAATGCCCTTTGGTCTGAAGAATGCACCTGCCACTTTTCAGAGGTTGGTGAATACAGTCCTTACAGGTCTTTAGGCCTACAGTGCAGCATATCTAGATGATATTGCTGTCTTTAGCTCCACCTGGGAGGATCACCTGGTCCACCTCAGAAATGTTTTGGAGGCCCTGCAAAGGCAGGCCTCACTATCAAGGCCACTAAGTGCCAGATAGGGCAGAGTCAGGTTGTGTACCTGGGCCACCTTGTGGGTGGAGGCCAGGTTCAACCACTGCAGAGCAAAATCCAGACCATCATGGACTGGGTTGCTCCCACTATCCAGACTCAGGTGAGAGCCTTCTTAGGCCTGACTGGGTACTATAGGAGATTTGTCAAGGGGTATGGATCAATAGTGACACCCCTGAATGACTTAGCTTCCAAGAAAATGCCCAAAAAGGTTCAGTGGACAGCTAGCTGTCAAAAGGCATTTGATGACCTGAAGCAGGCCATGTGCACTGCTCCCATTCTCCAAAGTCCTGATTACTCCAAGAAGTTCATTGTCCAAACAGATGCATCTGAATTGGGGGTAGGGGCTGTACTGTCACAATTGAATGATGAAGGTCAGGATCAGCCAGTAGCTTTTATTAGCAGAAGGCTGACCCCTAGAGAGAAACGTTGGTCAGCCATAGAGAGGGAGGCCTTTGCTGTGGTTTGGGCTCTGAAGAAGTTGAGGCCATACTTGTTTGGTACTCACTTCCTTGTTCAAACAGACCACAAGCCCCTCCTATGGCTAAAACAAATGAAGGGTGAAAACCCCAAACTGCTTAGGTGGTCCATTTCCTTACAGGGGATGGACTTTACAGTGGAATATAGACATGGGAGTAACCATGCCAATGCAGATGGACTCTCTAGGTATTTCCACTTAGAACATGAAGACTCAACTGGTCAAGGTTAGTTTAATGTCCCTGCGTTTTGGGGGGGGGGTTGTGTAGGAGAGTAGGATCTGCTTCTCATGGGTACCCCCACTTTTTGCTGATGCTTCACTGTTTTTCGACTTTAGTCTGGCTGGGGCCCTGCTAATCAGAACCCCAGCCTATCTGCTTCCTCTCTAAAAAGGTTTCCATGTGCCTTAGGCACATCTCTGATTGGAATCTGGAGTGCCCTTATAAGTCCCTAGTATATGGTATACTATGTACCCAGGGCATAGGTACCTCAGAGGGCTACGAGGGGCTGCAGCATGTATTGTGCCACCCCTGGAAGGCCATCCAAAATGACACCACAGGTCTGCTACTGCAGCCTGGGTAAGGTGGTGCATGCAACCCTTACTGTGATATAGGTTACCTATATCACTAAATACATACACACATATAAACCTATAAGTCACTCCTATGGCAGGCCTTATCAATCCTGAAGGCAGAGTGCGTGGTTCCTATGTGAGAGGGTGCCCCTGCATGAGCAGGGCCCCTCTGCAGCGTTCGGAGACCCTTCTCTGATGCTGTTTGTAGTGCAGCCTGACCATATACTCTTAAGTGCATTATATCCTCGCGGTACAATGCTAACTTTGGACTGGCTGCACCAAAACATGTCGTGTTTGGTGTCAAACATCTTGGAATACTACCCCCCCCGCCAGTCCTGGTGGCGGGGGTAGCATTCCACCCTTCTAGAGGGAGAGACATGTACACACCGGGCTACATGGTAACTTCTTTCCAGAGCCCTGGCATCACAAAATGGATGCCGCTGCCACAGACACGGGTCTGGCCTCCTGCTGCTGACTGAAACTCCGGCAGGGGAGGCCTGGACAATAGGTTTCCTGTCCCAAGGAGGTGTAACCACCTCCCCAGACAGGATAATGTGTATTGGGGCTGGGCGGGAGCACCTTCTGGTGCTTTGAAGTCCTGCACTGGGGGCACATTTGGTGTCCCTGTGCATATGCCAGTTCAAACCGGTTGCAGGGGCTACCTGCCCCTGCTCTGGCGCGAAACTGGACAAAGGGAAATGGGTGTAACCACCCCTCTTCCCTGACCCTCCCATAGGTGGGTCCCCAGAGTATGTCCAACCCCTAACTTTGTATAAGTATGGGACCCCAGTCCTTAGGACTTTAGATTACCCTGGACGAAACTCTGACACTGAATCCTGGACCTTCGACGCTCTACCTGAAGATCAGAGGACTGAAGAATCTCCCTTGGGGTCAAGGAGTGACTCCCCTGCTTGGCAGGCACCTAAGAAGCAATTGTCCGGTCTGCATCACTGAAGCTCCCGCCAGACGCCGAAGTCTTTGCATCACCAGAGGTAGATTTACAGACTTCCCCGAGGCTGCCCTGAGTCCCCAGCAAAGCTGAGGCCCATAGCTGTCGTGGGTAATGTGGAACTGTGACCCCTGGACACCAAGTACTTTTGTAAGTGCATCCTCTTCCTGGTCTCCCACAAAGTTGTGCTTTGGGCTCCGAGTAGCCCTTGCCTCCAGCACCAACTGCACCGAAGATCCCTGGCCTCCACTCCATGAGTGTCCTGTGAGCCAGCTCCAAGTGCGTCCACTTGAGGCTCCTTTGCGGTCGCTAGTCCGTTAGCTAGTGGGCCCTCCCGAAGGCAACTCTTCTTCTGCTTGGGCTTTCCTGGTCGCTCCAGACGTGCCCTGACTTACCCTTGCTGGGTGAGTCCCTCAGACCTTGCTGGTCTGTACCACCGTCCTTCTTCTATTTCCATGAGACTTGCCGTTGCCAAGGCTTGTTGGGTCCAATCTGGTCGCCGACACCGCAGCAATTGACAGACGTTGTGGGATAGCTCGAATCCAGCTCCTGGTTGTCGTCGATGCCTCCTGGACCTCGTGGCTGAAGAGTCAAGATGACCATCAACCTACCTGAAGCACCCGGCATCTGTGGGCATCTGCTCATCGCCTTCCTGGTCACTAGCTAGTGATCCAGACTCTGTCCCCTCTGCTTTCAGGTTCTTAAGATCTTCGATCCACATTTGGATCCACCCGAACACTTTGCAGCAGATCGCCATTGAAAACGACGACGAAACCCGACCCCGAAAGACACCTATGCGCCCGGCTTCCCAGGGTGAGGTAACTCGAGTACTCCGGTGCTCCCGTGGGTATAGACTCTAGAACAACCTAGTTCTAAAGGGGGTTTGCTCCAAGTCCTCCTCTAAGTGTCCTTTTTCTTTAAAACTCCAACCGCAACATTCCCCATAGAAGTCAACGGCGGCTCGCGGCTGTGTTCTCACACTGCACGAGTCCCCCGTGGGTCCCCTGTGTCACTACCTTGGGTGGTTCCTTGAGGGCCAAGCACTTCTACAGGCTCTAGGCCTTGTGTCTAGCTCAGTCGTGGTTCTTATACCACTTTATTGGTATATGGTTTGGTACGCCCTTAGGGCTCAAACGTGTATTTGTGCTATTACTGTTGATAACTGACTTGTAACTTATGTACTTCGAACTCTAGCCTCATAAAGAGACTAGAGGGGTGTGTTTAAGACTAAATACATATATTTTATATATATACCTGGTGTGGTCCTCTTTCATTTGGTCACTCAAGAGATTATAGACTGGTAAAACAAGCTGCTTTACATTCCTTCAAGACTTAGCCTGAAGGCTGCTCTCTATAGCTACCACTAGGATAGCTTTCAATAAAGGTTGTCTTTAACCCCTTAACCGCGGCGCAAATACTCCCGCGGTGCGGGAGAATTAAAGAGCGGGCGGGGCTGCGACGGACAATGGACGTGCGCAGCACCAGGGAGGTAGTGCTTGCGTCGGCCATTGGCCGACGCAAGCACCTAACGGGTTAACCTATCTCCAATAAGGGGTTGTTTGGACTGGTGCAAGGTGCCCACTATAATTAGTGGACAGCATATACCAGGCCAACTTCTCACACAGTGCATTATTTTTCCCACAGTCTACTTAGGTAGACAGGATATCTGCATTTTATATGTGACATAGTATCTTATTTATTATTCATCTGCCTCTATGCAGTCAGGGTAGAATTTGAAAAGCATTTGGAGAAGTCCAGGGCCATTGGAATTAAAGTAAGATAATTGTCCATTACAGCCACCCCAGCTGCAGACTGAACAGAGTAGCAAAGTACTCAACACACTGGCTAGCATGCCCCTATTAATTTAGTACGACCACTTGTACTCCATAGTGCATAATGCCTTACTCATTAGTGAGAGGTCACTTATTTTTATTTTTCCACGCAAAGTGTCTGTTTAATTTGTTGCTAGGAAAGCCTTAAAAATAAAAAAATAAAATCACTCAGTTTTTTTTTAAATCTGGTGTTATTCTGCCTAAATTCTTTTAATCTGTTCACTGCTTTTTACGTTAGGCATGTGTGGGTAAAAAATGGCCCTGTGACTTTACTAATCACATCAAATTCCAATGGCCCTAGGGAACCAGCAATGTATTGTTATTGTCCCACAATTTAATTTTAAACAAGTGTTTGCACAGAGCATTGTTTACAATGTGTCTTTTTTCTTTTTGTTTTTTTCTCGATATAGCTACTCCTCTGGGTTCACCACCAACACGGACACGGCAGGATATAAAAACCCGGCTGCCGCAGCAGAGGCTGGAGATGATCCAGCAAGAATATCGTTGACTGGTGGCTCTGGAGGAGGAGGAAACATCTACCACTGCCCCGGACAGCAGTTCCTCCAGCCCGCCACAGCCTCCAGCCCCCTGGAAACATCACCACCAGCGCCGCTGCCAGCTTTCAGGGACCTTAACCACCAATGCTGGCACCCTGACACCTTCTTCTGAGCCCTTTTTAATTTTTTGGTTTTGATGGGAGGAATTTTGTTGTTGGTGGAGAGGGTGGGAAAGGGAGTTGGGACTGGTGTTTGGTTATTTAATTTTTCTTTGGACATTGGTTGGGGACAGCGTAAGTTGTTTGGTGAGAGGGGTGAGCCTGTAGTGGGTAGAAGGGGTGGGTTTCATTGTTCAAAAATATTAAAGGGTAATAAATAATTATTTTACTTTACTTATGCCTCAAATCTTTTTTTGGGGTGTTTTACTTTGCCCTGCTGCCTTTTAGTGCAGTCTATTTTTTAAATCTACTTAAAAAAGTGTATACCAATTAGTCATACAGTACCCTTGTCCTACCATCCTCTGCAACTATATTGACCACTGCCTATACCATCTACAACAACGCTCCATAGTTCTCTTACCTAAATAGATGACGCAAGGGGTGCAACCTTTCTCAGTCTTCCAACTTTCACAAGGTGCCGTCTTATGGTGGTGGGAGTAGTAGCAGGCTAGCACACAAAGAGAGAAGGAATCACAAGCGAGGTCTCACTCCCACCTAGGTGAACTCCAACTGTAGGATTAATCAAAGTATTATCCATCACAGGCAACTAGATTGAGTTAGTGGGTTATATTATTTATATCATAACTTTAGAAAGACTGAGATCAGATCTGATATGATAACTAGCAATAGTAACTTCTTCTGAGCAATGGGTAGCTAGTACTTAATTAAAACTAAATTCATGAAATCCTTGAGTCAGGAGAAGTGGAGTGAGAGTCAGGAGTGGACAAGGTTAAGCGTTTATGCTACACAGCACAAGGCCTTAATGATGATGCTGAAGAATGATGTTCTTCTATATCTAAAATATGGATCATTTTTATGCCTGGATGGGTAAATGTGGCCAGTGTGCGCTATTGCTTAGGTAATAGAAGGTTCTGCAGTGAGTTGGTTTCACTTTCACCGCATGTGTCCCACCAAGTGTGTGATCCATTTATGGTGTAAATTAAGTCACACCTCAATAAATTGCGCAGCCTGAGGAAAGAAGGTTAGGTGTTTGATGAATGGATGGGAATAAGGATTTGGGGAAAGGTGTGACAAAGATAAACACTACAAAATGACAATATTCATCTGGGTGATGAACAGCACATCATCATCAATCTGTTGTGGAAGGGAATGAAGGAATGTGTAGTATGACATCGTTCAGTTAAATGCATTGCAAACAGTCCTTCAGCTCCAGAGACCCAAGATATTATTATATATGTAAATGTTCTGTCATCTAGGTTTGAAAAATACAAATTATGGAGGAGTGAAGTGAACCCACACAGTTCTAAAAAAATGATTCTTAAATGAAAATTATACGGAGTATTCCTCTTAGAGTCATCATCATGTTTGTTTCCCTGAAGCTGACTGATAACTTCCTTCTTCTGGCTGTTGTTGAGGTAGTCCCACCCTGGAGTCCTTCCATCATCCTCCTGACTCTTAGTAATGAATCTGTCCAACTCCGTCTCAACTCCCAACCCAAACAAGAGAGATCGACCTGTAGTGCACTGCTGTTGATGATGAACAAAAAGAGCACATCAATCAATTTTTTGGTGTAGATTTGTGCTTGTTAACTAAACAGACTAGTCTGGTCTTTGAAGACTGTGAACCAGAAAACAAACGAGTGGGCCCAGCAGGCAAATCTCTCTATGGGGCCGATTACGATGTCGTTAGGAAAGGCTCCGGATGGGATTCTGTATTGCAGAATCCGATTTGGAACCCTTGTTTCCTATCGAATCGTACAGATTTCCCAATGACCGATTACGATGCCTGGAAACCGTTCGAGCAGTCCGAATTGGTTCCGAAAGGCATCCGGACAGTCCGAGTCTTTCAGAACCAATTCGTACAGCTCTATGGACATAGTTTCCGGACGAGGGATTACGATGACCGATTCGGACAGCCGTTCCGATTCAGTTTACCCAAGATGAAATGGCTGCCGGAATCAGTCTTTCGGGGCCCGTTGCGGGCCCCCCTTCATCCGGAGACATACGAATGTAGCCCGTGGGGGTACCAAAGGGACCCCTCTTCCCATCCATGCACAATGTTGCAGGCACCATGGGGTGCCTGCCACAGTGTGCAAGGTTTTCCCCAACCACCTCTTTTTTCAATGGGAGCCTATGTTCTTGTTTGGAACACAGGCTCCCATTGAAGTCACTGCGAGTCTGACCGAACGATGTTGGGAAGCATAGTAATCCGTCATTCAGACTCACAGGACCCGATTCGTTTAGAAACTATTCTGGAACCAATTCGTTTGGGACAGTTTCCTAACGACATCGTAATCGGGCCCAATGTGTCAAAGGGGAATGGCCAATCACCTTCAGGAAAAATAATCACTCATCAGGCCACAAACTTTGCAAATCATCATAATAAAACTTACAAATTATTGTTCAGCAGTCTCCCTCAATGTCTGCCACCACATGAATCATCACTCCCAATCACACAATAATTTATCACTCATTTGTGCAATATATTTACCCGTTCCTATCCAAGCATGGTGGTACACAATTGCCGATCATCTTTGATGCATGCAACACACATTGGGCAGTCTTGTATATCAAATATTCTGGGACAGTCCTGCTAAGGATGAAAAAAAGGATAGGCACGGGACGGAGGCAGGATTTATCTCTCCAATGTCCTTGAAGGGAATGGGGGAGAGTCTTCTGCACTACACACTGTCCCAATTCCAATTTGGCCATACATGTCCCTAAAATGATGGGGCTGCATAAGTCAGACAGACACAAACAAACAAAATATAAAATGTTCCCCTAGCTATATCCATTTTTTTTTTTTTGCAGAGCAGTTCGGCGATAAAGTTCTACGGTTGCCTGCTCAGTCAGGGAAGTAGCGCTCATCCTCAAACTCGGGTGGTTTGCCTAGATGATGGTCAGCTAACACACTATGACCTGAGTCTCACCGATCACCCTCATTCTCCACCTGTGGTATTTCAGGAATGGTCCGATTCAGTGGTATAAGGTTTTGGGTCATTTTGATCATGGTCAATCTCTCCACTTTTTGATTCGAGACACTGGTCCTTCTCACTGTGACGACTAAACCAGCTGCACTGAACACACACTCAGCAGACACACTGGCCATTGGACAGGCCAGCTACTTTAGTGCCAGCATGCTGGACTGTGGCCATTGACGCATCATCACATACCAATACACCAATGGGTTTAGATCCACATAGACCTCTCTTGGGCCATCCAGATATAATAGGAACATTCTCTCAATGTTCATTGGTGCTGCCACTTGTCAACCTTTTTTGCCTTTACCTCTGCACTGGATTTAAGCCCTGCCCTTTGCTACCAAGTCAATATAGAGGTCATGGACAATTCTTTTGTTCCTGTTGTTGCTGTCGGTGTTCTTGTTGCTGGTGTTGGCTGCTGTGAGACAACAGGACTGCCCTCTCTGGAAGTTAAAGGCAGCATCCCAGAACCTCTTTCTGTGAGTGGGACTCTATGTTCCAGCCATTTTTCTTCCAGGACTCTGGCTCGCCTAACAATCCCCGTCTTGTGTTCTGAAGCAAACCCTTCTGAAAAATGAATGAAAGTGGGCAGTTTTTGTTGTAACATGGATCCAGTATTGCGGCAGAGATGTACTCTTTGGATGCTTCGATGTCTCTTTGCAGCCTTGTATTCTCTGTCAAGCGAAGGATTAAGCTCTGAACCAAGGTATACTCATCTTCAATTTCATTGTTCCCAGCTGAAAACCTCTCAGACAAGCTTTTTAACTGGTCCTTTAGCAAATACAACAACAGGATAGCTTGGCCTTCATTCTGTCCTCCTTGCTGACTTCCCGAGAGAAAACCTCAAAAGGAAGTAGCATCTCTGTCAGGCATTTGACTAGTTTTCATTTAGCCATCCCAATGGTCATGCTCTTTACATCCCCTCCTCTTTGAATGACATACTCATTGATCGGTTTGTACTGGTCAAACAGATGTTGCAACATGTAATAGGCTGAGTTCCAACGTGTTGGCACCTCTTGTGTGAGGGCATTAACTGGTAGATTATGAGGATGCTGGATGATCCTTAACTGCTTCCTTGACCTGATCCTCACTGCCTACTCCAGCACGAATGGAACTCTTGGCATCATACTTGAGAAGGTAACTCTTCAGTGGGACTAAGCTGGACCCTGTATCCAACCCACACTCCATCATAATCGACCTGAACTGACTTTCCCCAGTCCAACATGTACAGAGGACCGCATATGGCGCTTAGTGCTTTTAGGCTCTATTTTTTCCTAAAACGTAAAAATGTCATATCTCCCATTCTAATGATCAGAATTATTAAAATGCACTCAATTTCTCTAAATTGGTTTAGAATTTTTATTATGTTGGTTTTTCACTTTATTACTGTTTGTGTGCTTCATTAAAACTTCACACTTGCCTATAAGTTAAGACTGACTGCTTTTGTGCTAAGCTACCAGAAGGTTAATTTAATGATTTTTGTAATTCATTATTAACAAGGATTGTGGTTGTTGCCTAAGTAGGGCTTCCACCTACCTCAAACAATAACTCAGTTTCTTACAGTTTGGTAAACAAGCAAAGGTATAGTGAGAAGTAACGGACAAAACGTTTTATATTCTATCAAGCATTTTGTCAATCAACCATAAAAACAAACACAAATAGGTATGATTTATTTTAAATAGAAATCAACAAATAGGTGAAAGTAGCAGATAAAACTTACAGTTCATGGAAGGAAAGGCAAGTAAAGCAGGCCTCAGGTACCTAAGGTCTGTAAAGGCTCGGGTAGGGGGTCTGCATGCTTCCTCCCCAATACTTATAGATTTAAAAAAGGGTGTTCTAGGTGCCCACCAGGACATCGAAAATAAAAGTAAGAAAAAAACAATTAATGATAAATGAGCGGCAGGAGCCATTTATTATTCATTGCTTTTTGAAAGAGCACCCCATAGTGCCCTACGAGGGCTCTTTAAACTTTTTTTTTAAGCTTGATGATGTCCCTAGAAAAGGCTGCGGCACCACTCTTGCCCTCACTATGCACTGGTAATTCCCATACTATATCACTCATGACATGCTCGATGACATCATTGATAACATCACTGCAACATCTGGAATTAAATCATTGATGACAACACTGTATATCTATAAAACAAACAATGTAAAATGTGCAATGAAAAGGCAAGAACTGTATTTACTGGCAGAAGAGGTTTTCATATTGCTTCGATTTTTAATATAGGGAATGTTAACTACAAAAACGACATGTCCTAGAATCCATCTGTCTAGTACATGCAAAAATGTGTGTGTGGATACAGAATACAATTTGGAATGGAGAAAGGCCAATATTTGGAGTTTACACCTTTCGAAACACAGTGGGTCTCAAATAAATATGATGACATAGGGCCTTATTATGCGTTTGCCGGTACGGGATTGGGACCACCCCGCTCCTGCACCGCCAAACCCATGTAAGAACCGCCCGCCAGATCAGTAGTTTTCTCCTGTCTGACGGGCATTTTTTTGGCCGTTCCCAGGGTGGTGTCTATGAAATAGGCACCGCAATGGGAACGTCAAAGGCGGTACCTGCACGGCATGGACTGCTGCAGTCCATGCCGTGCAGGTAGTGGTGTGCATGCACACAAGGGGCACATGTTGTTCCCCCTGTGTGGATCCAAATGGCGTCAGGCACCAGGAAGCCCTGTAGGGCCCCCTTTGTTTCCTCACCGCCCAGCCACCATGAAAGGTGTGGCAGTGAGGAAACTTGTAATATGCTTGGCAGGGCAGCAAGTATAGTACAGCCTCAGGACCACCAGGCAACTGCCAGGGAATGGAGGTTTCCTGGCAGTTATGGGCTCCCTTGCGGTTGTGGCGGTTGTGGTGGTCCCAGGGTGGCCCAACAGCCCTAGACGTAATAGACCGCCACCGTGAATCTGGCAGTCAGTGGACTTCCTGACCCATAATAAGGGCCTTAGGCATTGATGCCTAAAATGCTGTTGAAAGTTGTGAACATTTTTTGTAGAAGTTTTGCTTTATGGAATGTGTGCATGCTCTGAGTATGCATAGGTGCCTTTATGTCTTGTGTCCATTTGTGCACAGACTATACTAATCCAAATGTATTGGCTTATTCAATACTAGTTTTGATTCAATATAAATCTGCCAACCAGCTTTTGAAGTAAACCAAATACACAGAGGGTCAAATGGATTGATAATTTGACAGCTGGACGAGGGAAAGGTCTGAGGGCCAAAATGTGAACCTAAACACGACATCCCATTGGGTTGAAAGGGATCATAACATCTTGCTCTGCAGCAATTGATAGGTCTCTGCACCTGAACGTTTTGTCTACAAATACTGTTATGCTAAATCTTTTTTCTGGAACAATGCATGGGCAGAGTGAAAACAGCCCTTCCCTGAACCCTTCCATGCAGGCATTAGGATCTCTGTTTTGCTCTGTGCAGGCAAGGGTGTGTCAGATCAATACATTCTGAGATATTTCATTGGGTCCGTGATTAATTGTTAACCAAAAGTAAATGAACCTGAAGATTATGGAATGCATGTTTAAGCAAGCTTGGACATATTTGTGATTTCCAAAGTTTACATTTGTCTTGGAATCTGCTCAACTTAGATGTGTAACACCGATCTCTTTGCATAGGTTTTCACACTTAATTCATTGTGTGCAGATGTCCTTCATTTTTTCCTAATAGTTAATATCAAACATCATTGGTAAGAGGGCATAATCACATGGTGCATTGCACTGTAATCCTTTAAAGTGACAATTCCTCCAAACCCATGCACAGTTTCTGGGTTTGTTTATACAGAAAAGTGCAATTCATTTTAAGGTCTTAACAGAGATACTCAAACAGTCTTTTCCCCCTGACCTTGACTGGTAGGTCGCTCCCCCACCACACAGCTCCGTCTGTGTGCCCTGCTGCTGCCCCTGATTGTGCTCGTTTTTTTTCCTTTCTGTGCCCCCTTGCTGCCCCTGATTGTGCTCGTTTTTTCCTTTCTGTGCCCCCTTGCTGCCCCTGATTGTGCTCGTTTTTTTTTCCTTTCTGTGCCCCCTTGCTGCCCCTGATTGTGCTCGTTTTTCCTTTCTGTGCCCCCTTGCTGCCCCTGATTGTGCTCGTTTTTCCTTTCTGTGCCCCCTTGCTGCCCCTGATTGTGCTCGTTTTTCCTTTCTGTGCCCCCTTGCTGCCCCTGATTGTGCTCGTTTTCCTTTCTGTGCCCCCTTGCTGCCCCTGATTGTGCTCATTTTTTCCTTTCTGTGCCCCCTTGCTGCCCCTGATTGTGCTCGTTTTTCCTTTCTGTGCCCCCTTGCTGCCCCTGATTGTGCTCGTTTTTTTTCCTTTCTGTGCCCCTTTGCTGCCCCTGATTGTGCTCATTTTTTTCCTTTCTGTGCCCCCTTGATGCCCTGATTGTGCTCGTTTTCCCTTCTGTGCCTGTTTCCCGCCGCTGCGCCTGCGGCCCCGCCCCCTCACTGCCCATTCGCTGCCCCATTCCCTGCTCCTCCCTCCCACCTCCCCATTTATGGCGGCCGCTGCGTGGTGAAGAGAGCGACCCCTGACCTTGACTGGTAGGTTGCTCCCCCACCACACAGCTCCGTCTGTGTGCCCTGCTGCTGCCCCTGATTGTGCTCGTTTTTTTTCCTTTCTGTGCCCCCTTGCTGCCCCTGATTGTGCTCGTTTTTCCTTTCTGTGCCCCATTGCTGCCCCTGATTGTGCTCGTTTTCCTTTCTGTGCCCCCTTGCTGCCCCTGATTGTGCTCGTTTTTCCTTTCTGTGCCCCCTTGCTGCCCCTGATTGTGCTCGTTTTTCCTTTCTGTGCCCCCTTGCTGCCCCTGATTGTGCTCGTTTTTCCTTTCTGTGCCCCCTTGCTGCCCCTGATTGTGCTCATTTTTCCTTTCTGTGCCCCCTTGCTGCCCCTGATTGTGCTCGTTTTTCCTTTCTGTGCCCCCTTGCTGCCCCTGATTGTGCTCGTTTTTCCTTTCTGTGCCCCCTTGCTGCCCCTGATTGTGCTAGTTTTTTCCTTTCTGTGCCCCCTTGCTGCCCCTGATTGTGCTCGTTTTTCCTTTCTGTGCCCCCTTGCTGCCCCTGATTGTGCTCGTTTTTTTCCCTTTCTGTGCCCCCTTGCTGCCCCTGATTGTGCTAATTTTTTTTCCTTTCTGTGCCCCCTTGATGCCCTGATTGTGCTCGTTTTCCCTTCTGTGCCTGTTTCCCGCCGCTGCGCCTGCGGCCCCGCCCCTCACTGCCCATTCGCTGCCCCATTCCCTGCTCCTCCCTCCCACCTCCCCATTTATGCCGGCCGCTGCGTGGTGAAGAGAGCGACCCCTGACCTTGACTGGTAGGTCGCTCCCCACCACACAGCTCCGTCTGTGTGCCCTGCTGCTGCCCCTGATTGTGCTCGTTTTTTTCCTTTCTGTGCCCCCTTGCTGCCCCTGATTGTGCTCGTTTTTCCTTTCTGTGCCCCCTTGCTGCCCCTGATTGTGCTCGTTTTTCCTTTCTGTGCCCCCTTGCTGCCCCTGATTGTGCTCGTTTATCCTTTCTGTGCCCCCTTGCTGCCCCTGATTGTGCTCGTTTTTCCTTTCTGTGCCCCCCTGCTGCCCCTGATTGTGCTCGTTTTTTCCTTTCTGTGCCCCCTTGCTGCCCCTGATTGTGCTCGTTTTTCCTTTCTGTGCCCCCTTGCTGCCCCTGATTGTGCTCGTTTTTTCCTTTCTCTGCCCCCTTGCTGCCCCTGATTGTGCTCGTTTTTCCTTTCTGTGCCCCCTTGCTGCCCCTGATTGTGCTCGTTTTTTTTCCTTTCTGTGCCCCCTTGCTGCCCCTGATTGTGCTCATTTATTTTTCCTTTCTGTGCCCCCTTGATGCCCTGATTGTGCTCGTTTTCCCTTCTGTGCCTGTTTCCCGCCACTGCGCCCCTGCGGCCCCGCCCCCTCACTGCCCATTCGCTGCCCCATTCCCTGCTCCTCCCTCCCACCTCCCCATTTATGGCGGCCGCTGTGCGGCCGCGCCACTGGCGCGCCGAAGGCGCGCCTAAGGCAAGCCCGTCTGCGCCCGTCCGCGCCGTGACCGCGCCCAGCGCCAGACCCCCTGGTCCGGGCATCCCCCGCGCCCGCCACATCAACAGACGCCGATACGACGCCAGCACCCTCCACGCACTCAACCCCGGAAAAGATCACGCCTGCTACCAGGCCACCCCGAAGCGCACCCAAGGGCCCTTCACCTGCCGGAACTGCAGCTTCGCCAGCACCCGCCCCGCCAAACCACCGCCCAGGAAAGAACCCAACTACCTCAGATGCATCCTCCTCAACACCCGCTCCGCCCGCAAACACGCCATCGAACTCTGGGACCTTCTCGACTCAACCTCCCCAGACGTCGCATTCCTGACGGAGACCTGGCTGAATCCCGCTTCAGCCCCCGACATCGCCATTGCCATCCCGGACGGATACAAGATCACCCGCAGGGACCGCACCAACGGAGTCGGAGGAGGCATCGCCATCGTCCACAGGAACACCCTCAGAGTCTCAACCAACACCGACGACACCCTCAGCACCGCCGAACACATGCACTTCCAGATCCACACCGATCCCAACACCACCCTCAGAGGAACCCTCATCTACAGACCCCCGGACCCCGACCACAGTTCAGCGATTCCATCGCTGACTCCGTCAGCACACACGCCATCGCCTCCACGGACTACATCCTCCTCGGGGACCTGAACTTCCACCTCGAGAACAACAAGGACACCAACTCCACCACCCTGATCGACAACCTCGCCACCCTCGGACTCAGACAGCTCGTGACTACACCCACCCACGCCGCCGGCCACACGCTAGACTCCATCTTTTCCGCAAGCCCACACGTCTCCTTCAACCACACCTCCGAACCCCACTGGACTGACCACCACTGCATCCACTTCACCTACAGGAAGCCCACCACGCACCACCGCACCGAACAAATGCCTCGTCGCTGCTGGAGCAGAGTCACGGAAGACCAGCTAACCACAACCCTCGCCCTGAGCCCACCCGCCGAACCCTCCGACCCCGACACCGCCGCCCGCAACCTCAGACAGTGGATCGACGACTGCGCCAACACCCTCGCCCCGCTCAAGAATCCGCCCAACAGCCACACCAGCAAGAAAGCCACCTGGTTCACCGAAGACCTCCAGGCCTCCAAACGAACATGCCGAAAACTGGAGAAGATCTGGCTCCACGAACGGACAGCGGACAGCTACGCCGCCCACAAGAGCGCCACCCGCAGTCACCATCACCTCATCAGATCCGCCAAAGGGCCTCACTCAAAGACCGCCTAGACAACAACGCACACAACAGCAAAGAGCTCTTCAACATCGTGAAGGAACTCTCCAACCCCAGCTCCAACACCAACGACATCCAGCCATCGCGAGACCTGTGCGACTCACTGGCCACCTTCTTCCACCGCAAAATCGCCGACATCCACGACAGCTTCAACACCACGACCGCCCCGGCAACCACGGAGACCACTGCCCCCACAACCACCAACCGCCTGCTCTCCTGGACCAACATCAATGACGAGGACACCAGCGAGATCATGAACACCATCCACTCCGGTTCACCGCTAGACCCGTGCCCTCACCACATCTTCAACAAAGTCAGTACAGCCATCGCGCCCCATCTCCGGAAAATAATCAACAACTCCTTCAAGACAGCAATCTTCCCGGAAAGCTGGAAGCACGCCGAGATCACCGCCTTACTCAAGAAACCCAAGGCAGACCCCAAGGACCTCAAGAACTTCCGACCCATCTCTCTGCTCCCGTTCCCCGCGAAGGTCACCGAGAAAATCGTCAACAAACAACTGACCCGCTACCTCGAGGAGAACAACATCCTGGACCCTTCCCAGTCCGGCTTCCGCAGCAACCACAGCACCGAAACCGCCCTCATCGCCGCCACCGATGACATCAGGACCCTGCTAGACAACGGAGAAACAGCAGCCCTCATCCACCTGGACCTATCAGCCGCCTTCGACACGGTCTGCCACCACACACTACGAACACGCCTTCACGACGCCGGGATCCAAGAGAAGGCCCTGGACTGGACCACATCCTTCCTTTCCGGCAGAACACAAAGCATCCGCCTCGCCCCCTTCCGATCCAAGGCCACCAAGATCATCTGCGGCGTACCCCAAGGCTCCTCCCTCAGCCCAACGCTGTTCAACATCTACATGGCACCCCTCGCCCACGTCGCCCGACAGCACAACCTCAACATCATCTCCTACGCCGACGACACCCAGCTGATCCTCTCCCTCACCAAAGACCCTCACACGCCAAAGCCCACCTCCACGAAGGAATGAAGGCCGTCGCCGAATGGATGAGGACCAGCCGCCTGAAGCTGAACTCGGACAAGACGGAGGTCCTCATCCTTGGTTCCAACCCTTCAGCCTGGGACGACTCCTGGTGGCCAACATCACTGGGAACAGCCCCGCCACCCACCGACCACGTACGCAACCTAGGGGTCATCCTCGACCCCACCCTCTCCATGACTAAGCAGGTCAACGCCATTTCCTCATCCTGCTTCAACATCCTCCGAATGCTCCGCAGGATCTTCAAGTGGATCCCCACCGAAACAAGAAAAACAGTCACCCAGGCCCTCGTCACCAGCAGGCTGGACTACGGAAACGCCCTCTACGCAGGAACGATGGCTAAGCTCCTGAGACGGCTGCAACGCATCCAGAACGCCTCTGCACGTCTTATCCTCGACATCCCCCGACGCAGCCACATCACACCCCACCTGAGAGACCTGCACTGGCTCCCTGTCAACAAGAGGATAACCTTCAAGCTCCTCACCCACGCACACAAAGCACTCCACAACTCCGGACCAGCCTACCTCAACAGACGACTCAGCTTCTACACCCCCACCCGCCAGCTCCGCTCGACCAGCCTCGCCCTCACCACAGTCCCCCGCATCCGGAAAACGACCGCCGGCGGCAGATCCTTCTCCCACCTCGCCGCCAAGACCTGGAACACCCTCCCCACCAACCTCCGACAGACCCAAGACCTACTGGCCTTCAGAAGACTCCTCAAGACCTGGCTCTTCGATCAGTAGCAGCACCACCCCCCTCTTCCCCCAGCGCCTTGAGACCCTTGCGGGTATGTAGTGCGCTTTATAAGTGACATGATTGATTGATTGATTGATTTTCAAGAGATTTTCATGATCAACAGTATCATAGACTAAAGAGATGGAGAAGAGAATCAATGCAGCCTGCTAACCTCCAATAACAAACTAGTCCATAATGGAGCATCACTCCTTGCCAGCATGGTATGTCTATGACAACATAGACATAAAAAATTGTATTTGTGCTCACTGTTTTACTACTAGCTGGCTTCAATTGACCCATGGACTTATAAGGAATCTCAATCATGAATAGACAAAATAACCCTTTAATAAAGTCTCACTCCAAGTCAGTGCCAAAGAGTGCCCTGCATTGTTGGCCATAATGTCCCTATTGAAATTAATTAAATCTCATGGCCAGATTCTGATTAAGTTCTGTATGTATGTTTTTAAGAGAATTGTTTGCATGTCTTCTATCACTGCGGTTCACTCTTTTTTTTGGACAGCAGCACAGAAGAGCCACGGTCACAACCTACAAAGCAATGGCTCCCCTGGTTGGCAATTACTACTGCCAAGTAGCCTGGAGGCTGTCCTGCACAGCATAGAAAAACATCCATTATCCAAGGTGCCCACGACTCACATAATGGCCAATAACTCCAGGGTGACTATTAATCATATGAGAGCCAACCAAAGTAAGGTGACTGCAGTAAATAGAGCAGTAGAGATGGCTACAGTTCAAATTGGTGGGTCCACAGTTTGATTCAGCTTAGTGACAACAAGTAGATTAACTACACTACGACTATCAGAGCTTAATTGGAACTCTGCTTTGAGTCTTAGCAACAATTTAACAGTGTAACAGGTTGTCCTGTTACTCCTTGTTCAGGATTCAGGCAACTACCTTTTCATCTCTGTGTGTTTAATTAACCATTGTGGTTTTGTTCTGGTTGTTGGTTCAGGACTTGTGCCTATTTATAGAGAAATGCTGTAATCCTTCCTATCACCGCTTAAATGCCAGGACTTTGTGGGTATCCTAGGCTGCCTCCCAATATTTTCCCAAGGTGGTATTTGATGGTCTTGGAAAACATTATGAGAGGGTGGATATTGCTGGAATCAGGATCTATGTTGAAACTGTTCCTGTGTCATGATACACATCTGAGTTAAATGCATGCACTTTAGAAAGAATCGCCATACAGATGCAGATAGCTGTAATCTTTGTAAACACATACATTCATGATAAAGCACCTGGTACCGTTCAATTAAAGGTTTACATTGCCTGCCTTACTGCCTGCCTTCCTGCCTGTCTCCCTCCCTCCCTCCCTCCTTCCTTCCTTCCTTCCTTCTCTTCCTTCCTTCCTTCCTTCCCCCCTTCCTCCTTTCCTTGCCTTCTTCCCTCTCTCTCCTGAACAATGCAATTCCTTTTAAGCCAAATGCAACTAACTTGAATTGAATGATTGTTACTCCAAGCCCAGGTGAGTGGATTTTTGGGAGTCAATGGTCTATGTGCATCTTTAATTGGAGCATGACAACACAAAGACTACAGTAATATTTACAAAGCTACACAAGGGGCATTTTATGCCTCTTTACATGGCTTTGTAAAGAAATGTAACACGACAGCAGCTTGCACTGTGTTATCTTACATTTCAAGTTGGGTTCCATGGATGGAGCATGGGTGTTACAATGCATGCACGTTTGGATTTTTGTGCACTCCTAGATTTTCTAAAGTTGGTCAATCTGAGAATCCGTCCAAATGCTACACCTTCCTCAGTGAGGCAGGCACCCTTGCACTATGGTGCGAAGGCCCTGTGTTAGTGCTAGGCAGCACACGGGGCACCAGCGCAAGGAGAATATGAAGCATTTGTGCTTTCTCCCTTCCACGCAAAATAGAGCAGAAAGTACTCTTGCTGCACTCTGTTGCGTGAAATAATAATAAAATAATAATAAATATGCCCCCAAATGCATAACAGAGCCCTCTGTAGCCTTAGGGATGCTGTAGGCCTCACACCCAACCGTAACCCCTTGCTCATCCCATAGGCCTTTTGAAATCTTTTTTTATGAGATCGTCCTTCATGAAATTTTAGAGGGTACTTCACAAACCTTTGCAGCAGTTACTATAGTTTTGCCTTACACAATTGTACCTCACATTTCAGAAGGACCACTCGACATTTTAGAGCGTATCACCTTGCTTATCTGAGTGCACAGGACTTGGACTCAAGAAAAGATAGTACTGTACTGAGACCAACAGTTATTTTTTTAAGTCAGCAACGCAGCAACGGGGAGGCAGTGGGCAATGAAGTAGCAATGGGAAAATTGTAGGTTACTTCGTCAGTGGTGGAAAAGTCCACTGGGCAACCATGTGATTTCTACTGAATCCATTTGTACCATATGAATGTTTAGACACTGGCCTCTCTGCGCGCAGTTATAAAAGGAAATTCTGCTGTTCAGGAAACGCATCCATCTGAAATTAAAAAATGCCATTGCCCATGAATAGCAGTTTAAAAATAAAACTGAAAAGAGAATTTTCTCGATAGCAATTTACTAGATGTTCAAAAACTCGCTAGACCGCAAGTGACTCAAAGAGCAACAGTTTGGAACTGGTCAACTGGAAATTCCACCATGCTTGTGCTACGTCTGTCGTCTGTTTTAATGTACATGTATTTTTATTTAACACGTGTTTTCTATCGGGCAATGCATTGACTACATATAGGCAACGGAGGATGTGCCATTTCATAGAGGACGTATGTCTTTTCTCTTGCTTCGCCCCCAACAATGCCCTAAACTCTAGCTCACACTACACTGAGGGTGGGACATTCCCATTTCCTGCTTTAAATACAATCCGTCACTTTAAAGAAGTAAACGGGTTGCTGATACTCCTAGAAGCATGCAGGCATTTTATCTTAAACGGAAATCCGACTGTGGTATGCCCCCGTCTTCATTTCGAGTGGTGCATTCCATCCGCGTGCCATGTGCCTTTCGACAGCGTCCTGTGCTCATTCATTCGAAGAGGGGGATGCTGACAAACGCCTGGTCACCAGAGCCTGTGTACAGACCCCACCAGCCCCCGTTCCTTCCCCAGAGTTCAGCTCTCTGTCAATGCTATAGCGTGCTTAAGTACTACAGGAATGCTAACATCCCAGATCTGAGAGAGTTAATTTGGTCGAAATGCACTCTAGCAATGTTTATGTTTCAGATAAAGGACCTACAATGTCGCTGCTTGCCCTTTTGACCTCCATTTCCTTGTTCATGAGCTGCTTGGCGAAAGTGATACTCAATTCCAAATCTTGACTTTTCCGAGCTCGCAGAGTGGAATAGGATTTCATTTTAGCATTATTTCGGCTATAAACATCTTGTTAACGTTCGTACCTCGGAGATATCTTTGAGAAAAATTATTAGGCGTGTTCTGTCAGACACCAGCTTGTCCGCTAGCACACTTACAGCATGACATGACGTTTCTTACTTTTTGAGGTGATTTAGTTCTTATGTTGTGTATAGTCTTGAGGAGTGAGCACATCCAAAGGATGAAAGGTTTAAACAACAGCTTGAAAACAGGTTTGTTTTATTCAAGTAATAACTTTAACAAGCCACTGCTGTGCGTTTTTGAAACCCTGTGTTCATCTTTGGCAAAAATGAATAAACATCGGTTAGGTTGGCAGTCCTAGTTAGTGCTTCTTGTAGTGGATGCAAATGGGGGAAAGAAGGCCTCAGAATCCGCACAGACAAATAAGTGTTGCTTTTTTTTGTTACAAAAAACAAGACACATCTCTATAAAAATAATGCTTGTGACTGTAACAGATCTAGTCTGGGTGCTCACACATCAATTGTAAATGTGTTTAATTTGCAGGTTTCTTACAATGGACCCTAGAAATATCTATCAAAAATAGTTTTCCCGTTCTTTTTTCAAATCAAAACCCGTCCTGATGGTCAGGGCCAGAATGACATGACATGAAATCGGGCTAACACGGAAGAGTCTTTAGTGGTGCAACCCTTTGCACCCAGTGCCGGATTAAACCCTGTGGAGGCTCCTAGGCAGTCGAAATTTCGGCCCCTTACTGGATGTGAATAAAGAAGCTCCGCTATCTTACCAGCTGTCGTCTTCCTTTCACCCCCCCTCGCAAATTATCTCCTAATACGTTTTTAGTTTTACCAACCAACAATTTTAATAAACCAATTTTATTACACAAAACTAAATATTAACAATTATTAATGTTATTAAACAAAAAATAATTGGAAACAATTAAAAAAACTTGATTGTAATTTTCTTTCAAGATCAAATCAATATTATTTTGATCCGTCATCGTGGCCTAACTGCAGGAAATGACCCATGAATATGGAGGTGGCAGAGGCCTGAGAGGAGGAATGTGAAAAATTGTCATGTCAATCGTGTTTTATATTCAGCGCACTGTGGAAAGTTAAAATAATTATATCAATGGCCTTTGCACAGTGAGGGGCTCATTTAGATGTTGGTGAGACAGGAGCACTAACATAAATTGGTGGTGATCTTGGATTGCCAAACTCATGGTTCCAGGCCCCTTTTAAAGGTGAGGACAATATAGTGTTAAAAACTGCAGAGTCAGCTGATCCTTGACCTGACAGGCCATCTTCCGCCAGGCCCCCATGAAACAATGATAGGTGGCCCACTCTGTTTAGGGCAGTGCAACAGTCCCTCATTTTCCCTTCCTGGCCTGACATGCCAAGAAACATTTACAATGACACCTATGTGTAGGAATACAATGTTCCAATTTGTCAGGGCAACTGCTTTTTCTGAGTTAATAAAACAAGCTCCTGCTGTGGTAGTTTGTTTCAGTAAATCTTAAAAGTATGCTGAGCTGGGCTAAAAAAATGACACCTTGCTCGGCACTAGTTGCATCTTCCATGCAATGACATCCCTGATAGGCAGGTGGAGATCTCAAAATATGGTGGACGGTCCTTGCCAGGGAAGCAAATTAAGTCATTGAAATGGAATTTCAAATACTCAATGTGGAAATGAGCATAGCAGCCAAGCTGTCTATACGACAAAGGTGGAAACTGAAGCAATACGGTTTCTTATGTAAAAAGCAATCAGAGAACAAGCATGTCAACAGAGGCTTTAATACTAAGGTCCTTATTATAACTTTGGTGGTGTGGGAGTGGGGCCACCACGCTGCTGCTCTGCTCCCCCACCGACCAAAGCCAAAACAGACGGTGTGCCAGATTATGACTTTTTAAGTCACTGGCATGGCTGCTTTGGTGTTCCCAAGGCGGTGTCCTTATATTAAGCACCACAATGGGAACGTCAAAGCATGTTCCTGCATGGACCGAAATGCACAGTGTTGTGCATTTCGTTCCATGCAGGAACATGGGGGTGCATGCAGATCAGGGGGTACACCATGTGCCCGCATGCATGCACCTCATGGTGCAGAGGCACCAGGGGGCCCTGTAGGACCCCTTTGTTTTCTCACCACCACACTTTTCATGGCAGTCGCACAGTCATGAAAAGTGTGGCAGTGAGGAAACTCGTAATATGCTTGGCGAGCCGCAGCGGCCCCACCAAGCATATTGCGGCCTCAAGACCGCCGCACCGCCCTCAGGGATCTCTGATCCCTGGCGGTTGCGGTGGTCCCAGGGTGGTCTGTGGACCGCCAGACTCTTAATAAGCCCCTAAACAAGGTGGAATTGGGCATAGTACTGGTACTTTACAAGGAGTGCAGAAAGAGCACTCTGCAAGGGAGCTTTACATTCTAAGGAGAATAAGACTGTACAGATTTACCATTCAGGCATGTTTGCTATATGTCATCTTAGATATTGCCATGATTTTAGTATCCACTTTGACTCATCAAAATATGATCATACTTTCAAAATATGATTTATTTGGGGAAAACATGTTGGAGTCATAATGGTTTGTGTCCAAACTCCAACCAAATATATTTGGAAATATTTAATTGTAAGAATTTCTAATTTCTTACAAACCATTTTTACAAATACCAATTTACCGTTTCAGAAATAAAAAGGGAATAAGAAAAAACATGTCCTTTTTCTGAAAGAAAAGACGTAATTCATTGGTAACTCACTCATAGTCTGTTAAAGAAATTTAGTTAAGAATGAGAAACTTGAAATCTGTCAAAATTATTCAAATCAGAATAATCCAGTGAGCATTTCTTCAGAAGAGGCATGATTGCCGTTGATCTTAAAATCCCATGAACCGACACAAGAGAGTATGGGCCAGATGTACAAAGCATTTTTATAATCACAAATGGCCCAATTTGCAGAATCGGGCCGTTTGCTACAGCAAAAATGTTTTTTATATGTACAAAAGGCAAAATGTGATTCAGTAACTTGTTATCGAATCGCAATTTGCATTTGTAATTCGGTATTTGGAAGGGGTGTGTTTGGGCGTCCCTTCCAAATACTGAATCACAGTGGTATGTATGTATTACTGTTTTGTGACCTAATTCTGGTCGCAAAACTGTGATACTTTACCACCAGTTTAAAAGTGGTGGCAACACATTCGCAAATGGGAAGGGCTCCCCTCAGGATCCCTTGCCCCTAGAGAATGTTAAAAAATATTTGTTTAAGAGCAGGAAGAGGTCCAAAGGACCACTGCCTTCTCTTACAAAATGAAACTTAAATGTTTAATTAACTTTTTTTAAATGCATCCCCTTTTCCATTAATGAAAACGTGCTGTATTTAAAAAAATAAATAAAAAGATTGCTTTAGTAAAAAGCAATCACAGACATGGTGCTCCGCTGACCCCAGCAGGCCATCATTCCTGTGATGGCAGCGATTCCTAATGGGTTCTCAAATTGCGACTTACCTCATTAATATTAATGAGCTAGAAGGATTTGTGAACTACTAGGAATCGTTATTTGGGAATACAAACATTCATACATTAGGAATACCGATTTCTTAATTGCGATTCAGAGATAATCACAATTAGGAAATCAGTATTCCTAATGTTTGTACATCTGGCCCTTTGTTCCTATTATGGATGAGATCTTGAAACCTACAGAAGAATAAAAGTGATAAATAAGGATTATGAGGAACATCTTAATTCACATTAAAGGATTCATATGTAATAAAAGTAATACTGTTCCATATCTGTGCTATGTAGTGGAATAAACTAATTGTATAAGATTCAATATTTTCAGGGATTTGTGCACAGGGGAAAACCTAACTATAAGCACCCCAAATTATTACCTTAATAACTCTCCTACGGGTTGATAAATCAGAGATGGTATTAAATCTCAATTTCATGAACCAATCTGTCTCAGAGATAAGGCATCTCACAGCATATCAGAATACAGTCAAATAAGTAAGGGACCACTGAATGATTGAGTTCTAAATCATGAATATAATGTAAACGATTTGTTAAAACAATTCCAATGGTATGGTACAGAAATCATAAATGCAAATGTATGAAGTCAATGCCATGAAGGCTTCTCCGAATAGGGAGTTACAGAATAATGTGCAAATCAGTAAAATGTAATGTCCCAAGTGAGCAGCAAAATCATTCAGAAATCGGGCAGCATCCCAAATAGCACTGGAAATACTTCACAAAAGTTCTGGCCCACCCCCAATATCTGGGATTTATATACAATTTGTTCTCATTGGAAATCATTAGTTCTGCATAATTATCATGGTGTGAGCAGAAGAATTATATTCTGAGCAGATCAGAGCACAGCTATATAAAACATCATATTGCCTTATCATCTAAGCACTAGCCCACTACACGAATATTGATTCGGCCCACCCTATGCTAATGCCATCCAGAAATGACAGGACAAATTACTTACATGAACCACAGCAAATTATTTTGAATAAGTAGGGTACACTGAACTAGCGGAAGGTCCTTGGAAAAAGAAACATTATTTTGACCATGCTGGGAAGTTTTCATCAAGAATGGCAGGAGCAAAGCCAATGGAAATAAACATTACTCTGCTTGACTGTGTGCTACAGAACAGTATACATGCAAGAGGAGACATCCGTTTTGTACAAGATTGTGTCTTGGCCTAAACTGAGGTCTAGTTAACAAGAGCCAGGAAAACACACGTTAACAAGACATAGGGAATTTATTTCAAATGCAGTAGCACCATGTCAGTGTACATATGTAAATTTTAAAGCAAATCCGCATTCTGCACATTATTCATAGAGCACAAAAATCAGAAATGCATAAATTTCCACCAGGGGTGTGTGTATGTTGTAGAAGATTTTCCTTAGTAAGTTTTATGAAATTCATGAAGGTCCAAATGTTCAAAACAAAGATATGTTGCCTCCATAGCTTTTTTTGTGGATAATACTCAAGAAGATAGACTTTTAGTTGGCAAAGTTTTTTACAAAAATTATTTTGTGGGACAAGTTTTCAACATAAGCATATTATGCAACAATTTTCACCTGCAAGTACTTTGCAAAGGTGAGAAATCCATAAGTTCAAGAAGTTTCCATGTTTGAAAATCCTTAACCTCATTATTTTTATTTAGCTTATTCCCTTAGTCAGGTTTGTTTGAATGCCTAATGAGCCTATCTTTGTCAGAGAGGTTCACAAATTGGTTTAATTATGTCAGGGCCAAGGTTACATACATAAGACATAATCATATTGGATAGGCGAGGATGTTTACGTTTATTTCCCAATTAATTGGACTAATATGTTAGATGGATTTTTTTCTATAAATTTTTAACTTGTTTGACTTACAAGCTTCGAAGATTTCCTATATTTGCTACCCTACATTACTATTTTAGGAAGAGAGCAGGGACTAGCATACTTTAAGCATAGGAAATGAGCGAATGGTGAATTTGCTCTGATTTCATTAGTGGTGTTCCTAATAACCACAATGGTAGTACTAATTTTGCTCTTTACCACAGAGAAAGAATCAAACACTAACACTATTTCCACTTTCCTCTACTTTGCCATGGGTAAGCAAAATTGAATGTAGTGAAAGTTGTGTTGGCAAAAAGACCTTATGGAATGAGCCTTGGTTGAAAGAAATCAATATTTTGTTGTTTGAAAGGGAAAGCACTCTGTACTTTCATCAATATATCCCTTAAATTATTGGTAATTCCATTAGTAATTTTAATCTTTAGAGAAGTGCAACAAAGGGGATGAATAAACTGCCTAGTAGGGCATTACTCTTGCGCTGGTCTCCCTCAATAAATGTTTCCCAAAGTGTGTAAACATGGCCTTGTGTCCCTTTTCCATGAGACTGATGAGCTCACTAATGGCAAATGTTATAGCATTCAGGATCTGTGTGACCTAATCTTCAACCAGATATTAAATCTGATGATGTTGAACAGCCCTGATGTCACAAGGCTACTGTCTGCGGTGGGAGAATGGGAACTAAGCCTCCTTCCACTGTACTACCAGCTCACCAAAACTATCCTTCACTTTACCAATAGCTGTGGTTGGCGCTTTGAGGGTTTCAAGAAAGGCAGCATGTCTAGTCTCCAAATCAGCAGTCTTACCCTATCTGCTCAATAGCTGCAGCTGTGATCGCTACATGCTGACTAGTTGCTTGATCAGCCCCAGGAGACTCTTTGGAGGCAGGTCTCTATGTCTCTACATCTGCCCCATCCTTGTGATAGGCACAAGGTGGCCCTTTATCTCCTTCTTGTATGTCCCCTTCATGCTTCCTGGCCTCTAAAGCAGGTGCAAGGGTGACAGAGGAAGGAGAACTTTCCATTGTGATGGAAAGTGCAACTCCTGGGGTGATGATGGCACTGTTAGTAGCAGTGGCAAGAGTAGCTGGAGCAGCAACCAGTGTGATGCTGGCATCGCTGATGGCAGAGGCAACTATCATAGAGGGAGGAGCAGCTGGAGAGATAGTGGAACTGGTGGTAGCAGGGCTGTGGCCCCAGAGGTAGCAGGAACTGGGTTCATGGAGGCAGTGGTGGTAACTGCAGCTGAAGGAACCAGTGACCATATTCTGATAATCCATGCTGGTGTCAGGGACTGGCTGTTAGATGGCTCATCACCCTTCTCCAGGTTCAGTAACATCCCACTTTGCTCTGTAGTAAAACAGGGACTTTTACACTAGGGTCTGGTGTTCATCTTGGACAGCTTATGCTTAAATCAATATTGACACTCGAGCATCCAGGCAGTAACTTTATCCCTGCAACCCGTGGTACCCACCAAGCAGTATTTTAATATAATAACCTGGATCCTGCCCTTTCCCAGAATTTCTTATCAAGAACTCCCTCTTAGTGAGATTGAGTGCACCCTAGGAGTATCATGTTATCTGGGTGGGATGAGGTTGCCTATGATGAAGCATGCCACAAAAGTGTGGGTGAGGCTTTCTCATCCATTATGTACTGCATAGTTTATATCACCAGGTTATTGCTGGATTGTTGAGGTTTATTATTGCCCTTACGATCTCCTCCCTTCGTGCCAGTGTAATTCAAGTTCAGGTCCACTACAATTGACCAGGTTCTCATGATGGTGTATAGCAAGTAGATCTCTTACCCTTTGCTCGAGATCATTTATTTTAAATCTTGCAGTACTTTACATTGCGGGTTTGACAGGGCAGCATATTCAGCTTATTATGGATTTCCTGCCTTACATGTCTTTAGTTAAAACCCACAACCTAAGGAAAGTTATAACTCAAATGGCCACCGCAATCTGCAGCAAATGTGAGAATTCAGGGACTGCTGGGAAATGTAGTTTGTCATTGGAGCACTGTTGTATAGTGTGTCTTCCAAATATGTGAAGCTTTACACCAGTAAAGCCAGCAGTCTGTGAACACTGCCAGCCTTGCCTTCTATAAAATGGACCAAGTGCAATTGAATATTATGCCCCCATGCATGTCATGTAATAAGTGGTAAGGTAGACTCCTAACATGCTTCCTGACAGATAGATATATTGCCTTGCATGGGTCAAGGTTTTCATTTTGACCATAGTCACTTTTTGGTTTTAAAAATTTTCCAGTGGATCAAGAGATGCAAGCTGTGGAAGAGTAGGGCTCCACAAGTGTGGGAGCCCACTGAACCTGTTTTCAGCACAGCAAAAAGCTTTGAATGGCACAAAACATGTTTTTTATCCACTTTCAGTGCATCCTCTTTGGATAAACCTCAGAATCTTTTCCTGGCCTTCTAGACATGAAATAAATGACTAAGCGCCTGATTCAGAGTTCAGCGGACGCATTACTCCGTCACAAACGTGACAGATATCCCAGCCGCCATAATACAAGTAGATATTTATCCAATGACATTTGTAACATGGAGGATGGGATACCTGTCATGTTTGTGATGGAGTAACCCGTAATCCGAACTCTAAATTAGTCCCATTTTTCTCCAACAGTGGAAAAGTTCATTCTGGTTGCTTCTGCAGCCCCCAGATTGTGAGGGCAAGCTTCCAGTTATCAGGTCTCTCACCAGTTATGTTTCTTCTAGGGTCCAGTCCTCTGTTGTCAGCTGGGCCCTCTTGTACTAAGGAGTTCTTCTGCTTTTTGTGTCCCTTGAGCAGTCAAACAGGAGGGCAGCCACTTGACTCTTGGAAAGATGCACCAGTTCCTGGATGCAGCAGTTCGGATTCCTTCAGTCCGTCACTCATTTCTTTGGTTGTTGTCTTCTCAGGTCCAGGAATGTTCTCGGGAGGTGATGGTGAGGTGCCAGCCTTCTGATGTGCCCAAGTGATTGAATGGATAATTTTCCCTATCCAATTTTGTGCATTTTTCACTCTACAACCACTTCCTTTTGTAGCACCTCCTATTCGCTTTAAATCCAAAATGACTAACATCTATTTCCATCAGAAAGAGCTGTGGCTTCCCCAAACCACTCCCCTAGGGATGAGTTTTCCTCCTTCTCTCAAAAAAACAGTTTATGCCCTTGCTGGTCCTGGACCAAGAAAGCGTACAATGATCCGTATTTGAATGGGAGCAGATTGAATGGGAGCAGATTGAATCAGCCCTATTCGACATTCCAAAAACATTGTGTTGCGGCTGTCCTTTGTTCTGCCAACTTTTCCTAACCCCCACTCAGATGCTTAAGTGGCCATATGTTGATACCGCTTGTGAACAGTGAGGTTGTAAATTCCAATCAGGAATATGTATTGGGCCTCTAGCAGTGAGTTGAATGTCAAAAATGGTTCTCAGCCTCATATGTCTCAAAAAGTGATTTTTTATAAAGTTACTACTCCATTAACTTTATCAAAAAGTCTACTTTCATCGAGAAATTAGGACCAAGATTTATCAAGGTTTTGCATCACCCTTGCACCGCACAGGGTGGCACAAAACCTAGAATGAGTTTTACCATGCATGGCTCTGCGTGCCTTGGTAAATCAGTTGCAACATAAGGCTGTGCAAGCCGCCTTGCATTACACTGCGCCCGGAAGGTTTTACATGGGTGGAGCGTGAGTTTCACCCATGTATTCTGATGAATTCCCAGATTTTCCAGCATGAGTAGACCTGAGAATTAGTCAGAACTGTACGCTATGCAGATAGAAGAGCAAAAAGGAGAAATATCTTTATTTCTCTTCATTGTTATACCTTTTTAAGTGTGCTGCGTTCTGCAGCACACTTAGTAAGAGGAATTGCCTCTAAGAATTGTTTTCATGCAGGAATGTGTACCTTGCTGCACAAAACCAATCCAACCTGTAACACAGGCACCCTTGCACCACCGTGCAAGGGTGCCTGCATTGGCGCTAAGCTGCACTGAGTGTGCCAAGGCAAGGAGAGGTAAGGGATGCACCATATCTCAATAAATATGGCACATTCCTGCCCTCTCCCTGTCATGCAATGCAGCACAACAAGTTTCCTTGATGCGTTACATTGCGCAACATAATCATAAATCAGGGCCTGGATTTTATTTAAATCTCAGTGGAATACACTTTGAATCAATTTGCTAGAATTTTCCATGCAAAGATAGAAATTAAGGTGGCCCTTTTTGCAGGTTTACCCCACACTTTTTGCCTTCCTCCTCCTCTTTTTGCTGAATTGTTTGTGTTGGCCTTAGGACTCATAGCACTTAACCACTGCTGACCTGTGCTAAAGTGCATGTGTTTCTCCACTAAACATGTTGACATTGGTGTATATATGATTGGCATATTCTTTTTACCTGTAAGTCCCTTGTAAAGTGGTATACCATGTACCCAGGGCCTGTAATCTAAATCCTACTAGTGGGCCTGCAGCACTTGTTGTGCCACCCACACAAGTAGCCTTTCAACCCTGTCTCAGATCTGCCATTGCAGGTCCTGTGTGTGTAGTTTAATACCACTTTGACATGGCATTTAAAACTGCTTGACAAGCCTTAAACTCCCCTTTTAGTATACATAAGTCACACCTAAGGTAAGCCCTAAGCGACACTGAGGGCAGGGTGCTGGGTAATTAAAAGGCAGAACATGTACTTTTAAGTTTTACATGTCCTGGCAGTAACAAACAGCTAAATTCATTTTTCATTGCTGTGAGGCCTACTCCTTCCATTGTCTAGCATTGGGGATTCCTTTAAACCCCTTTTAAGCTGTAATTCCTGATTGGAAAGGAGTAGCCACTTCATGTATATTATCTTTGGAATGGTAAAATTGGATTTGACATTACCATTTTAGAAATGCTACTTTTAGAAAGTGGACATTTCTCTGCTCTTAACTTTGCTCTGTGTGCCTGCAGCCTGTCTCCAATACATGCCTGGGATGGGTAACAGCTAAGCTTTGTGCATTCTCTCTAGACAGTCACAACACAGGAAGGGCTGGGTCTGACAGGGGATTCATTTGCAATCATTTGCATACTGACATCCTTCCTGGGCAGAAAGGAGGAGAGGTGGCTCATACTTACATCTGAATAGGTTGTGTCCTGCCATCACACAAAGGGCTGATTTACCCCCTACTGGTAGTCTAGAGCTAGGGCTGGGTTGAAAGGGATCCTTGTGCACTACAGAGAACTCCTTTGAGGTCACCCCTTCATCAAAGGCACTTTCGGGGTATATGTACCAGGGCTCTGGTCATGTCAAATCAGTATATTATTGGACCTGGGAAGAACTCTGCTTGAGTAAAAACCGCTGTGCTGAAAGGATTGTCACTTTGCTGTGACTTACTGTTCTGAGGAACTGCTTCTCTGCTTTGCTGATCTGCCCTGCTGCCTGCTGATCTCTGCCCTGCTGAGGACAAGGACTGGAACCTCTCACTTTAACCCAGAGGGACTCCAAGGGCTGCCTGATATGCCTCCTTTTTTCTGAAGTCTCAGGGACACAATAGACTTCCTGCAGTCCTGCTGGTGCTGCTGGACTCTGCCATCTGTGAATCCTACCCTTGCCTGAGGTGCCCCCTCCAGTCCCGGGCCTAAGAAGTGGATTTCTGCAGCTTCTTCCTACATTGATGCAGCGGTGACTTAGTGCCGATCTGAACCAACACATCGCCTTCAACACCGAAGCAGCGGCAGCTTGATGACTGCGATTCTACAGTCGATACAGCTCGACGCTGACAGACAGCATGACTCAACATTGACACAGCACTTGCATCGTAAAGGGGTTTGACACTGAAGCTTCCATCAACGGCATGGATCAGTGCTTGGCTCTATCCATGGATCAACACGTCGCCTCCTCGACTCCTTGCCTCGAGACTTCCAAGTTGACAATTTACTCTATCCAAAGTACTTTGTTAGCGGGTCCTGTCTGAGTTCTGCAGTTGGCCTTCCCTCAAGTGTAGTCAGCCTAAACTTTGGATTTACCCCGGTCTCTCACAACCTCAAGTAACCTTTTGTATGTTATTGACTTCTAAGGACTATTTTTGGTTTATTCTACTTATTGGATTTTTGTCGTTTTGGTCTTGCTTTAATCAGATAAATATTCTTTATTTTTCTAAACCTTTCTTTGAGTTACTGTAACTTAAGTGTTACACAAATACTTTACACATTGCCTCTTAAGCTAAGCCTGACTGCTCTGTGTCAAGCTACTAGAGGGTGAATACAGGTTAATTTAGGGTATGCATCTGACTTACCCTGACTAGGGTGGTGCTCCCTACTTGGTCAGGGTGCAAGCCTCTGCCAACTAGAGACCCCATTTCTAACATAAGGGTTGTAATTTTTACCTAGGCCTTTTCATGGAGAATCTAGCTGAACCTACACACGAATAAAGCTTTTGGACATCTTCTACTGTTGAAGACACACTATTCCAAATATTTAGTGGGCCACATTTTTATACATGAAACACCCAGCCCTCTGGGCGTACCTGGCACTATTAGGATTGGTGTATTAATATATAAAAATGGATTTATGTGGCCGGCACATGTACTTTAATTTTGCATATGTGAGTGCAGTAGTTCTTAGACTACAGTGAAGCTGAGCAAAGTAGTGCACTCAGCAAACACATTGTCACGATATGCCTACCCGGGACCCGATGGGAGAGGATGAGAGTGATCAGCTACCACCTTACGTCTCTCCTGTGCTTTGTTTTCAGTCGCCATGGGATACGCCTGGTCCGGACTGTAGCGGTCCCTTTAACTCGCCTCCTTCCCACTTCCTGGAGAAACAGGCGCCCCATGTGACAGGGTCAGATGTGCCTATCAAATCAGAGGCTGGCGAAGAGGCGGGGTTCTTAAACCAGGAAGAGACCGAGAAGGGAGTCGCATATTGGGACTACGGACGTTACGAGCGGAGGAGCCGGAGTGAAATCGATGCGCAGGAGGAAGACGCTGACCAAGCCCAGTCGCGGAGAGGAAGAAGTACCAAAACCTCAACGGAACCGACAGAGACGATCAGGTGAAGGGGAGCTGGACCCGATCCGGTACCACGAGAACTCCAGCCACGCTCACGGAGGAGCGTGGCTCCCAGAGGTACGTGCTCGAGTGCGGGGTTGGTTCCGGAGGGGCTCTCCCGTACTTGACTGAGCAGCAACCCAGGGGAGGGAGGAGAACCCTGAGTTGTTAACCCCCAGATGGGCGTTTTCCTTTCCTTCTTTCAATTAAAAGCACAAACGTCTTGTGTGGCATTGGTGGCGGTTCGGGTGTTCTTCCCTCACTCCATTTTCCCTATCACGCGTGCGAAATAGGACCCCAGAGTGACAAGTATTCCTCATTCTTTTCCTTTATGGCGACCCGACCTCGACTCACTGGAACCGGAGGGCGAACCTATAACAGAATCATCGCACGGACCTGACACTAAGGAGCCACGCGACCGGACGAACCGTCTCTACTTCTGTTTGAATCAGGAAAGATTAAATAAAAGTCTTCCTGTATCCCACTCTCTGTGTCTGTCTCCGGCTATTTATCCCACACATGGTGTCAGAAGTGGTATTCTATCCATTGGAAGACATAAAATGGAGAACCTCCTCCAGCAATTGATCGCCGGTCAGACGAAACTTGAGTGGGCCCTCGAGAAGCACATGTCGTTGGCACAAGCTGATAGGGAGCTCTTCACCACGACCATGAATCAGCAAATGGAGGGTCTATACAAGCTATCAGACCGACAGGACGAGTTCACCAAGCAAACACCTCTACGTCAAGGGTCCCCGTCTACCCTTCCGAACATTGTCCTGCAGAAGTATGTCGCAGGGGAGGATCCGGACTCTTTCCTGCTGAACTTTGAACGAGCTGCCCGAGCGTCAGGTTGGCCCGAAAACAAGTGGCCCTTTTTCCTGGCTCCCCTACTAACAGGAGAAGCTCAGGCTGCTTATCAGACAGCTAATCCCACCGGTACTGCCAGTTATAACGATATAAAAGAGGTCATCCTAGACCACCTGGGGCTTGATGCAGAAGCCTATCGGGTGCGTTTTAGAAAAGAAAAGGGCAACCCTGGAGATACTCTGAAAACCCTCTTCCATAAGTTGAAAACCGCCGCTGACAAATGGCTTAAACCCCAAGAACATACAAAAGAAGAGATAATGTTGTTTATCTATCTTGAGCAATTCTTAGAAGCCCTGCCATATCCCACCCAAAGGTGGCTAAAACAGCATACCGGCCTTTCCGTGGAACAGACCGTGGAGATGGCCACCACCTATTCAAGGGCTCAGTCGAGGTCCTCTATATGGGAAGGAGAGAACAAACAACGTCCCGCAAATGGGAAACAAGACAAGAAACACAATAGAACCCCAGTAGAGGTCGCTAGAGTACGTTCGCCCAAAACCGCAGTGCCTACCACGAAAGGACCTCAGTGTTTTGAATGCGGTACTTGGGGACACATAGCCCGCTTCTGTCCCCAGAAACGGAACACCGACAAACCTATGGACGTCAGTTATCTTCCACGTCATGTCATGTATACGGAAGAACTGGGCACAGGTTTCTGTGTAAGTCTGGTCATTGAAGGGGTACACATTAGGGCTCTCCTAGACTCCGGTTGCAGACAATCCGTCATACAGAGTTCCCTGATCAAACCCGAGAATGTTATAGCCCAACGCCGGATACCCATTAGGGGTGTGCATGGGGACATTAAAATCTACCCAGCAGCCCTGATAAAAGTAAGGGTGCCCGACGGGCGGGATCTCCAGGCTATCGTATGGGTCTTACCCAATTTACCTGAGAAACTCATACTGGGAATCGACCATCCTGAGTTCATGAAATTCCTTAGTGAAAAGGTAAAGAGGTATTCCAAAACCGATCCTGTGTTACTCACTCAGGCTCCGTGGCAGGGGGACAGAAACTTCCGCTATGCCCAAAGAAACGACCCTACACTTCAAATAGCATGGCAACAGGCATCCCTTCCTATCACCACATACCCAGCATTTCTAAAAGAAAACGATTTGCTATTCAGAAAGGGCAATCCAACATCTCCCACACAGTTATTGGTACCCCAAAGCTTTAGAGATAAGGTCATGTTTTTCGCACACACTCATCTCCTAGCCGGCCATACAGGTGCACAGAAAACTAGCCAGACTATATTAGAACATTTCTATTGGCCCGGCATACATGCACAAATAGCCAAATATTGTCAGGAATGTGAGGTGTGCCAACGAAAGAATCCCTACCGCCCTCCCGCCACCCCTCTACAGCCTCTACCGATCATCGGGAGACCGTTTGATCGCGTAGGCATGGACCTTATCGGTCCTTTGCCTAAGTCTTGAAAAGGCAATCAGTACGCACTGGTCATCATTGACTATGCCACACGATACCCTGAGGCCTTTCCCCTGCGGACACCAAACACCATGACTATATGTGAGAAATTGATGGAGTTCTTCTCACAGGTAGGGTTCCCCCGCGAGATCCTTACAGATCAGGGCACGCCATTCGTCTCCCGTTTGATGGGTCAGGTATGTAAGTCCCTAGACATAACGCAGATAAGGACTTCTGTATACCACCCTCAAACGGACGGACTGTGCGAACGGTACAATGGCACCATAAAATTGACACTAAAGAAGAAGATGACGGCCGAAGGAGCAGACTGGGATGCGTTATTACCTCTTGCTTTGTTTGTCATCCGCTGCCAAAAACAGAGCAGTCTGGGTTGTTCCCCTTTCGAACTCCTATACGGAAGGCAGCCTCGTACCCTCCTCGAGATGACCAAGGAAGCCTGGGAGAAGGAAGCCCTGGAGGAGAACCAGGCCTTTCTTGACTATTCCCGGGGACTGAGGACGAGGTTGTCCAAGTTGCGGGAGTTTACACACGATAACCTAGAGAGAGCTCAGAGGAAACAGCAGGTGTTCTATGACAAAGGCAAGAAATGGCGTCATCTACAAGTGCATGTTTGGGTCTTGGTTTTGTTACCATCTTCCCTCCCCAAAACCTGGTCTGAGTGGAAGGGACCGTACAAAGTGATAGACAAACTGGGCCTCACTAGATACAAGCTTCGCCTCTCCAAAACTAAAACACAGATCTTCCACATAAATCTATTGAAAAAGTGGTTAGGTCCTCTCCCTAAACCCAACATGTTCACAATACCAACCGAGTCCACCTTACCGTTACTTGACATTAATGAAACCTTAAAAAGAAATCAGAGAGAGTCCCTGGACACTATGCTTTCCTCCTTCTCCCCCATTTTTTCTGACACCCCGGGGCGAACCCCCCTGGTTGAGCATTCCATCCCATCCGTACCAGGAAAGGTCATACGGCAGCGACCGTATAGGATACCGGCTGCCCGGCGAGTAGCCGTAGAAAACGAGATACAAAACATGCTTGCTTCCGGCATTATACGTCCCTCTAAGAGCGATTGGTCCTCGCCTATCGTCTTGGTCCTGAAACCTGATGGTACCATACGTTTCTGTATAGACTTTAGGGCAGTGAATTCAGTCACTCAATTCGATTCTTACCCCCTCCCAAGAGTAGATGAGTTAGTCGAACAACTGGGTGAAGCCAAGTACATTACAACATTAGACTTGACCAAAGGCTATTGGCAGGATCCCCTTTCCATACAGGACCAACACAAAACAGCCTTCTCTACCCCATCAGGCCTTTATGAGTTTACGGTCCTACCCTTTGGCTTACATGGTGCCCCTGCCACCTTTCAGCGTCTCATGGACATTGTCCTAAGAGAACATCAGGGGTACACCTCAGCGTACCTCGATGACATCATCATCTACAGTCCTAACTGGGAACAGCACATGACACATTGCAGGAACATTTTTCAGGCCCTCCAGACTGCAGGATTACACGTTAACTCAAAAAAGTCCAGAGTAGCATACCAGAAAGTCCCTTATCTGGGCTATCTGTTGGGGGATGGGTTAATTGAACCCCAGCATGATAAAGTCAAAGCCATCACCGATACACCGTTTCCCACCACAGAAAAAGGGGTCCGGGCATTCCTGGGGCTACTTGGATATTATCGGAGATTCATCCCCCATTATTCCCAGATAGCCTCCCCTTTGACCGATTTACTCCGGAAGGGCGTCAAAGAAAAGGACCTCCTATCACCCCCCGAACCAGCCCTTCAGGCCTTCTACGAATTAAAACAGACCATTACCTCCAGCCCAGTTCTGGTATCTCCCGATTTCAGGCGTCCATTCATCCTCCAAACTGATGCCTCCGACACGGGTCTAGGTGCGGTGCTTTCCCAGGTGACAGAGAACGGGGTTGAACGACCAGTCGCCTTCATCAGTCGCAAACTCTTTCCACGTGAGAAGAACTATCCGACGATAGAGAAAGAATGCCTGGCGGCCAAATGGGCGATTGACAAAATGAGATACTACCTGGAGGGTGCCCCTTTTCTTTTGTATACCGACCATGCCCCCCTCCAATGGTTGTGCCGCAACAAAGGGAACAATGCCAGGGTTCTCAGGTGGTTCCTCTCACTACAGCCCTATTCTTTTGAAGTCAGACATCGGAAAGGCACCTGCAATGCGAATGCTGACTTCCTGTCCCGTGTCTCTCAGTTCCCCGAGCGTGAACTGTCTAGGGGGGGGGGTGTCACGATATGCCTACCCGGGACCCGATGGGAGAGGAGGAGAGTGATCAGCTACCACCTTACGTCTCTCCTGTGCTTTGTTTTCAGTCGCCATGGGATACGCCTGGTCCGGACTGTAGCGGTCCCTTTAACTCGCCTCCTTCCCACTTCCTGGAGAAACAGGCGCCCCACGTGACAGGGTCACATGCGCCTATCGAATCAGAGGCTGGCGAAGAGGCGGGGTTCTTAAACCAGGAAGAGACCGAGAAGGGAGTCGCATATTGGGACTAAGGACGTTACGAGCGGAGGAGCCGGGGTGAAATCGACGTGCAGGAGGAAGACGCTGATTAAGCCCAGTCGCGGTGCGGAGAGGAAGAAGTACCGAAACCTCAACGGAACCGACAGAGACGATCAGGCGAAGGGGAGCCGGACCCGATCCGGTACCACGAGAACTCTAGCCACGCTCACGGAGGAACGTGGCTCCCAGAGGTACGTGCTCAAGTGCGGGGTTGGTTCCGGAGGGGCTCTCCCATACTTGACTGAGCAGCAACCCAGGGGAGGGAGGAGAACCCTGAGTTGTTAACCCCCAGATGGGCGTTTTCCTTTCCTTCTTTCAATTAAAAGCACAAACGTCTTGTGTGGCATTGGTGGCGGTTCGGGTGTTCTTCCCTCACTCCATTTTCCCTATCACGCGTGCGAAATAGGACCCCAGAGTGACAAGTATTCCTCTTTTCTTTTCCTTTAAGGTGACCCAACATCGACGAACCGGAACCGGAGGGCAAACCTATAACAGAATCATCGCACGGACCTGACACTAAGGAGCCACGCGACCGGACGAACCGTCTCTACTTCTGTTTGAATCAGGAAAGATTGAATAAAAGTCTTCCTGTATCCCACTCTCTGTGTCTGTCTCCGGCTATTTATCCCACACACATATTCATGTCTTATGCGGATGGTGTAACTACACACTGCAGCCCGCGTACAGGACTTACCTTCCACACTAAGGAGCACTTTCTGTGCCATCTATCATAGCCTTACAGGATATTGAAATAGACCACTTGGGTGAAACTAATGTTCAAAGTGCCATTTTAGAACCATATCACACACTCTGTGACACTGAATATCAATACCACAATGCATAGAAACATATCAATAAGCAGAGGGTCCAGAAAAATACAAGCAGTTTAGGGTGACCACGAAGTAAAGATGTCTCTGCTACACACGTGTTCCTAAAAAATATGTAATTCCTATATTCTGTAATACTGCAATAACAAAGTGTGACAAAATGTTCCAAAACGCATCTTCCAAGATGCGATAGTTTGACAGACCTGCCCTTAATATTTATTTTCACTGAAGCTGATCCTGCTGTTGATGCAGGAGCTACTTTAGTGGAAAAATAATTACACAGAGGGAATGCTAAATTATCAAGGGCTACTACAGCCACACCATAAGAGTTGGTGCCCCTGTGATTCCAGTCTGATTGACCGGCATGATCAAAATGATCTCCTATATACTCAAAAGGTAAACATCACACCGATGAAATGAAGTGTAAAGGTAAGATTCAGTACATACTCTCTTGCTGATATTTAGAACATAAATGCAGTCTTGTAATTTACCTTCAGGATAAGTAAGTGATTGTCACAGTTCACTAACCTGTCATTCCAGATTCAATAGAAGTGATGCTAGTTCCCCTTTCCAGAATCCACTGAAAACCGTACAAAGAATATCTCTGTTGGTTGACAGTAGATCTGGAAAAGGAGAATGGGACAAATGAGAGAGAAACAGAGGCACTGAATATGTTCACGTTGTCTGTTCTTGCTGTTGTGCTCAACCTGTACTGCAGAGACATCAATATCTACAACAAGAAATAATTATTTTCATATTTGGTCAATGAAATTACCGTTCACTATTTCTACAATGACACCTGATTTACCTTGTGACAATCTATGTATAACACACTCTCTGTGATTGCTTGTAACTCAATGACTTACTAGAGCTAAAATATTTAAAGTCATCTTTGTAATCGATGTATGTAATAGCCTGGACTGTAATACAAATTCTTATATCTATAACTACCTTCAGCAAGTTAGAAATAAAGTTTGTGATCGGAATGATTTTTAATACACATAGTTGGTCAGATGTAGCATAAAGAATACTCATTACTAATGTGCTTTCATATTTGGCAATATGCATACCCTTTCCCACCACCTTAATACCCTGGTAATTCAAGTGATATACTCAAAGTCGGTAAAATTGAACAATACAGAGTTCAGTAGCTCCTCCTTTGAATTGGTGCAATAGAGATAACAATCATAGAAAGGATGACTAAAATGTATAGAGTTCAGCATACTTGAAAGGATTACTCTAATATTAAAGTACAGAATACTTCTCTAAGAACAAAGTCCTAGAAAACTCTCAATGAAAGTGGGATGAATTCCAATATCCTAGTAACATGATTTGGGCAGCAGCAACTAAGCATCACAACTACCTAGCAAGGAATACTCTGAACTAAGAGGAACTTATGCTTAATAAATCTAATATGGCTGCCACCATTCCAGGTCTCAAGAGAGCCTCATGCTCTGGGAAATGTATTTTGTCTTGATTCCACTTGCACGTTTCACATAGTGCAGGCCCCGCAGTTGCAAAGCCTCACAACAGCAGGCACCTACACTCTAGGTGCACAGCATACTTGCTCTACAGCAGAACACTCAAACACTAATTAAGTTCGCAGGAGCCCATTTCCATGCCTGCCAGGCATGCACAGGTAAGCACGGGCTATGGATCATGACAATTATTAACTAAATAATTATTACATAAAAGAAAAATCTAAAGCAAGCCAAATGATGATCAACTCCTCATTTTCACAAATCGCTTTAGCTATTTTTTCAATTAATCTGGGCTGATAATCTTTAAAAGTACAATACACAGATCAAACTTTTAAAATTCCCCATGCCCAAGTCATCTTCCAGATAAGATGCTTGTGTTATATAAAGTTGCATTCTTCTAGTTCTATGGCCCAACAATAACAACAGGAAATTTCTTGAAATATGGGATATGGGACTATGTCATGATGGGCTTTGCTGGCACAACTACAGTAAACTGAATTCATGCATTCTTGCATATCGCCCTCCAGGTTCAGCTGCTTCCTGGGCAACATCCTTCCCTGGACTTATCGCCCCTTTTCTTATGAGCACCGCCAATTTTTCAATTCTAGGCGACCTCAATATACACTTAGATGATCCGACATGTAAGATCAGCACTAATTTTATTTCTGATCTGGAAGCATTAAACATTCATCTACACAATTCTGGACCCACGCATGAGGCCGGTCACCTACTGGATCTCATCTTTTCCAGCTTACCTAACCTCCACTGTTCACCAGCACTTCCACTATGCTGGTCCGACCACTTTATCACTAGGTTCGGATTGAAACTTCCAGACATTTCGGGCTCCTCTACTCCTACTCCGAGAACCTTAGCTAGGAATTGGAAAAAGCTTGATGTAGCTGTGTTAAATCAAATTCTACACTCTCAAGCACCTATTTCGAAACAAACGATCGACACACTTGCTGTTTCAGTGCAAGAATGGATTTTGAGTGCCATCGATACTTGTCTCCCGCTTTCCTTAAAAAGAAATACTAATCATCGTGCTCCAGCACTCTGGTATAATGAACAACTGAAAACAGAGAAAGCCAAATGCAAGGTGCTAGAAAGAATATGGAGAAGGGACTATGCTCCAGACTCCAAAATAATCTACAAAAAGGCCAAAAAAGCCTACCACAAGCTTTGCAGGTTAGCTCGTGCGAACTATGTCTCAACCACTATTACTGATGCTTTAAATTGCTCCAAAACTTTGTTTAATATGGTTAAAGAGTTGGCTGGATCTAAAATTCAAGCAAAGCCACTGCCACTTAACAAACATCAATGTGATGAACTGGCTAGCTTCTTTGTCCAAAAAGTAGAGAAAATCTATTCGGAAAAGCAAATATGAAAAATAATGCCCCTCTTTCAGCGCAACTTGTCACTCCCTCTCAAATAATATCTACTTCGCTATCAACGGAAAACATCCTCTCTGAACAGAATTTTATACTTGATGCTTCTTCAAATAGTTTGCACTTATGCCCCTACTAAACCCTGATTCTTTTAACAAACTTCTACATAGTGTCAAATCAGGGTCACCCAAGGATCCTTTACCTATCTCTGTGCTCCAACAACTGGAATCTTCATCTTTGTCTGTTATTATGGACCTCTTGAACTTTTCATTACTAGAAGCGTCTGTTCCATCAAATTGGAAGCATGCTATGGTGCTTCCACTTCTTAAGAAGCCAAATGCAGACTCTGCTGTATTTTCCAACTATCGACCCATCTCATTACTACCAGCCTTTGCAAAAATTCTAGAAAAACACGTCCATTCTCAGCTCTCACTCTTTGTTGAAGCTCAAGGTTTTCTCCACCCCTCTCAATCAGGCTTCAGAGCTGGCTTCTCAACTGAAACAACTTTATTGGGGGTCACGGAAAGATTGCGTTACCATCTGGATGCCGGAGATACAGCTGCCCTTATTTTACTCGATCTAAGTGCAGCATTTGACACAGTGACTCACACCATTCTAACTAATACTTTGAGAACATTAGGTATCTGCGGCCCTGCTCTCAATTGGCTTATTTCGTTTCTGACCAACCGCACTTTCCAAGTTTTCTCCTCAATGGCCAGCTCTGATATCTATTCATCTCCCTATGGTGTACCTCAGGGTTCCATTCTTAGCCCTCTGCTTTTCAACTTATATGTGAGGCCTTTGGCAACTGTAGCGTAAGATGCGGGGTTGTCCCTATTTTCTTATGCGGACGACTCCCAAATCATCTTCTCTCTTTCCGCAGGAAAAGCAGATGGGCTGTCCCCACTCCAATTGGGCTTGAGGAAAATTGCATCATGGATGCAATCCAATTTTCTCAAGCTAAATGGGGAAAAACTGAGGTGCTAATACTTGGCAAAGACCAGGGTCTATGGGGCCCACAACATTTGCCCTGTGAGATGGGGATTTTGCCTCAACCCTCTTGTCAAGTTCGTAACCTGGGTTTTATTATTGACGACTCACTAACAATGCATCACCAAGCCGTCAAGGTAGCTGCCACTTGTTTTACCATTCTTAAGTGGCTAAAGAAGATCATCTGGATGCTACCAAAGCCCACCCAAAGAACAGTAGTTCAGGCCTTAATCATCTCAAGGTTGGACTACGGTAATGTTCTTTATCTTGGTTCTAATAAGGAGGTGATTCGTAGGCTGCAGGTGGTTCAAAACTCTGCGGCTCGACTTCTTTGCCGGATTCCCAGGGCCGCTACGGTTTCCAGCCATTTACGAGATTTGCATTGGCTCAGGGTGGAAAATCGAATTTGGTTTAAAGCTCTGTGTTATATGTTCAAAATTAAAGCAGGAACCGCACCTCAATACCTATGTGCTCTAACCCACCCATATGTGCCTTCCCGATGCCTACGCTCCTCCACCCAAGGGAGGTTTTCCGTGCCAAGATTCAGGCTGTCTCGGATGGGTGGCAGATCTTTTTCTTATCTTGGGCCCTCACTCTGGAATGCCCTCCCTATAGCCATTCGGAACGAAACAGCCTACGTCCAATTCCGCAAATTTGTGAAGACCTGGCTATTTAACAAGTAATCTGTTGCTGTTAATTTTTATTATCTGGTCTCTCTTTGCCTAGCGCCGGGAAACCCTTTTTGGGTAGCTGTAGCGCTCTATAAATTAAATAAATAAATAATATAAAATAAATAAATTTAAACCAATGTTTCTGTGAGTTAGTGCTATATTTTAGACAGCACAGCTCGCAAAGGGAAAGAGGCAAACTTGCTCGCTGTTTCTATGCTCTAATATCTGAAAATAAAGCATTGGCTCAGAGAAATATTGGGGCATATTTACAAGGAATTAACGCCACCAGAGCGTCACTTTTTCCGACGTTCTGGTGGCGTTAAGTCCATCTGATGATGAAAATACAAATGAAGGAGAGGAGAAGGGTATGGCACCGTATGTCCCTTCACTATCTTAGCATAAACACAAAAATTGGTACGGTGACGGCTTAAGAGCAAGCTGCGTGGTGTACTCTATGCTTCAATTTGTTTAGTCCTGTACACGTCTACAGATTATTTTGGGAAGGAGAACTAAAACTTTGTTTTTTAACTGGGAAAGGTCATCCTTAATGGAAGAGAAAATCTCACACACTTGATAGTGTCATGCTTCATCGTGGGAAACCTCTCCCCACCGCGCAAGGGCAATGCCACTGAGGCGGACTCAACCTCCTCAAAGACTGTAACGGAAGGAGGGAGTTCTTAAGTAAATCTTACTGGACAACACTGACAGAAAAGGGGATCCAGATTGGAAGTAATAATATCTTAGTGTTCCTAGGACAATACCTTTATTCAACAGGACACTAGGTATGATTATATCCTAAACTAAATGGGTACATGGAGATCAATGACTCAAACTCATTTACTATCTGCCAACATGTTTTTTGCCATACATATTAGCCTAAACGGTCTGGGGCATTCTTCAGGGCATGTGGATCCCTAATGGTCGTTTCTGTGATTGTATTCATAGAAAACACTGAGGGGCATATTAGCAAGGCGATTATCGCCACTTTAGCGGGACTTTTTCCCGCTAAAGCGGCGATAATATTATCGCCTTATCAACAAGCTGTCGCTAACTGCTGTTAGCGACAGCTTGAAGGCGATAGCGACCGGGTTGGGTGCCGCTTTGCATGCCAGCGATATTTATCGCTAATGGCATGCAAAGTAGGCGTTCCCCACCTAACAGCGACTGGAAACAGTCGCTAAGGTCGCTAACGCCTATCAGCGAGGCAGGGGCGGTGATTAGCGAACCAGCGCTAAACACGTTTAGCGCTGGTTTGCTAACACCTGGTCCCACCCTGACTTAGCCATGTAATCCAATGAGAGGTGGATTACATGGCTAAGTCCCCCTCGCACTATCAGCAAGCAGAACTGGGAACAGTGTGAATATCGCCTGTTTTCAGGCGATATTCACACTGTTCTCAAGGTTTCTATCGCTTTGGAGATTAGCATTGCTGATTGCACGCTAACTTCGCGATAGAAACCGGCGATGCCTGGCGATAATTATCCAAGCGCTAATTGCGCTTTGCGATAATTATCGCCAGGCATTGCTAATATGCCCCAGAATGTTCCTGAGTGGGGGGCTATCTTATTAGATCACTCAAGTAGGTCCTACCTGATACTTGATGAGTAGGAACTTAATACCTAAATTGGAAATATAATGAGACAAGAAAAGGGGAAATTACACACAATAGGAACGCAGAGACCTTTCCAAAGATACCTACAATTAGGAGACATCAAGTCTTATGCATATATTCATGGCATACAAGGGCCGTGAACATGCAAGTGCTCTTTATTGACAGTCTCCTGACTATGGAGAACTGCATGTGAACTATAGTGGTAAAACTGAAGGGCCTACTTGAGCCTGTAAATTAGGCTATATCATTAAAGGCACTCAAATATTACGTGGAGATAGTTCCTTTATTTCTTACCCTAGGCTTTAGGGGATACCAGCATCTTGGTCACAGATGGGGTGGTGTCCTTTGTAGTCACACACTATCAAAGAAGGGGATAATATAGTAAACCTTACAATAGGGTATACTGCACACGAATTGTATACGCTATACGATCTTAAAAAGAGGTTCTAGATGTCTAGGGCTATGAACTTTCTCTTGTTATGGATTCTCAATTAAACATATATGAGAGAAATTAAGATGATTGAGGATATACTTTCCATTTTGGATGTACATATGTCTCAGGGATCATCAAAAACTAACTTAGGGAATTGGTCTTCTTAACTGTCAGCTGTTGTAAGTATTATTACTTCTGATTTGGTACATCACTTCTAATGTGTCATTATACTTCTCACACTCGGCTTATGATGTCGAATATACCGAGCTGTTATGCATAAGGTAATAGTTACTACCTCGTAACTGAGTCAGATAATATAGGAACATCTATTTCAGCAATTATATCTTTGTTTTAAAAATGTATTCCTTTTTGTTGGGACCCAGATGCACAAAGTGATCTATAAATATATAGTTATCATTCACTCACGCCTGTCCAACACTCATGGAGGTTATATTCTCTGTTGCCCAATGTCAGTGTCCTCTACGTGGCATCCAGTGTGGCAACCATCACTGCGTGTTGTACACATGATAACGCCACCTGCAACTCAGATAAAATTCCTTTCAACACTCTTTGAAGATGTCAAAAACTGGCATTAAGTCCTTCGCCTTATTAACGCCGCCTTTTAAATAATGCCCCTATTCACGCAGCACTTAGTGTAAAAGAGGCATGCAATGGGTGTTGCAGTGGGCGTTCTGCTGCAACACCCATTGCTTTTTGATGCTGCCCCATATTTACAAGGTATGGGGCAGCATCAAAAATATCGCCAGGGAATACCGAGTCTTAAACAGGCAATAAGAGGAGAAATGTTTCATTTCTCCGTGTATTTTGCTCTTTCCATGTGTGCTGCATTTTGCAGGTCACATAGAAACAGCAAATCGGAGGTATACAGATTGTTTATGTGCAGGAAGGTGCACCTTCCTACACATAAACAATCACCCCTGCCGTGCAGACACCTTTGCTCATGACGCAAGGGTGCCAGCACTGGCACTAGGCAACTTTTTTAGTGCCAGTGCTAGCGAAAACGCAGGTCTGAGCCGCATTCTTGTAAATATGGCTCATCCTTGCGTTTTGAAACTGACGAAGTGTGACTTTACCAATTTTGGCGTGACACCACTCTCCACCAGTTTCTAGTAAATATGCCCCATTGACTTAAATAAATCCACTGTATGCAACACAGGTGCATAAAAACGGGTCTTGGATTTGCACTGCACCAGGAACGTCTATCATGGTATGTTCCATGGTTGCAGAGGAGGCATCTGCCTTAAAGTCATCCCAGCAAGTATTGATGCAAGCCTCTGCTTCCTATTAACAAGATTGACTAAAGGTAACTCAGCACATTTTTTTACTTCAAAGATGTAAATCTGACCTTCCATAAGATAGACATGAATATTGAAACTATATTTTAGTCAGAAAACATTGTTTTGTAATTCATTCAGATGTAGGATTTTATTTGCTCTTCAGATTTGACTAGCTGCATTTTGTTACAATAAACACACATGAAAAAAATGATCATTGCACTATATTACTGAACAACATTTGCTGGCTGCTTGTAAAGGTGTAGTTATTCTAAAAAAATCGTTAGTTTGCTAAAACATTTGGTCAATACTTTCAACACAAGGACTCAATAACGCACAAAGATAACTAGCACAATACCGTGTACAGAGCAAACAACCAATTTACATTGTCAGGAACATTACTGTTAGCAATGAAGGACTGAACTGGCTAAGGGTGGTAGAATGAGAGAAATTTGGTGCTATTCAGATAAGACCCTATGGATTTCGATCTTCACTTTACCAGCACTTGGAAGAGCAAACGTCCACTACTCCCTAATTTCTTATTCCCGTCTACAAAATGAATGCACATGCCTGTAAACCAAGCACCATCCATTCTGGAACTTACCTGTCAACAACTCTGATATTTTGGTTACAAATGGTTTCTCCTTAATGTAGTTGCAGCATTTACTTTTTACAACCGTATACAATATGGCCCTGATTCACAAAAAACTTTTAAGTCTTCACCTTAGGAGTATTCTTATGGAAGGGTGCATATTTACTGTTTATGGGAATTCACAAACATTCTCAGTAGTATGCCTAGAAGGATGCACCAGGCACAGATGTCCATGCACATTAATGGTAATGTCATGTGACATGTTCCCCTTGCTCCCATTTCCCAGCGTGAATTTTTAATAGTGTACATTCCGCCTTTAGGAAATGCATCCCCATGTGCCATTGCACATTTCTATCTTTTTTTTCCTTTATGGGTATATCTATACCCTTTGGAGAAACCCCTTTTTCAATACCCCTTGCACGTGTGGAGGTAACCCATTCCCATGCCCTCCCTGAAATGGCTATAGCTCAAGCCATTTGCTGCAGTAAAACCCCACTAGTTCAAGGGCTTAAAAGGGCTAGATTAGAGTTCATGAATACCAACAAACTCACATGATTGTGGGTCTTAACAAACTTTTAAGGTGAACGTCGATTTGACCTTCCCACCACTCCCCACCCTTTACATTTACCTGGGTTAATTGCTCCAGATTTCTCTACACTCTTTGCAGAGACATCCACAGAAGTAAATCCATTCATATGTGTTACAAATCCTCTGTTCATACATAGCAGGCATAAATGGAGCAATTGTCTGATGTAAAGATATGGTATGGCTGAAAAATGCGTTCGTGAATCTGGACGTGTGTGTCAAATAGTACAATAAAGGAAAAGCCTACGGATTAAAAAAACAGCAGATAATCCTAAATGCAATTTCAAACATTCTAAAGGAACTTTCTCCTCAAAACCAGCCCATGCCCCAAACTGATATGAAAGCAGATTGATTTATCCCGAGATTCCTGATTGAAGGGCTTTTTTAATGAAATGTGTAGCTCCAGAAAGCAAGTGTTTTGCATCCAGATGTATAAGTTATCCACCAGTGATCTGATAAGCATATATAAACTATTGACAACAGGGCTCTGTTTGTATTCACATTCTGTTTACTGCCATCAGGACTTCGATACCAGGATACTCATATTGGGTAGCTGCGTGCCACATAGGCCTAATTCAATCAATCAATCAATCAATCAATCAATCAATCAACCTGTGGGAATAGTTTAAGCAGCTGTGTAGGAAATGGGGTTATTTTCTAACTGTCCATAGGCTGTGAAAAGCAAACAACCCTTGGGGTGAGTCAACTTATCATGTTATTATCTCTGATACACCTATAAGGCTAGGGCAGAACCAGTCATGTGGCGGTCCTAGGCTTCTTATGGCGTGAAAAGGGTGGTTTATGACTGATCTAAATCTTTTGAATGCCCACTTACATGTGGTTACTGATTGATATTACTTTATGAGCTGCTGCTTCACCATTCAAAGTTTATTTTACTTCTATTTAGTTTGAAGATGCCACCCAGATATTTCATAAAGATTGTGACTCCATGGATATAGACTCCTTAGGCAGAAGGATTGCACTCTATTGACCAGTTAGTTAAGCTCAGTTAGAGTTTGTTGATGGAGTCTGACTGTTTACACTTTTCACATGAGGTTTTGGAAGCCAATGGATTAACCTGTTATACTTGCTGGAACTACCACAGGCTATTGATGAGCTTTGGTTCAGAACCCAGTAGACGTGGCGGTCATGTTGTTCATGTTTTATTAGTGGAGGGCTACTTATGCCCTGTGCTTTACCATTGAAAACTGGCACCTCATGACTTTGGAAAAGCTGATAAAAGAGCACAAATAAAGTTAATATTTGGTTACAGCCAGGTCACATAGAAAGAGGAATTTAGTTCAAACAAGTAATCTGTGAGGTGTCAAGACAGATGACTGTTGTTCTTCGAGGTCTTAACCCTTTTGCATAGCTCTATGTGGATGCAATAATCAGGTTCAAGGTCCTATGCAATATTCACCAAGCCTTCTGTCGCAAAAGCCCAGAATACTGTGTGTGGTTCAGAACCCAAATGAAAGCACAACTTCAAAAAACGGTCAACAACTGATCTCCAGACAGCATATTGGTCTAAATTGAAGTTGGACAATGTGCCACCTAACAAATGAGACTTAAAAAACTATCTGGCTGACTAGAACAAACTTTAAAAATTCCACATTCAGAAATAATTGCGAGAGGGTAAGTAGCACTCTACAAATGCTAACATAATTAAATTGACTTTCCTCAGCATATCCGAATAGATCTTTGAGGTTAGGCACTTCTAACAGATACCTGTAACTCATAAAAATTAACAAAATGCAGTCAGCACTTTCCTGATCTTTTTACACTGCTAACCTAAGCACAAGTGTTTCACTCCTTTTCCAGCAAGTAACCCACTCTTTTATTCTTGCCCGTATGTGCAGAGGCTTTTGATGATTTTTTTTTTTTAGGAATCTGTTGGACCTTGCCCTTTTTGCAGGGTTATCCCCAAACTTTTCGCATTCTTCCTCCTATTTTTTCGGACCTGTTTTTGTTGGCTTTAGGACTCTGGACACTTTACCACTGCTGCCTAGTTCTAAAGTGCATATGCTCTCTGTCTAAATTGCATTGGCGATTGGTTTATCCATGATTGGAATATTTGATTTACTAGTAAGTCCCTAGTAAAGTGCACCAGGTGTGCCCAGGGCCTGTAAACCAAATGCTACTAGTGGGCCTGCAGCACTGATTGTGCCGCCCACATGAGGAACCCTGCGAACATGTCTCAGACCTGCCACTACAGTGTCTGTGAAACTGCCATTTCGACCTGACAAATGCAACCACTTGCCAACCCAAACCTTCAAATTTACTACATGTAAGTCACCCCTAAGGTAGGCCCATGGCAGCCCCATGGGCAGGGTGCAGTGTATTTAAAAGGTAGGACATGTATTGCGGTGTTCTATATGTCCTAATGCCTCTAATTTAGTTTTTCACTATTGCAAGGACTATCTCTCCATAGGGTAACCTGGGGATTGCCTTGAAATATCTTTTAAGTGTAATGTCCCCATTGGGAGCAGGTAGAGATTTGGAGTTTGAGGTCTCTGAACTCATAATTTAAAAATTCATATTTTGGTGAAGTTGGTTTTTAAATTGAGTGTTTGAAAATGCCACTTTTAGAAAGGGGGTGTTTTCTTGCTTAACCATTCTGTGCCTCTGCCTGTCTGTAGAATCAACATCTGGGCTGGCTGCCAGTTGGGCTCTTGTGCATTCACTCTAGACAGTCACACAAAGGGAGCTGAAGTGTGCCTTGCATATCCTGATTGGCCATCACTAGGCTGATGAGCCTTTCTGAGCTAGAGTGGTGGGAGGAGTTGTCACTGACACCTGAATAGGGCTGTTTCTGCCCTCATACAAAGCTGTCTCCATCCCCCCCCTGTAGTGTGTCAGGAGCCAGGTCAGGGAAAGGCGGGGTCTTGGGCGCTACAAAGACTTCCCTTTGGAGTTTGCTTACTTCAACGGCAGAAAGGGGTGTAAGTATTGGACCTCTCACACCCCACAGAGTACATTCTTCCAGGAAGAAGATCTGGATTGCTATCAGGAGATAATGCTACTTTGCTGGTGTGAGAAGTTGGCCTGGTACATGCTGTCCACTAATTAAAGTGGGCACCTGGTACCAGTCCAAACTACCCTTATGGTGATTTAAGAAGTCAAAGATAACCTTAGAAAGCTATCCAAGTGGTAGCTGTGGAGAGCAGCCTTCAGGCTTAGTCTTGAAGGATTGTTAAGCAGCTTGTTTTACCAGAATGCAACTGTATAGTATTGGTTAAATGAAAGGAGGACCACAGTAGTTATACAAATATGTATTTATTAATATAACACTCTCTAGTATGACACAATATCTGCTACACGCAGATACTCACAAAGCACACAATACTATAGCACAGAAACAATAGTAAATAGCACTAATACACAGTGGGCTCCAGGGGGAGACGAAACCATATACTAATATAGTGGTATAAGAACTACGACTCGAGTCAAGACAGTGTCTAGAAGATGTAGAATTACTGGGACCCCAAGGAACCACCCAAGGTGAGTAAGTAGGGACCCCACGGAGGACGGGTGCAGTGTGAGAACACGACCGCGTGCTCCGTACAATTCTATGGGGAAGTCGCGGTTGAAGTTTTAGAGTTTAAGGACCCTTCCCAATGGACTTCAAAGAAACCCCATGGAAGTTAGGAGGTTGGAGAGCCACCCCACCCATGGATACCATAATACCAGAGTTACCTATCCCAGGGAAGCTGGGTGCATAGATCTGAAGTGACGTCGGAAACCGCAGTCGAACCCAATGGAGGACTTCGAAGAAGAGCCGCTTCTGGAAGGAAGAAAAGTGTCCGTTGGAATCCAACGGTGGATTCTTGTCGAAGAGTACCTGAAAGCAGAGGGGACAGAGTCTGGGTCACTCAGGAGTGACCAGGGGCTCGGTAGATGAATGCCCACCGATATCGGGTGCTTCAGGTGCGTTGATGGAGTTCTTGACTCTGCAGCTACGGGGACCAGGAGGTGTCAAGGACAACCAGGAGCCGGATACAAGCTGGCCCAGAAAGGATGTTGAGTGCTGAGGGGTCGGTGTCCGGCGGGAGCACCACAAAGCCTTGGCAACGGCAACCCACACAGAAGGTCAAGGAAGGTTACAGTTTGGACCAGCAATGTCCAGGAGACTCACCAAACACAGGGGAGTCAGGGCAAGTCTGGATAAACCAGGGGAGCCCAAGAAAAGAAAAGTTGACTCTCAATTGGACCCACAGGCCAGAGGCACATGAGTCGCAAGAGGACCTCTAGCGATTTCACCAAAGAGCAGCCCACGGAGCACTCGGTGTGAGGAGGCCGGAGTTCTTGGTAGAAAATGGTGCCAGAGGGTGGTGATACTCGGAGTCCAATGCACTTGCTCGGGAAACACCAAACAGCATATGCACTTGCAAATGTACACGGTGCACAGGGGTACGGGTATTGCAGCCCCCATGAGAGATTCTGGCCTCAAACTTGGTAGGAGGGCCGCTCAGACCTCGAGCGGTGCAGAAACCCACCTTCTGTGTTGGCTGACGCCTTCAGAGTTCGTAGGAGCCCAGGAGCAGCAGACCGGTCAGTCGAGATGTGGTGCCTGCGGATGCAGTGGAGTGACTCCTTCACTCCAAGGGAGATATATTCAGTTGTCCTTTATGCTCCACAGGTTCTGCACGGAGCCTGTATGGTGCACGGGCACAGGCGATGCTTCAGACTGAGAGGGAGAGGAAGTCGGGCACAAACAAAGTCTAGCGAAGTCTAGAGTATCCAGACAGTCAAAGTTCAGTAGTTTCTGGTTCAGAATATTGTCCACGTCGAATCTAGGGTCCTACAGCCAGGTAAGCTCTTTTGCACCCACTGGAGAGGGCTGGACAGATTCAGGAGACCCTCCCAGGGGAGGGTCTGGACAGTGGGGAGGTTACGCCCATGTCCTTTGTCCAGTTTCACGCCTGAGCAGGAGCCAACCACTCCCAGGACTGGTTTAAACTGGACTATGCACAGTGACACCAAATGTGCCCTTCATGGAGACTTTCGGTCGCTGGCAAGCACACCCACCCAGTCCTAATACATTAAATCCTGTCTGGGAGGTGGTCACACCTCCCTGTGACAGGATGCCTAGTGTTCTGCCTTCCCCTGCTCGAGCTTGGCTCAGCAGCAGGAGGGCAGAAATGTGTCTCTGATCGGCAGCAACCATTTTGTGCTGCCCGGTACTAGAAGGCTGGTACCGGGAACACCAGGGACCCAACAAAGCTTGCTCCAGAGGGGTGGAATCATACTTCCCACACCGGTTACCAGTGTGGGGGTATGATTCCATAATGTTTGACACCAAACACGATAGGGTTGCTTTCAGCCATTTTAGAGTTGGTCCTCACGCAGTCGCATAATGCCACTTTATATGTTGTAAATGGCTGCTGCACTACCAACCCGGGAGAATGGACTCCATAGGCTGCAGGGGTGTCCTGCTCATGCAGTGGCACCCTCTCACTTAGAACCAAGCACCCTGCCTTCAAGATTGTTAAGGCCTGCTATAGGGGTGACTTATAGGTTTTAAGTGTAGTGACCCTTAGATATAGTAAACCTATATCGTAAATAAGTGGCACATGCACCAACTTACACAGACTGCAATAGCAGGCATGTAGTTCCATTTTGCATGGCCTCTCATGGGTGGCATAATACATGCTTCAGCCCATGGGAGGCCTCTGGGGTACCTATGCACTGGGTACATGGGTACCATATACTCGGGACTGACAAGGGTACCCCAGTATCCAATCTGGAGTGTACCTAAGTACATAACATAACAGTTTAGGGAGAAAGCAGATAGACTGGGGTCCTGATTAGCAGGATCCCAGTCAGACTAGTCAAAAACAGTATCACATTTAGCAAAAAGTGGGGGTAACCATAAGAGGCAGATCCTACTTTCCTACAGCTGGGTGCTTTGTTGTGCTGGCCTGCTTCTTCTGCTTCTGTCCTGGGAGTGAAAGGACAGGACTTTGCATTCTACATCCTGCTTCCAAGGTTCTCCAAGGGCTTGGGTGTGCTTGCGTCCTGTTAAGAAGTCTCAGGGCCATCAAAGACTTCACCTACATCTTGCTAACAGCTCCTGGACATCTCTGGTGGGAGTCCTGATTGCCAAGTGGTGCTAAATCCAGTTCCTAGGCCCTGGGAATCGTGTGGTTGGTGCTGCAACCCAAGAAAAGCAACATCGACGCCACTGCTTGCACCGGAGCCGAGGGCACTGCATTGTGAGAGCACGATGCACTGCCCCGACTTACACCACAGCACCGGGTGTTGCAGATGACAGCAAATTATTGACGCCGACTTCGAGGCTGCTGCCTGAACAGGAGCTGAGGGCACCACTCGTGAAGTGCACAACACACTGCCCTGACTGGTACCACAGCCCGACCTCTCTAATGACAGCGCTTCACACTGATGCCGTGCCGCTGCCTGACCTGGAGCCGAGGGCACTGCTCATGAACAGCACAACACAAGATCCTGACTTACACCGCAGCCCTGGTGCCTGTCGATGCCAGCACCTCAACCGCATCATTGTGGAGTCAATAACTGACGTGGGTGACCTCCCGAATTCATCTACACCGCACCATCACAAGGAATCGATGCCTCGCACCCAACGCCACATCACCTCCCCTGTGCAGCATGAAGGAACCGAAGCCACAGCGGCACCAGCTACATCTCACCTACCCGATGTCGTGCAATGTCCTTTGTTTTCAAGATACTGTTACGGGGGGTCCGTGTGACTCCAAGCCAGCCCGCCCTTCTCACGGTCGGCACCGAACTGTTGGATTAGTACCTGTCACGACGTCGAGATAGCCCCGGTTGGAGCTGTTGTTTTCTAGGAGCTTTAAATTTGTACAGAAATCTTTTTAAAAGGGATGTGTGTTGGATTTCTGTTGTTTTGGTCTTGTTTTATTCAGATAAATATTGTCTATTTTTCTAAACTGGTGGGGTGTCCTTTTGTACTGTTTTCACTGTGTTCATGTGTGTGTATGTACAAATGCTTTACACATTGCCTCTGAGATAAGCCTGACTGCTCACGCCAAGCTACCAAGGAGGTGAGCAGGGGTTATCTTAGCTGTGTAATCCTCTTACCCTGACTAGAGTGAGGGTCCCTACTTGGACATGGTGCAAACCACTGCTGACTAGAGACCTCATTTCTAACAGAAACCACTTCACAACAGAACTAAATAAAGGTGATTTGCTATTTTCACATTGCTGCAAAAGGTATAGACTGCATTACTCCTGAGGATGTGGATTATCATTACTGCACAACTTTAATTGAGGACATCTTACTTTGATCGGAAGCTTGTCTCTTTTTTCATTTGATTACCTTCACCTGCTTTAGTATTGCACCACTTTCTCGATATTCAGGGCAGTGAAAAGGTACAGCACTAGGAATGCCAATTTCAGAAAGATGTCAGTATGCGTCTTTCAGGAGACGTTAAAAGCCAACTGATTTTACCATTAGTACATTGGTCAGGATGGCACATATGACAGTTGACAAGCAGGCCATTGGCACATTGGGCCTGACTTCTACTTTGGCGGATGGGATACTCCGTCCAAAAACATGACTGGTTTCCATCCGCCATATTACACTTACATTGTATCTCATGGCATTTGTTATACGGCGGATGACATATCCATCACGTTTGTGACAGAGTATCCAATATGCCAACGTATAAATCAGGCACATTGTCTCTGTTGGTGCACTGAAGAAGAAATAATGGAGAATGGTAGCTACATGGGGAAAAGCACAGTGGGTCCTTACAGTATATATATGCAGGGCTTGCACATAGGCAACTCTCTATATACGTATATAAAATGTTATGAACTTGAAGTGAATGAATCAGCTTCATCTGAAGTTGATTCTTGATACTTTGCAGCATGGTAAATACACAGGAAAAAGAAAACGCATATGCGGCTGACTGCATCGTTTTGTAGGCATGCGCACCAAGCATGTGCATGCCTACACAATTATGGCAGTGTTTTTTTTTATTTTTGTTTACTGATTTGAGTTTGATTCGTAAGCAAAAAACATCTAACTTAAACGGGAGTGGGGAAAGAATATGGGTGTTGGAAAACAACGCAGATGAGGGAAGCAACCTGGAGGGTGGGATCACTGAGGGCATGTGGAGGGAAGCAAAAGGAGAAAGAGCAACATGGGAGGTGAAAGGGAACGAACACGAGAGAGCACAATTGGTTGTTAAAGTACATGAGTGAGAAGCGCATATGGAAAAGCTGTATAAAAGTGAAAGATATATAAGAGCAGTTTGAAGGACAAAGTTGAGAAAATTAACTTTTTATAATGCAATGAAAAGAAATGTGCTGGATGAAGTGGGAAGATACAGAGAATGGGGGAAAAATGCATACCCTCTCATGGAGTGCTTTTAGAAAATAAAAAGGTTGCATAAAGCAGACAATTGAGGAAGGAAAATCAGAGTCAATAAGAAAGATGGTAAACAGGCTATGCTCTACAGGAGGGACAATGACTAGAACGATGGGCTAAATCAAATAAAAATGAGAAAATAAGAGTGACCAAACAAAAAGTTGAATAAAAGAAATCGGTGGGGATGCTTTCCAGGCTAGCTTTCGACATATCCCCTATAAGTCTTTTGCAACCAGACAGCTGCCTGTCAGGCATACTTTGACCTCAAAAAGTCTGTGCATTTACTCTACCAATTAGCCAATCAGGAAACATGATGCACCATTTATGACCCTTCTAATTACTAATTTACCATTATTTTATTCAGTCATTAAAATATTGTGTACCCCTTTGCATTTTTTATAAGTTTTACACAATTACATTGAAAAGGAAAAGCAAACATTGAACATGCAATATTTGATGAATTCATTCCTAAACACTATGCCAGCAGCGTTCACTGTAGAAAAAAGTCCTATCTTGAAAACAAAGGGGCTTATTTGCAAGCCCCTTGTGCCACCGGTGCGTCACTCTTTGTGACTCACCTGCAGCGCAACCTGCTGCCCCATATTTACAAGGACATGTAAAGCCACCCTGAATGGCATTTCGTGTTCTTGTACATATGGCCCCTTTACACACAACACTTCGGGGCCGATTCCGGTTGGAAACCGTACCGACCGACACGGACCGGGAATGTAGACCGACCGACACGTACCGGCGCCTTACAACCTGCGCAGTACGATGCAATGCGTGTGAATTACAACCGACTCGTACGGAACACAAGCCGCACGATCGACCCGTATGGAAAACAGTGATTCGCCCGTAAACGGACCGGGAAACGTACCGACCGACACGCATCAGGAATGGACCCGACCGACACGTACCCGCGCTGTACGACCCGCGTGAGTACGATGCAATGCGTGTGAAACGAGACCGACTCCACACGGAGCACAATCCGGAAGACCGAGACGTACAGAAAGCAGTGACTAGCAAACAATATACTCCTTTGCGACCGACGCATACGCCAACGATGAAACACAGCACAATGTCAGTGTGACAGACTCGAATTACCCCGCAAAAGCCACTGGCAGCGTCAGACCCAGTCAAATGAACGTCTCCATCATGCTCAACAAAACCAAAGGAAAAAAGACAAAAAAAGGACCAAACAAACAATGACAAAGCCAATAAATAATTTTTTTTTAAAATGGAACAAAGACACACCCACAACTCCACCTACATAAAGGCCAGAAATCCCTACCATGATCCTTTGCAAACTACAGACATAGGACAGCAGACAACACCACCACACTGCAGAGACACACCACAACTCACACACCACACAACATCTACACCAGTTGCACCTCTCAAAAAATCAATCACACATTCACAGAGAAACTCACACCCACCACACTCACTTACACCCTCACACACACATCAATACCCACAACCACCCAGCACCATGCCCCCAAGAAGAATCCAAAGTTCACAGATAGTGAGTTGGAAGTCATGATTGATGAAATACTCAGAGTAGAGCCACAGTTGTTTGGCACATTGGTCCAACAGACCCCCATGTCACAGAAAACCAAGATGTGGGAGAGAATTGTCGACAAGGTCAACGCACAAGCACCTTGTCTGCGCACAAAGGACGATATTCAGAACAGGTACTATGATGTGCGCAGGAGGGTCACGAAGCTCATCGACAGGGATCACGCCTTGAGCAAGCAGACTGGCGGTGGCCCTCCTGCCAAACCAAAACACTTCAGGTCCTGGGAGGAGAAGGTGCGGACCATCCTACCACCGGAGAGCATCCATGGATTAACAGGAATACCAGAGCCTGGTGAGTACACAACCAATATACGCAATATTGTGCGGCAATACACATATATCACTGTCAAGGGGACAGTGAAACCAAGTACTGTCAGTAAAGCCATAGCAACCGAAAGGCAAGTATCCTGTGACGTGTATGCCAGTCAGACAAACACAATACCTCACATCTCATAGTAATATGGAACCATGACATAACATGTACAAACCTAACAACAAATACAGCAAGGCAGTGGCATAAATCACCAACAAACACTGTCAGCCATTTTGCCACCACTGTCACACTACCTCACATGGAAGCTGATTCACAGGAAGGATGCTTTGGTATCTGGGAAGGTAGGTGTATCCGATAGCATGATGCGAGTGGTTGTCACAGCCAATAGTCCACATCCCACATGGACCTCCTGCCAAACCAAAACACTTCAGGTCCTGGGAGGAGAAGGTGCGGACCATCCTACCACCGGAGAGCATCCATGGATTAACAGGAATACCAGAGCCTGGTGAGTACACAACCAATATACGCAATATTGTGCGGCAATACACATATATCACTGTCAAGGGGACAGTGAAACCAAGTACTGTCAGTAAAGCCATAGCAACCGAAAGGCAAGTATCCTGTGACGTGTATGCCAGTCAGACAAACACAATACCTCACATCTCATAGTAATATGGAACCATGACATAACATGTACAAACCTAACAACAAATACAGCAAGGCAGTGGCATAAATCACCAACAAACACTGTCAGCCATTTTGCCACCACTGTCACACTACCTCACAGGGAAGCTGATTCACAGGAAGGATGCTTTGGTATCTGGGAAGGTAGGTGTATCCGATAGCATGATGCGAGTGGTTGTCACAGCCAATAGTCCACATCCCACATGGACCATCAAGCTCACACTGAACCATGCACACCTCACAGGCAGAGGAAATGTACTGATAAGATGGCTGACACTGGGCTCTGCTGTGGGTTGCACAAGGTCCTCGTGAGACTTGTGCCCAAACAAACAACAGGACACAACAGCCTCACATCCTGAGTGTTAAATTCCACTCCCTGCTATGGAAGCATGCTGCATGGTGGGATATCTGGCCTGGGGGGAGGAGGACCACCAGCTCTGACTACATCTACCAGCAGCCCCCCTCACACACACCCCTCCCACCAACACCAAAATACACACCTGGGATCATGCTCCACAAGAGTGTGAGTGAAAAGCCACTTCCAAGACGTCTGACAATGGCGCTCTGCTGTGGGGAGCATAAGGTGCTGCTGGGACTTCTGCACAAACAAACAACAGGTCACCACTGTCAGCCATCTTGGTAGCACCGTTACAGTACCTCACAGGGAAGCAGAGTCAAAAGGAAGGAAGGTTGGGTATGCTGGGAAGAGGGGTGTAGCCAAAAGTATGATGGGAGTTGTAGTCACAGCCAAAAGTCATCCTCCCACATGGCCCATCAAGCCCACCCTGAACCATGCTCACCTCACAGAGAGTGCAAAAGTACTGACAAGATGGCTGACTCTAGGCCCTGCTGTGGGGAGCACAAGGCCCTGCTGGGACTTGGGCCCAAACTAACAACAGGACACTACTGCCTGACATCCTGAACGTAATCTGTGACTCCCTGCAGTGGAAGCATGCCACATGGGGGATTACCTGGCCTTTGTGGGTGAAGGAGGTCCTGCAATGACTCCAAATGCTACCAAGGCATTCTCAAAACACACCTTCTCAGCCAGAACAAATGGCACCCTTGGGACCAGTCACTCCGAAAGTGAATGCCCTGGCAAGATGGCTGGCACATGGTCCTGATGTATGAATTGGCTGCAAGTCACACCTACGCACAGGCCAACTCAAACACATTTACACTCACAGCCATTGGAACTGTAGGTATCCTCTCACTGTCTGGGGATGCAGTATCCCAGGGGTGTCCCCTGACCTGGCTGTGAAGGTGTGTCTCGTAGATGACAATTGGGGAGATGCAGACATAGTACATAGCATCAAGCACACACAATGGCACCTATACATTATTGACAGGGGACACCTGACAGTGACTAGAATGGACACACCCATATAGCTGACATTGTAGCATGGTGTCATTCCCAAAAGGTACAGTTGTGAGCTGCATTTCAATCCCACATCGTTCTGCATTGTATGCATCATTCACTCACTGTCATAGACACTCCAAACACAATGACTAACCTGGACTGCATTGGAGGAGGTATGCAACTCACAGCAGCAGAACTGCAACACACACACCCCTGGCCATCACTGTCATCAGCATGGAAAAGCAAGAGAGCTGCTGTGCTCAATCCCTCTCACCATAGAGGAAATTGACAAGACAAATGACGTTAGCACGTACAAAACTCAGCACCAACATCATCAGCTATGGTAACACCATGACTTGTATGAAATGAGATGTGAACTAGGAACACAGACAACCAAATAGTATCTCCCATTAGATCTCAGGCATACCAGACTGTGACCATGTTGTTCAGACACACCAATGTGACGCACAAAGACAAGCAAAAACTGCCACCACACATGTCCCAAGCTTGCCACATACCCTAAGTGGAATTGTACGTATGTCATCGTCAAAGCACAAATGTGGACAGGGATGACACAGCTGTGTCAGGCATGTGATGGCACTTGAGTAGCAATGGCCATGTACAAATAATTGATCAGTACATGAACTGGTCATGCACACAGCTTGACGTGCACATTGAAATGCCTCAGGTTGCCATGACAAACTGCCTCAACAATATCAACCTTTGTCTGTCACAACTTAGGACAATGCAATGTACAGACTCTCATAATGATGTCCAGTGGCAACTGTCATGTGTGTGAAACATTGATGTGTGTAGAACCATAATATACATTGTGTGTCTCTTCCAACCACAGGGGATGCTGGGGACACAGCAGGAACTGAAGAAGAGTCCCAGTCCCAGACTCTGGTGGACCCTGAGCTCTCCGGTGTGGATCAGTGTCTGTCCTCTTAGGACGACGACCACGAACGACCTGGCACCTCCGGTGTGAGTCATCGTGCAGCACCAGCAGTAGGAACATCAGCACCCCCTGCAACCACTCCTGCCACATCTGACAATAGACAGAGTACCCCTGCCGACACGGACAGACCAAGGCCGCAGAACACCGACGGCACAGGTACACGGGGCACCCTGGAAGCAACGGACAACACCATCAGCGCCAACACCCAAGGGGGCCCAGTGTTGCCTGTGACAGCCACGGCACGTCCTGCCCGTGTGGGTAGGGGTGGTGGGAGGGGGGGCAGGCAGAGGACACGGCCTGCAGAGGGGGCTGGACTGCATGATGAGCCACACCTGGGACGCATCATAGATGCGTACCATGAAAGCACCGGAGGATTTGGCCAGGTAGTGGGGATCCTCAAGGACCTCAAACAACAGCAGGCTGCCCATCATGCCCGCTTGAACTCCCACAAGTCCCGGTTGGAGACACACATGTCCCGCATGGAGTCCAAGTGGGACAAATTGGATGATCTAACAGCGGTGCATAGGGACATACTGACATGCCTCCGCCAGATCAGCGGCAACATGACCACACCTCCCTGTGCGCCCACGACATCTGTTGCCACAACATCCGCAACTGCCACAGGGAGGGAGGAGGACTCTGGCGGAGAGTCCTCGGCACCGTAGCAGCCTGCACTTGAGGGTCCCCCGAGAAAGAAGAGGGGTCATCCGAAGAAGGGCAAGTGAGACGCTGATGGCCATGCACATCTCCCAGGAACTCAACACCTGTTCTTGATATCGACCTTTGTGTGCAAACCATTTAACCTTGTTGACTGACAACCAACTCACCCACTTGACATGGAGGGTCTAAGTTGGAACAATGCATCAAATTACTGTGGACTTTACTCTGAACATTTCATCTTCCAACACTACCAACTCACTTGTGAACTTTGGATTACCATCACACTGTTCAGCACTTCCAATTAAGTTCACTATCCTCACACAGGTTTATAAATAAAATGACAATCACACAATACTTGCCTCTGTTGTTATTTAAACTGGGTTTGTGTCATGGAGATGATGATCTGCTAAAGAACACTGTGCATGCAAACTACTACAGCAATGTAAACACCGTTATGTGAGTCATGGTAATGTGACACATATGAGGGAGACACACCACTAGGGCAACACAACACATACTCACCATGGCCATTGAACTCATCGCCTACACTGATGTTGACAGGAAATACAGTGGAATGCACATACACCACACCCATCCTGAGTCAGTGGCAATCAGCCCACAGGTACAGATTGCAAATGACTGTTGGATGTGTGGATACAGACGAAGCACATCCCAAAGTGAAGCACAGGTTTATTAAAGATTTACAACCTGAGGATTCCACAACTGATGCAAGGTAACCTCACGTGACAGTGATCAAAAAGTAACCAAGTGGTAAACAATGAAAGTCCAGGGGTGTGTGGCACATCATTGGTTGGGACAACGACTACTTGCACTCTGGAACAGGAATCTGGGTGTTGGGTTCAGACATCACCATACAGCAGCCAAAGTACCCTGTGAAGGACAGACAGAAAACACAATCAAATACACAGATTTACAGCATACAACTGCAATATACATGCCCAAAACAAATTCCAAGCTACGTAAACACAACCCAGTAATCAGGTAAACACTGTTTGGGAGTACAGTCTACCTGAAAGGACACATCACTGCAAGCATCCTGTCAAGTAGCACACAGCCACACTCAAGCAGCACCAGTGCACCACCAACATATATCAGGCAAACACAATACTTTGACAACACATCACTGTATACTGACATTCATGTGAAGAAGTTGTGGATCAGCTGGGTCCGAACATCACCCTCACCCTCATCATCACTGGCATCATGCCCCAGGGCAGGATCCTCCACGGCTGGCGGATGTTGGTCAGCGTCATCTTGGATGAGAGGCAACTCCTTCCTCACTGCCAGGTTGTGTAGCATGCAGCACACTATGATGATTTTGCACACCTTAGCTGGTGCATATGGGAGGGCCCCTCCTGTCTTGTCCAGGCAGCGGAATCTGCTTTTCAGGAGACCAAATGTCCGCTCGATCACTCTCCTGGTCCGACCATGTGCCTCATTGTAGCGCATCTCCGCAGGTGTCACAGGGTTCCTGAAGGGTGTCAGCAACCACGGCATGTTGGGGTATCCGGAGTCACCTACATATAGACAATTGCACATTAGATGAGTTTGAAAACAGGGTGAAAAACAACATTACCAAACACACACACTGGTAAACAGTCAGTACACACCGACAAGCCAGGCACGCTGGTTCGGCATCTGTGACATCATCGGCGGGATGCGACTACTCCTCATGATGTAAGCGTCGTGCGCTGAACCTGGGAAACGTGCACACACATGTGAAATGGTCATGTCCGCCAGACATACCACCAGAGCATTGATTGAGTGGAAATGTTTCCTGTTTCGGTATGTCTGCTCATGTGCCTGTGGTGGTACCAAAGCCACATGTGTCCCATCAATGGAGCAAATGACATGTGGCATCCTTCCCAGTGCATAGATGTCACTCTTGATGTCAGTGAGTTGTTGTGGGGTTGGGAAATGGATGTAGTGGTTGAGGAAATGCAACATCGCCTCCAACACATCTCGGAGCACACGGCTGAACATGGTCTCTGACATCCCACCAGCAGAAGCCACAGTGTATTGGAAGGTACCGGTGGCAAAGAAGTGTAGGGCTGCCATCACCTTCACCTTGGGGGTCAGCGCTGTAGGGTATGGCCGGCCAGGTTGCAAGTGTGGGGCCAACTGCTCCGCCAAATCCTCAATCAGTGGGCTAGTGAAGCGGTACCGTCGGATGCAGTCACGTTCAACCATGGTTGCAAGGTCAGGGAACGGTCTGTGGACAGCTGGTCTCCTGCAGTGCATAGATGAGCAAATAAAGGTTGTCAGTTCCCCTATCTATGTGCCAGTGTCCACGCTAAATAGCACATGAAACATCATAACAGGACCCAAGTACCTGATGTGTGTGCTGTTGGGTAGGGGCACTTATGCCAGCTACATGCCCATCATCTGACATCTCTGCTCTACATGTCTACACAACAAGGTCCATGTTGTGCTGTGACAAATCTATGGGCTTTGTCACAGTACATCAGTACGAGTGTCACATACCTAACACACACCACAGTGACTAGTGAGGACATATGTCTTCCCCACATCACAGGTTTTTGACAGACACACACACAGGGACCTTGTATTGCCACAAGGACACTATCATGATGTAGCGTCTCATGTACATGCCACAACGCACACATGACACCCACATGAAGTGCCACCTGATTTGTTTGCAGGTCAGACATGGATGTCTGTGACACACAGACGCAACATCAACTCACATTGACAAAACACATGGATGTGGTGACCGTTTGACATTGAGCACATGAAATCAGAGTAATTTGCGTTGCAAAATGCACACATACAGTGGATGAACATCACATTTGTGGCACTGGGACACCCTGTGACACACATACCATTCCACCTAAGAGTCAGGGTGTATGTCACAAGTCATACACAATGTACCCCTGGAACTGTGTTCATGCCTTGTGCTCTGAACTGTACAGTTGTCAATCACAGTGGTCATGTGCACAACACACAAAGGTATCTATCCCCATGACACCTTGCACAGCCTGGGAGTGGGTGCCACTAAGTGCCACATACTAAATCACATGTTGACCCACATACACACACAGGTAATGCTGCCTGACATGCCTTTTAACATACTGTGTCACAGGCTGTATTGTTGTAGGTGTACACATGGGTCCCTGGCAAGCTCTGGTGGGTGGCATCCTTTTGCCCATTGACTGCAATGGTGACAGACGCGGGTGGGTTTTCAAAAGATGCGTCGGACACCTAGGGACCAAGGCGTGCGCACGCCTTGGACCCTGATTGTAATGGTGACATACGCGGGTGGGTAATCAAAAGAAGCGTCGGACACCTAGGGACCAAGGCGTGCGCACGCCTTGGACCCTGAATGTAATGGTGACAACGCGGGTGGGTTATCAAAAGACGTGTCGGACACCTAGGGACCAATGGACCCTGAATGTAATGGTGACATACGCGGGTGGGTTTTCAAAAGACGCGTCGGACACCTAGGGACCAAGGCGTGCGCACGCCTTGGACCCTGAATGTAATGGTGACATACGCGGGTGGGTTTTCAAAAGACGCGTCGGACACCTAGGGACCAAGGCGTGCGCATGCATTGGCTATTGACTGCCATGGAGACTGACGCAGATTTGATACTTGTACGATTCGTGTGCTGAAAAATCCGTTGGCTCCCTACAACAATGTATCAAACTCATTGGTGTCATGAAGTTGGACTTTTTAAACGATGCGGAAGGGGTGTACGAGGTGTGCAATGCGATGGATTGGCCAGATTCATAGGATGCAAACGTGTCGGACCTATCGCTTTGGACGCATGGTTCATAATCTGCCTCTGCAGCACAGATATAAGGCTATCTGTTCCCCTGAGAGCTCACTTGCCTGCACTACATGCTCCAGATTGACATCTCTGCTACCACTGCTGCTGTCTCTGCATCCTCTGGCTCCAAGAATGGCACGTTCTGTGGAGAGGGCCCCAGCCTTCACAGAGGAGGAGAACCAGGCCCTGCTGGACAGCCTCCTCCCACAGTACAGCAAGCTGTATGGGAAACCAGGGGAGCAGGTGAGTATGCAGTCCACGTCCTTTCTCATTGTGCATGTTGTCTGTCTAGCACTAATGGCATTGTGTACACCAGTGGCTAGCATGCTCACTGAGTAGTTGTAACCCCCAAAGTGTGTAGGTACCTGTAGTGAACAGGTACTGTGCTGAAAAAGTGCATTTTTACACGGTCATAAGACCCAGGCAATGTTTCCATGTTGTTAATGCAGGACAACTGTCCATTACCATAGTTGCACTACCTGTGTACATCATATGCCCTTGTGATAACGACATGTATATCCAACTGTGTGATGCACAAACATGTTGCATGTGTAGTAATGGTCTTTTAACTTTGTCATCCTTACAGGTTGATGCCCATCAGAAACAGGAGATCTGGAAGACCATCGTCCGGGCAGTTTGATCTGTGGGGGTCTACAAGCGCCGCGTCCGCAACTGCCAGAAGAGGTGGCAGGACCTTCGTGGCTGGACCCGGAGGATCGCAAGAGTCCAGCTGAAGCTGTCGCCTCCTCGCAGAAGGGGCGGACGACGGATCCTGACCCCCCACATGCTCCGGATTCTGACGGTGGTCTTCCCTGACCTGGATGGGCAGTTAAAGGCCAGACAGCAGCAAGGAGGGGGTAAGTGCATGCCTTTTCTGTGAACTATGTCTCACATGCTATTTGCACTCCTTCAGCCTGGTTACACTCCCACAGTTCATCTGTCTGCTTGAACAAGAGTCATGTGCCTAAATTAGGTGATGGCCCATCCTCATCTGATACACAGGTGTGGCCCTTTCAGTCTGTGACTTGTGTCACTTGGGTTGTGTGTCCCTGCTGTTGTCCAAGGATAAGGTTTGAAACAGCATCTGCTACCGGTGCATTGTTTTGGGCTTCATGAGTGAGGCAATTGATTGACGTGTCTGCACATTGCCAGAAAGCTGACATGTACTCTGTGTGGGCCATTAATATGTGTTCTAATTGCTGCTCTGGCTCACCATATGTGTCTGGGGTATGTACCACACATCCATGCAGCAGGTGAGACAATGTTGGGGCCTCAGAAGAATGTGCATCATGTGTGTCACACATGCATAGACACATGCCTAGTGTTCAGGGTTATCCCATGTAGCACTTGGACCAGGACAGGTATGCCTACTCCGGACATGAAAGTACACTCTGTTCTCCTACTCCTGTGTGCCAGCCTACATTTTGTGCATTGTGAAATGTGCAATCAGGTGTCTGCCTCTGTGTCATTGTAGAGTGGCCTAGCTTTTTAGACTCCTGGGGTGTTAAACAGTTTGGGGTGGGCAGCCAGCTGAGATGTGGCTGTTGGATCAGCACAATGGGGTGAAACATAGGTGTGTAATCACTTGACTGTGACTAATGGTGTATTCTACATTAAAGTGCAGGCAGCTTTAATTCGTTCTCATCAGACTGTGATGTGATCATGTTTACAGATCTGTGCTTGCAGTCACTCAACTGTAGCATTTGTATAACGTGGGATCATCAGATGCCTTAAGATGTGGGTAGCAGTGGGTGGACATGTGCACTTGACAGCTGCAGAGCTTACATTCCCCACAAAAACATGATTGTGACACAGTGCAGACTGTTTGTTTTTGGATGCACTGCCCCTGTGACTGAAGCCAGTAATAACTGATTAGCCAGACTGGCCTGTAGCATGGTATACCACTTGCAAATGTATATCCTGCAGTAATGTCAGTTGTCCTGCATGCACTCAATTGTGGCATTGACCATCAATACATGAGCACATCATGGTGTCTGGTGAAGGAAGCATATCCATATTGCTGACAATGACTTTGGCCATCCCTTATCCTGACACATGTACTGAGTCAGTGGCAGGAGATGGGATATGTGTGTACTGACACATTTCAATCACAAATCCTGCAGTTCAGACAACTGTCTATGTGGTGCATGTGTGCACATATGAGTAGTGGCATACTACATGCACCAGACAGATGGGTCCATGGACGGGAAGGATATGAGGGGCATGGTTTACTGGCAGACTGACAAGTGTCTTGTTAAAATATGTGTCAGCTCTTTTTGCAATATTTTGCAAATGATGCCAAGGCGTGCTCTGTAATGTGCTGTACTGACTGTGATGTGTCAGGTCAATACAGGTGGCTGATGTGGATCTGTTCATCCTGTTTGTTTGCAGATACATCTACGGCTACTGGAGGAGACAGCTCCATGGACCAAGAGGAGCCGCAGAGCCAGACTGGGTCCGCTGCAGAGGAGTCAGAGGGACCCAGTGGCACGGAGGGTGAGGGGAGCCACACTGAGGAGACCTCAGCTACAACCACCTCGGCTGAGGAACACAGCAGCTCGAGTGATGACTCCCTTGTGGAGGTGGGTGTCAGCAGACCCCAGACAACACCTAGTGAGTCTGTCCCCGCCACCACCACCATCTCTACCCTCCCATCCCAGATGTCCGTGGAGGCTCCCGTGTAAGGGAGCATGTCTCCTTCATGCCAGACACCGCACCCCCTGCCTCTGTCTCCCCTGCTGCCCTGAGTGTGGAGGCTGTGGACTTACTTAAGCAGATCCATGTAGGGCAGTCAGCGATGCTGAGTGTCCTCCATTCTTACACCAGTCTGTTGACACAACTGGTGTCCTTCATGGCGGGCATTTCATCAAACATGTCTGCCCTACAGTGGACCATTCAGTCCATGGCCTCCTCACAGACGGCAACAGTGTCCCTCCTCCAACAGTCCCTCACCCCTCCTACCTCTGCCCCATCCACAATCCCCACTACCCTACCTGTCCAAGGCACACACACATCGGCACAGGCATGCACCACAACAGACACAAGCAGCACACAGCCACGCAAGACAAAATACAGACGCACAAGCATGCACACTCCGGGGACTGATGGCACACACACAGGGGATGGGTTACAGACACACAAACAGCCATCCACGAGCACCCTGCAGTCCTCATATGCCTCTCCCTCCAAAACCCCTTCCCTTGCCTCACCTGCAACCCCCCCTTCCCAGCAGCTCTTCCTCTGTGACCTTGGCCTCTTTCCCACCGATCCATCTGATCCAACTTACAAGGGGAAGAGGAAGTCACCTCGCACAGAGGGGAGTTCCCCTGCCACACGGACACCCTCCCGCAGGTGCAGGAACACTGAGGCCCCCATCCGCAAATCCCCCCGGACCAGGAAGGGCAAGACCCCACCACAACCCCGCACTTCCACCACACAGTCTCTGTCCTCCAGCCCCCAAGCCACCACTCCACAGGTCCCCCCGCCACACCCTGCCCCAGGTTCCCCCACACACCGATACCGCATCCCCAAAATGCTTAGGCCCTCCCCCTACCACATGCACTTCCACCCCCACCTCACACGCTCAGCCTGTTCCTGCCACGGGTGTGGAGACCGTGTCCCCCCCCTCTGTCCTGCCCACCTCATCTGAACCCCATTACACTCCTTTGGAGATTGGCACTTCAGTAGAGAGCACATCCACCCCATCTGACTTGGGCACTGCAGTGGAGACCCCGTCCACACCATCTGACCTGACCACTGCAGTGGTGCCGGCAACGACCCCATCTGACTTGAGCCCTGCAGTGGTGACGGCACCCACTGTGTCAGACACCTCCACTGCAGTTGCCAGTGACACTCCTGCACCCACCACCCCTCCCCTGCCCCAATCTGCTATCCCCTGATCCTGTCCCTGCGGTGCCTGGCCTGCCCCTATGTATGCCCCTCCAAGGGGAGATGTCCCCTGGCCGTAGCAGTGCAGGCAAGCAATGGGTGACAACTTGTCACATGTCACCCTGGTAGGACTCTTGATATGGACTGGCCATTGGCCTTTTGACATTGTGGACTTAACAGTTACAAGGATTTATGTGCTGAATAAAGCCAATTGTTGTTATCCAGTGGTGTTGCATCTAATGTACATGATGTTGATGATGAGTATCATGAACTTGCTGTTGTAATGGTGTTTTGAAGGAATAAGAGATTGATTTGCTGATGTGATGGGATATGTGTACTATTCTGGTATGTATCCATGTCATCCTTTGCTGCAATTTCAGGGTGTAGTGATAGCAAGAATTTGGGACCAGGATTTTCTCCTTTTGTTTGCTACTTCACATCTTTGGCATACACTGTTGCACATATGTTGGGCTTACATTTGTGCACATTGTAAGATTCCCTGACTGGGCCCATCTCCACTGGACAGGCAGGTTTGTGCATCAATGGTACACAAGTCATCTGTGTCATCTGTGCAACTTGCTATACATGTGTATTGCGTATGTGCAGATGACTTAAGGGACACTCCCGTACACAGGCTGATGTGACCAGAGCTTTCATTGTGTTGTAATTGTTGGCTCACTGAGCAAGTGTTATGCTGACATGGCAGAGCCCTGCACAGACAACGTTTTGCACAGCTGACCTTCCCCAGGAGTGGAGTCCCGTCATGGCAGTGTCATTCCGTGACATTTCCTGAGCCCATGGTGTGTGTTGTGTGAGCATGTCTGTGTGTGTTCCCTTCCCTTTTTCTACACAGCCTGTGTTCCCTACAGATGTTCCTGTTTGTGGCGCTTGCTGAGTTGTCCTGTGTTCATCCAACATCTTTGCCCTGGGTTTCCTGGAATGTAGGTGCATGGCAAACTACTGGTCATTAGGGTGTCATCCCTAGGTGTTTTAGTTGTAAGGTCCGGGGATGTTGTCAAACGCACGTGGGACACATTCAGGATTCCCCTTGGCACTTCTGTGTTACCAACATCATGTTGTTTTCCCTATGTGGTATCTGTCAGTGAGTGGGTCACTTGTATGTGTGTGTGACTACTCCCACTCATCAGGGTCAGAGCTGCAATGTTGGAAGGTGTCGACATGTGTTCTTTGGTGGTCTCCTTTGGTTCCTCATCGGTGTGGGAGTGTGGCAGGGATCCCAATGATTCTGGTAGATTTCACGTCATGCCCATGTACCGCATACTGTGCAGTGTGGCAGACATTCACAAGGGTTGTTGACTGGCCATGTGTGATGATTTTTGGGTACCTTGGATCCCCCCACCACCCCTGGGATTGTCATGGGTGCATGAGCAATGTCACCAGCCCATGTGTGCTTAGCTGATGCACATTGGTGCAGATCAAGGTGTGTGGTGTTGAGAGTGGGCAAATGTGAGTTGTCTCATGACTAGGCCCCTACCTACATTTTACCCATTGATTACAGGCCATGGCCAGTGATTTGTGTTTGTGTAGGTGTGATGGAAGTTTGTTGGTCAGGACATATGACCCAGTGCGCACAGGTGACTGTGCTCCACAGTATGGGCAACATCTACCTTTGTCATCACAGTGGGATTATCATACAGGCTACTGACACCCCAATGTAGAGTCCCTGAGGGTAGTGCTGTAGTGGGTCTGTCTCTTGCTGTGTTGGTTGCTGTTCCGCCCAGCTTGTGTCACATGAATCCGTTGGGATCCCACTCATCTGGCAATGCCTGCTTGCCCACAAAGGGGTGCACAGTTCATGAGTTACTTTTGTATGGCACTGTGTACACATCTGTGTCATTGGAGTTCAGCCCACCATCATGTGTTGTGTACTAGCCTGGGGACAGAGAGACACACACACATGTTGTGTTTGATATGCAGTGTGGGGCTGCCTGTCTGTGTTTGTGCATCTGCACCACTGCATTGGTATGGATTTTGCGGTCCATTGGCTGGATGTTGTTTGGAGGTTTTTCCCTTGTGTCCCTGGGTCTCCTAGCTCATCAGCCTGCACATTCATCATGTTTGGTATGTCCCATTGCTGCCATGGTATGGGACTTGGTCACCTAACATCTACAGTCTCCACAGGATTCCTTAGTTTGTGTGTCTGTTCGTAAAGATATGTGTGTATGCATCATGATGCTCACTTTTCACATAGTCTAATTGGACACTGGAGGCATTGTCAGTGATCATGGCCGATGCTTGTCTGCACATGGCAGAGGGTGTTCTTGTGATACACAGCAATCTTTGCCTCACCAAATCCATGTTTGTATGGGACACAACCACTACATTGCCACAACATTGCTTGTGGTGTTGGGACCAGGAATCATACATGCTGGTTTGAAGATGCTGCTATTATTATGTCCACACTCACCTTCTGGTCACTGTAGTGATGTGTGGTTTAGACCCCATTACCACAATGTTCCTGATATGCTGGTGTTTTGAACCCCACAATCACCTTTTGGTCACTGTAGTGATGTGTGGTTGAGACCCCATTACCACAATGTTCCGGATATGCTGGTGTTTTGAACCCCACAATCACCTTTTGGTCACTGTAGTGATGGGGGGTTTAGACCCCATTACCACAATGTTCCGGATATGCTGGTGTTTTGAACCCCACAATCACCTTTTGGTCACTGTAGTGATGGAGGGTTTAGACCCCATTACCACAATGTTCCTGATATGCTGGTGTTTTGAACCCCACATTCACCTTTTGGTCACTGTAGTGATGGGGGTTTTAGACTCCATTACCACAATGATCCGGATAGGCTGGTGTTTTGAACCCCACAATCACCTTTTGGTCACTGTAGTGATGGGGGGTTTAGACCCCATTACCACAATGATCCAAAAATGCTGGATTTTTGAAGCCCACAATAACCTTTTGGGCACACATGTGATGGGAGTCACATTGTATGTTCACTGTCAGAATCTGTGTTGTGAGCATTTGACACACAAAAAAACAATCTTGCCAAGATGGTAGGGGGGGGGTGTGGATTAGACACCCTATGTGTGTGAATGCTGGTAGTGCTAGGCATCCAGACCCCTATGAGTAGGGGGTACTGGTAGTGATAGGCATCCAGCCCCCTATTAGTGGGGATGGTAGTAGTGATGGGCATCCAGCCCCATATGAGTAGGGAATACTGGTGGTGATGGGGATCCAGCCCCCTATGAGTAGGGGATACTGGTAGTGATGGGCATCCAGCCCCCTATGAGTAGGTACTGCTGGTAGTGATAGCCATACACCCCCCTATGAGTAGGTACTGCTGGTAGTGATGGGCATCCAGCCCCCTATGAGTAGGGACTGCTGGTAGTGATGGCCATACACCCCCCTATGAGTGGGGATGGTAGTAGTGATGGCCATCCAGCCCCCTATGAGTAGGGGGTACTGGTAGGGATGGGAATCCAGCCCCCTATGAGTAGGGGATACTGGTAGTGATGGGTATCCAGCCCCCTATGAGTAGGGGATACTGGTAGTGATGGGCATCCAGCCCCCTATGAGTGGGGTTGGTAGTAGTGATGGGCATCCAGCCCCCTATGAGTAGGGGGTACTGGTAGTGATGGGCATCCAGCCCCCTATGAGTTGGGGATACTGGTAGGGATGGGCATCCAGCCCCCTATGAGTAGGGGATACTGGTAGTGATGGGCATCCAGCCCCCTATGAGTAGGGGATACTGGTAGTGATGGGCATACAGCCCCCTATGAGTAGGGGATACTGGTAGTAATGGGCATACAGCCCCCTATGAGTAGGGGATACTGGTAGTGATGGGCATCCATCCCCCTATTAGTGGGGATGGTAGTAGTGATGGGCATCCAGCCCCCAATGAATAGGTACTGCTGTTAGTGATAAGCCCCCCCTATGAGTGGGGACTGCTGGTAGTGATAGCCATACACCCCCCTATGAGTGGGGACTGCTGGAAGTGATAGCCATACACCACCCTATGAGTAGGGACTGCTGGTAGTGATGGGCATCCAGCCCCCTATGAGTAGGGGATACTGGTAGTGATGGGCATCCAGCCCCCTATGAGTAGGGGATACTGGTAGTGATGGGCATCCAGCCCCCTATGAGTAGGTACTGCTGGTAGTGATAAGCCCCCCCCTATGAGTGGGAACTGCTGGTAGTGATAGCCATACACCCCCTATGAGTAGGGACTGCTGGTAGTGATGGGCATCCAGCCCCCTATGAGTGGGGATGGTAGTAGTGATGGGCATCCAGCCCCCTATGAGTAGGGGTACTGGTAGTGATGGGCATCCAGCCCCCTATGAGTAGGGGATACTGGTAGGGATGGGCATCCAGCCCCCTATGAGTAGGGGATACTGGTAGTGATGGGCATCCAGCCCCCTATGAGTAGGGGATACTGGTAGTGATGGGCATCCAGCCCCCTATGAGTAGGGCATACTGGTAGTGATGGGCATCCAGCCCCCTATGAGTAGGTACTGCTGGTAGTGATGTGCCCCCCCTATGAGTGGGGACTGCTGGTAGTGATAACCATACAACCCCTATGGTTTGGCTGTTGCTGGTGGAAGGGATATCCACCCCCTATGTGTGTGTATTATTTCGCGGGTTCGTGACGTTTGTTTGTGTGGTGGGTGTCTGACTTACCGTCTGCGACGTACGGGTCTGTTCCTGATCCGGTCATAGATATAGAGTACTGGGATGACCTGCGCGATGGGATTCATCATTGGTTCGTCTCGTACTTGCTGATTGTTGCTCCGTCTCGTACACGTTGATAGTTGGTCCGTCTCATAGCCGTGGATCGTGTAGTGGCGCGAATCGGACCTGAAATACAGCTCTCCCAGATGCTGTGACGTGCTGGAAGTGGCGACCCGTTCGGCGCGTAGGAAGTACGCATCGTACTTGTCCGGCCGGAAACTGCTGTGAAAATGCTTCCGTGCGACTCGAATCAGCGTTTACTGATCCGGCTCATACGGGAAATGTTGCTGGAATGGGTGCGTACGTGCCGATCTGGATTTTTACACATTTCCGCATTGTACTTCATCGCCCGGATGGACCGGCTCCCGGAACGAGTCGGTAGCAAGGTAAGGCTACGGACAGCTCTCGTAGGGCTGTCCGAGCGAGATCGGAATTGACCCCTTTGTGTGAAAGGGGCGTGCCATGGATGTTGCTGTGGGTGTCGAGAAATCATAAACCTGGAAATCGTCAGAACGCTATTCCTCCCCAGGGGAGGCGTAGGGAGGCGTAACGAGGAGAAATGTTTTCATTTCTCCTCATTTTTCCTGTTTCTATGCTTGCTGCATTGTGCAGCACGCTAGAAAGAGGAAATCACCTCTTCTGGTTGTTTTTGTGCAGGAAGATGTCCCTTCCTGCACAAAAAACAATCATCTCCGTGACGCAGACACCCTTGCACCATTGTGCAAGGGTGCCTGCGTCGGCGCATGGCAGCTAATTGTGCACCAGCACTGGGGAGGGCAAAGGGATTTTCCTTATCGTTGTAGATATGACGCTTCCCTTTGCTGCGGAATCAATGCAGTGCGGCGCAGCCAGATGGCTTGCAGCACAGCGCTGCAATAATTCCTTGTAAATAAGTCCCACAATGTTTACATCTCATTAACTATATTACCAAACAAAAACACTCATAACACTCAGCTGCACGTGCATTAGAAAAGAGTTAGCTCTGTGCACAGAGAGGGCCCAAACATTAGAACAAGTTTTGCATGAGTTCTGTTTGTGCAGGGTGTTGATTCTATTTAAATATGAGCGCAGCTGAACAGAATGAAAGCTTTCTTAAAAGAAACACGGGGGCATATGTACAAGCCCTATCGCCACCACAGCCCCACTTTTTCTGACTTTGTGGTGGCGATAGGGGCTTAGCCTTATTTACAAGGCAGCGTTAAGCCACTTAAAGTGGCTTAATTCTGCCTTGTAAATAAGGCCCCCTTTCACACTATGGTTAGCGTGAAAGGGGTGGGCAGTGGGTGTTGTGGCTGGTGCCTATGTACAAGGGCAGCGTACATAGGAGGCAGCACCAAAATTAAGACCAGGAGAAATGCATTATTTCTCCTCGTTTTTGCTTTTTTGCATGTGTGCTGCCTTGTGCAGCACACATGGAAAAAGCAAACTGCCATGGATTGTTTATATTCAGGAAGGTCCCTCTTCCTGTACATAAACAATCTTTTTTTTTTTAAATGCCATTTTGTGACTTTCATGTGTGCTGCATGAAGCAGCACACATGAAAGTCACAAAATGGCATTTTAGGATTTTTTATGTGCAGGAAGGGACACCTTCCTACACATCAACAATCCCCCCCTTCACACAGAAACCCTTGCACTATGGTGCAAGGGTGCCTGCGTTGGTGCTACACTGCTAAGTGTAGCGCCAGCGCAGGGGGAAACGCAAGGCTGCACCATATCCTTGTAAATATGGTGCAGCCTTGCGTTTCTGAAGTGGCGGAGTGAGGCGTTAAGTCATGACGGCTAACGCCTCACTCCGCCACTTCCTCATACATATGCCCCACAGTTTCTAAATGTGTTAGGTATTCAGCCCAAAGCCAGCACGGGTCAGGATACACAATTGTGGGAAAGATAAAAGAACATTTCATTAAATCAAACAATGTAAAATCCAATATGTCTGATCTTTTTATATGTGAATTTGACTTCTACTGTTTGTGAAATTTGTGGGAATTAGTAAGGGTGAATGTGAGTCCAAGCCAGTGGTTGACTGAGTGAGGCATTGCACTGTTGTATGCATTAATGGATGAGAGGATAGGTGAATGGATGGTTAAAATAAGACTGTTCACATTAAAGGTACTCAGAAGCATGGTGCAGTCCAGAAGCAGAAGCTGGGTGATTGGCCCTCCCCTGTGATGATGTAACCTGCATGATCCCTGCTCCAGTCAGTTTGTGCTCATCCTAGCCTTCTGGCCTTCAAGCAAGGATGCCTTCCACCTCTCGGGCTAGGAAACACAACAGGGTTTATCAATGACAAGCTACCATTGCTTCAGGTCACCAATGAGCAAAGTTCTTCTCAGGAAACTGGCGACCAGGCAGGGTCTCCGTCTTCTTGGCTGAATGTGTTCTGAAGATAGCGGGCCTGCTGATGGTTGCCAATATTAGACAGCCAATCTTTCCTACAATTGAGTTGATTTGGTATGTGGCAGATGTCAGTGCCCCAGAGTGCATACATGATGACTATGACAACAATAGCCCCACAATTAGCATATCTTGCCACCTATACCAACTGAAAAGAAACCTCAACCACCCTTTTCTCAACCGTTCTGGGACACACTATATTGCTGGTCAGATCTCATTTTTCAGTAGAATCAATTGTTTGGTATTTTTGAAGTTTTTCTCTTGAAGAAAAAATGGCTTTGTTGAAAAATTGAACCTGAAAAGTATCACAGTGCTTCAGATGCTTGCTACATTTACCTTACTATTGTGGAAAGGTTTCTTATCAAGATGGCTTCTGTGTACAGAAAATAGTTGCTGTCACTTGCTAAAAAAGATGCATCTCAAGCACTGTAGAAGAATCCCTAGGCCCTTAGGAGTCTGAAATACTCATCTGGACTAGGGATGTGTGAAATTTGTGTAATGTTTGGCAAAATTACGCGCAATTACTCATAATTACCAAATGAAAAATGCCCATCTGTAATTTCACGCTATATTTTAGTGTGAAATACTTTCTTGTGTCAATTTTTAGGCAAGGACATAATTTGCACTAAAAAATAGTACAAAAACAATGGGGCATATTCACAAGAACGTGTGATAACCACCGCAAGTTTAGCTTAACGCAACTTCCCACATCGCAGTCCATCGCGGGAAAACAACGCTGTGTTAACGTAGCATTCTCAACCTGGCGTCACCATGCGATAGTCCCACGATAACGCGTCAAATGACCGCGTTAAAAACAACGCGACGCCGAAAAAATGCGAAACACCAACGCGAATAAAGTTGCGATGAGGCCAACCATGAAAAAAAAACAGCGACAACCAGCGATAGGCCTGCAATCCCCACGCGCCTGGGGTGAAAATGCACCATAAAAGCTGAACAAGAAAAACACACCATAAACAAATCAAACTACGCAGCACATGGATGCACCCGGAATGAGTGCCCAGGTCAATGCGAACCCCACAAGCCCCACAGACCACCAGCAATGAACCCCGGGGTCGGGGAAGGCCAAGGAGAAGAGGAAGAGGAAGACGGGGTACAGTCCACAGGAAAACCCGATCGTCGTCACGGAGGTGACAGAGCACCAACAACAACTGTCCGTCACCACCACCGTGTCACTGGCAATACAGACGGAAAAATGGCATCCCATCGTGAATGCAGTCGGAGTGCCGAGGAGGCCAAGATGCGCTGGCACGATCTCAAAAGCCAAACAAAGCAGAAACCCGCTGCCAACAGGAAGGCAGCAACGGCGAATGTAGGTGGGAGTCCTGCGCCACAGGAGGAGCTGGAGAAAATGGCACCCACAGTCATCAGTGTGGAGACGGTGCAAGAAGTCGGGAGTCCGGACACTGCTCGACATGACCTGACACAACAGCAACAGGGTGAGTAACGAACAGGGACTGTGGGGACGGGGGGGACGGGCACAATGGCACACATGCACAACGACGTGTAGCACACCGCACACCCACAATAACCCTGGGTCATGTCCCTGATCCCCGTGGCACACTGCAGCACACATACAAACATCAAGTAGGCCCCCGTTCACCATGTGCCCACAGGGGTCCCACCCCACACATCACCAATTACACAACACACACATGCACCCGTGCGAAACACAGCAAAGATGCGTATGTGAGAGCCACACTGACAATGCAAGTGACACACATGACCAGCTGCATGGCTGGAGTACAATCACCATGACACTGTGCACGCCACGAGACTGAGGTGGCTGAGTGTGGACCACATCCAGAACGGAGCAGGTCACACTCTGACACATCCACCTGCACAAACAACCACTGATGTCAACAACACATCTGCAGACAAACAATGCACAAGAGTACAAAAACCGTCCAAGAGCACAAATGACCCAAGTCGCCAACATCACAGGACCTCAAAAGCACAAAAGCCAAAGGCACACCGCCTCCAAGGGATATGGGGCAGCAAAATCACAGCTGCAGGTGCGACTCCCACACAAAGCAGCACACACACATAGCAATTACAGCATACCCACATGGACGACAATGTGGTACACAGCCCAACACCTACACTGCAGAACAGAGGACACAACTGGGTCCGCCTGTGCGTAGAAAATGGCCAATCACATCTGACATAGCAGGAAACTGTCAGATGCAAATGTACGTGTACAACCTCACCTACGTCATGTAGTCCAAATGTCCACTGTCCCGCATCAATTAGTCCGCCCCTCCCAAACAGTCACAATGTACATTGTCATGAAGTCTGAATGTAAAGTTGAACAATGCGGCAACATACATGCCAACACAATGTCAACAAAAATCTCCCCCCACATTGCAGAGGGACAAACAACACCCCCAGCAGAGCAGACCAGTCAACTCTACAGTGATGCTGAAGAGGACCACCACACTTCCGACACCTACGCCCCACAACAGTCCATGGACATCTAAGGCAATAGACCCCCAGGAGCAGGGCAGCACCGCTGCATCGAGGACACCCCACCTCCTGCACAGACAACACAGCTGGACGCACCCACCACCCCGGCTGGCTCCCAGCAGCCCACCCAAGCACACATCGCATTCCAAGGCCAGGTGTCAGACTGCCAGAAGGGGGTGGCCGAACATGTGCGGGTGGGCTACTACCTCATGGAAGCCGAACCCGATCACATACGTGGGTGGCTAAGTCCCATCAGGGCCCACCAACACTCCCCAACGGAGACCCACACTGTGACAGAGACACATGCCTTTGCACATTTCCAGTACTGAACCACACCCAGAGCCACGGGATGATCATCCACACCCCCACGCCGGACTGGCGTACGCCGGCCCAGTTCGCTCCTTTTATGTATTGAGTGGGGGACGACAAAGCTACATGTGCAATGTCCCACCCGCTGCCTGCGGTGACATGGCTGCGTCCTCTGTACACGGCACAATGTAATGTTGTAGTGCCCGGGGCACAAATGCATACATCATGAGCACACGGACACATACAGATAGTTCGTTGAACTGGCCACGGGCACGTGCGCTCAACACCTTTATTGGCATGGTCACACGTACAGTGACGCATGTGCTGGATGTGTGTGGGGTGAGTGTAAGCCAGCCCTCATGGAGTCGTTGGAGCTGGCAACAACTTGAACAGTGATCACAATTGAAGCAGAAACATAAAACACCAGCACAACAGAAACAACTGTGAAGCATCATGGTGGTAGCCTGAGGGAGTACAGTGTTCATCCAACATGCAAGCAGAATGTTCCTTGATTTGTGGTGCACTGAGTTAGTGGCACCTGAAGAGCTGAGCAGAGTATCAAGCTGATGATGGCCCCCACGACAGGTGTGAGCAACTCTGACAGTCTGGCAGTAAGACACTTCCGACTCTGGCACCTGTCATTTGGAGTCTGTCCTGGCGGTGGTGGCGTGTGCATCCTGCGGTGATGCGACGTCCGGGCAGGTCAGGACTCGATTTGATGTGTGAGCCAAGGTGGACCGCAGTTGAGGCCGGAGGCAGCGGACAGCGCAGGGCCACAGACACATGGCGTTGATGACCCCCAGACCATGACCCAGAGGCCATCCAACATGCCATCAGACTGGGGCCATGGTTTGAGCTGCACAGAGTTAGTGGCCCCGGATGCACTGCGGCCGGCACAGGCACACCGCCACGGGACAGTGACTTGCGGTGCAGTGAGATAGGGCCACGTGAGGTGAGCGGGTCCTCGTTGATGTCGAAGGTGAATGTAGCGGAGGTTTGCGGGGGACAGTGGAAGGTGTCCTCCAGGGCATGATGCAGAGGGCAGGAGCCGGCCAGAAGCGGCAAATGGAGGAGTGGAATGCTAGTGAGACACATGATACTAAGGCATTCTGGGCGACGGTTAATCACAACTATTTTAGTAGCACTAATGACTCAGGTATTGATGTTATCATCCCCCCTGACACCTGGGCTGCTCATTTTACAGGACTGTACGCGGACCCCGATGCCAGGGACGCAGCCACATGTGGGGTGGCAGCAGACAGCCTAATTTGGTCTCCCTCAGGGAATTTGCCTGGGGCAACATACCCAGCTGGTCCAGAGATTGAGCTTAGTGAGGTTCTGATGGCATTAAATAGCTGCCCAGTCGGGAAGGTGCCAGTCCCCAATGGGATTCCCGTTGACTTGTTCAAGGGCAATACCAAGTTGTGGGCTTCACTCCTGATGAATGACCTCAATGTGTTTTTAGTCATAAGCCCGCCTAAATCTTGGGCCCATGCCACAACTGTCCCCATATTTAAAAAGGGCTCTAAGAGCGATCCACACTGCTATCGCCCAGTATCTCTGATTAAATCCTGTGCTAAAGTCATGGGGAGAATTTTGCTGGAACAACTGTAGACATGGGCCAGTGAATACAATGTACTGTCTGAGCTGCAGTTTGGGAACAGTGGAGCAGGCCCTAAATTTGTATCTTTTAATTGGCAAGTATACTTTGACTAAGAAAGGCAGGTTATATCTGGCATTTATGGACTTAAGGTCCATGTTTAACTCTGTTAATAGAGCCAAACTGTGGATAATTTTGTCAGATACAGGAGTGGATCAGTCTATAGTTGATTTTCTGAGGCAATCGCATAATAAAGTTACAGCTAGAGTGAGATATTGCCCGGGGGAGGGGACTACGGCACCCTTTATCCTTGCCAGGGGTGTGCGCCACGGCTGTGTGCTGGCTCAGTTCCTATTTTCCTTATTTATTAATGGCCTGGAGAAGCAGCTGTTGGACTTCAGGGTAGATTGCCCATAAGTAGGTCATCATAGTGTCCATGCTTTAATCTATACGTATGCCACTGTTTTAATTGCTAGGGCAAAAAATGGGCTGCAGCATCTATTAGACTGTTTTTGTTAATCCACGACAAGTCTTGATTTAAGGGTGAACCAGTCAAAAACTCATGTTATTGTTTTGGGGTGAAAAGGAAGGAAAACCCTATGTTTATAGTTAACAGTGACAGAGTACGTACCCTCCCTACATTCACCGATCTAGGGGTACCGTTTGATAATCATCATATCTCATAGAGACCTTTGAAGATCAGCAGAGCTGCCATCTTTTACAAAACGGGGAAGGCAGTCTTTAATTTCACCAGTAGACTGGGGTGGAAGCCAGCCAAGAACTTACAGTCATTTATAAGGCTAAGTGTTGTGCGGTTGCATCATATGGGTCTAGGGTATTGGTGACTTAGGGGGATTGGATGTCATAGAGAATGGCTTCCTTAAAAGTTTGCTGTCCGTTCCCGCCAGTACAAGTTTTTTTATTTGCCATCTGTAAGTGGGGTTGGGTCACAATGAAGATATTAAAAAAATGCAACCCCTCTTATTCAGGCTTCGAATATGGACACAGGAGCAGACAGCTTTTAATAGGGCCATCTTCGCAGACTGTTTGCAATTGGACCATTGTTTGGAAATCCCCTGGTTAAAGTACATTCACCAAACTTCCCAGAGTTTGGGGCCTGATTAATTTTTTATAACCCCTGTTATGTTATGGTATGTTAATGGATACTTTGTATAGTGCAGTGACACCCCCACAGGAGCATCTCGGTGCTAAAACAATAGACAAATAGAGAAGCAGCCAGTAGAACAGCAAGGTCTTAAGATGTTTTTTGAAACCTGAAAACTCAGTGAAAGCCCTAATGAACAAGGGAAGTTTGTGCCAGTGGTATGGTGCAAGAATAGAGAAAGCTCGTCCAGCATACCTAGACATACGAATACACCAGGGACAAAGAAGAAGTTGACTCCATGCAGCCTTAAAGCAAATTTTGCTACTGCATTGAAGACTAAGGGGCATATTTCCAAGGTAATGGCGGAGCACGACGCTGCAGCAAATTTTGCAGCGCTGCGCTCCACCATTTCCAAAACGCAGGGATGCGATGTATTTACAACAATACGACGCACCCCTGGGTTTTCCCTAGTGCTGGCACTAAAAACAACTGCCTAGCGCCAACACAGACACCCTTGTGCCATAGTGCAAGGGTGCCTTGTGTTGCAGGGAAAGATTGTTTATGTTCAAGAAGGTATCCCTTCCTGCACATGAACAATCGATAATGGCGATTTATTACTTCTGTGTGTGCTGCATTCTACAGCAAATATAGAAGTAGTAAATCGTCATTATTTAATGATTCTTTATGTGTAGGAAGGTGTCCATTTCTGCACATAAACAATCATTAAATAATGGTGTTTCGCTCTTTCTATGTGTGCTGCAGAATGCCGCACATATAGAAAAAGCAAAAATTTGGAGAAATAAAGGTATTTCTCCCCGTTGCGCCATTCTAACGCCTGCTATTGCATGGCGCTGCCACAGATTTGCAGATCCTAGTAAATCTGTGGCAGCGTCAAAAAGCAATGGGTGTTGTGGTGGAACGACCACAGCAACACCCGTAACACGCCCCTTTCAACCAGATACCTGCATGAAAGAGTACCATATTTACAAAGCAGTGTTAGGCCGCAAAAAGTGGCTTAACGCCGCTTTGTAAATATGGTGCAGGGCATTGCGCCACAGGAACGTCGGTAAAAGTGACGTTCCGATGGCGCAATCCCCTTGTAAATATGCCCCTATATTTCTAACCCATTGTGGAGACCATAGACTGCAGAGGGAGGCCAATAAGTGAAGTGTTCAAGCATACGCGGAGATCCTGACTTACCCTGGTCTAGCTTCATATTTAATGTGGGTGGGAATCAACGCCATATCTCTCTGTTGAATAGGTTCAGGCTTGGCACTGTCTACTTCTTGGAATACTGGGCCATATTTACAAAAGCACTAAGAAATGAAAAGGAAAGGCAGAGATTTATGCCTCCACATACTTTAGAATTTTGTTCTACTTTTCCATTTTTTTCAATTCACAAACATTCCAAGTATTATTGCTTGAAAGTTTTGCCAGGTACAGGTTTCATGTGTAATCCCAAGAATGTCATGCAACTCTTTTACACATCTCTTATTCAACCAGTGTGAGGTTACTCATAGCAAAGAACTGTGCCCAGGAGTAAAAGAATCCTCCTGTGCAAGTGTACTTTCTTTCTCCGTTGGAATTTTTTCCTCTATAACCCCATCAAATGTGAGGGTGATCCTTTCCCAGGGGCGGTTTTTGTTCAAGGGTGTTGGGGCTCCGCCCCTTTTATCCACCACCCCCTACCCAGAGCAGGTCAAAATAAAATCATTTTTGCAGCTACTACAGTGCTTTTATTTTTTAATAATGTACCTGCACACAGTAAATCTTGTTGGCTGGAGGTCGGGGGTGCTGCACTCAACCCAATCACACTTGTTGTCTTCCGCAGCCTGCCTCTGCAGTCCCAACACCTGACCCTTTCCTCCAGCCTGAAGTGACTATTTCCTGGGCTGGCGATCTCATAGCCCTAAGGCCTGTGAGGTCATCAGTTTGGCAAAGACAAGCCTAAAGGATCGATCTCCACCTCCTGACAAAGTGGAGATAAAATTAGCCACGGGTGTTTCAGGCTGAAGTCCTGTAGTGCCGAGGCTCCACGTCAATCAGAGAGTGGAGAGCATTGCCACCACCCTTTGATGGTATGTTTTATTAAACAAAAAGATGTTAATCATGCAGTGACATTAACATTGTGATTGATCACTATGTGATGTCCGCGCCCCTACTTATTAAGGAAGGACTATCGGTCTGATGGATATATTGGAAGGCAAGTTTAACCATTTGGAAATTGTCAGGCATATTAAAGTGTGTTCTCACTATTTGTTTGAAATAAGCTTTCATTAGTTTGGCTGTTGATAAAAAGGATATCCCACTCCACTTTTAATTAATACCCGAAATGGCAACATTGAACGAAAGCTTACAATTCTAAGCCTTTGAATAAATATGTGTTTTTCTTCATTTTTGTTTAGGAGAATATCTTCTGATGGATCGAGGATTTTTCATGTCAAGATTCATTAGCGGCTTTTTCTTATGGTTTCAGCGATACATCTCGTAAGGCTCAAAGTAAAATAACGAAATTAATTTTAAGTACTCTGGCAACTTTTACATTTGCAAAGTGTTCGACTCTCTTGTTATTCTACTGCCCACGCTTAGAAACTTGTCAAAAACATTATAGTTCTTACTGTTTAGATTGCAAACATAACTACAAACTTAGAAAACTTTGTTGGTGAGATGTTTATATTTTTGTTCCTTGTGTGTTTGCTTGATGACTTCCAGGTCACACAGTATATTCTTGGCTTTCTAGTTGAAAGTATGTTTACCTCAAAACTCTTTAGCCAATTAAAGTGCCCATATGTTTCTCTCCCAGGGTAAGACACCATGGGGTAATGGCCTTCCTACTGCCAATTACCAGAATGGACAGTCTGAACTTGTGTGATTTATTTTCGTTAAGTAGTCTGTATTAGATGAAATGGAAAAAGTGAATATAAATTGGAAAATAAGTAGACATAGCCTGAAACCTCAGAAATGGTACACACAACCCAGTACAAAACATCCAATTGCTAAGGTAACCTTTAATATTATAATAACCTACATAAAACTTGAATTGTTGATTTTATGTGATATTTATTTGGGACTCATTTAAATGATTTCCCATCATACTATGCCTATGGATGAAAGATTTAAAAAATATTAAGAAAAAGAGGATCCTGACAATTATTATCAAATGAGCGACACATATTTAAACAGAGTTCCAAATCCATAACAGGAACTATTAAACTATATTCTTTATTGAAAATCATCAACTTCATGATTGGAGTAAAGTTTTGAGTTACATGCAGTTGTTCATAATCTGGTTTTCACATAGTATGGTCATGAATCTATCATCTAGAGCACATGTATAGTTGCAAAATGGTGTAGACACTGGTAACAATCATATTAAAGGATTTCAAAACAGATGAATTCATCCCCAAAGGGAAAGAATAACTGATTTGATGGAAAAGAAGTCTTGAAAAAAGAAAAAAAGTGGAACTGCAATAACAGCAATCAATTCGTACAGCTTTCTGAAATGTTGGAAGTTTGCAATTATTCATCATTCAGAGACAAATAGCTTGAGCAATTAGAGGCCGGTAATGTATAGTCATCTGGAAAGTGTTACCAAGTGCGAAATACTCTGGAGGTAATGACACTTATAAGTTACCTCTCTTTCTTTAATCATGCCCAAATTCTTGGTGCACTGAAAAAGTAGATTGTTTGGCCAAACTAAGAACCAGAATAGTCTATGAAAAGCTCAAAACTCAAAGTACGCCTACATATAAATTATGGAGGTAATCTAAACTTTGGTGCAGTGTAAACACTTCCATAATGGGCCTGGCTCCCTCTCTGCCAAACTCTTGGTTCTCTTGCCTTGTGAAGAATATATGAGGGAAACACGAGAGATCTGCTTAATCCTCCAACAAAAGCCTCAGACTTACTGGCCCATCTGCCACAGTGCTGATAGGTCTGTGCACCAGAAGGCCCACTATATTTAGCTCAAGCCTTCCAGAGGATACTTTTTAAACAATATTGTATTTGGTATCACAGCAAAGAAAAAATACAAACCAAGCACGACGCTGCAGCAAATTTTGCAGCACTGCGCTCCACCATTTCCAAAGCGCAGGGATGCGATGTATTTACAACAATACGACGCACCCCTGTGTTTTCCCTAGTGCTGGCACTAAAAACAACTGCCTAGCGCCAACACAGACACCCTTGTGCCATAGTGCAAGGGTGCCTTGTGTTGCAGGGAAAGATTGTTTATGTGCAGGAAGGTATCCCTTCCTGCACATGAACAATCGATAATGGCGATTTATTACTTCTGTGTGTGCTGCATTCTACAGCAAATATAGAAGTAGTAAATCGTCATTATTTAATGATTCTTTATGTGTAGGAAGGTGTCCCTTTCTGCACATAAACAATCATTAAATAATGGTGTTTTGCTCTTTCTATGTGTGCTGCAGAATGCCGCACATATAGAAAAAGCAAAAATTTGGAGAAATAAAGGTATTTCTCCCCGTTGCGCCATTCTAACGCCTGCTATTGCATGGCGCTGCCACAGATTTGCAGATCCTTGTAAATCTGTGGCAGCGTCAAAAAGCAATGGGTGTTGTGGTGGAACGACCACAGCAACACCGGTAACACGTCCCTTTCAACCAGATACCTGCATGAAAGAGTACCATATTTACAAAGCAGTGTTAGGCCGCAAAAAGTGGCTTAACGCCACTTTGTAAATATGGTGCAGGGCATTGCGCCACAGGAACGTCGGTAAAAGTGACGTTCCGATGGCGCACTCCCCTTGTAAATATGCCCCTACATTTCTAACCCATTGTGGAGACCATAGACTGCAGAGGGAGGCCAATAAGCGAAGTGTTCAAGCATACGCGGAGATCCTGACTTACCCTGGTCTGGCTTCAAATCTAATGTGGGTGGGAATCAACGCCATATCTCTTTGTTGGATAGGTTCAGGCTTGGCACTGTCTACTTCTTGGAATACTGGGCCATATTCACAAAGGCACTAAGAAATTAAAAGGAAAGACAGAGATTTATGCCTCCACATACTTTAGAATTTTGTTCTACTTTTCCATTTTTTTCGATTCACAAACATTCCAAGTATTATTGCTTGAAAGTTTTGCCAGGTACAGGTTTCATGTGTAATCCCAAGAATGTCATGCAACTCTTTTACACATCTCTTATTCAACCAGTGTGAGGTTACTCATAGCAAAGAACTGTGCCCAGGAGTAATAGAATCCTCCTGTGCAAGTGTACTTTCTTTCTCCGTTGGAATTTTTTCCTCTATAACCCCATCAAATGTGAGGGTGATTCTTTCCCAGGGGCGGTTTCTGTTCAAGGGTGCTGGGGCTCCGCCCCTTTTATCCACCACCCCCTACCCAGGGCAGGTCAAAATAAAATCATTTTTGCAGCTACTACAGTGCTTTTATTTTTTAATAATGTACCTGCACACAGTAAATCTTGTTGGCTGGAGGTCGGGGGTGCTGCACTCAACCCAATCACACTTGTTGTCTTCTGCAGCCTGCCTCTGCAGTCCCAACACCTGACCCTTTCCTCCAGCCCGAAGTGACTATTTGCTGGGCTGGCGATCTCATAGCCCTAAGGCCTGTGAGGTCATCAGTTTGGCAAAGACAAGCCTAAAGGATCGATCTCCACCTCCTGACAAAGTGGAGATAAAATTAGCCACGGGTGTTTCAGTCTGAAGTCCTGTAGTGCCGAGGCTCCACGTCAATCAGAGAGTGGAGAGCATTGCCACCACCCTTTGATGGTATGTTTTATTAAACAAAAAGATGTTCATCATGCAGTTACATTAACATTGTGATTGATCACTATGTGATGTCCGCGCCCCTACTTATTAAGGAAGGACTATCGGTCTGATGGATATATTGGAAGGCAAGTTTAACCATTTGGAAATTGTCAGGCATATTAAATTGTGTTCTCACTATTTGTTTGAAATACGCTTTCATTAGTTTGGCTGTTGATAAAAAGGATATCCCACTCCACTTTTAATTAATACCCGAAATGGCAACATTGAACGAAAGCTTACAATTCTAAGCCTTTGAATAAATATGTGTTTTTCTTCATTTATGTTTAGGAGAATATCTTCTGATGGATCGAGGATTTTTCATGTCAAGATTCATTAGCGGCTTTTTCTTATGGTTTCAGCGATACATCTCGTAAGGCTCAAAGTAAAATAACTGAAATTAATTTTAAGTACTCTGGCAACTTTTACATTTGCAAAGTGTTCGACTCTCTTGTTATTCTACTGCCCACGCTTAGAAACTTGTCAAAAACATTATAGTTCTTACTGTTTAGATTGCAAACATAACTACAAACTTAGAAAACTTTGTTGGTGAGATGTTTATATTTTTGTTCCTTGTGTGTTTGCTTGATGACTTCCAGGTCACACAGTATATTCTTGGCTTTCTAGTTGAAAGTATGTTTACCTCAAAACTCTTTAGCCAATTAAAGTGCCCATATGTTTCTCTCCCAGGGTAAGACACCATGGGGTAATGGCCTTCCTACTGCCAATTACCAGAATGGACAGTCTGAACTTGTGTGATTTATTTTCGTTAAGTAGTCTGTATTAGATGAAATGGAAAAAGTGAATATAAATTGGAAAATAAGTAGACATAGCCTGAAACCTCAGAAATGGTACACACAACCCAGTACAAAACATCCAATTGCTAAGGTAACCTTTGATATTATAATAACCTACATAAAACTTGAATTGTTGATTTTATGTGATATTTATTTGGGACTCATTTAAATGATTTCTCATCATACTATGCCTATGGAAGAAAGATTTAAAAAATATTAAGAAAAAGAGGATCCTGACAATTATTATCAAATGAGCGACATATATTTAAACAGAGTTCCAAATCCATAACAGGAACTATTAAACTATATTCTTTATTGAAAATCATCAACTTCATGATTGGAGTAAAGTTTTGAGTTACATGCAGTTGTTCATAATCTGGTTTTCACATAGTATGGTCATGAATCTATCATCTAGAGCACATGTATAGTTGCAAAATGGTGTAGACACTGGTAACAATCATATTAAAGGATTTCAAAACAGATGAATTCATCCCCAAAGGGAAAGAATAACTGATTTGATGGAAAAGAAGTCTTGAAAAAAGAAAAAAAGTGGAACTGCTATAACAGCAATCAATTCGTACAGCTTTCTGAAATGTTGGAAGTTTGCAATTATTCATCATTCAGAGACAAATAGCTTGAGCAATTAGAGGCCGGTAATGTATAGTCATCTGGAAAGTGTTACCAAGTGCGAAATACTCTGGAGGTAATGACACTTATAAGTTACCTCTCTTTCTTTAATCATGCCCAAATTCTTGGTGCACTGAAAAAGTAGATTGTTTGGCCAAATTAAGAACCAGAATAGTCTATGAAAAGCTCAAAACTCAAAGTACTCCTACATATAAATTATGGAGGTAATCTAAACTTTGGTGCAGTGTAAACACTTCCGTAATGGGCCTGGCTCCCTCTCTGCCAAACTCTTGGTTCCCTTGCCTTGTGAAGAATATATGAGGGAAACACGAGAGATCTGCTTAATCCTCCAACAAAAGCCTCATACTTACTGGCCCATCTGCCACAGTGCTGATATGTCCGTGCACCAGAAGGCCCACTATATTTAGCTCAAGCCTTCCAGAGGATACTTTTTAAACAATATTGTATTTGGTATCACAGCAAAGAAAAAATACAAACCAAGCCCGTCATACCTCTGGCATTTTCATAGCAGACATATTAGGCTATCAATGCTTCTTATTAATAAAATACACTTCAACAGAGCTAACAGAAGTAAAGATAATGTCTAAGGGCCTGATTTAGATTTTGGCAGACCTCTTCCCGCCACTGCTTCTTCGACTGTTTCTCCGCCCACCCTATTTTGAAGCTGGCGGTTCGACAGATGAAAGTCAGTCAGAGTGTCACCCACTCCTTTAGGTATGTTCACCCACGTCAACAGCACAATGGCAAAAGTGACTGTCGGAGGGAGGACAGGCAGTTTGTCCACTGGGTCAAGCACGATGTACCTTCCCACCGATGTGACTGTGGCGTTAAAACCTCTCCACCTGAGTTGGCGGATTGGAAGGGAAATAAGGCTGAAACTCACCTTTTCTCACTTTCAAACTTCTTTTTCCGCCATGGACCCGATCTTCCAAGTCCTGTTGCTGCTGCTTGATGACGAACAAATCCGCACCGTTGTGGAGAGAATCGATGGTAAGCTCCATTTTTACCTGTTACCTTTTGACTTGTCTGTTAAGATTTGCACTGGACTCATGCATGTTTAAATCTGTCTAACAAGCAATAGCATACCAATGTGCAATACATATGTCTGTATTGTTGACGTTTAAGAACTGTAAAGAAACACGCCTAAATGCTGATATGGTATCTATAAATTCGGCGCTAGCTGGCTTAAAACAATGGACACACAATAAAAGGATATCAATCAAAAAAACAAAAAGTCACCATACATGACTTCACCTTCAATTGCTCCAACCACATGTGGTAGTGAAGCCAAATTATAGTAATCTGCCTTCACATTCGCTAACTCCTCATTTAGTTTAAAGTCATGAAGCTGTTGATTTGTCTCATCATTGTAGAACAAACGTCTTGTAGCACAGTACTTAAACATGGTTGTGACATTCCACCAGATACTGGGACAGTATGTTGGAATGATCCTGTGTACAAAATGTAGTACTGCCATGGGTTTGTCTATTGGTGATATTGATGTGGGATTCCTAATGTGAGGCAGATAACCTAGCTTTAGCTGATGACATCAATCTATAATAATTTGCCTATTGAATCTAATTGTTTTTGGTATATCCTCTTCTTCCATGGTGGCAAGGTCTAGAATTGGCAATGTGAAAATGGCACTGAGTATTTATTGGATTGTTATGTTTGTGAAAATGTTGACAGACAATTCTTTGCCAAATGTGTTAATTACTAGTTGATAAAGTTATTGGCATTTTGTCGCCATGGTTGAGAACTTGAGGGACACATTACCTACCTGCAATTCAGTTTTGATTACGCAATCATTTGCTTTTTGATATTGTAAATCTATGATGGAAGGAACAAATGAAGTAATTGTTTTTGACTTTGTGAGTTTTAAATTAATTAAACAAAACCTAATGAACTAAAACAGGATGAGAATGTAAAAGCAAACCAAAAACTAAAATGTCAGTTATGGTGAATGAAACCATACTTGAAGAGCCAATATTGTTTCAAGGCCAATGTCCAAAATACAACTGGCATCAAAAAGGTAAATGTGTCAAGAAAATAGTCCACAGAGTGAATGGTAGTCCCACACTGGAGGAAATTAGGTTTGGCGTCTCTTGATGGTGGTGGTAAAGGTCTTGCCATTCTCCCCTGCTGGTAGTCTCCTGCAGGGGTGGGGGAGATCCACAGTTGCAGGGACTGAGGTGGGTGCCGGTGTTTCTTCTTGTGGCAGGGCCTCCCTCTCTGTGGCTGCGGCAGATGTAATTGGGCCAGATTCTGCAGGACCACAGAAAGGGGTGGATGGTGCTGGGAAAATCCTTCATATATGTGTGTGAATGTCATGAAGTACCCCATCCAGGGAGCCCACATTGGAGATGAGATTCTCCATCTGTACAGTGTGCTCCCTCTGCAACTGCTTCATGTCCCAGAGCTCTGTGATTACCTGGCCTATCATGTCTTGCGACTGATGGAGGGATCCCAAGACTGGATCAGTGGTTGCCAGGGTAACAGTTAACCAAGTGGCCTCACTTTGCTCGCCCATTTAATCCCTCCCACGACCCCTACCCCCACTACTTTGTGACCTTGACATACTGTGTCCCATCCTACTGGTTCCAGAACGTGAGGAGTTGGTGGTAGTGTCAGCTGAATAGCAGCCAGGACTGGGGGCACAAGATTGGGGTGATGTTGCTTTGGACACAGGAAGTGGAGGTATCCATGGCCTGAGATGTGGGAGGTGTAGGTGTGGGCCGATTGAGACTCACTGGAGCTGTCTGCCCAGGGCAGACCACATGGACCAGCCAGTTCCTCATCATCCAGACTTGCAGGAGTGGAGTCCTCACTGAAGGCTTGTTCCTCGTATGGAGTGGAGGTCTCCTCAGTGGCAGGTGTTTGACCACGTACTCTCAGTGTTAGACCTATTATGAAGGAAAAAATATTATTAAAAGTCTGCATTATACATCAAATGTGTTTGAAGCTAAAGAAAGTAGTAACCTACAAGGAAAAATATATTTGACATAATGATTGTACGTTTCAGTGGTATTATAATCAATAACAGAGACAGTTTAAATGACACACAGAAGTAAATCAGAAAAGCAGGTAAAACGATGTCCTGAAATGCCAAAAAGGAATTAATTAGAAAGTATACAATAAACATACCAAACATTCCAAGGAACACAGTAGAGAGGAGAAATGTGAAATCAACCATTCCAAAGCTTAGCATGCAAGAAATCTGACTATTAAAAACATAGAATGATATATAGCATTAGTCTTTATATAAATATTGCATAGTCAGCTTTAAAAATAAACATAACTTAGATTCAGCATGCAAATTTACATACCTTACAATTTTGAAGTCAACAAACTTTGCTTTGTGACACACATGACATCGATACTACAGCATAACAAGAATAGGACAACGTAGAAATGTAAAGCTTACAGCATTTCTAAACTTATCATGGACTATTGATTAATAAATACATTACACCGTAACATATGTGGAAATGTTGTAGAAATAAGAGAATGAGCAAGATAAAATAACAATCCTATTTTCACATAACCAAAACAAGGCATCATGGTAGTTGTAGTCATTGCAATTACATATTAACAATACTTACAACATTGAAAGTTAAACATACCTGGTGAAAAAATGCAGATGAAAAAAGACAAACATTTACTATATAAGATACATATGTGAAATATGTTATTTGGTGTCAAAGCACTTACAAGGACCATTACATCATGGGAAATGTAACGGAGGGTGATACCTCTAATCTTAAATAAGAGATAATACGTTAAAGCCCACAACCAAGACAAAAAATAGATTGATACAAATATATGTAAAGTTTTAATGTTTGCAAAATGTGCAAAACACATTAACAACAGCTAAATGAAAAGTAATAAGGACATTTAGGTCTAGTGACCCATTCAACAGTTTAATTTACCAGTCTCCACTCCACCAGGGATTCCTGTCAAGCCTTCAGGATGCAGGATCTGCAAGACCTTCTCCTCCTAGGAAACAAGTTGTAAGGGAGCCCTGGGCGAACCACGACCAGTCCTCTGGGCCTCTAGGTGATGTTTGGAGGCCAGGGAACGCACTCCCCCCAGAAGGTCATTCCACTTCTTCCTAATTTCCTCCTGTGTGAGGAGGTTGTTAGCTACACCATTCACTCTGTCAACTATTCTGGCCCACATTTGCCTTTTCTGAGATATGGATGTAGTTTAGACTTGGGCTCTGAAGAATTGTGGCTATGCTCTGATAATTTCATCCACCATGACTGACAAGTCTCCCTCTGTAAAATGGGGATGTTTCTTCCCTGCCATTGGCTAAATTAATGGATTTGAAATAAAATATTTAACCCACAAGAATATAAATGAAAGAAGGAAAAAGGAAGAAACAGTGAAAAAAAGACTAGACTTCTGACTTAAGTGACAAAAGTTCATCTTCAAAATGTTATTTTGCAGTGTTATCCAAAGGATCATTGTCTGAAATGGAGTGTGTTTTATAGTGTGGTATGCAGGTGTTAACAATTAGCCAAACAAATCAGGTGTGTGACACAAGCATCCATCCTACAGCCGCTGGAATAGTCCAATGCTGACCGCGCCCTTCAACAGATTCACTCCATCTGCATACCGCCGATAGACCCCCGCCAGTACAACTGTGAAATCAAAATATGCTCGGCGCAACCTTGCCACCCAGACAGTGACAGAGTACTATTCACCACATTGGAGACCGCTGCATCGGTAGCAGTGAGCCATGTGCGCAGCGGTAAATGCTCTGTTGATGCAGACGGAGAGTCAGCCAGCATACACCTAAACAGGGCAGGTGGACCGCTGTCAGCTTCACGAAGTACTTGGAACCGCCACCTCAGCAGGACGATGGTAGTACTGCCAAGACCTAAATCAGGCACTAAGTGGTGAAAAAGGGATGAAAAATATAAAAGGAGACATTAAGGAATATAGAGACTTACGGAGAAAGAGAACAGGGCCAGTTGCTAAACTTTCAGCGTACAATACAGAGAGAAGCAGCCACAATGATAGCAGTTTACTTATTTCTCCCCTGTATAAATCAACTGAGGTACTGGTTTTAGATTCAAGAGTGGTCAGTCTCTTTTAAATAGTGAGGCAAGGGCAGTATGGAACCATGAATTTGCCATGGTTGGCTCCTGTTCTAGGGACGTTTGAGCATTGCCTCCCCCCCCCCCAGAAGATGTACCTGTGGCATAATTTAAAAATGAGTCCTATCCAAGGACTATTCTAATACCTACCATGGCTGCTTTGTGCTGGGTTTGGTGCTGGTGCAGTCTGCGAGGATGGGGTGGCAACAATAGCCAATCTGGGAGACTGACAAGGCATTGGCTATGCTGCAGTAGAGTGAAGTCCAGTGCGTAAATTGGGTTGGACAGGTCTTTGTCTGTTACAAATCCGACATGAGCACTACGACCTACTGGAACCAGTGCTTTGTTAGGAGCCAGGGGAAACACAGTGCAGTTCCTCTGGTTTCTTTGGGAGTACTGGGTTCACCTGCCCGCTTTACATATGAGAGAAAATCTGAATTGATTTGGGCAGACTAGCCCTGACCCTGTGGGCTCATGCTCACACATTTGAAGGCAGCCCAGGGCTGGGATGATTAAAGAAAATTACCAATCACTCTGTGGCTTTGTTTTAAAGAAAGTCACTGAGTGTTTAATCAATCACTCTGTGGCTTTGTTTTCAAGCATCAAAGTGATTGGTAATTTCTTAAAGGTGAAGCAAAGGTACAGCTTTTCTCCCCATGCATAGTGACAGTGATGGTATTGTGCATGTGGGCAACAGTGGCGATAGAAGTTGCAGTCTCCTTCTCACATCTGAGGCCAACACACTCATACTCTCAGAGCACGTGCATTTAGGCCTGCTGCAATTTAGATTACGACCAGGTGAAATTTTAATTCCATGAGTGAAATTGGAGGAATTTGGTGACTACGCGTTACTCTTGTAACGCTGAGTTCCCACCACATTCCACCAATCACTGCATTTCAGAATTGTTTTCCCACTTGAGGAACGCATTGACAAGGGAAACAACACACACTTCCAGAATGTGAGCTGGCAATCTGGCGAGGAGGAGCAAGATTTGGCATCCCTTAGTGCAGTTTCTGGTCGCTATGAGGAACTCCTGAAAGATTTTCGATCCTGTGATGCCATTCGCAGTGCTTTTTCAGAATGGAATGCACAACTGGCACTAAAACCGGAATACGACGTGCATTTTCCACCTGATGGCGGAACTATGTGGAATCTTGCAGTTTTTAAACAACTCTGCGGAATTCAGTTGAGTGAAATTCCATGAGCTCCGCCCTGGCCAACTTTAGATGTCAAAAGGAGGGTGGGAGCTCTCTCACTACATAAAACTCAGCCCCAGCTTTTGCACCCTGCCACATTAAAATGTCACCAGTCACCACTGAAATGTCTATGTAATTAGAACTTAATTTTTATTTACAGAGACAAGCCAGTGGTGTAATGTGCGACAGGTCTCCTATTACCACTGTTAGTGAAGGTGAAAGGATATCAAAATGGTGGAGAGAGTGACGGTACAACATACAAGAGTGCTTCTCTGTCTGCCCGGGGCAAAGAAGCCACTGTAATGGTGAAAGGGGTGGTGTGCACCAATGTTCAAGGGAAGTGTAGGTGATGTATAGGAGGCATTCAGTATAATGACTGGGGTAAGGGTTAAGGTGGGTAGATAGTGATCAGGGGTTGGGTTTTTGACAGTACATGTGACCTTTAGCACCATGTATATCATGCTTATTGGTGTGATAGAATCTCGTGGTAGGGTGGTTACAAGGATGCTATATGCTATAAAATTATGTAGCACGACAGAATCAAAAATCAATGTGGTTCAGCGAAAACAAGTGGTATAGATGATTTAAGAAGTGTGACATGGCAACCAACCATTCTAAGTCCATACAATAGTAAACTATAGAAATTCTAAATCCAGGGTGATCATGCCCTTGGCATTGTAAATGTTAGTATACAATGAATAAAAATCTAATGTAACTAAAACAAAGCCTGATTCCCAATCTATGTCATTAAATTTTGTCATCAGCCAGGCTAGCTTGAATCCAGTGGCACAGCGAGCAAGGGACCTGGGTCCGGACAATACAATGATTGGTGCAGAGAGCAATCAGGGTAATGGAGCACTGGATTGGGGGCAGGCAGCAACTAATTTGTCTGTGCTATTGGTGGATATTAACATGGGGGCAGGGGCCATCGAGAAGGAGGGAGGAGGCTCCAAGTCCCAGCCACATACATTAGTACAGGCCCAAGATTGCCCGAATATCAAAAATGCCTCAAGCACTGGCAAGAGAGACTATCCAATGTTTTTTTTAAAATACCAAGAACTTGAAAAATGGTCTGGCTCTGCCGAAGGCAGTAGTGGATGTGGCTAAGGAGGCAGGTCATAGTGAGATCCAGGAGCTCCTAACAGAGCTGTTGTCAGAAGAAGGTGCTAGAGGAATCAGCAAGATATGGTAGCCCATAAAAACAAATGGATGAGCATTTGTCAGAGGATCAACTATTGGGGTCACAGCCTGAGCAAAGTCAGCAGCAAAGAGAACAGGGTGGTGATCATGCCCCTTCTTGGATTGGGCCTAGCCCCAGCCTATTGAGAGATCTAACACTCTGCAAGTGCGGAGTGAGACTGAGCAGGCCTAGGCACAGTCATGGCTCTTGCTCGAAACAATGTTGCAGGAATTGCGAGAGTTGAGAGATACACAAAGCAAGGAAACATCTGCGATTAATCGGAGGCTCAACAAAATATAGGAGGCAATGGGACAGATTCCAGCACGACTGCAAGAGTTAGAACAAAGAATGTCAGATCTGAAAGATCGCTCCCTGGTTTGGGATGAAGAGTTGAAAAATTAGCAGAAGATGTAGTGTGAATCCCGGAATCAAATTAAACATATGGAAAATTATGCCAGGGGGTCGAACCTCCGCTTTGTGAGGGTACCGGAAGGGGCAGAGAATAGGTGTTATCACAAGAATATGTTGCAATTTATGGAATCATGATCAAAATCTTCATTTTGGAGAACCCGCCAGAGGACTTAACGTTTATGAGAGCTCATCGTATCCCCAAGCAAAGGCAGACAAATGCAATGTATCCACACACCATCATTGTAAACTTTGCATACTATAGAATAAAAGAACAGATCCTTACAAAAACAATTCAAAAGAAATAATTTTGTCTAGCGGAGAAGGATCAGGTTCGAGTGTTCTCCGATATGTCAGTGGCTTTGGCACATAGAAGGAGAGACTTGATTGAACTGATAGGCTTATATAGCACACCAGTAATAACTAAAAGTATTATCTAAAGGTCAATTCTTTCTATGTGCATACCTTGAAGAGGCCCAGAATTTGTTGATGAAGCTGCAGTCTGGTTGAGGGTTAGGGAGAATGTTGGAAAGGTGTTTTATGGTTTATTCAATGTCTATCTGGCCTCTCTTGCCCCACTTATAGAGCAACTTGGGGTAAGTGTCATCTCATACGCTGATGATACTCAGCTTGTGTTCTCCTTTAAAGACCACTCAGAGGAGGCTTTCACAAGATTCAAACATTGCATGAGGGAAATATCAACTTGGATGACCGAGAATTGCTTGCGATTAAATACGGATAAAACTGAAGTTTTATTTTTCAATCAACCATCAGCCCCACCATCTGCCCTATGGTGGCCTGCTGAGCTCAACCCTCCACCTATTCCTGTACAATCGGCCAGGAATCTTGGGTTTAAATTCGATGATACCCTCTCATGGAAGACCCAAATAAACCATGTATCATCGTCCTGCTTCTGAAAAATGAAGGCCTTGCGGAAAATCCTCAATTTTCTACCTTTAGACTGTAGGAAAACAATAGTCCATGCACTGATTACGTCACAATTGGACTATGCAAATAGCCTGTACTTAAGTCTGCCATCTTATTTAATAAGAAAACTGCAGATGATACAAAATGCAGCAGCCAGGCTTATCAGAAATGTCCCGTTGCGTCATCGCATATCTCCTCATTTACGGAGCCTTCACTGGCTTCCAGTGAAAAGAAGGACAGAATTCAAGGCATTAACATTGGCCTACAGAGCAGTTAGAAACACTGGCCCTCAGTATCTAAGGAAGAGACTTCGTAAATATCACCAGTCCAGGAACTTGAGGTCCAATCACCATGAACTTCTTGCTATACCCCGCTTTGTTAGGGCCAGAATAGGAGGACGGTCCTTCGCCCTTAGAGCAGCAACCTTATGGAACTCCATGCCAGAACATATTAGGAAAGCCAACTCAGAACTCACATTCCGTAAATCTTTGAAGACCTGGCTCTTTGGTCTCCCATAGCATCCTGAGGTCGCCCGCACTTTGCCCTTCTTCTCTTCTCTGCTACCAGCGCCGGGATACCCCCGTTGGGGGTAGCTGCGCGCTTTATAAACTACAATAACATAACAATAACATAACATATATGGCTTAACTCTCTGTGTGGTATATGGTTGATGATAATTACGATCGGAGCGAGAGCAAGGGGAAGGGTAGGAGATATTTACTCCCTTTCTGAGCCTGCCAGGGTGCTATTGCAGGGCACCAAAACTAGATAGGGATGGTTGTGGGGTAGTGTGGGCTATTGCCCTTCCAAGAAGGGTTGGGCACATGGGTGGTTAGGGTGGTGGTGGGTGTGCACTTGGGGTGGATGAAAAATAAAAAAGAGCAGATATGCCAGCCGGAATCTGGGTGTAGCCATAAGAAGAGCAGGGGAGCTTTTTTAGAAGTTGAGAGGTGAAAGAAAATGGTCCACCCTCAGCCAACATCATATAGGGAAGCAGCAAGAGTAAGGCAGAGCGAGGAAAATGTATAAGATTGAGGTTTTGTCATGTAATATTAATGGCATCTTAAATAGACAAAAATATGGGGCTGTAATGAACTGGTTATCTATGTTTAATCCTGAAGTTATATATTTGCAGGAGACCCACCTCAAAGAGAATAACCCAAAAATGTGTATCCTCGGAATTATTTGCATGCCTTTTTGCATCAGCAGCATTGGCTGTTTGGGAAGTGGCTCTCTTCCTTTCTAGATCAGTGGATTGGGAGACAAGGGAGGTGATAAGAGATAACCAGGATAGATGGATCTGATTTAAATTTCGGGTCCAAGCAGTCTCTTTTAGTCTCCTTAATTATTATGGCCCGGTGCAAGATGAAGATGACCCCTTGAGGGAAATATTTGCCTTGCAATGGGGGAAGAAGGGCCCTTATTATGGGGAGACGATTTCAATTTTATGCAGGACCTCAAATAGGACACCACTAGCAGAACAAAAAAACAGTTCTTGACTCAATGAAATATAATTTGAGGCTGGTCAATCTGTGGTGTTTGGACCATCCTGAACAGGTGCAATTTATGTGCTTTTATAGTCGATATACCATGGCTAGATTTTATTTTTAATCTCAAACTTCTTGGAGTGGGACAGAACGGTGATTTGGTGCAAATGCCTTCTTAGATCATTCGTTAGTGGGTGTCACAATTGAGATTGAAGATTCTAAAATCCTGAGGTCGTGATGGCAGTTTGACAGGGCACTCTTGGTAGGCTAGATCTGGGTAGATGCCACGCGCAATTTTATACACGAATTTTTTTAGGTCAATCAAGGAACTGCCTCGCTCTTTGCAATATGGGAATCTTTCAAAGCTACATTTAGAGGATGGGTAATCACGTATAAGTGAGCTCAGCGTAGAGCTCGGAAAGCTCAAGTTAAGGAGTTACAGAGTATTCTCAATAATACACAAGATGCACTAGTCAGGTGCACTAGTCAGGTGGAGGATAGATCTCAGAACAGAGCTAAAGGAAAACTCGATCAGGCCAAGCAAACACTGAGCGATTTGTTTGTTCTTGAAGAGATTAATAATGCAAAAAGTTGTCACCAGAAGAAATATGAAGAGAGCCAGTTGGTGGGTAGGCTGTTGGCTTGGTCGACACGTCTTAATCATAATGCATTGCATGTTGGAGGAATTAAGGATCCCAACTCAAATGAAGTGCAAAAAGATGACCATAAAATAGCACAGACATTTCTGCAGCACTATAAAAATATTTACCGGAATTCCAATAATATTTCCGGAATACTATTTCCAGATCGAGTCTTGAGGAATTCTAAAGGCAGATTCGGCTCCCGCGCTTAACTGAGGCGCAGGTAGAGACATTGCTGCAGGCTATCTGGCTTGGGGGGGAACGTACAGGCAATGCAAAAGATGCCTAATGTCAAAGAGACAGGCACTGATGGAATCCTAACCAAGGTACGTAAAATATTCCAGAAAGAATTCTTATCGCATATGGTGCAATAATTTAATGAAATAGGTGGTGGGCTGGACACTCCTTCGTCTTTCATAGAGTCAATAGTGCTAGGCTTTTTAAAAAGCCATGATCGCAAACTCTTATCAACCAATAAGCCTTTTCAATGCTGACTACAAGCTATTTGCAGAGATTTGGGAATCACATATAGTTTTGGTTGGCCAGACTCTGTTCCATAAGGAGCAGATTGGGTTTTTTACCAAAGCAAACAATGGCAAGAAAAACACAGTACTTGGTTCAAGCATAAGATTTTTTTTTTCTAGTGGCCAAGATAAAGCTGCATTTGTAATGATCGATGCTGAAAAGGCATTCAACCTTGTCAATTGGGATGCTCTGTTTTTACACTACAGAGTTTTGGATTTCTATCTAGAATGTTGACAATGCTTAAGAAGCTATATCAAAGGGTTTAAGCAGGGTAATAATTAATGCAAGGTTAGCAGGTTTTCTGCCAATTCAACATGGCACGTAGCAGGGGTGCCCAATGCCCCCTGTACTTTTTACCTTATTTATTGAACCATTAGCAGAAAGAATATGTAGTGCTGCTAATATTGCCGTCCCGCTGCAAGGGATGTCTAAACTTAAGTTGTTTACGAATGATATGGTCTTATATTATAGAGCTTACCAGGTTAATATTAAGGGTACTTTATTCAAGAATATGCAAACTTGTGGGGAATCAAGGTTTACATAGATAAAACCGAGACTTTACTTTTTAATGTGCAGTCATCAGTGCTGTCTGCAGATATAATTAAGAATTATAATAGCAGCCATCCTATTCATTATCTGGGTATCCATGTGACAAATAATTACACCGACCTGTTCAAATTGAACTATGAGAAGACGCTGGAGAAGGTGAAAGCCTTTTGAATAGAAGGTCCCCACTGCCTCTCACATTAATAGGGAGCGTGTAATTGATAAAAATGTCTATCCTGCACCTGTTTTTATTTTTATTTGCAAATCTCCCGACAAAGGTTAATAGGGTATTCTTAATGAGCTAGATTCCCTTATAATAACATTTTTATGGAAAGGAACTAATTCAAGAGTGAGATATTCAATTCTTCAGTTGGACAAGGAACAACGTAGCTTGGCTCTTCCTGACTTCTTTTTGCATTACCAGGCTACATGATTGAATATTATGGTTAGAATGGGCACAGTGGAGGGAGGTCTCAATTTTTTTTTATTAAGAGGATGGTGCAGGAGAGTGGAGGCAAACTTCAGTTTTTTTTAAAGATGGCAAGATTGCTGAAAAGAACTAGATATAAGGTGGTAGGTGAAATTAATTGGATAGTGAAAAGTTTTTTTTAACTAGACAGGTCCCGTCGTGTCATCGCATGGTAATGCTGCAGGATAGCCAGGGATTAGGCCTGGTGTTATCGAAAGCGAATTGTAAGATATGGAACTCTCAAGGATATTGGTCATTGGGCGATTTATTTCTAGGAAACTTGGATGGCAAACAGGGAGGTAATGCAGTTACGAGTAGGTGTGGAACACGAGAAGCTGTGGCACAGCTTTGTTCAGATTAAAGGATTGATTGGCAGCTGTTTACAAGAAATGAGTCACTTCTCAGAGGTGCTGATGAAATTATGGTATAAATAAAATCCTAATGATGGGGATAGGGAACTGGGATAGGGAACTGGGATAGGGAACTGGTATAGGTCCCTTTGGATGTACACAGATTCCTCATTGATTGAATATCATCTGAGAAAATAGAACAGGAGATAGGTTGCCAGCTGGCTGTGGGAGAATTTCCCTTAGGGCAGCTAACTTCAAGAGAATGAGTTTTTATCAAGATGGATGGCTTACTATAGTATGAGACCACTTCATAAAATGTACCCATCTGTTCCTAATAAATGTTTTAGATGAGCCCAAGATGGGGAAGGGGATTGGTTACATATTTTTTTTAGTTCCCAAGCTGCTACAATTATGGGAGTTCATTTTCCAAGCATTAAGTCAGGGTGTTGTAGTGGAAGACGAAGGACTCGTACAGCAGGTAAGGTTGAAGTCTTTATTGTAAGCGCAGAGGGAGGCACAAGAGCGGACTCTTCCAGGCAGAGTCTAGCTAGTAACTGCCTTAGAATGGAATCCACCGTCAAGCAACAACTTGGAATGGGAATGAGGGAACATTTGTGGAAGGAACATAATAAATGAAGTACATTCCATAAAAGACTAGAGCAATAACCTAAGTAACATGTACTACACATCTTCTTCCCTTCCAATGACGAATGAATAAACGACAGAAAGAGAGAAAAACAACAAAACAACAAAAAAAAACACAAAAAAACAAAAGAAAAACACTAATGAAAACTTAGCAAACAAAGTCTTTGAGGTACACAGGTGGCCTGCGGCACCTGAGAGTGCGAGAGTGATCTGAACCAACAGGAACAGAACTAGAAGCATCTGAGCAAGCATGTACAGGCATGAGAGAGTCACCTCCGCCAAGAGCCACACCCGGCAACCTGGAGGAGGAGGCTTCCTCAGGATTCTGAGCTAAAACATAGCCATTGTTACTCAGAAAAGTGGGCGGTTTACACTGTTTTGTGTTCTCAACATTTTTTTGGTATAAGGCAACACGCCTGAAATTCCAACACTCTCCATTGTTTAGTATGACACAATGGTCCAGAACTTTTTTAATCGTAAAAGGCCCCTTGAATTTTGATAACACCTACTGTGAGCATTTCCTTGATAAGGCCCTTCATCTCCTCCTTGACTACTATGGGCACTCGCCTAACCTTGTGCTGAATGGGGACGGAATTCTCTTTAAGAAGTATCTGATGAACATAGCCCTTGAGCTGGCCAAGCTCTTCTTTGAAGACACTGCTAGCTTCACTAAGAATTTTGTCTAAGCCCTCATCTTCGATGATCATGACCTGTATCGGTGCCCTGGGGTTGACGATGATTCGTAGGTCGTATTGGTGTACCCACCCCAGTATAGCTGGACCATGTTCAGCTACATAAACTTTTCCATGAATATCTCTGTGTGAAAATGAGATGTGTGCTTCAAAATACCCAAGTATGTCTATTGACTCCCCTTGATACCCCCCCAGGGGAAATGTCCTTCGGGAGGAGTCGTGTAGAACCCCATTTTTCATAAAAGAGACATTTAGGAATAATCGTGAACTTTGAACCAGTATCAACCATCAAACTTATTTCTTGCCTATTTATGATAAACAAGGCTTTAGGCCTATTCTTTCTCTTATCCTCTTCTTGAGGAGTATGGTCAGATTCAATGACTAAAATGTTATCTTTATCCTCATCAACTAGAACAGTATTGTTTACACTGGCTACGCTTATTCGAGGTTTGCTACGACAAACTCGGGCGTAGTGCCCCATGCAACCACATTTTAGACATTCTTGTTTAGAAGCGTAGCAAAACTTTGAATCTGAAGAGTGCGCTGTGCTTCCACACCTATTGCAAATTCTGACATTAATATGCTTGGGGATACTTGTAACCCTGGGAGTGAAGGGTTTCCTTTGAAACTTTTTATTCTTGACAGCGGCAATGACAGCTGAGTCATCATCGCCTTGAGCAAAGTCATATGTTTCTTGAGAGGAGACTTCATTGACATCATTGGTAAGAGCTCTCTTCTCTAGTTCTTTCATACAACCTTCTGACTGCTCAACGACTTTTGCTAAATCTATTGCTGTCTTGAGATTAGGGTTTTTTGCTGCCCAGAGACGCTCTTGGATCTTTCTGTTATTGCACTGGACGATGAGTTGGTCTCTAATCAGATCGTTGGTCATTGTTCCAAAATTGCATTTAATTGACATTTCCCTAAGTCTAGAAATGAATTCATCAATAAACTCCCCAGATTTTTGATGTTGAGTGTAGAATTTGAATCTGTTCATAACGAGGTTTTCCTCCTTGGCGTACCGTACCTCTAGTCTGTGGATGGCCTCTTTGTACTCGTCAGGCATTGCTTGACTGTTTGCCTGCAGAGCTTGAGGAAGGTAACGAAATACACGCTGTCCCTCCTTGCCTAGGGTGCTTAAAAGTAGAGCTTTCTTTCTTTTTGCCGAAAAGTCTTGACCATCCAAGGCATCTAGATAATTCTCAAACATAAGGATCCAATCCTCCCAAGGAATGGATGGCTGTCCTGGTTGTGCTAAAAAATTTGGCGGAGGAACCACAGAAATATGGGGAGAGGACATGGTGCAATAGACTAGGAAAAGAAAATCTGATCATGCAAATAATAATGTTAAATACCCTGCTGTTGACGTACGATACACACAGCGTGTATATTGTCAAGGATGGTTCTTCAATGAGGTTGTAATAATAATGAAAGAACAAACGTGAGGCATGAAAATCAATGGAAGAATTGTTGAACAAAACCAACAAAGCAGAGCAACATACGGGCATGTATATCGCCGTGTGAAGTAACACAAAACTTCAAAATGGTCAAATACCTGTGCCAGGACGAGATGCAAAGACAAGATGCAGAGAAATGCCTCTACAATAAACTTCGTAGCTTCTTGAAGACGTCCACGTCTAAGTCGCAAACACACAATGGGCGTGTGTGTCACCGTGAAATACCTTTACAACCGACTCCGCAGCCTCTGGAGAACAGCCGACATCGCGTTAGGGTGGTTGCCATGGAGACCATGCAAGGAAAATGGCCGCTGACGTGAAGACGCTTACATCGTGCGTGAAGTCGTTGCGTTGTGCACTGACGTTTCACGTTGCTCGGCAAGGTGAAGTGTGTCAGAGAGGTGGCGAGTTGCTAGGAGATAGATCGTAGCAACGGGAACAGCGTTGCTAAGCATATACGTCACTCACAGTTGCGGGACGTCATTGGTGCTCCTGACGTTACTCATTTTCCATGTAAAGGTGCCGGAACAGTCTGGGCGGGCTGCGGCAACTGTCTGCTCTTGTCCTCAAGCTTAAATAAGTGGCACGGCTCTGCGTTGGTGACTCTGTGCAGCACGGCTCATGTAGAGGCTGAGAATCAGCAAAGGCAGACGTGGAGCGTCTGGTCTGCACACGTAGGGTCGAACCAGGATTGTCGCCAAGTTGTAGTGGAAGATGAAGGACTCGTACAGCAGGTAAGGTTGAAGGCTTTATTGCAAGCGCAGAAGGAGGCACAAGAGCGGACTCTTCCAGGCAGAGTCTAGCTAGTAACTGCCTTAGAATGGAATCCACCGTCAAGCAACATCTTGGAATGGGAATGAGGGAACATTCGTGGAAGGAACATAATAAGAGAAGTACATTCCATAAAAGACTAGAGCAATAACCTAAGTAACATGTACTACAGGTGTCCAAGCTGTAATTCAGCCAGAAGCAGAGCTGGTACTGTTTGGGGTACATAGTCAAATTTCATGGCTAAATAAGTATTCTCTGAATTTTATTGCAGCATCTCTAACCAAGGCCAGATTGCTGATATTACAATGTTGGCGAACAATCATTGTGCCAACTTTTAAGATGTGGCTGGAGAAGCTACAAAGAACAGAGCTGTTTGAAGAAGCGTATGCCAGGAGGATGGGCAGCTTGAGAAAATATCTTCCTGTATGGGCACCGTTGGACAATATAACCCAGCATATAGTAACATGTTAGTAGATGGATTCCAGTGGTGACCATACTTCGATTGATTGTTTGAGATGATTGCTGCTCTTGTAGCTTAGACGAACCCATTAAAATGATGAAGATGATGTGGCACTGTAGCACTTTTCCCAAAAAAGCATTTTTTTTGCATGCAATATAGTTCGAGGCCATGGCCTTTGAAGCACTATCTTTGATAATACTGTAGCACTTTGCACTGATAAGTAAAGAGAAAGTTGCTATTCATTGCTATTCTCTTTTTGTACATGTTTCTCTCTTGCACTTTGTATCAGGAATATGCACCTGCACTTTAGCACATGTTTGGGTTAATGGAACTTTTGTATATTGAAATTTGGGCACAAAGAAATGTATGGATTTGGATCCGTTAAAATTGCCTTCCGCTATATGTAGGATTTATGGTTTGCGAAATGATTTTTTCTAGGATGTATTCTGTACTATATCTGGCATACTGCTCAAATAAAATCTTTTTTTTTAAGACTTTAGAAATAACTAAAAATGGAACCAAGTAAATGCAGCACATAGAAATGTAAAAAAGACATTGCAATTACAGCAAATACACATACATAACAAAATATAACATTTCCCACCCACAATAACTAACTAGTTCTGTAGCTGCAGATCTTGATTCATATCCATGTTGTCAAAATATAATCCACCAGAAATAGGAAAATTAGGTAAAAGAAAATCCCTAAAAAATGCAAAAATGAAATAGGTCCAAATTAAATCTAATGAAGCACTCTAACATCATAAAAAATCAATTAAAAACAAAAATGCGCAGGAAACCCAAAACATCAAAGAAAATCATAAATAAAAATATTAGTTTGCTAGGAACAAAAATTATTCCTATTAGAAAAAACACAAAATCCACACGTCTATAGAATAACTTTGGATCAGCAAACCTGTAAAAAACATAAAATGCCCACTCAGAAGATACACTATTCTTAAATACAACATACACATTTCATTACAAGTATAACACACACAAAATATAGCGTACAATTATCTAAATCAACTTGAAACTACTACGAGTCTCTAACTAGACCTAACACAGAACACTAATAAATAAAATAACACAAACCCATTATAAAAAACCCTAAAACTAAATATCAACATTAGAACTACTATTAACAAGTTCTTCCTACATAACCCAACCCCAAATCCCTATAAAAAAACTTAAAAAGGTCTTACCTTATCTAATGATCTGCATCAGGTAAAAACAACTCTCTCCCAGGAAACTGAACTAAAATGACAGGCATAGACAACACAGGTGCCCTTTATGGTAAAAATAAAATGGCCACTAAACAAAAACAAAAAAACGACTCACTCCAAGGTAAACAGACTTAAATTAACAGGAATAGTCAACAAAAGTATAGTTAGCAACAGAAATAACAGAAATAGACAACAAAAGTGCACTAACATTTTATTACAGTATAGCATACACAAAATATAACATAACATGCTCTAACAATGCAGGACCAAGTCCAAGCACTATGTGAAAAGAGCTTCGCCCTGATGAAACTATTGCGCAGACTTTTTTTATGGATTCCCTTAAATTGCAGAAAATCCATTACTCAGTCACTACTTTCTAGCAGACTGGATTATGGGAATGCGCTCTATGTGGGCATGTCTGACTATCTCTTCTCCCAATTGCAGGTAGTTCAGAATGCTGCTGCTAGATTGGTTTGCAATAGGAGCAAGTATAGTTCAGCATCCAAAAGTCTGAAAGAATTACATTGGCTGCCCATTCGCCAAAGGGCTAAGTTCAAGCTCCTGTGTTATGCTCACAGAGCACTACATAAAAAAGGCCCTCAAATCTTAAGAGATACAATTGAATTTGATATGCCTACACGAAATCTGAGATCCCGCCATCAGGCCAAAGCCAAGACTAAAAAGATCAAAAAGTTAGAGCCGGCGGACGGTCTTTTTCCAATCTGGAGCCGTCCAGTGGAATGAGCTACCCCTAGATCTTCGCCTAACTGAGGAACATCTGTCCTTCAGGAAGAAACTGAAAACTTGGCTGTTCCCTAAAACTTAACCAAAACACGCATTTCTTTATTGGTTAATCTGCAGCGGCATACTGGAATAATGACTGTCCTAGCGCCGTGATGTCCCTTGGGATGAATGTTGCGCTTAATAAATAAATAAAAATAAATAAATAACATTAGCTAAATTAACTTGAAACTACTGCCAAACTCTAACTAGGCCTAACACAGAACACTACTACACAAAATAACAAACGTTCCTACTAAAAGTTCCTAAAACTAAAACCAACACGATAACACCCTTAACAAGTTCTAACAACATACCCCATCCCCCAATCCCTAAAAAAACTTGAAAATGGTCTAACCTTATCTGAACATCTGCAGCAGGTACTCACGACTCACACCCAGGAAACTGGACTTAAGTGACAGGCATAGACAACAAAAGTACACTTAGCGGTAAAAAAAAAATTGCCACTAAACAAAAACAAAAAAAGACTATCTCCCTATGGAAAACAATGGGACTTTAAAGAAAAATTGTTAAAAAATGTTATTAAAATCTTTTAAAATGTTCTCAAAAAACAGCAAAAATGTAAATAAATGCTTAACGAAAATATAAAAAGTTATGTAAAGTTCACAATAATAATACCATAAACAAACAAATATTATAATATATTATTATTGTTAATATACTTGAGAAGATTATAAAATGTCTTAAAAAAGTATCTTGAACATATATATGTGTTTGAGAAAAAAGTGTTCCATATTTGCAAAAATGTTGTAAAAACCCAAAATATCAAACAATGTTTAAAAAACAAATATACATGTTTTGTATTTCAAAAATGTATAAACAATGTTATTTAAAAATAATAATATTTTTTTTATTTGTAAGAAAATATGTATGTTTAAAACACGAAAAGCTATAAATGAACAAAATGTATAATGAAATAATAAACTGTCATATACTTTGCTTTGTAAAAAAATTATTATTAATAATGAATGTGAAAAATGAAATACTTAAATGTTTCCACCTAATACTTTCACTTTAATCAAAAATGTTACAAAATAGAGCTTCCGCTTCTATTGAAACAATTTTAGTCATTATGTTCTACCCTAAAAACACCAAAATTACTATTCCTACTCCAATCTAAGACATATAAGGAACGATTTTGGACACTAAAGGGTTACCAATTAGTATTCCCATTCTAACCTAAGCCATTTAGGGAAAGGTGTTGGACACTAAGGGACTGCCACCAACAGGCCGGAGGTCGATCCGACATCCAGAGTGTCGGTCTGACCGCTGGATTACAATGCCAGCGGTCGGAGCGATTTGGGCTGGGGGAAAGATCTCTGGCTCCGACAGGCTCAAGGAGTCCATCGGGCGGCAGTCTGGCCAAATTCCTACAATGGGGGAGGTGCCTGCAGAGGCATCGCCATAGGGATTAGGATGTCCCTTCCCCTCTGCCTTCACGTGGCAGTCCGACTGGCATGTAAAGGCAGATGGAAAGGTACTTTTGGGTCCCCTAGGCACCACGTGGTGCTAGGCACCACATGGTGCCTGGCACATGGTGCATGGATGTTTGTAGACATGCATTTTATTATTGAAGCTTGTGCAGCTGCCTTTTTCTGGTCTGCAGCACAAGCCACAATAGTACTCTGCATGTTTCTGACCACCTTCACAGCTGTCAAATCGTAATATGGTGGGTGGAGCCACCGAAAATATGTCAGGAGGTCTCCACCCTGTAGCGATTGCAGTCGGACTCTCATCCGACCGCCATCGTAATTAGGGCCTTAATGATTAGCATTTACTATTCCCACTCCAATCTAAGTCCTTTTGAGTAAGGTATTGGACACTAAAGAGGTGACATTTACAATTCTCACTCCAATCTAGGCCATTTTGGGGAAGATATTTGGCACTATTGGCCTCATTACGATGTCGGTCAGAAAGCATTCTTACTGACTCCTTGGTGGAATCGTTTCCGACCGACTCGGGTTCGGGGAGTCCGACCGACCGATTATGAAGGTTCCGAACACCGTTTGGTCGGACTCCCATTGACTTCAATGGGAGCCTGTGTTCCGACCAACAGCACAGGCTCCCATTGAAGAAAGGGGTGGTTGCGGAAAAACTTGCACCCTGTGGCTGGCACCACAGGGTGCCTGCCACACTGTGCATGGTTGTAAAGAGGGGTCCCATGGGTACCCCCACGGGCCCCAACCGGAGGCCTCCGAGTAAAGGGGGCCTGCTACGGGCCCCCAAAGTCAGTTTCAGACAATCATTCCGTGTCGGATGAACCGAGTCGGAAAGGCTGTCTGAATCCGACATCGTAATATGTCAGTCGGAAACGTGGTCCATAGAGATGTACGAATCAGCTCCGACCGACTCGGAGTCTCCGAATGCCGGTCGGAACCAAGTCGGACGTACCGAATGGTTTCCTACCATCATAATCGGTCTGTCAGAAATGTTTCAGTGTCAGTCGGAAACATGAGTTCTGACTCGGATTGGGAAAATATGAATGCCGTTCAGAGCCTTTCCGACCAACATCGTAATGAGGCCCTAAATGCGTTATATTTACTATTCCAACTTCAATCTAAGCTATTTAGAGGAAGGTGTAGGTCATTGTCATTAAAGGGCTGGCATTCACTATTACCACTCCAATCTAAGCCATTTTGGGGAAGGTGTTGGACACTAAAGGGGTGACATTTACTATTCCCACTCCAAACTTTGCCATTTTGGGGAAGGTGTTAGACACTAAAGGGGTGACATTTACTATTCCCACTCCAATCTTTGACGTTTTGGGAAAGGTGTTAGGCAATAAAGGGGTGCTATTTATTTTTCCCACTACAATGGTTACCATTTAGGGGAAAGGTGCTGGACACTACAGAGGTGATATTTGCTATTCCCACTCCAATGTAACCTATTTACGGTAAGGTGCTGGACGAAAATGGAATGACATTTACTATTCCCACTCAAAGCTAAGCCATTTTGTGGAAGGTATTTTGCAGTAAAGGGGTGATATTTGCTAGTTCTACTCCAATCTAAGCCATTTTGGGAAAGATGTTGGAAACTAAAGGGATGGTATTTACTATTTCCACTCCAATCTAAGCCATTTAAGGGAAGGTGATGGAGACTAAAGTGGTTACATTTACAATTCCCACTCAAATCTAAACAATTTTGGGAAAAGTGTTGGACACTAAAGGGGTGACATTTACTATTCTCACTCCAATTCCAGACAATTTGGGGAAGGTGTTGAACATTAAAGGGGTGATATTTACTATTCACCCTCCAATCTAAGCCATTTACGGGAAGGTGGTGGACGCTAAAGAGATGATATTTACTATTCCCACTCCAAGATAAGGAGGAAGGTGTTGGACTCTAAAGCGGTATTTTTTTTCCACTGCAACCGAATTTACATTTGTAACATAATTAACACTAAAAATAACACAATGTATATATATAATGTTTTAAAATTACATATTTTATAATAAATTAAGTATTACTTAGATTAAAAAATGATTAATGAAAAATATATTGCACATAAAATCAACTAACTATATAATCATTTAAAAAACTAAACAACATACATTAAATATCATTTATAAAATAACATATAAAAATGTCATAAATAATATACATATATTATATATTATAATTTCCCATCACTTACATGGAAAAAATGTAAAAGAAAAACACCAAAACTAAACTAAATATATAAAAATTACATTGACAAAATAAAAGTTAACAATGAATAAACAAATTATAATAAACATTAGTCTCAACAATTGTAATATACATTTATTTTTGTACAACATGCTTAAATAAAAGATCCATCAAGTAAACATATTAAAAATATAATGAATAAAGAATTATTTTTATTACAATTCTAAAATATTTAAATCATATAAATTATACATTTATATAACAGTTTCTTTCTAAAAAACATTTAAAATGTTTCAAAAATGTTTTTTTATATTTTGGTATAAAAGATTTTTAAAAATATCAATTTCTTTTCAATATTAGATTTTAATTACATCTTTTTATAACAAATAAAACAAAATGTATTATCTGAATATTTTAACTAACAACATATAAAATATTATCAAATAATAAAAAACATTGATTTAAATTTAAAAAATATATCATAATAATATTTGCACACAAAACTTTACAAATTAATACAAGCATATTTTATAAATCTCCCCACCCTTTTCCCTATAAACCCAACATCTCGCTCCAATACCATAATAAAATCTATAAATTGTAATAAAATAATCTGAATAATATTTAAATAAATCATAAAATAATTATTAACACAAAAATGAACACACAAAACTGATTAAATACTCCCAAAAAATGAATGAATTACACATAAAACAATATTATTTACAATGATATTTAAGAAAACTTTATTTTTACAATGACATTAAAAACAACACTAAAAACAATATTCAATATTCCTGTCCATGATATTTTTGACATCACACTAGTCTTCACACAATATGTTTTATTCGATATTTTATCCAAACAGCTTGCATCATCAGGTTGACACTGATAGGGCTACATATTGAATTGTGATTTGATGATAAATGCTGGTTATTTAAAATCAAGATTGTTTGCTCTTAACATTTAAAAACTACTGTTAAATGAAATGTTTAAGGCACTGAGAGATTTTGTGAGGGGTGATGTGAGGGTCCCAGTCCGTGAGGGCGAAGAAGCTCGGAAGGTATACCAAGTCTTTATATAGCTATCAATTTTGGGCTCTAAGTGTGCATTTGGCTTAGCCAACGGGACAAGATCACTGAGAAAGAAGGGGCCTTGCAGTTTTCATGATATGGTACCTTTAATCTGAATATAATTGAGAATTTTAGATGAGTGTTATTTGATATGAAGCCTCCACCTAGACCAGCACATTATGAGGCTTTGACTTCTTGGGAGCATGCTGCACATGCCAGCAATAAAGAGAAGCTTCAAACCAGAGGTGAATCTGTATCTGGACGGATTTTAAGTGGTATGCTGCGTAGCAAGTGTGGAGAAGGGATATGGTTGAGGGAGTTAGAACGTACCCTGTACTGACAAATTGCAACCCAAAAAAAGAAGTCACAGGGAGAGAAGGGCACAGGTGCCCAGTTTGAATCTAGTACTGATAGTGATTCTAGTGACGATTTTCTGGAGGACTTGTTGTCCTCCCAATCACCCCCAGAACTTTCTTTAGGGTTCAAAATACCGCTTAGGGTGCTACTGGGCTCTTAGAACTAGGATCATGGCCCGAACGATGGGAACTACCATGGGGAGTGAAGAAGCAGAGGAGGTTGAAGACAGTCCACTAACTCGAGTAACTCTGAGACCTCTCGATGTTACTAGACTGACTGTGGAATAGGATGAATTAATTAAGGGAAATTTGAGCATAAGATATCTAGATGGGTACCATGAAGAGAAGTTACACTTAGGTAAGAAAATCACTCGACGAACTGTGAAAGCACATGAGAGATTGGCAAAAATAGCAAATGAATACAATATCGATCTTTTTCTAAGAACCAGACCTTACAGAGGAGCTTTAGGACACATGGATGAGTAAATACTCACTAATATGAGGACTCTTGGGTTGAAAGTACACATTAGGGAATTGGTTGTCAGTATTCGAAATTGGTCCAATCTAGATAAAATTAAGGATAGATGGATTAAGTAGGAATTGAAAAGGAAATTGAAAGAGGACACAGGGGGGACAAGAATGACATCACTCAGAATGGAGGACAGATGATACATAATGGGATCAGAGTTCCACAAGGTAGAGGGTGGGATGTTCTGATTGACCTGAGCATGGGAATAGATGTGGCGATGGTGAAGTGGTCCAATCTATGTCATTTTCTTATACTACTCTGTCACAAAAGATTTGAGCCAAAACAAAAGTTTTTCACAAATTACATTAAATAAAAACTAACATGAGTCTCTGTTGTAAAACAGTTCGATTATTCTTGCAAATATTTGTAGTCCGAACTCTGTTTCTTGCTTAATGTTTCTTCACGATTCAAACAAAGGTTTGGTAAGAAAGTTACATATATTAATTTGTGTGCGAAGCATAAATAATAAAGGTGGACTTTGTCTGACTCACCGATAGTCTTCTGACACTTCGTAAGGCCTTTTTTACAATGTTTAACTTATCTCTCTTTTTCTTGGACAGGATCTGGAGCGCGAGCCGGAAGCGGAAAAGGAAGAACTCGGGAGAAGAAGAAGATCCGGGGAAGCCCAGGAGCCACAGAGGGAAAACCGAAGAATGCAGCTGCTGGGATGCCGAGGTTGCAGGATGGAGCACTCACCGCAGGAGTCTAACGAACCGGAGGAACAGGAGACAGGTAAGCGCTGGAGAAAAGTGAGACCAAGCGCTTTGCAGTCACAAGCGAGCGGTTTAAATACTTTCCTGCCACTCGCGTAGGTAATTACCAACTCGTGTTTCACGTGTTGACTGTTATCACGTGAAATGCAAATGTCTGTTAGTTCGTTGGCTTTTCCTGATTTTACCATTAATCCATGTGCTGGTGCCTCGTGTTAACAATGACTCATCCTTTTTCTGGAATAAGCTCTTCAGAGTTTTTATGTACAATACGAACGTAATAACAATACAATACACTCTTCAGAGTTTTCATGTATAACACAGAAGGAATAACATAATACATTTTAAATGTACATTTATCTATAACATAATGCAAGGCAAAATAAATCAGGCAGATTACGAGTAACGTGCATGAGTGAGAGCCTTAGTACCCATGACAGTTCTCCCCCCCAAAGGTCTTAGTATAGGGCGAGGTTTGTTGGGATGGAGAGAATGAAAACGCCTAACCAACCTAGGGGCATTTACATTTGAAGCTGGTTCCCAAGATCTTTCTGCTACATCATAACGCTTCCAATCAATTAAATAATACAGTTTTCTATTCATTCTTTTAGCATCAATAATTCGCTTAATTTCATACTCTAAGTGATCATTTACAATGATTGGAGGAGGAGGATTATCTTTTCTGATTGAGGGATGGTATGGTTTTATCAGGGATATGTGAAAAACTGGATGTATAGAATAGTCATCTGTTGATTGCAATTGTAATGAAACTGGGTTCAAAATTCTTTGAATGGGAAACGGGCCTATAAACCTTGGTTGTAGCTTTTTTGGACCATCCAAATGTATATTTCGGGTGGATAACCAAACTAGGTCTCCCACTTTATACGGAGGTTCAGGAGTTCGATGTTTATCAACTTGCATCTTGGTTACAATCTTATTTTTTGCTAAACAATTTCTAGCCTTTTCTTGTATGGTTTGTAGTTCTTTTAATCTGTCTAATACTGAAGGCATTGCGCCACTATGCGTTGGTGTTTGTATAGGGATGGTGCGGGGATGAAACTCAGTCATGAAGTAAAACGGGGAACATCCTAGAGCAGAGTGGACACTATTGTTATAAGTGAACTCTGCTAAGGGGAGTGCCTGATCCCATTGTGAAGTTAAAGTGGTCGTTAGACAACGCAAAGACTGTTCAAGATATTGATTAACCTTCTCAGTTTGTCCTTCTGTCTGTGGATGGAAAGCAGACGATAATGCTACTTCTATTCCTAATTGATTACATAAAGCCTTCCAAAACTTAGAGATGAATTGTGGGCCTCGGTCGGAAATAATTTTACTTGGTAATCCATGTAGTTTAACAATATGCTGAATAAAGATGTCACTGAACTCAATTGCAGTAGGTATTTTTTTTAATGGAATAAAATGACCCATCTTTGATAATAAATCTACAACAACTAATATGGTAGTAAGGTTGTTGGATTTGGGCAGATCCGTGACAAAGTCAATACTGATAGTGTGCCAGGGTGATGATGGAACTGGTAATGGCTGTAATAATCCAGTAGGGGCTATATGTTGAGATTTATTACGAGCACAAATGGGACATTTTTTAACATATTCCTGGACATCTTTTCTGATGTTATTCAACCAAAGATTTCGTGAACATAGCTCTAAGGTTTTTTGTGTACCTGGATGTCCTGCAACGCTGGAATCATGATGCCAAGCTAAAACTTGCTGTCTTTGTGATTCTTGTGGAATAAACAGCTTTTTCTTATGAAACAAATATCCATCATTTATAGAATTAAGATTTTTTTGTAACCACTCTTTTTATTAATTGTTTGGGATGCTACTTTTACATCTGTCAAAAAGGTGTCTAGTTGGGTCAAGGCTATAATCCTGTTAACTGGTATGATATTCTGAGTTAACATGTTTTTGTATTTTAATTCTTTCTCATTTAATCGGGATAGGGTGTCAGATAGCAACTGTTTCTGTCCAGGACGATATGTAATAATGAAGTTGAATTCACTAAAGAAATGCAACCACCTCATCTGTCTGGGGGTTAAAGCTTTTATTGAAGTGAAAAATTGTAAATTCTTGTGATCTGAAAATATAGTTATAGTATGTTTTGCTCCTAATAGATGATGCCTCCATTCGGAAAACACATCCTTTATGGCCAGAAGTTCACGCTCTGCAATGGTGTAATTTTGCTCTGCTTGTAATAACGTACGCGAATAGTATGTTAAAGGGTGTAGATATCCTGTTTTTGGGTCTTTTTGCATTAGAACTCCACCCAGAGCAGTTTGAGAGGCATCTGCCTCCACAAAGAATGGTTGATCTGGATTTGGATGGGAGAGCACCGGAGCTGTAGTGAAAGCAGTTTTTAATTCCTTAAATGCCTTTTCTGCCTCTTTATTCCATTGAAATGTTTGTCCCTTTTTTAATAATTGTGGGATAGGTGTCACAATTCTGGAAAAATTTTCAATAAAACGCCTATAGAAATTGGCGAATCCCAGTACTCTTTGAACCTCTTTTACTGAATTTGGAGATGGCCAATTAATTATTGCTTCCACCTTTTTCGGATCCATAGTGATACCATTGGGTGATAGAAAGTATCCTAGAAATTCCACAGAATGGGCATCGAATACACATTTTTCCATTTTAGCGTATAGGGAATGCTCTCTCAGCCTTTGCAGCACGGCTCGTACATGTAACACATGTTCTTGTTCATCTTTTGAAAATATGAGTATATCGTCGATATAGACAATAACACAGATGTCATGAAGGTCATGAAGCACCTCGTTTATGAAATACTGAAATGCCGCAGGAGCATTGCATAATCCAAATGGCATAACAGTGTATTTAAATAAACCAAATTTAGTGCGGAAGGCAGTTTTCCATTCATCCCTTCCTTAATGCGCATTAGATGATATGCGCCCCGAAGATCTAACTTGGTATAGATGGTAGAACCTTTTACCTGATCTAACAGGACGGGAATTAGCGGTAAAGGATAGCGATTTTTGATGGTAGCTTTGTTGACCGCGTGATAATCAATACATGCTCTGAGATCACCTGATTTTTTGGCCACGAAGAAGAGTGGAGAGGAGACTGGTGAGGTAGAATGACGTATGAAACCTATTTCTAGCAACTCATCAAGATATTTTTTTAGATATTGAGTTTCCGGTTCTGTAAGCGCATATATGCGACTACAAGGCAATGTAGCCCCAGGTATTAGGTCAATCCTACAATCATACACCCTATGGGGTGGAAGTTGCGTGGCTTGAACAGGGTCAAAAACATCAGCATAATCACTATATTCCTTGGGCAACAATGCAGTTTGATCTACATGTGTGCTGGCACAGTGTAAGGGATAAATGGGATCTTGTGCTTCTTGATAGCAATGGGTTCTACAGAAGGCTGAACCTAAACTTTGCACCCAATCAATCTTGGGATTATGTTTTTCTAACCAGGGTATACCTAGTATTATTCCAAACGTTGGGGTGTCAATAAGGTCAAACGTTATTTGCTCAGTATGACCATTTTCACTTACTACGGTCAAAGGTACAGTGTGAAAGCGAATAAGGCCTGAGGACAAGGCAGAACCATCCACTGCTCTCACTGGTTCAGGTTCTGCTTTAGCTATTTGGGAAATTCCTAACTTTTTAGCCATACTTAGATAAAAATAATTACCTGTAGCGCCTGAGTCCAAGAGGATAGATAAACTATGTCTTTGTTGAACAGACACAATAACTGTCATTCGAATCATCATGTGTCTAGGAATATTATTACTAATGTTTGGTATGCTTTTTGAGATCTCTGATCCGACTTTTCTCGAAGAGACGATCTCTCCATTCTTCGAGAAAATTAGTTTCCCGATTCGAATTGTTCAATGTTTATATTAGCAACTACTTTTTTCTTCTTGGGTTTAACAGTACACTCTTTTGCAAAGTGCCCTGCTTTACCGCAGTATAAACACAAGTTCTCTTTGCGACGCCGTTCTTTTTCCTCAGCAGATAGTGGCCCTTTGATTCCACCTATCTGCATAGGTTCAGGTTCATTTTGTTTATCCTCTTTTTCTTTCTTTTCTGATTTAACAAAAATAGGTCTAAATTCTCCTCGAGATTTTTCACTTTTTCTTTCACTTAAACGGTGATCTAATTTTACTACTAAATCAACAATCAATTGTTGCAATGAAAACCATGATAGAAGCCCTTACCACTCTAGTCAAAACATTACTGAAGGCAGCTCTGCCTAGTATACAGCATGATCTCCTTGCACATAGCCATTTTCCACACTCCACTAACAATCACCGACTGTTAACAGAAACAGCACTCCCTAGTAAAGGGCAAATCTTTTATGGCCCTAATACATACGATCTGGCCTCATCCGCTACCTCTACCCACAAGCAAAGCACAAACGATTTTTTAGCTGGGACAAAGAATAGCCTCGACATCCCCATACAAGATAAGCTCAAGAGGCTAGCAGCCTCACAGTGTCCTGTAAATAGCCACAGGGCACCACAACTATGGCAATCCCAACTATCCATACACAGAAGCCAAGATAAGTTGCACTCCTTAGCTGCTCCAGCTATCATTAGCTTGTCGCAACCCAAGAAAATTTACATGACTAACGTCGCGAAGATCAAGCATCTCCACGAGAGTGAAGACTCTTTGATAAACAAGGTGACCCATTGGATTCGCCATGTTAGGGGTTGCCGATCAGTGATCAGAGATGATATTCTTAGAGCACGGAGATGCACCTCCTCAATTGACCAACTGGACAACATCGAGATTACCTTAAGGGGAACCAAGATGGCGGAAAACCTCCTTGCTGTAGAATTTCGTACCTGCGCCCCTAATGGGTCTCCCATTTAATTTAGGCATCTTTCCATGTTTGAGCAAGACAGGGCATCAGCGTCCCAGACATCATCATCTCTAATAGGTATTTCCTCGCTAGAGTCTAACGACTGACTGCAGGACCCGGCTCTCTACCTCTCTGACCAACTCAGTGTAGTGCACAGTTCCAAGTATGTAGCTAGTTCCTTTGCTACTTCCACTTCTCGCGACCTCTTAAGTTGCACTAGGGATAGCTCCCAGCATTGGGTCAGCCCACGTAGACCTTCCATCCCCATATGTGAAGAGCAAAACTCCGACATTTATGTTTATTCAGTCCCACAAACTCCACCCTACTCGCTAACTAATACTCACATTCCCACCAAAGCACTGTTCCTGGTCCTATCGACCCCCAACAACTAAAGATTGTGTCATGGAATGTGGCGTGCCTAAGCAGCAAAATTCCATTGCCTCATTGGAACCAACTGGTAGAAGGCTTCGATGTATGCATCTTCCAGGAGACATGGAGTCTGGTCCCATTATATAAAGCTGATTATACCTGTTTTTGCTCCCCCGCAATCTCCATGGGAAGAGGGCGCCCATCTGGGGGTTTGATTGTTTGGATAAGGATTGCCCTTGATTGCCAAATCATCTCCCAAACAAGTCCATGCCCAGACATTATTTGGTTAAGTATCAGGGGACCCAGGGGCGGCTCCACAGTCGAACTCTTCAATGTTTATGCGAGAGGGATAAAGGGAGGTAGACCCTCAGCCACCCTGGCAGCGTTAGAAGAATGCCTAGCTAACTGCTCACTCCATGCAAGAGCGATAGTCGCAGGAGATTTTAATTGTACCTTCGAACCCCTGGCTACAGAAGACCTACTGGGATTAGAAGACCAAGATAGCAGATGGTCAGTCCCCCAACTTGATCTCCCTCTAGTCAAAAGATGGTCACAACAGGTACTCCAACTTAACACCCTTACTATGGAGTACGGGCCAAGGGCAGTCAATGGCAGGTCACTATCTGACAAGCAAGGCGCTAACACCTATAATAGAGTCAGCTGTTCTTCCCGGATCAACTATATCCTCCTTGATGTAAAATTATGGGGGAATATGATCGATATGACAGTGGGCTCGACTGTGGAGAGCGAAGACAATCCTTTGTGCTTAACCTTGAAGCCCTTGTGTGAGGCACCTTATTATCAGCTGAACATCCAACCTCTGACAGCCACTAGGGATATAGTTCCATCCAACTGCAAAAGGTTTCTGAAATGGAAGAAGGTAGCTATGAGTGATGCAAAGATTGCAGGTATCAAACACGATCTGAAAATAGGCTTAGCCAAATTACAAGCTGCAGCCCATAGTACAACAAGATCAGTGGACGCGTCCAAGGCCTACACGTATACTGTCACCCAAATCAACACATACTTTCAAGTCCCAAATCAGAATAAAAAATCTAGGTACACCACCAAGGATCCATACTCATTGTATAATAAGGATTGTAGGGAAAAAAGATCGCTCCTGGCCAAAGCCATTAAAGGGAAAAATCAGACCCTCATAAAATCTGCCAGACACTCCTACAAAGCAGCCCAGCGGGAGGCAAAGTTGAAGTGGGATGAATCGCGCTGGGAACAACTCAAAGATGCATGCTCCTCCAAAGATACCAGCTTGTTCTGGAACTTGGTCACCTGGGGAAGCAAGGCAGGTGCCCGCCCATCCCCAAATCACATCACTAGCCACACTTGGTATGACCATTTTAAAGGGCTTTATTCAACAACACAGGCTATTAAAGAAGGGGAGTTAGACGGAATAAATGGGCCTGGGGTAGAAGTGGAGTGTTTTACCCTGCAGGAGGCAGAAGCTGCTATAAATACAATTGTCCCATCCAAAGCAGCGGGTCCTGATGGCTTACCCAGGGATCTGTTCTTGGCCGACCCCCACCACTGGGCCCGTTACATCTCACTACTAGCAAACGAAATAGCCAATGGAACACCAGTCCCAGCGTCATGGAAGGTGGCCGAAGTGTTCCCCATCTATAAGAAGGGAGACAAAGACGACCCTTCCAACTACAGACCAATCAATCTGATTGATGCTATGCAGAAGGTCTTTGGCCAGATGCTTCTGCACAGGATACAGTCATGGTCTGAGGAGGAGGCAATTCTATCGCAGTACCAGGCCGGATTTAGACTAAAGACCGGGACAATGGACCAGGTGTTCAGACTCCTCTTGATCTACTGGAAGGTAGTGGTACTGGGCAAGGGCAGTCTTTACCTTGCCTTCATTGACCTGAAGACTGCCTTTGACCTGGTCCCTAGATCTAAGTTGTGGCTGACGCTTGGCGAAATGGGCATCCCCCCGTTTATCTTAAAAATCCTAATTTGACTCCATGAGGGGAATTCTGCCCAGATCAGGTGGGGGGAGCAGGGACAACTAACTGAGCGCATACCTGTCAATAGAGGAGTCCGACAGGGCTGTGTCCTGGCCCCAACCCTGTTCTCCCTTTATGTGAATGGGGTAGTCGACTTCCTCCTAGAAGAGCCTGCAGACTCGCCCACTCTGGGGGGGCAACAAGATACCAACTTTGTTGTTCACTGACGACACTCTGTTGATATCAAAAACCCCAGTTGGGCTTCAACGCCTTATCGATAGATTTCAAACTTTCTGCGACGACCGGGGACAGGTTCAAAAACTAAATTTATGGCCTTCAACTGCCATAGGTCATATAGGAACGGACCTATGCTGGGAGGGGTACACCTCGAAAAGGTGGACACCTTCGATTACCTAGGCGTAAGACTTACCGATAAAATGTCTTGGAAACCCCACATAGCAAAGATGCTGATGGCACATAAACGCATAGCAGGAGTAATAGGGAAAGAACACCGCCTTTCACACACTAGGCCTGTAGCTCCCGCCCTCCAAGTATATGACGCTAAAGCCGTTAGCTCTGCCCTCTACGGAGCTGAAGTCTGGGGTTTCGAGAAACTAGAAGAGATTAGCAGGTCGGAATATAAATTCTTTAGAGATCTGGTCACGGCACCAAAATACGTTCCCCTCACCCCACTATTGCTGGATATGGGTAGGCGGCCGATAGCTGACGTAGCTAGGTTACGTCCCGTACTTTTCTGGGCCCGCATTAGGCGGACTCCCGAGCTTCTTTTTTATGCCAATGCTCTTGCAGAGATCATCCGCCTAGATACCGTCTGTAAAATAGGCTGGATTGCCGGTATTAAAAACACTTTGTCAGCCATAGGACTTCAAGCATGCTGGGTTAGCCAGGAACCCCCAAGGAGAGAAGACCTGAAACACCTATATTGGGAATGGGTGGACCAACGGGAGAACTCTAGGCCTAATGTGGGCAAATTAACAACAGAATTCCTCTCCCACAAACAAACAAGACATTTCGAGCCCTTTCTTGATACAATCCAGACACCAAGAGACAGAATCTTGTATATACATTTCAGATTTGGAACCCTTCCCGTTCGTGAGGCAACAGCAAAGTGGGGCACTAACAACGAAAAAAATTGCCCATGCTGTAAGGCCCCTATAGAAAGCATTGCCCATTTAATCTTTGCCTGCCCGGCATATAAAACATCACGGGCCAAATGGCTGAAACCACTCTGTCAGCAATTGGGCACACGGGACCATTATACAGCTCTGCGCATTCTCAGGTCCGATCCCAGGCCGTTCTTTGCATGCTGTGTGGCAAAATGTCTGTGTCAAGCATGGCTTACAAGGTAGAAAACTCTTGCGAGATCGGAATAATTTTAACCTAATCCATGCTAGTTACAAATTCATGACCCTATATCGAAACCATTTGCACTTATTTGCACAGGCACCTTATTTGTTAACCTTCTGCTGCTATGTTTAGGACATTTTAACAATTTTTAGTGCACTGACTTTTTACCAGTTTGATGATGAATTGTTTGCTTTTATATCGTTTTACTTGTAGAAATATACTTGACAAATTGAAATTGCGCACGTGCTAATGCTATCCTGTTTTCAATATTTACAAAACGATATATGTTTTATGGTACATAGGGCACATTTAACCATTTTGCTGTTTTAACTGATTATGCAAATCGGTAATGTTGTATATTTGTATTCTTTTTTAAAGGAAATTTGTACTTTTATTCTAGCTTTTATGACATTTCTGTCGAATAAAGCTTATCAATCAATACTAAATCAACAAATTCTCCGTAATCCTCTGGCAAATCCACAATATGTGCTAACGAATCCTATAATTCGTCTCTGAGACCTCTGTAAAACAATGAGGTACGTTTCTCTTCTGGCCAATGTGTCTCAGATAAAAGATGGTTAAATGTAGTGATGTATGTCAGTAAATCCTTAGTTCCCTGATGCAGATTTAAGAGCTCATTGTCACTAGCTTGTACGAAAACATGGTGTGCGAAAAGGCGTGTTTGATTCTTTGAATGTATCAAAATTATGTAGGAGAGGATCATTATTGTCAACAAGAGGTATAGCCCAATTAGCTGCTACACCACCTAGGTAAGAGATAATGAAAGCTGTTTTAGCTGAATCAGTGTTGAAAATTTGAGGTTTGCAAAGAAAATGCAATTGACACTGGCTCATGAAGGAGGCAAAACGGGAACTATCTCCCGTAAAGCGTTTGGGGTTAGCTAAAGGGACAGGAGTAGGAGTAACTACTGTAACCTGAACGTTTTGCTCAGGACGTTGTAAAACTGGACTTGGCGGAGAGAAGGTAGTAGGGCCAAACTTGGGTGGTGTTAAAACTGGACGATGCTCAGAAACTTCAGAGTCTCTCCATTGCGTAAAAACGGACCTACTTTTAAATAATTCTTCTCTAAGAACTTGATTCTCTTGCTTTAATTGTTGCATCTCCAATTGCAGACCTCTAAACACTTCTGACAGTTGTGAAGATTCCTCAGACAAATCCATGTTCACTCGTCGTCAAGAAGAGCTACTATGTGGCTTGGTCTTCTGTCATGCCAGCCACTCACCTGTACTCCTTGCTCTTGTTGACAATGACCGAACCCCAATCTCCCCAGGAACTGACAAATAGTCAGAGAGAGTAAAACACTCTGACCATCTGAAAGACCCCAAGGGGAAAAGGGGATGGGAATGAGAAACGAGAGAGAGAGAGAATACTTCTGGTGCACGTGTCTGGTTCGTCTCGTCTTTTCTAGGGGAGCGTCTTCTGGCACTTTCTGCTGGACCTGGGAGAGTATCTCTTGTCAGAGCTGTGGGTCGTCAGAGGAATAATAACACTCTAGTGAAGGCATTCCGGGAGGACTCTATATAAAGGAATATAAACAGTATTATCCTACTGAATTGTCAACAATTGGATAAATATTATCATGTGATTCATTTCTAATAACTCTACCTATATTAAATGTATGCTGCCTTGCATAGTCTCTCTTTATCGTAATTATTGACTCTGGTTCATAAATCTTGATTCTATAAAATATGAGAAATAATGTACACTTCAATATTGCGTTTCCAAATCAGATCTGGTTGATTCATACTATTGGCATTAATATTTTTTACATGCAACTGGAGTCCGTGGTCTTTTCTTATACTACTCTGTCACAAAAGATTCGAGTCAAAACAAAAGTTTTTCACAAATGACATTAAATAAAAACTAACATGAGTCTCTGTTGTAAAACAGTTCTATTATTCTTGCAAATATTTGTAGTCCGAACTCTGTTTTTTGCTTAATGTTTCTTCACGGTTCAAACAAAGGTTTGGTAAGAAAGTTACACGTATTAATTTGTGTGCGAAGCATAAATAATAAAGGTGGACTTTGTCTGACTCACGATAGTCTTCTGACACTTCGTAAGGCCTTTTTTACAATGTTTAACTTATCTCTTTCTTTTTCTTGGACAGGATCTGGAGCGCGAGCCGGATGCGGAAAAGGAAGACCTCGGGAGAAGAAGATGATTCGGGGAAGCCCAGGAGCCACGGAGGGAAAACCGAAGAATGCAGCAGCTGGGATGTTGAGGTCGCAGGATGGAGCACTCACCGCAGGAGCCTCATGAACCGGAGGAACAGGAGACAGGTAAGCGCTGGAGAAAAGCGAGACCAAGCGTGTTGCAGTCACACGCAAGTGGTTTAAATACTTTCCTGCCGCTCGCGTAGGTAATTACCAACTCGTGTTTTACGTGTTGACTGTTAACACGTGAAATGCAAATGTCTGTTATTTCGTTGGCTTCTCCCGATTTTACCGTTAATCCATGTGCTGGTGCCTCGTGTTAACAATGACTCATCATTTTTCTGGAATAAGCTCTTCAGAGTTTTTATGTACAATACGAACGTAATAACATAATACAATACACTCTTCAGAGTTTTCATGTATAACACAGAAGGAATAACATAATACATTTTAAATGTACATTTATCTACACCATAATGCAAGGCAAAATAAATCAGGCAGATTACGAGTGACTTGCATGAGTGAGAGCCTTAGTACCCATGACACCGAGTTCCATAAGGGTATACAGAGAGTACCTTGAATTTTAAACAAATTTGAAAAAGAATCAGGAGACCTTGAAACTACTGTGTAACTCAGTCCTTGTTCAATACATTGATGCCATACATTGATGACCTGTTAGTGGTGTTGATGTCAAGAGAGGCATGTAAGCACAATATAATTGCCTTACTGAATCACCTGGCTGAAAATGGACATAAGGTGTCCCCAAGTAAACTGCAACATTGTCAGAAGAAAGTCCTGTGTTTGGGACATCACATTGAGAAGGGAGCACGGAAGGTCTCACAAAAAAGGAGCTCTGCCATTATGAAAATGAATCTCCCGAATACGAAATCAGGATGTTTCTGAGAATGGTGGACTACTGTCATCATTGGATACCTGTTTTTTCCTAGTGGCAAAACATCTACAGAAGTTGACACGCAAAGATGTGTCTGATTCGATACCATGGGACAATGACAACATGAGCACCTTCCTAGGACTGAGAGAAAGTCTGTGCCGTACCCAGGCTCTGAGAATGCCAGATTACATTAAAGAATTTATTCTGTACTGCAGTGAGAGTGAAATGTGCACTCTGTTAGTGCCTGTACAAATGCATGGCAATTCTCGAAGGCCAGTTGCCTATTTTTCAGCCACCCTTGACCCAGTAGTCACAGGGCTGCTGCTGTTGTCTAAAGGCTGTGGCTGCCATAGGTGTCAGCATCGAACAAAGTGAGAGCATTGTAATGGGCTATCCTGTTATAGCGATGTTCCTCCACTCAGTGGAGGTGCTCCTCACACAAACTAAGACACACCTAACTAGCAGCTGGCTCCTGAGGTATGAGCATGTTACCCTAGCGGCTGATAATATTACTTTAAGGAGGTGTTGTAGCTTGAGTCCTGCCACATTTCTGTCATTGCCAGAAAACAAACTTAATGAGGGGGTAGATTGAGCGCAGCTGTCTCAATGTAACTGAATTGTGCACCGAGCAAAGACCTGACATTAAAGATTAAGCCCTTGCAGAACCTGATTATGTATTGTTTGTGAATGGCTCCTGCATATGAGATGATGAGAGAAGTTTGAGAGCTGTGTATGCTATCTGCACCTTAGCCAGTGTAGTGGAAGCCTCTTATTTGCGTGGTGTAGCCTCTGCTCAAGTGGCTGACTTGGTTGCTCTTACTAGATCTTGCTGTATCTCAGACCAATTGAAAGTTACCCTTTTAACTGGTAGTCGGTATTGCTTTGATGTCATGATTTCAGACAGTTGTGATCACAAAAAGGCTTTATGACTTCCTCTGGGTCCCGACCTGAAACGGAAATTATGTCATGAAGTTGTTGGTTGCCTTTGGACATTGCAGGGGTAAAATATACAGCACACAGGAGTGGCAAGGTTTATGTTACCACAGGAAGCCAATATGCTAATGAGGTTGGTCGGTATTGTGCTCATGGTTCCTGTGCATTTAACAGAGAATAGTTAAATGAATTTAAGAAGAAGATACACTTCAATTTTTTACTGAGTTGCTGATACTTGGGGGGAAGTCAAGGGGTTGCAGGAGGAAGTGCCAGAGATTAAGCAGCTGAGTTGGACTAGAGCAGGTTGTGTTAAGAATGAAGGTGAGAATTGGGTTTCAGCAGATGGGAGACCTGTACTGCAAGATAGCTTGTTGTCACCTATGGTGAGACATGTTCATGGTCCCAAACGTATAGGGAGAGACATGACTTTGAGGTTGTTCAGGCAGAATTGGTTTAACCTCCATTTCAGAGTGATAGCTGAGAATCTTTTCCATTGCTGTGTCACCTGACAGCGCTTGAATGTATGGAGGATAACACCAGAAACACTGAATAACACTGAGTCATATTGGGAGGTCAGGAGGCCCCTTTAACAGAATGCAGTTGGATTTTATCGAAATGCCCATGTGCAATGGGCTGCAATATGTCCTGGTTGTGGCGTGTATCATCTCCCTTTGGATAGAAGCTTGCTGCACCAGAAAAATTGACAGTCTCACTCTAGCTAAGCTTTTACTGTGAGAGTTAATACCTTAGTTGAGATTCCTGGTTTCTCTTGAGTCAGACTGTGGAACCCATTTCAACAAGGAGGGTCTGAGAATGCTGTATTTAGTCTTACAAGTTGAACAGTGACTGCACTGTAGTTATTGAACTGCAGCATCCAGAATAATCGAGCTAGTGAATAGTTCTTTGAAGTCCTGCCCGGCTAAAGTGTGTGTGCCTACCTCTCTGAAGTGGCTGGATGCTTGGCCTTGGGTTTTGATGAGTCTGCAGAGAACAGCTCATCAGCAAACTGGATTGTCACCCCACAAAATCCTCATGAGGAGGGCCATGAGGCGGCCTGCTGTTCCTGTGAATGCGCTTATGAATATTTCAGAAGACATGGTTCTTAACTACTGCAAATTACTGGCTGACATGGTGCGTTCTGTCTCTCACCAGGTTGAAGCTGCAACTGCCCTCCCGAACCAGCAGCAGTGCCATGAATTTAGTCCTGGGGATTAGGTCCTGGCAAAGAAGCATGTCAGAATGTCGTGCCTGGAACCGTATAAGTGGAGCCCCTTCCAAGTAATCCTGCTCACCAACACACCCGTCAAATGTGGTGGATTGCCTAACTGGGTACACACCGCCAATATGCAACAAGTGAGACAGCATGATGAAGAACTGGTGACAACAACCACTGACTTGCAGAGTCAAACACTTTTTCACCTGGAAGGAGCAGAGGGGAATGAAGAGAACACCCAGATACCTCCAAGTCAGCAAGTGCCTCAAAATCCAGAGATTTTGCAGAATGAACCTGAAGAGAGCCCTGTGCCTGTGGGAAATGACTCTCTATTTAAAATCCTCATTTTTTGCTAATGATATCAGGAATCATAACAATGCTTATCTATACCTATGTTCTCTGGAGGACCCTTTTTAATTGTTTTAACATTGCCTCCTTTATATGGAAATCCATATAATTTAGGAAGTATCATAATCACATGCATTAACCCCTCTTATGATATTTTTATGTGCCTGATAGACTAGCCATATTGCTCTATTCTTGGGAAGGCACCATCATGATCCAGCGGGACTCAAGGCTCAAATCGCTGCAGTGCTGGTTTGAGAGTGATCCTTTAGTAGGTTTGCAACCTTCTTTATATTAACATAGCAGACCCTAGAGAGAGATTTTTGTTGTTATGGAATTTAGTGGCAAACCAGGGGTCACCTTAAAATGGCAACTTATCTTTGACTGACAGCTTTTAATCAGCCTTATACCAATGCACCAAGCTGTTCAGGCACATTGCAACTCTATAAGTCCAATCTAAACTCACATAATTGTATTTGCACTTTTCACTGAGTTGGCTGGCTTCACACTTTGCAAATGCTTGTTTATGCTGTTATTTTGTTACGGCTGATGAGTTTAGGAACATGTTACTACTTGTGTGATATTTTATTTTTATCTTGGTTTTATTGTTTGGAATCTGCCATCTTAACTTATATTCTGCACTTTACATTTTGTATTTTATATTTCGTCATCTTTTGTCTAGGAGTTTCAAAATATTCTAACGCATCGAGTAAGATTTTGTATTCTTAATGACCGATGTAACACTGATATGGCACGGAATCTCTTTTTGGTGGCTTGTGAATTGTTATTTGCACTTTTTTGGGTTTATTTTAAAACCAAATAAAGATTTTAATTTGAATCGACTCTGGAGTATACACAAATAATCAGCCCAAAGCACAAGTGAACAATGACTCTGATCCCGTAGAAGGTCCAAATAATCTTACCAGGAGTGAATACTGATGGGAAGTGTGTCTAAGGAGCTGAGAGAGACTGAAGCCAAGTTTTCTCTGTGAAACACATCCCACAAACTGCCACAGGAGACCGAATTGAGTGACAGTGAAGATGAACAGCCAGTAGTCAGAAGATCAAAGAGTATAGGAGAGCCCAGTTGGAAGTTCGCAGTGCCACAGTGGATGTACTTTGCCAAAAGTAAACTGATGATCAATGAACAGTGCCTGCAGAACCTCAGTGAATACAGCTACCACAGTGAGGGGTTTTGACTCCTGAACTGATTACCACAATTCTGACTGACTGTATGTTATTTTATGTTATTTGGGTCTTGATATTGTGCATGACTGGTCCCTGAAGGGACATCACAGCATTAAAACAGCCAGGTCTTAAGGTGTTTTTTTAATTCAGATATACTTGAACACGCATGGATGAACAGAGGAATGTTAGTTCCAGTGGAGTGGGCTAAGAGAAGAGAAGACTCTGCCCCCAAGTGTAGCAGTGCGAATGTGCCGTGGACATAACAGAGATTGATTGCTTGATCGCAGCTTCCTGTTTGGGACGTAAGGAGTGAGTCTGTTCTGAAGGTACTTTGTAACAGAGCCTGATAACGATTTATGTGTCAGGCAAAGCAGTTTGAACAGTGTTGCAAATGGGTAGCCAATGTAGGGCTCTGAGTGTAGGGGCTGATGGGGTCATAGGAGGCAGGTTTTTTACCATCACTTGCAGTTTCGATAAAAGGTGTTAATTTGAGGCGAGGATCAGGGCATTGCTATAATCTAAGCGCCTGATGACTACAACCTGGATGAGTGTTTTACGCGAGCTCAACGGAAGCCACCGAAAGATTTTCTTGATACCAAAACAGGTTCCACATATGGAGGTGATATGTATAAATGTACAGAACTTTGTTGAATTCCAAACTTTGTTGAAGTTTGAAGATTCTCTAGGGCCAAGGCTCCTGAAGAAGAGTAGGGTTGCCATTTTAGAAGAAGATGGAGTAGGGTTCGGAATGACTCACAAAGACAACTGTACATAAAGTAGTAGTGTAACAGCGAACAGTTTTGCCATATTGCACAAGTAGAAGTAATTCATAGTAATCATCCATCTGCTCACAAATGTTTTTCCGTTAAGGTCTGATTGAAGGTAGACAATGGTTAACATTTCAAAGAACCAACGCAGAGTGATTGTGGCTTTAGTGCTAATTGTCATTATCGTTTTTAGGATTGCTTGATGTGAGGATTACGGTGTATTATATGGTATGGTTGAGTGATCTTACCTTGTGGTACACCAACAAAACTGTCTTGGATCCAGTCAGGCTCATTTGTAAATCTTTTAGCTCAACCCTAGGTAGCTGTGGCTTTGAGCAGCAAGGCTTAAACAAAGGAACTAGTGTAAAGCATTTAGATGCGCCAAAGAATGAAATAAGAAAGTCACACAACACGAAAGAAATGCGACTCCAATTTGTAAAAATAGATTATATTTTTATAAATGTTTAGACACCAAGATGAGCACAATTCACCGTAAAGCTCTGGAGATATAGATTTTTAAGTAAAACTTAAATCTCAGCATCTTAGTCCAACACACAAACAAGCATTGGTAACTGTAAAGTTTACAAACTTGAAAAGGTTGAAAGAGTTGTGTTCGGCTACTCCTGCCCGAGAGGGGTGACCAATCCGATAGGGAGAAGGTCAGGGTGGGCACTAAGTGGTATTTGGACAGTTAGCTGGTCACCAAAGCAGTCTCGAGTCCAGTTCCACACTTTACATCAAGACCATCATAGACTTCAATGGAGTGGTCCTGATGCTGGGGATGAATAAAGATGCACTTGGTGCTGCACAGTCAACTGAGGTGGCCTAGTGGTTATTCCTTAGTCCATGGGTAACATGTGGTTATTTCTCTGCCACAGGGGTCGGTGTCCCTTGAAGTCCTCTTTGAACCAGTATAAGGCCAGCTGCAGCTGGGCTACCAATCTCCTTACACAGCGGGTCCAGAGGCATCCTTTGGTGTAGGTTGGTGTCCCTCTTTGGTGACCAATCAGGACTCAGACGACACTCCCAGGTCAAGCAGACTCTGGTGAAAATTTTGACTATTGAGGATTGGTCACTTGGGTTGCCCAGCAGCGGTCAGTGGCAATTCGATTAAAGTGGCTACTGACTTGCTGGAATGTCCAGCCAGAGTCCCAGGGGAAGAGGAAGAGGAAGTGCAAGTTCAGTGAGGAGAAGAATCAGGTCTTGATCACGGAGGTGACGGAGCACCAACACCAGCTCTTCATCAGCTCCAAAGTGCCATTCGGGAGGAAAAAGACCATATGGCAGTCTATAGTGGACAAGGTGAACAGCGTTGCTGAAGTCAATAGGGCAGTGACTGACTGTAAGAAGTGCTGGCAGGATTGTAAGTGCAAGACAAAGTGCAAGACAAACGAAAAACTGGTAACCAATCTCAAGGAAGCATTGCAGACTGAAGCATTGTAGACCGGAGGTGGTTGTCTAGCACCCCAGGAGGAGCTGGATCCCTTGGAAGGGCATGCGTCGGCTGTCATCTTCGAGGAGTCAGTGGTTGGAGTTGCATGACAGGACAGTGCTGGCTATGATGAACTACAACAGCAACAGGGTAAGTCGCAAAAATAGGCAATGTGGAGAACTACGTAATGTCATGCAGTGCAGGCAGCTATGTTCCAGCTCTCTGCGGCACTGTCTGCAGGCCAAAGGGCAGGATGCTGGCTCATCTATGGATAAACATGACATCAATGGAAGGTTCATGAGCCTTTTGATAATATGTTGGCGTAGGGCATGCCACAAACCTTCTAGCTGTGCTACCCATGTCAAAAGGAAAGGGCAGGAATGCACCATATCTACAAGATACAGTGCATTCCTGTCCTTTCTGCCAGAGCTGGCACACAAACAGCAGAGATCCACCAAAGCAGGCACCCTTGCACCATGGTGCAAGAGTGCTTGCCTTGGTGCCAGCCAGCTGAATATGCACCAGCATAGAGGAAAGCACAAGGATGCATTGTATCTTCCTCACCACAACACTACCCTGCACTTTCCAACTCACACAGCTTGGCGCAGCAAGGTGGATTGTGGTGCTGCGCTGCACCACATGTCTATGAAATATGCCACTCTGTCTCGCCAGCGCCTATGCACAAATCCATGGCATAGAATTGGTATCTCAAAGGAGAAACAACACATCTAATGGGGTAGGGGATATGTGGGCCATGGGTAGTACCTACACATAGGGACAATTCAAGAGTCAGGTCCATAGTCGCCTAGATTAAACTACACTGTACGCAGCTGTCATGGCATGCAGGCTCAGAGCACCCAGGTGTCACCTGCCATGGTAGGGACCACATGAACTTCTCTCATCTACTAAATTTGACTGGGTTTCGGGGTGAATGCAAGTGATGTACACCAGAAGACCATGGGTCATATTTACAGTGAAATACTGCACCGCGTCAATGCAAACAAATCAGCTGCGCTGAGCTGCATCACTGCAAAAATGCATGAATGGCTGTATTTCCAGAGATATGTTCCACCCGTGTGCACACCCCTGGTTTTGTGTATAAAGGACAGCTGTGTGCCAATGCAGGCACCCTTGCACCATGCTAGCACAAGCGGAAACACATGGGGCGTGCCGTATTCTTGTAAATAAGGTCCATCCCTGTGTTTTTTAAATGACGCAGGGTGGCGCTGCTAAATTTCTTGCACCAGCATGCTGTGCCATTTCTATGTAAATATGGCCCCTTGGTAGATACATGTCACCATTCACAGCACTACTACTATCTGGGGTGCTGCCTGACACATATCACTCTATAACAGCCTGCCATGTCAGTCCATTGGATATGGTCACGCATGACGTAGGTGTCATAGGCACATGTGAGTCAATGTACGATCATGGTGCCATCGCTGTGTGGCAGTAAGTTGGCTGCCAGGACCAAATTCGCAACAGCCAGAGGAGGCACGTACACATACAAGTGCATGGATCTGATTAAAAAGATGTGTGACACCCTGCGGATAACCAACTTGTGTCCTGATGAATTGGGTTGAACATCAGTGATCGTAACCTGACTGCTATCAGAGAGACCATCCACTCAGAGTAGGCACACAGTTGTAGTGAGAACAATGCTGAGATCCAGTCAGCTGAAAGGGAAATACAGAGGCATATTTACAAGGGAATTGCACCAATGAAACGTCACTTTTTATTACGTTTTGGTGTCGCAATGCCCTGCACTGTATTTACAAAGTAGCGTTAAGCCACTGTGCATTGCTTAATGTCGCTTTGTAAATATGGTACCCTTTCATGTGGGTACCTAGGTGAAAGGGGAGTGCAATGGGTGTTGTTGTGGGCGTTCCACTGCAACACCCAATGCTTTTGGATGCTGCCCCAGATTTACAAGGATCTGTAAATCTGAGGCAGTGCCAAAAACTAACACCACGAAAAAGCAGGCATTAGATGGGTGCAGCAAGGAGAACTACTTTTATTTTTTGCTAGTGCAAGAAAATACATCAGGGTGCACCGTTTTCCTGTAAATATGCTGCATCCTTGCATTTTTAAATTGCGCAGCAAAATTTGACACAGCTCTGTGCCATTTCCTCGTGCATATGCCCCTAAAAGTGAATTTTATTTCACCTTGATTGTCGACTGGATTACTCATGTCAACATCTAAGAGAGATCAGCAATAGCAATTCTCCATCTCATTGGAGAGGATGAACCCTCATTTCCTGGCCAGCAGTCTGTCCCAGACATTAACGATGATGGGGAGGATGACAACATGCAAACCATCGACCAGGACACCCTCCAAGAACTCCTAGATTCCATCAGGACACCATCCCCGGACACGTGGAGGGTCAACGGCACTGTGGGGTCTTCATATCCCCCGGCTACCAACCAACAGGCACCACCTGCCACCCCACCCCACCCAGACCTCTGGACTCCGAGGACCCACAGATTACCTTCCAAAGTACTGCAGTATGAGTCAAGCTGGAGTTGGTAGAGCAGGTGTGGGTGGGTATGTAGACTGTGGCAGCCACCCTAGAAGAGGTCAGTGGGTGCCTCACTCCCAATAGAGGCACCTACTCTCCGCGACTTGACCTCCAGCAGTCCCTGGCTGATATCACTGGTGTCTTAAGGCAGAGGCATGAACAAATGCCCTGCCAAAGTGGCACCAGCAAGGTGGCCAACCACCTAGGGGGCAATAAGAAGCGTTTTGGAGTCCAAGTAGCCGAAGGAAAACTTCAACTTTGCCTCCATGGCTGCCTACCACCGCAATGTTGCTGCTGTGTTGCAAAACCAGCAGATCCTCTTCGCTGCTGTTCTGCCTCATGTGTTGGCACAGATGATGTGTGTGTGCCTCCCTTGTCGTCTGCACCTGCAACACCCCCTTCATGGGAGACACAGCACACATCAGAGGAGGAAGATTTTGACGGCACCTCTTTCCAATGAAAAAGTGTCCAGTAGCAGTCATCTGTGCCACATACCCAGTTTCTCCTTTGCCCTGTGCTTATGAACATGCCTGGAAACATCTGCTGCCACTGTCCTCATTTTGATTTCAGCATGTTCAACTTGACCATTTGTGGACTGTCAATGTGGCCTATCATTCCTAATGACATTATGGACATCCTCTTGACTGAAGCACTCCTCTCCTCCACATGTTCTATGACATGTTCCCCACATGGATTCTGTCTGGACATTCACTGGCTCAAAATTTCTTTTGGGGTTGTTTCCAATGAACTTTACCTGTGAGTCACGTCAACATTTGCACATATTAATTAATGCAGGTTGACCACTGGCCATTCTTTGAGGTAAATACACCAACTCCTTGCCAAAGGGACATGTTCTTTATGAAGTCAGTGAAGTCTTTGTGTGTTGACTAGCAAGTGCTCACTCAAGGTTGCAAGCATGAAGTTCAACTGGTGTCATGCAGTCAATGTTAATGGTGAATTAAGTCACCCGACAAGTGCCGGGTCTACCCATGGATTACATTACAACATTGGGCTGACAAGTAAACTCTGCAAGTGTGAGTGGGTACAGGGCAGCAACCAGTGTGTGAGTCCAAAAACCTACTAATTTGGCAAATGCTTTTGACCACAACATCCCTCTAAGGCATGTTGCATGACATACCTACATAGAGATATTGTATGTGAACACATGATTTGCACTGTGTACAATTTCCATCATGATTGCCACGTCCACTGCTCAACAATGTCTGATAGTTAGATGCTGTAAAGTCATGGCCAATCAGACAGTTCATAGGTAAGACACCTACTCACACATGTTGCCAAATACTTCTAGCAAAGACATATGCATGTACATAACTTTATCTGAGCACACATGCTAACTCCCACACAGTAAATCATGATGTAGGCCTGTATGTAGCAAACAATGACATTTAATGTCTATAGAAATGTAAAACAAATATAAAACTACCTACCCTATACTAACTAACTATACTAACCTAACCTACACTATCTTATCCTACCTGCTATCTAAAACTACCTTAACCTATCTTACTCTACACATTAGCACAACATGATAAACATCAATGCCCCTCCCACCTTAAGACACGTCTTCACAAAAGGACAACAGAAACTACATCTAAACATCAACTACCTGCACATGGAATCCTAAACAATCATATATTGTTTTGTATTTTAGTACAGTTTTATATTTTTTTGTTTTTTTATACATATGACACACACCAACCCCCTACTCCAAAAACCAAAAAGTAATCCTACCCACTAAAATTCAAACCCAGCACTACAAAACCCCTACAACCACTACCCCTACACTATACTACCACTACACTAACCTAAACTAAGCTATAAAATAGGATGACCCACATTGAAACTATTCACAGGGGGAAGAGTCGAAAGGTTCCCAGTGGCTAACGTGGCCTGGTTCTTCCCACTGCCTGCTTCAGTTCTTGGAAGGGTGTCAATGCCTGGCCCATCTTGTTTTCCAAGACTGCCACCTGCAAGTTTAAGTCTGAAAGGTCATTTTTGAGTTCCAGCTGAAATGAGCTAGGCCCTCAGGTGTGGGCCCAGGTGGTTAGAATGGTCCACTGGTGGATGGCCTGAGTATGGCTGCCTTGGAGGAACCTTACCCTGATTTTCCATTCCTGCCTGAGCTCCTCCCCTTCCAGGTTGTTGGTCCTAGAGGAAAGCTTTTCAACTTCCCTTGAGCCTTCTCCTCCTCGTACCATTTCTTCATGGGCCTTTGTGCCTTTGTAACTCATCTGAGGTGGTGGTAGTACTCCTTTCATTTGGTATGCTCGCTCAGCTGCTCTGGTGTCATGTTGTCTGTTGAAGCAATAAGGATAACTGTCAGTCAAAGGATAACTAGGAACAGGAACAAACATCATGAAACAATATTATTTGGACATCTGAGGTAGCAGCCCCTACCGCCTAAATTGATGTTGAAGCTTAGAGTGAGCATACAGATAGCTATTATCTATCATATCAGTTAAACGAAGCCCTAATTACAAAGGCTGGGCAATTGTCGCACAATGCAATTGTAACACCATGGCACATCTAGGTATGACCATGTCAGTACTTAGTATGCTTGGGAACAATTACCTTTGGTACCCATGGAATGGTACACATGTTACATTTTTTGTACATTAGTGTGCCTTTTGCCTCCCTGCAATAAATGTAAATGTAAATGTCCAGTATTTGTAAAGCGCTCAGCTACCTCCGGAGAGGTGTCCCAGCGCTGGGGGGCGTTGGGAAGATTAAGCGAGCTATTGCCCAGAGTCTCATGGTGCTGGGCTGATCTGCCGCCGGTGATCGAACCGTGAGCCCCAGGATCCGGAGTCAGTCACCCTGACCGCTGCGCCACACCTCTTCCCTTAGCCTTTAGCCATAGGCATTTGCCACAGTAAGATGTGGAATGTCTGCAAAGTACTTGTATTGTCTCATGAAGTAGTGTAACTGATATGGCAAGGGCTCATATCAGGACACATGCTAACTATACTGAACACTTGGCAGGTATGACATGTAACAATGGACGCTGGATAAGTACCTCACATCACACAGTGGCATATGAAACCTCTCCTATCTGAACTGTCACCATGCCACCGCTCATTACATGCTCCCAATATCATAGCATATGCAACTGACATGCATTCCGAATACTTTACAACCACGGCCATGCTCAGATGTGTATCCACTACCATTTACATTCGCAGAGTCTGCCATTGTGATCATGGCCCCCCTGTCAAGCCTCTATTATGTGGTCCATCTCAGACTGGCAATGTGTCCTCGTTGACAGTAGTCAGAAGCTGATAGACATGCAACACTTAACGTCCACTTTTCCTGCCCTATTTTTCTTCATACAAAAGTTTATTTGTGATAGGGATGCACATTGAATCTGGCAAGTCACACAGCATCTGACATCACACTCAATCCTTGCACTACACAATTAGCATTGATGAAGGCACTCACCGGTGATGTTGAGGTCCTTGAATTTATCCACCTCACCCACCATGTGTGAATGGTGGGGGCCCAGCTACAAGACATAACATGAAAAACACATCAGTAAACTTAAAACAAATATTTGATATGCAACAGAAGCACAGTATATATGAATAGCTATTGATAGCTACTGGTTATGTAACCCTTCAGGTTGTAAGCAATGAAATGACACAGTTGACATGCCTGAATGATACACATCGTTAAAGCTGGCTGAAGTGTACATACATATGAAGAGGCAAAACATGCACCAGTTGGCTAGTTTGCGGAACCAGGTCATGGACCTCATCACTGACAAATTTCACTATGGCAGCTGACTTTGATGATTCTCTGCACCTACATAAATCACATACCATACTCAGCAAGGTGTTGCAATACCCAGGCCCTCTTCAATTTTGACACCTGGAAATGAGTATGCTACGTACATCTCACATCATGCATACTGGTTCCCTAAGTTAGGTGAGTTCTGTACCTGTCAGTGCTGCTGAGTACATGCTATTGTTCACACATGTTCCATTAATCCCTAAGTTTGCAGTAGCATAATTGAACAATAACACATGTGAGATAGGGTGAGATGTGTTATATTCAGGCTAGCATACCCTTGGATACAGCACCATATAATTGGTCTCCCATCTGACATACATTGGGCCTCTCATACTCGAGGCATGTACTATGTGAGTCTCACATGAAAGGACAGCTCCAGTGGCTCTGGCCTTAAAAATTCCTCCATGAGGCCATGCAAAGGCAGCATGTGGGCTTTGATATGCATTCAGAGGTATATAGTCAGGCAAGCCAGTGCAAAGCACAATGTAGCCATAGTGGACAAGGAGCCATCCATACCTTTTACATAGGAAATGCTGTTCAAGACCAGTGACATGTGTTTTGCCACATTCAGAGGTTAGCTAGGCAGTGTAAGCCATGGCAGGCCTCATTAATGCTTGACAACCCAGGGGAGGTATGCCAAGGAGGATCATTGGCACATCACTATGGGGCTTATTTACAAGGCCCTTGCACATCCGGAGCATCACTTTTGAAAATGTAAGAAGTGACATCCCAGCATTGCAAGGGGCTTGTAAATAAGCCCCTTTATGTGTAACGTATGTTCTGTAATGGCCCATCATAACTATACCTGGCAAATGCTTGTTGTGAAAATAAGCAGCCCTGGAGCTGATTTGCACTACCTGGTGTGTCATCATATGAGTTGTCTGGATGGGCTATGGGCATGTACATCAGCTCAATGCTTCCCTGGGACTCATTTGTATAATTTACATGGAAACAAATACTTGTGTGGCCCGCTCAATGTCACAAATTGCACTGGTGCACAGATCGTGCCAGCACTATAGCCACAGCATTTCCCGCTTTTGAATGGGAGCATGGTTATTTTGTGGTAGAAGTCATGTAAGCCATACATAATGCTACCACAAATCATCAATGGGTACATGAGACACATAGGATAGCAGACATATCATGTGTACTTATCAACTGCTCCACCAACATCTATGCCAACATAGTCCGGGAGGTCAGACTCCCTGCCAACCACCTTGGCCCAGCAATGTTTTAGCTGATGGGTGTCACGGTCCTCTCTGAAAATCCTCTGCATCTGGAGCCGTACACTCTCCCACCGCGGACCTTTACTGGGTAGCCATGAATGACATATCCCCAACTGGCTACCATGACAGGCGGGCAGGATAATGTGTGACCATCCACAGGAAGCTCCCAAACTCCTGCTCAGTCATGGGCCGAGACCAACTCTTTCCCAGCATGATCCCACCCAAATTATAACACCCAAACACAACTAAACCCACCCAAAACCCACTATTACCCCTATAACAAATATACTCCAAAAGACGAACACCCGACAGCACACAGGACAAGACACAACAATATACAACAATTAAGCACAAAAATTACTTGAGGGTCACAACAGGGAACCAGCTAGAACCACACCACTGTCCAACCAAAACACAACCACTCCCAAGCTCAGATAATAAAACTGTGACTTAAAGTGAAAATGAAAGTAACTTCACAATTCCTGATTTGCAGCATGAAGGATCCATTACATCACTTCCCTTTATCCATGACTTCACTTCTTGGGTGGCTGTGTTACATTTTCATCAGATTGTGCCATTTGATTGTTTAAGCATTTGCCATTCATATCCAAGGGTAATACTGCACAAGAATATAACAGTGTCATCATTTGTGGCCAACATGATTCTCACTCATGTTGATGGAGCTATGGTAGATCACCATGCATGCCTTGGCGTGACCTCCTACATATTGGTGACAGTCAGGCGGCGTAACTCACACCATAACTACACTCTGCATCAAGGCGGTATTGCTTATGCATAGCAGTAGGTGTTCACATGTAAACCACAGTTGCACTAACAAAGTATGGTATGTAACATTTGTATGGGTGATATGAGATAACCTAATGGATTTAACATGTGGATATAGTTATTGATGTAGCATATGTAGACTGTAGTTTTGGGACTGTGTTTCCATGCACATACTAAGTGGAATGCTTCACAGTCATCATACTATGAGTTGCCTCTACTATCGTCCACAAGTATGAGGCCATACAAATGGCTAGCATTGGGAGAGACACATACACAGCCATTACACACTATCTACGTTACCACACCATGTTAATTGTGTCTGGCAATGGAGGACTATTTGCTACAGGTAGTTGGCATGCACACTATTTCATTTGTACTAGATTATGTTATGTTCAATGCTGTTTGTCACACATAGCTACATACATTTTTTGTGTGACAATTAGTAGCAGGTCAAATGTGAATGTTTAAGTGTTTACTGGGACTATGGAATCAAAATGCATACACAGTGGTAGTGCTCATACATTTATTTCCATATAGATTAACAAAGTTAGATCTGTCATCATTGTGTGATATCGTATCGTGCACATCACTCTTGCTTCTGTGAAGAAATTGTTGATGATGTGTTCACTCAGCCGTGCTGCGACAACTGATGATACAGTTCAAACGGGCCCCTCATCATCGACCGGCGTTTCCTGCTCCCCATTGTCATCAGCCCTTGGCACATTTGTTCTTACACATATGTTGTGCAATATGCAGCACACCACTATTATCTTGCACACCATAGGTGGCAAGTATAGCAATCGGTCCGCAGATATGTCAAGGCTCCTGAAGCAGGATTTTAAAACACCAAATGTCTGCTCAATGATGGGCCTAGTGCTGCATAGGGCATGACTGTAGATCAGCTGGGCTTCCGTTTGTGGGTTTTTCAGAGGAGTCATGACTCACGGCAGCAGAGCGTATCCTTGGTCTGCTGCAAAGACAGGAGGTGTACAATTGGTTAAGAGTCATAACAAGAGATGGCCCAACATTCATATCCATTCTGTTAAGTGTCCTGATTAACTCGTACACCTTACTTACTGTAAAACTCTTGCTATGACATTGTATGGCATACACACAAGTAGGGATTGGAAATGATTTACACTGTACTACACATACAGGTGTGCTGTCCTCTATAATGCACTTACTATTTGTCATACTGGTGAGTGCCAATGTTATGTAGGTGATGATTTGTCACAAGTAAGTAGAGTCAATTTGCCATTGAGTAGGCACATGTCTCACATTCATCGATTGTATCTATTATTGGCTTCTATTGCCATTCCTTACCTGATACCTGTCTGATTTGACAGCATGTAACTGAACCAGGTGATGTGGCGTACTTCAGTCACACATATTTGGCATTGAGAGTTGGAGTAAATGTCGTTCAATGTGTACTGCCAAGGGAAGGATAGTGAGTGATATCAATGTGGGACATGATAGTGAACACATGGCAGTGCACAGTGTCCACTATGGTGACAATACACCAGGGGTTTCGAGATAATTGTTAACCGTTTGCTGTACAGTGCAACTGGTAGACTAATTACACAACAGTGCTACACTGCTTCTGGACAGTGCAGGCTATATTTTCCACATGATTCAGGGCCCAGAGTTTTATGGCTGTGCTAGCAGAACCTGTGCAGCATTGCACCAAGACAGACCCATTATTCCCATGATAACTGTGTTGTTGGCTGTCATGGGAGATGTAGTTTGTGCATGAGGCTGCACCTTGCTAAAGAGTCTGGGCCTTGGATGGATCATATAGTGTTTTTTGCGCAACAAAACGGTGTGCAAATAGGATGCAATGTATGTATGTGAAGAGTGATATAATATAGCATGGTAGACATGATTTTGTGAGGTTCATATATGACAATATATCTCAGTTTCACAGGTCTGGGATATATCACATACCTCATGACCATGGGAATTACATGTGGACATACAGACTATAGACAGGAATTGCCTTGGTTCAACAGGGTGTTTGGGTGCATCATTTTACAAGGTGTTGCATTTGTAAGGGTCTTTGACACTTTTTTGAATGCACACACAGGGCCTAATTTAGCAGTTGTTGCCACTGGGCAGCAATGGATGTAATATGGCTGCGCTGACCTGCATTCAAAGTGAAGGGGTGGAATGTGTCTTTTATCCAAACGTACAGCATATCCACAGTTTGTTTGCAAATGCACTATCGCATGGTAGTGAGTAGTGCCAATCCTCTCCACTTGCTCCATGGTGCACGTGCGTCAGCTTAGTGTACTCACATTATGTCATGCTTAAGGGGCACATTCCAGTACCAAAAACACACAATGTATGCAATTCCTTCCTTCTATGTGTCCTGTGGAGTGCAGGACACATAGTAAAAGGGCATGACAAAGTGACATGTAGTTTTGTATCCTCATTTCACCTTCCTTTGGGAGGTACACTATTTGCACACAGTCCCAGGGTCCCTGAACATAGGATGTGTGGACATTTGTGAGATCTTCATTGGTGTTGCATGGGAAATGCCACCACAAGGCACATGGTACACAACCTTCACGTAGGGTGAATGAATGCAGCACTTTGCTGTGGCTTGCCTTACTGCATACCTATGAGGCTATGCGGTGAGGACAGACGGTGGCAGAGTCTGTTCGGGGCCGTTGCTGGCGGTACGATTACACCTATGTCCTGCTACCTCCTGCACTAATCTTCTTTGTTTTTTTTAAAAAGAAACAACATCTCGTTTCTTCATTTTTAATGCTTGCGCATTTTAAATTCTTATTTTAATTACCTGTGCGTGTGAGTGTGTTGTGGACACCGGTGCTCAGTTCTACTGTCTTTCCGCCCCGGTCCGACGCGGTAACTAGTACCGTTGAGCGGAGGGCGGGGAGGTAGAGCCCGGGACTTCCACTTCCGCTTCCGCAGTGATCGTGGTTAGCGGTCTAGCTGGGGGGGAAGGTAAAGCTACTAAGGGCGCATGCCAGAGCGGACGCGCAGCGGTGAGGACAGACGGTGGCAGAGTCTGTTCGGGGCCGTTGCTGGCGGTACGATTACACCTATGTCCTGCTATCTCCTGCACAAATCTTCTTTGTTTTAAAAAAAAAAGAAACAACATCTCGTTTCTTCATTTTTAATGCTTGCGCATTTTAAATTCTTATTTTAATTACCTGTGCGTGTGAGTGGGATGTGGACACCGGTGCTCAGTTCTGCTGTCTTTCCGCCCCGGTCTGACGTGGTAACTAGTACCGTTGAGCGGAGGGCGGGGAGGTAGAGCCCGGGACTTCCACTTCCGCTTCCGCAGTGATCGCGGTTAGCGGTCTAGCTGGGGGGGAAGGTAAAGCTACTAAGGGCGCATGCCAGAGTGGATGCGCAGCGGACGCGCGCAGTGGGCGCGCTGCCGCAAGCCCGTCTGCGCCCGTCCGCTCCCGGATGGGGCCCGGGGCCAGTACCCCTGCCCGAACCAGTCCAGCTTGCTGTTATACTGCCAAACAGCTATATGAACTTTGTCCCCCGATTAGGGAGATGTGTAGGCATAGTATAATGGCAGGGAACACACGTTATAACTGCAGTCACTGCCCTTTCACGGTGGAGTCAACTTCAAAAATGAGAGCGGTAGGTCAGAAGATTAGCCTCTGTCTGATCAACTGCAGATCTCTGAGGAGACATAAACATGAAATTCATGACCTTCTGGTTGATGATCAGACAGATGTGTTATTTCTTACAGACCTGGCTAAATGAGGACTCCACACCTGAAATCCTCGAGGCGGTCCCCAATGGTTTTGGAATAGTCAGAATTGATCGTCCCACTAGTAGGGGAGGAGGGATTGCTATCATTCATAGGCTAGCTATTCAATGTACTCTTGAGCTGGCAGACATTGTGGATAGCGAAGCTGGCTTCTTCTCTATTATGGTCTCCTCGAACTACATCATAAAAGGGTTTCTGATTTACAGACCCCCCGGCCCTTTCACGCGTTTTACATCTAGCATCATGGAGCAACTGATTCAACCTGCTCTGCGTTATGAGAAACTCCTGGTGTTGGGGGATCTGAATCTTCATTTTGATGAGATGGCAAATATTGGGGTGCAAGAGTTCTGCCAGGAAATGGCAGCTCTTCAATTGACACTTAAATCGGTGCTCCCCACCCACCAATTGGGCCATCTACTTGATCCGATCTTTGCTAACTGGGATGCCTTAGATACTGGGCCCCCGGTTCCGGTCCCGTGGTCGGATCATTTTTTGGTTCCTTTTACTGCCTGGATGCCTCACTCTTATTCTCAGGAGAAACTGGGCATTAGGAAAAAGCATAGGAAGTGGGCTATGTTTTTACAAGAGAAGTTCAATCTGGCCCTCCAACAGGGTGGGCCACCTGGAGGCATAAACATGGATTTGGCCTGTGAAGCCCTGGACAAACGTATTATAGAGGCATTAGACAGTAACGCCCCATGGTCCTTGAGAGCACCTGGGAGACAATGTAAATCTGCACCCTGGTTTGGCAGTGAGCTTAGAATAGCCAAATCAGCTTGTAAACGCCTGGAGAGAGCATGGAGGAGAGATTTCTCAGTTCTTAGGAAAGGGGAATATAAAGCCAGCCTGAAGATCTATCACTCTCTTATAAGGAAGACTCGGGCTGCTTACTACAGTGAGAGGATTGAAATAGCGGAGAACTCCTCAAAGGAACTCTTTACTATTTTCAAGGAGATCTCGTCTCTTGCTAGAACCACAGCCCCGACCACCAGCTCTATGGACTCTTGCAATCGGGTGGCCGACTTCTTTGCGGAGAAAGTAGGGAAGATTTACTCTACCTTCCCTATTGCAGCACGTAATGGGTGCCAGGAGGGTGAGGGGACGACCAACTTAGGGGAGGCAGAATGTCTTCGTAAATTTGTGGTTCCCCCTTGTGATTCTCTCACTGGCGTAGCCCTTAGCATCAAGTCTGGCTCACCCAGAGACCCTGTGACCCCTAAGGTGCTAAAAGGGAGTCTTGAGACACTTGAGCCTTACATCAGGCACCTTCTTGAGCTCTCCTTTACCACAGAAATGGTCCCAACAAGATGGAAAGAGGCGATCGTCCTCCCATTAAAAAAGAAGCTAGATGTTAGTATGAGCCAACTGGAGAACCTACGTCCGATTTCTCTGCTACCATATTTCGCTAAAATTGCAGAGAAGGTGGTTAATACCCAATTGACAGCTCACATTAGCAAACACAGCTTGCTTCACCCCACTCAATCGGGGTTCCGAACATCTTATTCCACCGAATCGGCGCTGCTTCTCTCCACCGAAATCATCCGCAAATATGTAGATGCGGGACAAACGGTGGCTTTAGTCCTACTCGACCTCAGCGCCGCATTTGACACGGTGGCTCATCCAACCTTACTTCAACGCCTGAGGAAAGGAGGTTTGGTGGACCAAGCCATGGAATGGCTTGAGTCCTTCCTACACGAGCGTAGTTTCCAGGTGTCGCAGGAACCTTACTACTCTAAAAGTATCAAGCTGAACCAAGGGGTCCCACAGGGCTCCACCCTTAGCCCCACCCTCTTTAATCTCTACATTGCCCCTCTGGCAGAGATTATTGAAAAATTTGGGGTTAGTGTTGTGTCCTACGCTGACGACACACAATTGGTTGTGTCCCTAACACAAGAACATGAGAAGGCAGCCATCAATTTCTCGACGTGTCTGCAAGAACTGGCGTCTTGGATGGCTGACAACTGCCTTAAGCTTAATGGTAACAAAACTGAAGTTCTTGTGATAGGTAAAGCTCCCACTATCTGGTCATCAGCGTGGTGGGCGCAGACACTGGGACCTACCCCGCCCCCCTGTGATCAGGTAAAGAATATTGGGGTGTGGCTGGACTCCAAGCTTTCCTTTGATAATCACATTAGGCGCGTGGCGGGGAAATGTTTTGGGGTTATGAGAGGTCTTCGGAAGACCTTGGATGTACTGCCTATTTCAGCAAGGAAAACTATGGTCCATGCTCTGGTGACGTCACGCATGGATTATGGGAACGTCCTGTATTTGGGAGCTAGCTCCAAGTGTGTGCAGAGACTCCAGCGCATTCAGAATGCTGCGGCTCGTCTCGTTTTAATGTTACCCAGGAGAGCCTCTTCCAACAAGGCCCTGGCTTCCCTTCACTGGCTCCCGGTAAGGGAACAAATCCTGTTCAAGGCTATGTGTGTGAGCCATCGCATTTTACAGAGAAAAGGCCCCACTTACCTGCATGACTTCCTCACCCCATACTCTCCGACCCGCTGCTTGAGATCTAGCGGGACAGGGCAGGTCAGCATTCCGAACATCAGGAGAGCGAGGATGGGTGGTCGCTCCTTTTGTTTTCTGACTGCCAAACATTGGAATAAACTCCCCCCGGGGCTCCGGCTAGAGTCTGTGGAGACACTCTTTCGTAAAAAACTCAAAACCTGGCTTTTTCCTTCTCTGAGTTCTCTGGTTTAACCGCTTGTTTCCTCTGCCCGCGATCTGAACTGTGCCGCAGCGCGGGGACACACTGGTTAGTGTAACCATGCGCTTTATAAGTTTGTTATTATTATTATTAGTATTATTATTATTATTATTATTATGCATATTATTATGCAATGTAATGCGAACAGACTTTGCATTGCGACATTGATATGATTTGGGAAGCTGCTCCACCACATCATCATGAAAAGTGATACTCCATCAGCACAGTTCACTCGTACATGTGGCGTAGGTGGTCTAGACATGTGTGACTTGTAGGATTGTGTTGCACATATGCCATGCAGTATAGCACAAGTATGTACGCCCACACCAACTATGTATACAATGTCTCATTCAACCCAAGACTGATATGCCAATGCATTCCTACATAATTGACTGCCATGTGGTCTGTCATGTGCTTGAGAAGTACTTACCAACCAGTAGGCCATTCCCATAGGTCGCATTCTGGAAGCGCTCATTGATGGTAGAATGCTGGAAGATGAAGGGGTCTTGAGCACTGCCAGGGTACTTTGCAAGGACATTTATGAAGAGGCCCTGATGGTCCACAATTTCTTGCATGTTCATCAAATAGGTGTGCTTCCTGTTGTTGTGGATGTGTGATGTTGCTGCTGGAGGCACAAATTGCACATGGGTGCAGTCCATTGACCCCAACACATGTGGAAATCCTGCAATGGCATAAAAGCCTTGCTTGTTCTCCTGTTGTTGCCGTGCTGTGTTGGAGAGGTACTGGGGTGGCTGGGATACTCCTGCCACTCTGGCTGTGGTAGGCTGGAAAGTTCTACACACCAGCATGTGCAGGACAGCCAGCAGCTTGGCCAGCAGAGGTATGTTGGTGCAGCGCTACGATGTTGTGTGCAGCCTTGGTGCGATTTGGTGCAGGAGGTGGACAATGGACTCCCTCCGGAGCTTGTAATGGGCAATGACTTCCTCCTCCCTGAGGTCAGTGAGGGTTCTCCTCCGGTGGTATGTCCGCTCCCTTCTCCGGCACTGCCTCTGTGATGGTACCGGCTGTGGTGGTGGTGGACGTCTCCTTGGTGCTCTGAGCTGCAATAGTAGTGATCCATGGCGTAGTTGAGCTTGCCAAAGTGATTTAGGTATGTTCTGCTCTTATACCAGTGTGCATGCATATTTTTTACACCTGCTTTTTCGTTGCGGTAAAAAACTGCAGCTAATGGGACTCAGCGCCTGTTTTTTAAAAGTAGTGCTGTTTCTGAAAATCCTTGTTAAAACGGCTGCGTCAGTTTTGCATTGCTCTTTCCGAGCGAACGCATACCTTGCATGTCATTACTGAAAACGGCCGCAAGCGGATCTGGCGCCAAAAAAAATAGGCAATAGCAGTGAAAAAGTGAAGATAAAGGGCTCTAGTGTCACTTTGTAAATATAGTGCCCAAAAAAAGCCGCTGCAGCATCGACAAAAATACGCTGTGGTAGCGTTAGCTCCTTGTAAATATGCCCCAATGTTTCCAGAACTTTCCATTTCGTATTAATTGTGTGTTTCTTACTATAGTTTAGCAGATCCTAACTTGACTTTGCTGAGGGAAGACTTTTCCCACTCTCTGCTGATTTCCCCTACCCATGGTGATGAGCTTCATGCTCCAACACCTGTGCTTATTTTCCCTCGAACCTTTAGCTGTTTCAACAGATGCTGACACCTTCCACTTGGAATTTCCCCTTGATATTTTCGATGCCTTACTTAGCTTAGGGAAGTTCCTTTGCGGAACCTATCTATTTCCTGTTTTATATTCTGTATATCATTAGATTTTGCACCTTCTTTTTCACAATATACCAATTTGGATTGTATGGCTGAATAGATATATATGGCTAACTGATAAATTGATTTACTGTCTGATTGACTTGTAACTTTGACTAAATTTGTTAATAAACGTTCATGGTTTTGACATCATCCTCTCTGTAGTTTCTGTTGAACCTAATTACAAAATTGTTGTATGGGAACAAAGAAGAGTATAAAAGAAATGAAAAACAAATATAAGAGCATCTTTTTTCTCAGCTTCCCTGGGACTATGCAATGATTAAGTACTTTGTGATTTGGTACATTGCACATGAGAAGGGTTAGAGTCAGCTGTCTTTCTAAATACACTTCTTCTGGGCATTTATGCAAAGCGTAAAACACGAACGATCCGATTAGCTGTCTATGGAAACATTGTGGAATTACCACAAAAGTCGTAAGGTACTAACAGGAGTAGGCACATCCGAGGTACCAAATAAAACATGATGGGAGCGCCTTGGGAAATGGGGATCAAACATTCTGTTACCTGAGAAGTTGTGTTTTGCACCACCTGCCATCCTAATTTTAGATTACTTGTGCTGGCCAAGCACAGGCACTTCACACAGTCTATCATTGCGAAAATCATTGCTTGTACTAGGCGCAGAAGACTTGTCCTGTCATTACAGTTTGGATTTTTTCGGCATCTTGGCCTTAAAGTGGCACTTCGTGTTGCAGCTTTATCTTGAATGCCTTCAGGTCTCCCGACCGACAACTTAAATGTACCTTACGGTTTTAAACACGCTAGTGGAAGTTGGGTTTGATTCTTTCTACTTTAGAATTGATGTTCATTACCAGCACAATGTGTTTGTTTGCTATTGACAACAGGCGTATTGCTATGTGAAACGTATTCCATTGCATTGTCCCACAACTTGACCTTTATAAAGTTTTTCCGCTATTCCTAACAGGCTACAATTTTATAGCGACAGATTAGTTTACTTTCGTTTTTGTTTTTACTTCTGCCTGCAGGTGTAGGCATCGATATTGAGCAAGAGGCTTATGGATATTGTGGACGAATGAAGGGGCATATTATCAACACACAGCGATAAATATCGCTGAGCGCGATTAGCGCTATTTTTTGTATCGCCGGCTATCGCTGGATTAAATCACTGAGATAACACGTTATCAACGTTTATCTCCACAGCGATAACAAATCCAGCGATAGTGGCAAAATAAGGGGACATCGCTGGAAATCCAGCGATACAAATGTGGCGATAAGGGAATTTTTGGTAATAGGGAGATGTGGATTGAGCCTCAGAATCCACCTCCCTTTACAAATATAGCTAAGTCTGACATTTTGCAGACGTTAGGTTACGGCGATAACCGCGCTTAGCGCGTCTTTTTTAATCGCTATGGGTGTTCTGGGCCGGCTTGGTAATACGGAGAAGTGCAGTTAGCGACATTTTCTGTGTTATTTTGACACAAAACGCCCACTTTGCATCTCATTAGAGATACAAAGCGAGGCGTCGGTAACAAGACTGCTAACATGCGCTAATGCATGTTAGCACTGCCTTGTTAATAGGGCGAAAACATTGGGGCCTATTAGCAATAACCGGCGATAATTATCGCTAAGCGCACTTAGCGCTAGGATAATTATCGCCGGCTATCGCCGGTTTCTATCGCGGAGATAGCGTGCTATCAGCAACGCTTATCTCCAATGCGATAGAAACCCCTGCTGTCGCTGGAAAACAGTGCGATTATCGCTGGAAATCCAGCGATAATCGCACTGTGACCGGCGATAGCTTGCTGATAGGGCAAGGGGATTTAGCCATGTAATCCACCTCCCATTGGATTACATGGCTAAGTTAGGTTTGGACCAGGTGTAAAAAAACAAGCGCTAATAGTGTTTAGCACTGGTTTCTGTATCGCCTTGCTGGCCTCCCTAATAGGCGATAGCGATGTTAGCGACTATTTCCAGTCGCTGCCAGGTTGGGAACGCCTACTTTGCATGTCATTAGCGATAAATATCGCTGGCATGCAAAGTGGCACCCAACCTGGTCGCTATCGCCTAAAAGCTGTTGCTAACAGCTGTTAGCGACAGCTTGCTAATAGGGCGGAAAAAAAATCGCCGCTTTGGCGGCAAAAAGTGCTGCTAAAGCGGCGATAAGGCCCTTAGTAATATGCCCCATTATCTCAGCTTTTTTGGCTTTTAAAGCCAAAAAAGCAGAGATAAGGCCCTTGATAATATGCCCCTAAGATAGGTATGTAATGTGTACAAGCACACTTCTGTGATTGATGTATTCTATGTGCGCTAAGGAGTAGCGCAGTACTCTGCAGCCACGGCGTTGGAATGAGCGCTGAATTTGGGAGTTTGCAAAAAGAAAAGAAAACATTGAAAATTTGGAAAGTTCTTGATTTTTATCCCTTTCACAATGTTTGCAAAGGTTCCTGGTTTATGTCTACCTAAGTCTGAACAAAGATTTACTAATATCAAATTAATTATCACAAACCCAGCCAAGGCGGGAAAAGTTATGTACAGACCATTGCTATGCAAAATCAAGTTATTTCTATGCATAATGATTAATTTTTTGAGCATTTTTATCTACATGTTTACTTTTTGCTTATTTTTTCTACACACAGGGGCATATTCTCAAGGACTCATCGCCGATTTATTGGCACTTTAGCGCCGCAAAAGTGGCGATAGATTTTTCGCCCTATTCACAAGCTGGTGCAAACTGCCGACATCGCCAGTTTTCCTGCGATAGCTACCGCAAAAAACATCGCCACGGATGAGTGCGACAACTAACGCTAATGATATGCAGAGTAGGCGTTCCCGTGCAAAAACACACGAAAACACCATTTCGCGCGATTCTCAACGACCAGTCAGATCTGCGATGCGAACCAAGAACAGGCGATAAGGTGCGTTAGCTGCAGGGATTTAACACCTGCCTTGAGCTGGTGCTTAGCAGGACGACTACCTGCAGTATGAAAGGGAGCCCAGCCCAGAGCCACAACTGAAGACCCACAGATGCCATGGAGCCAATGATCATGCAGCACGGAGACCCAAGAGGGCCACAACACCCACCGCCACCACCCCCAGGACCCCCCCCTCCAGACCCCCCACTGGACTACCACCGAGGCAGCGTAGGACAAGACAGCGCACCTTCCGAAAACGGCATGGCCCCTCAGCCACACAAGTGCAGAATGGTGGGAGAGGTGGGAACCAAGTATGTGTGAAGGAGGCAACTCACCCATGAAGAAGAATGTACACAATGCCAAGTGTGGCGGTGATGTGCTGGACAGACCTCAGAATGCAGAGCACAGACATGTCCATGTGGACATATACTGCTGGGGTTTGTAGTGTTGTGGACAGTGGACGCAAACATGTTACCTCAGGCAGTGGGGAAGACCCTGCACATGCAGCTGTGCCATCCCCCCTGTAAGCGTAAGCGGAGTGGGCTGGGCCAGCGTACGTCATTCCAGCGCAGGGGTGTGTAGAATTAGCCTGGGGCTCAGGGCGCGGTTCAGTTCTGGCCTGGACAAGGAAGTCACCAATGCGTGTGTCTCTGTTGTAGTGTCGGCGCCACCCGGCCCGCAATTGACAATGTTGCAATGTAGCATGCACCAGGAGGGTGGTCTCGCACGAACGGAGAAATGAAGGAGCGCATGACCGCTCGGGGTCTTGGCTCATACATGCCAAGTGTTGTGTGTATCTGCATTGCTGCAGCATGAGCCAAATGCCTAGCCTTAGTCGCAGCGCGAGTTCAGCCAGGCATGAACTCTACATCTGTGTCCGCACTAACCTTACCATAGGCCTACACTCACGTGGCCGCCCACCTTCAACGGACAACATCACAGTGTCGTTGTCAGGCTTGTGGACATGCGCAGACAGGCATGACAATGGTGTGCCGTTGGAGTGCAAGTGATGCAACCGTGCAGTGCACACAAGTAAATAGGCTCGGGGGGAGGGAGGAGCAGTTGTGAGGCAATGCAACACACAGTGATGCCGCTCATTTGCCACATGCAAGTCATGTCAAACATGGATCCCAAAGTCGCACACATCCCACCCCACACCCAACAAGCCACATCACACTTCATGAATGCAAGCAGATGACAAACTGACATTAGGGATGAAAGCTCCTTTGTCTGACATATCAGGCGGAAGCACATCTGCACATCCGACCTCGGAATTGCATGTGCCCGGCACCCCCTGACAGATACGATAGCAGTTGAGGACGACTCCCACACTACGCACAGCCCGACGACAGACCAACGTATACACACCCCACACACAGAAGTCCTTGCTCGGAGTTATCTTGCATGGAATAGCCTTCACACTTACGCCCACACCATCCCAGGCGTACAACCATTGCACACTTAAACAACTCATTGATTCTAGCTGTGGCATTTCATCCACAGAACTGGCGTAGATCAGAACAGTGCCGCTTCAACCAGAGCCACTAACGCAATGGCAGACCATCCCGGACACATGCACAACCCCTGTCACGTGGAACTGTACCGTGCACATATGCTGCATTTACTGGGGGCACTGCCATTGGTAGTGCTGCGGATCAGTTACCGGCTGAGCTTTCGCCTTGCCAACGTCACCTGCGTGCAGCCTGTGTTGCATTGTCGCTCGTGCATTTTTGAGTGGTCCATGGATGTCTGCCTAGCCAACAAGACGGTAGCCGAACTACATTTCGACATGTGTGTGCGCCCCCTGTTGGCCCACAACCATGCGTGTCACCGTGACACCCGTCTATGGGATGCCTGGATACTTGGCATACATGCTGGCAGCTGGACCTGGGAGATTGCAGAACTCCTCGTGTGCAGTGACCACATTAAGCCGCTCCCCTATTGGGCTGTAGTGCTAATTGGTGAAAGGGGGTGGACGCAGCACATCTGTCCGGACCTGCTAATGGTTAGCCTCGCCGTCCTGTTCGATGAAGTCGACAACGACCTCATGTTGGAAATGATTGCCTATGAAGCTGCACTCGCTTTCATGGACGTGTAACTACATACCTGCAGACACAACAGTTTGGAACACATTGCACATGTCCTGACACCTTGTTGGGACTTGGGGTTCTGGTCACATCTCCCACGACGACAGTGGACATGGCTGCATTCGACTGGACTCCGAATACATGAGCGGACAACAACGCGGGTAAACACATACCTGTGAATGGTGCGGCACTCCCCCGCAGTGGACAGCGGCGCTTGGCAACGTTCCACGTTCTGACATACTGCTGCATTGGTCTGCATGTTGTGGCACTTATCTTGGCCGTACTGACACGCTTATGCTGAGAAAGTCTACGCACCTTCACTTGTATTCAACTGTGATGAGTGTTGATTTGTATGACAATGTGTGTCTCACTGCCTATCTGGGTCACGGCCATACATGCATTACTACACCATCAGGGATGTGGGATTGTACTAGTACATCATCATCTCACAGTTTCCAGCTATGCCACATGCGAATGGCCATTTTCCACACACAAGCGGCAGCAGTTGTGTCCTCTGTTCTGTTGTGCTGGTGTTGCTGTTTGTTCAACATTGTTGTAAATGTTGCGGTGCTCTGGATCTTATGTGTGTGTGCTGCATTGTAGGTGAGTTGCCCCATCAGCTCTGATTTGGTTGGCCCTTATCCCTTTCAGGCGGAGTGGCTTTCACTTCTGTGCTTATGCAGTGCTGTGATATTGCAGACTTGGGTAAATTGGGCTCTTGGTTGGAGTTGTGACTCTTGGCCATGGTTTGTCCGCAGATGTGCTCTACTTAATTGTGCATGTGTGCCATTGTGCCCATCTCCCCCCGTCCCCCCAGTCCCTGGTGGTTACTCACCCTGTTGCTGTTGTGTCGGGTCATGTTGAACAGTGTCCGGTCCCCCAACTCCTGCCACCATCTCCCCACTGATGACTGTGGTCACCATTTCCTCCATCTCATCCAGCTCCTCCTGTGCCGCTGGACTCCCACCTCCAGTCTGCATTGCTGCCTTCTGGTTGTCTGTGAGTTTCTGCTTGGTCTTGCGCTTCACACCATTTCAGCGCCTCTTGACCTTGTCCATTGTCCTCCTCAGCACTCCGACTGCATTCGCCTTGTCCACGATGGACTGCCATATTCACTTTTTTGTTGCCAATGACACAGTGGAGGTGACGAACAGTTGTTGATGGTGTTCTATCACCTCCGTGATCAGGATCCTGTTTTCCTGTGGACTGAACCGCGTCTTCCTCTTCTTCTTGTCCTTGCCCTTCCCTGACCCCGAGGTCCCAGGCTGGTCCTCCGGGGGGCTTGTGGGGTTCTGGTCGTCCTCTGTACCTGCTCCGGCTGCCTCCATTGTGCTTCGCTGTAGTTTGTTTTTTGTTTGTGCTTTTTTTTTCAGCTTTTGTAGTGGTTTTTCACGCCTGACGTGAATTGCAGGCCTGGCGCTGCTTTTCGCTGTTTGTCTTACCGCGGTTGGGCCCATCGCAACTTTTTACGCGTTCGGGTTTGGATTTTTTTCGCCGTCCCGGCACTGTTTTCGCAGACATTTGCTGCGTTATCGGGGTGCTATCGCATGTTACCGCCGTGTTGAGAATGCCACGTTGACACAGAGTTATTTTCCCACGATTGACGGCGATATGGAAACTTGCGTTAACCTATTTTGGCAATGTTTATCACACATTCTTGAGAATATCCCCCACAGTGTCGTTGATCAGGGAAAAGAACACTCACTGCTATCTGAGAAGCACAGGTTATTCAGAATGATGTTGTTAGCGATACGGAAGATGTGCAACACAAAGTTGAATAATATTTAAAATAAGGTGACAATAAAGAAGTTTGCACACTGGCGCTCATTCCACTACTCATGTACAACAGTGCTGTTGTTTAAATATTACAGAGCAGGTCTCTGGAAGTTCCTCACAATGTTATCCAAGGGAGCTCCATCCTCTTGTGTTAAGCCACTCTATTTCAGGAAAAAGAAAAAGTTCTATACTTTGTTTGAAAAATCCCAATCTGCAGAATTTATAAGCATCATTAGTATTAAAACATATTTAGGGGTTGCGTCCTACCCTCTAATATGGCAGAAATGCTGTCAGCATGTTGCTTCAATTGGCATCTTCAATTAATGAAAATGCAATACTGTAGAGCTCAATCAACAATGAGAAATACCTGCACAGAGATGTTAGCAAATGATGATTGTGAGAAAATGCCCCTTTTTCATTTTCAAACCTATTTTTTGCTGGTTTTTAGACTGTACTCACTGAGGTACTCCTGTCCAAGTCCTGTGCTTGTACTCTGACCCCTAAATCATGTAGAAAGTGGCTATTGTCTGATTGGTGTATTTAACTCTCCTATAAAGCTGTAGTTTATTGTGAAGAAACTATGCATCTGGCATGGAAAGTTAAATGTCAGCTGTGGACTGCAACACTCATTATGCCATCCACTAGTTTGACACAGGAAAACATGGCTTCAGACCAACAAATGTAGCCGGACTTCTGCAGTTTAAACCTGCAGCCTGAGCAGTCAAAATATCCCTTTTAACAGGGAAGAAAACTTCTCTTTAAATATTATTAAGTCAACCCTATTTAAGCCTAATAGCACACAAAGATGGTCGCATGGTATCTAAAAGTATGACATATAGAAATGTAATGTTACCGTGTAATTGCAAGGCCCCAGAAAGTATTTTCGTTGTGGAAGGATCTAACTTTCTTATGAGGAAACCTAGAGCACAGATTAAAATATTAATTCTGCCATATCGGGTTTGGGACAAACTAGAAAACCATTCATCCACCATTTTTAACATTTACTAAAAATCCAAATCAATGGTGAAGTTAGATTTTTAATAAATATTTAGGAATTGTTTTTTCTAAAGTTACCTTTTCTGTGCCAAAACTTCTTGGGGGCTAAAATTGTATTGACCTGATAGCTGCTGCCCTGTCATTCGTGATCTTAGTGAGGTGTAAAAACTGCTCCCAGAACTGAAACAAGTGGGGAGGTATTATTCTTTCCCTTGCAGGAAGACCAGTTAGATGGACCAGGAACATTATTAACTTGTAAAGGGCCTGCCCTTTCACAAGTAAGTGTAAGGTAAGACCTGTTGGAGGCAGACTTTTCTTCCATCAGTCATGCTGGCTCTAAACCCAGCAGGAAGAAAGCTATCCCCAGAGACAGTTTTGAGTGACCACATATAAGTGGGTTACTCATTACCCTGGGCCCACCTCTAGGTAGAACCACAGGCTCTACACAAGGGAGAAATAGTTTCCTCATCTTGGATTTTAGGATTATGGTGCACTGTGGAATTGCTTGCAGTAGGGCAAACAGAAACTGCTGAAAAAGTGGGTACGATTTCAGCAGGGAAATCTTACCCCATTGATTAGGGAGGAGTAATGAGCCACCCCACCCACTAGCTGATGCCAACCATAAATGACATACTGGGGGCCTCTGCCAGACTGAATCCTGACATCTAAGTGCTCTCCGTGAGGTCCTGGGACCCTTGGCTGTTTCTAACTAGACTTCTTTGAAAAGCTGTGGGACTTGGAAAAACTCTCACTTTTAGCCAAAGGAGGACTAGGACTAACCACTTGAGCCGATCTGTCCAAGGTGTGATTTCGGTAGGCTGAAGAGATAGTTTTCTACTGTTTAGAGCTTCTCTGCAGCAGCAAATTCATTTCAGCGGCCCTCAGCAAGAAGATATCTCGCCTTGTGGAACTCATTTTCAGATACAGCCTGCAGCATTGTCCCGCTGTTGGATTCGGAGCGCTAAAAAAGAGACTAAGGGCTGATTACAAGTTTGGCGGTTCATCAGACTGCCAAACTCGTGGTGGCATTGCGGAAACTGCCGCACTGGTGGTCCGACTGCCGCATTATGAGTGCGGCAGTCCCACCGCCACAGGACCGCCACAACTGCCGGGGATCTGTGATCCCTTGGTGGTGGTGCTGTGGTCTGAATGAATGAAAGCATTTATAAAGCGCAACGTTCACTGCGAGGAGCATCTTGGCGCTGTCAGAGACGTGGAAGTCTGAGATGAGAAGATTAGGGAGCACAGAAGTATGTAGGAATCAGATGAAAGATAGCACTGTGTGATCTGGGGCAGCAAAGATCCAGGTTTTTAGGAGTTTCTTGAATATAGGTTCAGACAGCGCCAGTCTAGCTGAATGGGCAAGCTATTCCAGGCTTTCGTTCCTAGGACTGCCATTGACTTTTCCCCTCTGGATGTCAGGTGGAAGGGGGGGTGCTAGAAGGTTTTTTGAAGATGACCGCAAGATCCGTTGAGTGATATAAGGTCTGATTCTGGACCTTAGGTATTTGAGTCCCGTTGCCCTGATGGCTTTGATGATAATTACTAGGATTTTAAAGAGAATCCTTTTATTTATGGGCAGCCAATGGAGTGTTTTAAGTGCTGCTACAGACGAGGACCCCCTAGGTAGTTTTAATACCAGCCGGGCTGCCGCGTTTTGGACTGTCTGTAGTCTTTTCAGAACTGTCTTTTTTGCTCCTGCGTAAAAGCTGTTGCAGTAATCCAAACGTGACAGGATTAGTGCTACTGCGACTGTTTTCCTGGCAGTGACCGGGAGTGGATCAAGAAATGTTTTGAGGGTTCTTATCAAGTGGAAGCACGTGCCCGCCACAGCGAGGGCTTGTTGGTGGAAGGATAGTGCAGAATCGAATCTAATCCCTAAATTCCTCACAGTGTCAACTGTGTTAGGAGGTGGAGCCGTATTCGTCGGCCACCACTGTTTGGGCATGAAGAGGTTGGATTTACCAAGCAGCATGATTTCCGTTTTTTGACTGTTACATTTGAGGTGGTTTGATTTCATCCAATTCATGGCTGCGGTTAGACAGTGCTGGAATTTTTCTTCAGCTGCTGTGGAGTTTTTGTCAAGGGTGTGGATTAGCTGGGTGTCGTCCGCGTACAAGACAGCCTCGAAATCAAAGGAAGAAATCAGGGTAAGCAGCGGTATCATGTAAAGATTAAAAAGGGTTGGACTCAGGGCCGAGCCCTCTGGTTCTCCCGATGGCAACTGTTTTTCTGTTGATTTGTAGCTGCCTAAAGTTACTATTTGTCACCAGTTTTCCAGAAAAGATGTTAGCCAGGCCAGCGCCTTATGAGTGATGCCACTATCTACTAGCCTGTCTCCCAAAATGTCATGGGAGACAGTATCAAATGCAGCCGATACGTCCAACAGAATCAGAACTGTGTCTTTTCCCTGATCTAGGGCAAACTTTAAGGTTTCCGTGGTATGAAGCAGCACCTATTCTGTTGAGTGACCTGGCCTAAAACCCGATTGCTTGGGGTGTAGGATATTGGCTTCCTGCAGAAAGTCATTGAGTTGCGTGTTGACTAGTTTCTCTGCTATTTTACTCAGACATGGTAGCAGCGAGATGGGTCCGAGATTAGAGAGAGTGGGTCTGATAATTTCTTTTTTTGGAGTGGTTTTACAGCAGCAATTTTCCAATTATCAGGAACTATTGCTAGCTTGATTATTTGGTTGATGGTGGGGTTTATGATGTCAACGAGCGCATGTAGGATTTTCGGGGGGCAGGGTTCAAGAGAGGAATCTGATTTGCAGGAAAGAATAGCTTTCCGGGACTGTTCAAGGCTAATCTCCTTGAAGCAGTTGAGCTCTATTCTGTTTTCTAAGATAGCTGCTTCTATAGGCGAGGAGATATTTTCCATGAAGTCTTTTTTTAAGTCTACGATTTTGTTGTCGAAAAACTCGGCAATCTGATCACATAATTCTTGTGACGGAGGAATTTCATGTTCTAGCATTTTTGGGTCAGTGAAAGATTTGACAATTTTGAAGATGGTTTTCTGATTGGACGCTGCCTTATTAATGAAGTTGAAATAGTGAGTCTTCTTTTCTATTCTAATTTGCAGATGATATTGTATGAGTGCTGTTTTAAAGGGGAAAAGCTCTTCTAGTTTGTAATTTTTCCTCCATATGCGTTCCAATTTTTTGCATTGTCCTTGTAGTTCTTTTAGCCGGGGGGTGAACCAGGGAGCAGAGTTTTTATTGAGGGTGCTTTTTCTAGGAGGGGCGAGAGGCGCCAAGCTGTTAGCTAGTGAGGACATCCAATCATTAAAAATGTGGGTATCTGTCGAGGGGTTGCCTGTTAGAGTGGGTTTGCCTAATTCTGCTGTGGCATGCAGATTTGGATTGGTTAGCATTTTATTCCACTTTTGTCTAAGTGTGAGGTCAGATTGCCTGGGGTTTTTTACAGGTTGTGTGGTAGAGCCGCCAATCTTAAAAGGAATAAACTTGTGATCCGACCAAGTTAGGGTAACCGGGGGGTCTACTTCGAGACTGGTGGAGTTGGTGCATAGTCCATCCAGGGTGTGTGGGCCCCTCTATCTGTTGTTTTAGTCCCAGGGTATTTATAATTTCTACGAAATTATTCGTACTAGGGGTGTCAGCTGATTCTAAGTGTATGTTAAAGTCTCCCAAAATAGTGAAGTTGGAATATCTGACCACTAGGGAGCTCACGCTTTCGCCCAAGGTATCTAGAAACTTGAGACTGGACCCTGGTGGTCTGTAGATCAAGGCCCCAGCGAAGGACGTTGAGCTATCTGGTTGGAGACAGAAACCAAGGCTTTCTGCCTCTTTTAGTTCTGTAATAGTAAATATGGAACATTTCAGTGTGTTCCTGTATATTATTGCTAGCCCCCCCCCCTCTTTGCCCAATTCTATCTTGTCTGGATATGGTATATACTGGTGGGAGGGTTTGCACAACATCGGGGTTAGAACAATCTTTTAGCCAGGTTTCCGTGATAAAGAGACAGTCTATTTTGAAATTTACTAGTGAATCATATATGTGTAGCGCATTTTTGGCTAATGATCTGGCATTAACTAAGCCGCAAAGTAGCTGCTTAGAGTCACTTTTGCAGTCAGCAATAGGGGCTTGATCAGGTGAGGGGCTGGCTTCGTACTTAAGCTTGTATCTGTATTTCAGGCAGGTTAGTGGGCCCTTTGTTTTGTCAGCTTGGAAATGAACTTGGCACTTGGTTGCTTGTGTATTAGGTGCCAGTAATTCCTCTCTTTAGTAGAGAACTCCTGAAATGGAACTGGCAGCATTTCTGGCCCTGGCCGCGTTCCGGACGCAGACAGGTGCAGATGGGCTTGCCTTTGGCGCGCCTTTGGCGCGCCCGCTGCACGTCTGGCGCAGCATGCAGTTTAAATAGAGAAGTGGCACTAGCACGGCACCCTGCCGTAAGTGGGTGTCGCCTGTGTGGGAGGGACTGCGTCCCTCCGCTCAATCGGCAGGAAACTGCCATGGTCTGGGGCAGCAATATGCAACTTTCCAGACCTCCACACTTTTCATGGTGGTGACCCCCAATGAAAAGTGTGGGGTCAGGAAGGTGAGGGGCCTTACAGGGCCCCCAGGTGCCCCTGTACATGGGGGTGCATGCAGGGGGAACATGTTGTGTACCCCAGTCTGTATGCACCTCTGTTCCTGCACAGTCTATGCCATGCAGGAACGGGATTTGGCACTCCCTCGGTGCTGCAGGTATGAGGCTCACATATGAGAGTTAGAACTGCACCACTGTGGGACCACGAAAGCACCACCCGCCAGACCACGACTAAACTCATAAGCTGGCAGATGAGTTTGGCAGTGTGGGAGTGGGGCAGTGGCGTGGTGACCCACTCCCACACCAGCAAACTCATAATCAGGCCCTAAGTCCGAAAATAGAAATCTTGACGGGGTAAATGCATGAAAAGTATTTGGCTGATAAGAGGACTTCAGTTGGCGCAATATTTGAACTTTTACCACTTGGAGCTTTTTCCACTGAAACCAGTGGCTTTAATATGTCCTTGTGCAATGGATATTCTAGCTTCGAGAGGACCTTCTTTGAAACCCTCCGAAACTTTGCTCTGCTGAAGGATTTTGACTTCTATCAAGTCCTAAGTTAAAATCTTTGACCGGGATGAAGCACTGTTATCATAAATATAACAGGAGTGGCATTACAGTCCCTCTGAAATCCTTAAGACATAAACATGAAATAATACAAAATTGGAAATATCATTGTAACGTTAACTATGTTCCTTCCTAGAAATAAATATAAAAAATAAAGCACGCACTAAGGCAGACAAAAAGCTGTCAGCATTTCTGACATGAATGGTACTTATTTTTACCTCCTATTTCAGGCTACTTAAAGTTTTATATAAATAAATAGTTTGCACTAAATGGCATATTTCTCTTTGACAAATAACTACTAAGTACCTGCAAACTCGAAGGTGGACAACTGGAATTGGACTAGGGTGCATTTTCCCTGTAAAAAAATGAAAATGTCCTATTCAATCACTTGTGGTATTGTGGGACAGGAGAAAAGCAGAGTTAGTCTCCTATCAAAAAACCTGAAGAGCAAGAAAGTGGTGGGTAGCTTTAGTTGAATCCACTTGACAAAAATGGTAGAAGAAAATAATAGAACCCTGCACTACATATTTTTGTGTGTAGTATTTGCACTGATGTTTGCATTTTAGAGAGTTCAAACTGATTGAAATCTATGCAATCACATATTACACGGCATACGCCTACCTCGCCATCATATTTATCATTTTAAACAGTTTTTTTCATGTTTCCTGCTCACTTACAAATTTTTTCTATGGTCATACATTTCTTTCCCTTCAGTTTAGTGGTGGTGTGGAATTTTTTACCCTTCAGTATTTTGTAACAGTTGGTGTAGGCGTGCGAATTGGGTTGCAATGTCATCCTGATTATTAGTGGAAATCCTCAAATTCTGTGGGTATTCACACTTTTTCCAATGGCCAGCTTCCATGTCCGTGCCAGTCATTTTCCTACCCTTAATGTAAACATACAACTGCAGAACCCTACACTATTTGCATTGTGGTTAGCTATATTGAGCAGGTGCAATATAGCCACAGATCTTTATTTTGTGTAGAATGAGCTGTTATTTGAGTTTGCAGATGCTACTTTTTTGAGCATCTAATGGAAATGTGGGTGTACAAAGTGTTGTCCAGAAATTCTAATTCTCTTCTGAAATAGTTTTTAAAATCCATACTTATAATTAAATTTTAACATATAAGTTTTTTTGTTTTAAACAATACTTTCTCTGAGGTGTGTTACTAAATTCCTGCTGAGATTAGGCAAAAGAAATAACAGAGCTCCTCCTTGTGGCCTAGTGAGGCTGATGTCACTTACAAGTGCTTGTGATTTGAACAGTGTGAATGGAAGTTGCAGGTGTGCAAAATTAGAATTCTGCTAACACACACGGATTAAATTTAGCATTTTTCAAGTTTGTGAAAACTGAAAAAATATAAAAATTATTTAACTAATATCTCTGGTGCAATTCTCCTGTTTTTGCACAAGATTGTCTTGCAAAAGCACATTTTGGGGGGTATTATTTCATCACAATATTTTGCATGAAAAAACAGCAAAAATGGAAATTTGAAGTCCTTCTCTCCTGCAAAATCCATTGCCAGAACATTTTCTCCTGCAATTTTATGAAAGTTAATGAGTCTTCTGAGCTTCTTCATCTAATTTGATGAAATTATTGGTAGTAAACTTGCACAATTTTGACAGTTTAATAGAAATTATGTAAATACTTCTCCCTATTCATCACTTATTTTATTTTGTCATGATTATTGGTGATACCTGTCATGTAATGGGAGATTTGGTCCACTTTTATCGAATTGTGGGGCATATTAGCAAGACCGGCGATAAAATTATCGCCGTTTTAGCGGCAGGAAACTGCCGCTAAAACGGCAATAATGGGCTTGCTAATATGCGTTATAGAATTCAATAGAAGCCCAGGTTAGATGTGCAGGACATCTAACCTGGGCTTCTATTGGAATTCTATAGCGCATATTAGCAAGCCCATTATCGCCGTTTTAGCGGCAGTTTCCTGTCACGCTAAAGCGGCGATAATTTTATCGCCGGTCTTGCTAATATGCCCCTGTATGAGTTGATATATCCCTTATCTGTTAACCTGAAAATAACCTACACTAACCATTGAACAGCTCCTACTTACAGGCATATAAGATTTAGGGGCATATTAGCAAGACCGGCGATAAAATTATCGCCGTTTTAGCGGCAGGAAACTGCCGCTAAAGCGGCGATAATGGGCTTGCTAATATGCGTTATAGAATTCCAATAGAAGCCCAGGTTAGATGTCCTGCACATCTAACCTGGGCTTCTATTGGAATTCTATAACGCATATTAGCAAGCCCATTATCGCCGTTTTAGCGGCAGTTTCCTGCCGCTAAAACGGCGATAATTTTCTCGCCGGTCTTGCTAATATGCCCCTTAATTATTTAGACAATTCTTATTGAATGACTACAGAACAAATGGCAAAGAAATGAATGTGATCTATTTTAAGAATATGTGTGACGAGTTGAGCCTTGGAAACAAAACCTCTCAATTTCAATGATGAGCATAAAAATGTGGTTAATGGATCCTAACATTAGTTTGGGTTAGTAAGGTTCAATGTTTATTAAAGACACCTTATATCTAAGTAGTTCTTTACACTAACAAATACATATAATTCCTGCACCTAATTAGTACTAATAGACACATTTACATAAAAGCCAAGTTTTCGATGGTTTCCGATCTCACTGTGGTCCAGAATGTGAAATAGGTGAAAGAGTACACATTGCCCTGTTTACAAAATCAGGTTATGACAAGGAGAAACACTTCTAAGGGACGCAGGGTACATATCAGTTCCTCTGCTTATTTTTTAGGAAATCGGAGACAAAGGCATACCTGTATTGATGAGCAATACAAAGCATCATGAATTTGACCATGGGTGAGATGGGCAACCAATGAAGTGAGGTTAAGGAGGTGGGTTCATTATACTTCCTGCTACCCAAGACCAGATATGCAGCCACTCTTTTATGTATAGGCAATTAAGAAGGAGTTTGGGAAGTCTGAGATAAAGTAACAATAAATAAGGAATGATGCAACAAGAGCAAGCACTGCAGAATCATTGTAATCCTAATAAAGAAGACCAGAAAATATATTAGGAGTATTAATCGGAAGAAACCCGAGGAGGAAAAGAAGATATTTCATCATCAAAACTAAGTGGAGAGTTGAAATGAATGCCTCTGTTTTTAAGAAGATTGACTGGCTTAGATAATCCACTAATTCAATAGGTCAGCAAGCCTTTATGCTTCCCTGCATCAAAATCTCAGTTTTATCCATATTTTCCAATCTCCAATCTTTGATAAATTTTTACTGTGATTATACTGGTGTCCCAAAAGGATTGGAGAAGAATTTAAGCGCTATACATATACATACCACGAAGGAAGACATGGAACCAGATGGTGTACAAAAGATGCACTACTTGCACATTTAAGAGGTTGGAGAACAAGGAGGAACCTGAAAGGACAGAGATGCATCGGATCCTAGGAAAACGGGTGGTACACAAAATAAAAAATAATAGATCAGGAAAACCCTGAACTGATCTATCACTCATTTGAAAGGAGTCAGTCTAAATGGCATAACTGACAGATCCAATAACATCAATGACAAAATACAGCCATTATCATTGATCGCATCATATCATGCAAAGCAGATTCATTGCCCAGGGTAGTGGAAATACAGTTAAACATCATACAGTGAGGAGTGTGGCTTAGTGTCCATGCCTTGTTGAGCTCCGGCAAGCCCTCTACACCGTGTCACATTCGCACCAGCCGTCAGATGTCGGAGGTAGTCCCGAACACCAGGATTAGTCTGATGATGGTTTCTGGAAACAGCCATCACATGTGAACGAAGAGGGAGTCACTCTTTCTACTTGTGCAATGAGGCCAAAGTGAAGATATTACCATCCTTAAAGAGCCAAACCCAATTGCTGCTCACCTCCTGCTCAGCCGTGGTCCGTGCAGGTAACAGCGGTGGGGCCGTGTAAGGGGAGATTCCGAGGGACGTGTGCGGAGGGAAAATTAATTATGTATTTAATTTTCCCCTGGCATAGTCCCTCGGAATCCCCTCTTACACGGCCCCACCCCCCCACCGCTGTTACCTGCATGGACCGCGGCTGCTCCTGCTTATGCATCACCATGACATAAAGACTACCAACACTGCTGCTCTTATTAAGTTTCCAGCACTGGCCACTCACTTTAGTGAGTCGCAAATTGTGCATGCCTCATCAATATTTATGAGGCAAGCACAATTTGCGAGCCCATTGGGAATGGCTAGCACTCACAGGGATGATGGCCTGCTGGGGTCAGCAGACTACCATGTCTGTGACTGCTTTTTAAATAAAGCAGTTGTTTTTTAAAATGCAGCCCGTTTTCCCTAAAGGAAAATGGGATGCATTTAAAAAGAAAAATGAACTTTTTCAGTTGCATTTTTTAAGGGACCACTGCCTGCTCTTAAAAAATATTTTCGCACACACTCACAAAGGGGTAGGGGTCCCCTGGGGACCCCTTCCCATTTGCGAGTGATTTACCACCTACTTGAAGTAAGTGGTAAACTGCGAATGTTTTGCAACCACAAATGTGGTCGCAAAACAATAGTACATGGCATTGTGACTCGCTCTTAGGAAGGGACGCGCCTTCCTAATAGCAAGAGTCGCAAACGCTATTTTGCGAATCAGTGACTCGCAAAATAGCGTTTGTACATGCCTGGACCCTTTTTTGCAGTCACAAACAGGCCGATCTCCCGTTTGGGACCGCAAACCTATCTCATATGTGTACGACACTCAACTTCTGCTAACTTTTGATAAAGATTCGTCCAAGACAAGGGATCACTTTACTAAAGGCATGAAAGCTAATACAGCTTGGATGGCCGCAAACTTTCTCCAGCTAAATAGTGGCAAAACTGAAATTATGCTCTTTGGTGCCACTCAACTGTTGTGGTCCCCTGAGTGGTGGCCACCCGAATTAGGATCACCACCTGTTCCATAATCTTCAGTGAAAAATCTGGGCATTAAACTTGACCACAACCTTACCATGAAAGACCAGGTGTTGTCTACCATTGGCTCCTGCTTTCATTTTATGAGGCTACTAGGTAGAGTTTTTCCTATGCTTCCGCTGGCAGTACCAAGACCCTAGTCGAGGCGCTGGTGATTAGCCGCCTTGACCATGGCAACGCTCTACTGGCCGCGGCCAACAAATCTCTCCTGGATAAACTCCAGGTGGTTCAGAATACAGCAGCTCGTTTAATTCACAATCTACCAGCAAGATCTGCCTCAGTCCCTTTGCTACGTGCACAACACTGGCTGCCTGTGAGGATTCGTATCACCTTCAAAATCTGCTGCCTAGTGCACAAAGTTCTTAATGGTAAGGGACCCAGCTGTTTGATGGAAAAACTGATTCCCAGTCGAGCAATAAGGTCTTTAAGATCTGTGAACAAGTCCCTACTTACATACCACTTATCAAGAAAACCCGCTCAGGAGGCTGCGCTTTCACATTCCTGGCCCCCCATCTTTGGAATAAACTTCCCCTACACCTACGAGAATGTACAGCCCACCACAATTTCAGAAAACTATTAAAGAAGCCCTGCTGCAGGTTTTGCCTGCCCTTTGCCCTCTGTGTTTGCCCTTCATCGGGGCCAGGAAGAATCGAGGAGTCCGTGACCGGGGAGTGCAGGATACACTCCCCAGTGTCCTTCGCGGCAACCTGCGCCCAGCCGCCAACGCTCCCTACACGCCAGGAGGTGCCTACATAACCCCGCAGGGGCTCCCGCAGCGCAGGAAGCCCTGCTGCAGGTAGCCCTGCTGCAGGTTTTGCCTTCCCTTTGCCCTCTGTGTTTGCCCTTCGCCAGGGCCAGGAAGAATCGAGGAGTCCGGGACCGGGGAGTGCAGGACTACACTCCCCAGTGTCCTTCGTGGCAACCTGCGCCCAGCCGCCAATGCTCCCTACGCGCCAGGAGGTGCCTACATAACCCCGCAGGGGCTCCCACAGCGCGGGAAGCCCTGCTGCAGGTAGCTCTGCTGCAGGTTTTGCCTGCCCTTTTCCCTCTGTGTTTGCCGTTCGCCGGGGTCAGGAAGAATCGAGGAGTCCGGGACCGGTAGTGCAGGACTACACTCCCCAGTGTCCTTCTCGGCAACCTGCGCCCAGCCGCCAACGCTCCCTATGCGCCAGGAGGCGCCTACATAACCCCGCAGGGGCTCCCGCAGCGCGGGAAGCCCTGCTGCAGGTAGCCATGCTGCAGGTTTTGCCTGCCCTTTGCCCTCTGTGTTTGCCCTTCGCCGGGGCCAGGAAGAATCGAGGAGTTTGGGACCGGGGAGTGCAGGACTACACTCCCTAGTGTCCTTCGCGGCAACCTGCGCCCAGTCACCAATGTTCCCTATGCACCAGGAGGTGCCTACTTAACCCCGCAGGAGCTCCCGCAGCGCAGGATGCGCGCAGGTGTGCCCGGGTCACGCCCGTCAGAGTCCAGATGAGGCTGGGCTGGGCCTGGTCTCCTGTTTGTCAGATCCGGCTAGCTAATTGACAACAACACTGGTCGCACTCCAAGGGGCAGTCAGTATAGAGACGTCCTGCTCAAGTAAGTCTGTTTCACATTTCTAATATATTACTTCCGGAATGGCGGCAAAATTGAAATCCACCGGGTGAAAAGTGGGAAAAGCGGTCACTCCTAAATCTCTGTCAAACTCTACACTCGACTGCTTCCTCCTACGGGCCGCAAAGGCCATCGATAAGGAGATCCAGGTTGCAGAGCGACGGTTGTCAGTGGGAGGGCGTTCGGCTGGACTCACATCTGACCCTATTGTTGAGGACACTGCACAAGTTGATTCAGCCAGTGACTCTGCTCAGAATATGCAGAATAATTATGTATCCAATAGAGGTCCATCTGTTTCTCTTCCTGCTCAGCACTCATGCCCTTCACCTATGGCAACTCCGGTGCGCAAAAATGCAGTCAAAAGGATAAAAAAGGTAAAACATATGGAGCCCCCATGGGTCATACGGACTAGATCCAAGAAACAGACTCCGAACCAAGCCCCAGCAGCCACTGCTGTTACATCGCAAAGGTTATTTCCTACAACTGACTCTAGTACTAATCCGTCTTTCCCTCTTGAGGACTTATCCTCGCATATCATTGTGACACTTACATCTTGCATAGAAAAAACTATTGCCAAAAACTTTCAATCTTTCTTGGCTAGACTTGATAAACTGGAGTCAAATGTGGAACTTATTCATAAATTGGTTGTTGATATATCATCTGGGGCTGGGGTAAATACGAAAATGCATAAAGGGGGGGTTGTTTTTCATGGGGGTCCAGACTCTGGTGAGGGGACTTCTGTGACAAATGCTGATCTATCAACCTGTTTCACAAACATTGGTTCCCACAGGAATGTTACTAGCACAATACCACATAAACAAATAGGGCCTTTGTGCTCGAGTCATCTAACGATTGTAAGTCTGCCCCATAGCAAAATTGGGCCTAGGCCCTCTAGAGCAATTCCTACTTGGAATTTGGTAGGGTGTAACCGACAAGTACCCCCTGAAATGCTGCATCAAAATGGTCCGATTGATCAAGATGATAAGGTGACACGTCATCTTCCCCCTGAGTGCTGCCTTTATGTGGCAATCTTAGCTAATTTCCCAACGTTGCAGGAACACCAAAAAGAATCATTGAACCAGCTGAAAAACAAAGTTTGCCACTGGTTAACACAGAATACAAACTATTCAAATACTAACTATCGTGATATTCTGTTTTTAAGACGGGTAAGCTGGGTAGGCCCGCTAAGTAAGTCCACTGCTGGAGATTGTATTATCATAAATTGTAGAACCCCGATCTTAGCAGGACAGTTGCTCAGCTGGGGGACAAATCCAACCATTCAGAGGCCTATATTAGGGATTGACATCGTACCGCTTGGGTATTTTTATAGGCATCTTGAATGTGTAGGTCGGGATACTTTGGTCACCAAGCCATCTACTAAGAAGTCTCTTATGAGACAGGAGTTCTCTCTCGTGGAATTGAGAAACAGATTTCAACCTCTGACCGACCTGGACTCTCAAGATTGACCACCAATTATACCCACTAATTCGCTAATGATACCTGAGGAATCACCTGACATGCAGTCCAAAGAACTCACTAAGATCTATACTTATAACGGAACCGTATATTGCGGCTCAATAACTAAGCAGTGTCATCAGTCTCAACAACTAGAATTTAAGGGAGTAAGAACTACTCTAGGATGCTCCCAGGAACCCTCACTAGAAACTCAAGATTTATCCTGGAACATTGCGTGCATAAAGTCAAAGCTAATTGAACCTGAATGATGTAAGTTAGTGGATGACTTCCACTTATGCTTATTCCAGGAAACTTGGGCAGTAGAGCAGATTTTCCGGGTGGGGTTCTCCACTTATAGTATAGAAGCTAGGCAGTCCACAGCTGGCCGACCAGCTGGTGGCTTACTAATCTGGGTCAAGAAATCATTAGCATGTAAAATCAAGGTGCTAGAACTAGGCTCAGAGGAAATAATTGGGTTGGAACTGACCTCTCTGAAAGGGAATATTCACCTTAGGCTTTTTAACATTTATAATCGGTTTAGTAGCCCCCATAAGCCATCTGATACAATAACTACATTAACAAACTATCTTGAATTAGCTAAGGGGAACCACCAACTTATAGTCGCAGGCGATTTCAATAGAACATTTGAACCCGTAGACTATATACAGGAGCTAATATAGGAGGGAGATAAAGCTAGAGGGGTTGACAAGCTCCAGATTTCACCCATTAAGAAGTGTACTAGGGTGGGGCAACAGGTTTTGTCGTTTACTTTTACCCATGGGGTTCGAGCCTGTAATGGTCGGACACGCTCTGATATAGAAGCTTGTCACACGTTTAAGAGGGGGGGAACTAAGTCCAGGATTGACTATATTTTGGTTGACCTTGAACTCTGGTCAAGTGTTAAGGATATGGTCGTATTACACCGGGATGATAGCGACCATAATGCTTTGGCACTCACGTTGTCTGGCTTAGTGTGGAGTTCTCTGCATGTCATGGAACTCTCAGCATGTTGCTAGGTTAGAATGTTATGCTTTGTTAGTTTTCTTATGAGCTGTGAAGCTGAGCTGGAGGTACCTGCTGTTGCTCTTCAATAAAGATACCCTGTCTTCACCAATTGCGTGGAAAGTGGATCTTTACATTGGCGATGAGTTGGTCTGCGCAGGGGGCAGATGACCTCTACCTCCACCCTTGGATGAATATACTATTAAGGACCCATTACTATTACTTCAATGTGAGTACTGAAATTTCCTTCCTCAGCTGCCTACTTGTTATTTTTAGTTGAAAGGGAATCGGAATGACTCCATCTGGACAAGATTTACATTTTGAACTCTGTGCCACTTTCAGCCCTACTGTGTGGAAATTGCGAATTGGAAGTTCCTGGAAACTTTAGAGATGCAGCAAATCTGTTTACAAGACTGTATCTGAGATATAACAGTGTTACCGCTTTTAGTGTGTGTACTATGCTGACTTGCCTTACATGAGCCGTTCTTTACCAACATTAAGGCCTTTGATTTATCTTGCGTGTGCCTTCCTGGTTGCTTTAAGTATTATAAGGATAAAAGTTTATCAAAGGTCTAATTGAACGTAAACAGCTTCAACTGTGGGGTCAATTGCTGCGAGGGACGGAGTCTGTCAACGGTCTAATTGAAAGAAGACATCCCTTAGAAAATAGACGTAAACTTCATGTTCTAGCGGCCATTTTGAAACATTGGGAAGAATTCCCTTATCTTACATTGTGGCACGCTGTTCTCCATTCAACAGAGATCATCGTTTCATTCAACGGAGAAAAATCAGATTCAACACATCGGATAGACAACACTGGATTGTGTGGGGATTACCAAAGTAGATGATATATGTGAGAATGTTCAGGAGTTTATGTTATGTGTTGATGGATTGGATCTCAAATTAGATCATGATCATACCATTTTAGAATGTGATATTGTTAAAGAAAGTACATCGTTGTTGAGTAAGCCTCATTGTGTTATAAATTTGGATGGACATAACGTTACTATGTTAGTGGATTCAGGTACTTTATATACACTGTTGTCTATGGATATGTATTCGAAAATCTGGGAACATGAAGCAGATGTCAAATCTTGGGACAAGCCTGATATTAAGGCTGTGGGATATGGTGGAAAAACTATTGATATTTTGGGGTTGAAATGGATGGTGATTTCGTTTTGTGGAAAAAGGGTGTATGGTCGAGTGTATTTGACTAAGCAAGGTTCCAACTTACTAGGGTGGCAACACCAAAAAGATCTAAATACAATTCTGAATCCCAATGCAAGAGAGCCTGTTATTTCCACTGTAATACATGAGATTGATGGAATATATCAGTCGAGTTTGATAGAAAGATACCCACAAGTCTTTTCTGAAGAGCTAGGGAAACTTAACGATTTTTCTCACAAGATTATTTTTTTTTAAAAATGCAATTCCGGTTGTGCATAAGGTGAGGAGTTTGCCATATTTGATGAGAGAGCCCTTGAAAAATGAACTTGAGAAATTACTTGCACAAAACATCATAGAACCTATTGAGGCCTCGGAGTGGTTGGCCCCCATTGTCGTCGCACCCAAGGATGGGGGTAAGAATATTCGTTTGTGTGTGGACTTACACGACTTAAATAAAAAAATTTGGGTGGACAGGCAACCTTTGCCCAACATCTTGGAGATGTTGACAGAAATGGGCGGGGGTACTGTCTTTAGCGTAATGGATATGTCTGCAGCATATCATCAGATTGATTTAGATGTAGCTTCAAGACACCTCACCTCCTTTGTCACGCCGCTGGGTGCATTTCGCTATTGCAGAATGCCTTTCGGTTTGGCATCTGCCTCAGCGGTGTTTCAAAGGGTGATGCAGAGAATTTTCGGGGACATGAAAAACGTCTTGTGTTTTCAAGATGATGTCTTGATTGTGGGGAATTACAATGAACATCATGATTTGGTAATGGATGAAGTTCTCAAAAGATTGCAAACTAACTGGCTTACTATAAAAAATGAAAAGTGTCAACTAAAAAAAGTTATGTAACGTATCTAGGACACGAGATATGTAAAGATGGCATCAAACCTAAGAAAAGTATTATTTCAGCTATCAAGGATGCCCCAGCCCCACAGAATAAAGACCAATTAAAGTCATTTTTATGTCTGGCAGAGTACTGCTCGACATTTGTAAAAGGATTCACTGAAATAGTGGAACCCTTAAGAGTGCAAATGAAAAAAAGGGATCATATTTGAATGGAATGCTAATTGCGATCATGCATTTAAGATGATAAAAAAAAGTATTATGAATGCTCCTACTCTTGGACATTTTAATATCAAGGCTAAAACTATTGTTACAACTGATGCAAGTGCAATTGGGATTGGTGCAGTTTTAACGCAGATGAGTGATGGTGTGGAGAAAGTTATTGGGTTTGCATCGAGGAGGTTACGGGATGCTGAGCTGACATATTCAGTAATAGAGAAGGAGGCCTTAGCGTGTTGTTGGGGCGTAAAGAACTTTAAATATTTTGTGTGGGGATTACCATTTAAGGTTCGTACAGATCACAAACCCTTAGTTCACTTATTCAAAGGGGGAAGAGGGCTTGAAGGTAGTGTCACTCCAAGAATCTCCAGGTGGATGTTTTCGGTACTCGAATACAACTTTGTTGTTGAATATGTTAAAGGATTAAAAAATGTAGTGGCAGATTATTTATCAAGGATGCCAATTGATGAAGTTGCCTGAATGAATGAATGAATGAATGAATTTACACTTATAGAGCGCATGGCTACCAAAGGCCTCCCAGCGCTAGAGACAAAGTCACCAACCAAAACAAAGCCGAGGATTCAAGGGAACAGCAGAGTCTTCAGGAGCTTGCGGAAAGAAAGATAATTGGCCTCAAGCCGAATGTGGTCTGGCAGCTGATTCCAGCATTTCGCCGCCATAAGGGAAAACAGACGTCCACCACTCCGAACACGTTTAACTCTGGGGATGGCTGCTAGATGTTTCTTCTCGGAGTGCAGTGATATTTTTGGGAGGTAGGGGGAGATGATTGATCGAAGAATCGGTGGGGCCCTAGCCGAGAGCGACTTATGGGCAATGCACAAAGCCTTAAACTGAATTCTTTAGGCAACTGGCAGCCAGTGCAGAGAGATGATATGAGGTTTAGCAGATTCACGATTATGAGCCTGCATCAGGAGTCGTGCAGCGCAATTTTGGACCGTTTGCAATTTTTTAATGGTAGAGCAAGGAGAGCCTAAGTAAAGCACATTGGCATAGTCGAGCCGAGAGAGAATCAAGGCTTGCACCAATAGTTTCCTAGCATTGAAGGGCAGAAGGGGTAGAATTTTCCTAATCATTTTCAGGACACCATAACAGGTACCTGCCACCCTACGTGCCTGCTCCTTAAAATTCAGGTTGTGATCCAGCCACACCCGAGACTTTTTATATGATCTTTGGGGGGGGGGGCATGGCCTCAGATATAGATGATGTAGTTGAGGAAGTGTTTAACACTAACTGCAATGGTGAGGAAGCTGCCTTCTCCAAGCAAGAATGGATGGATGCCATGTCTAACGATGAGATTTTGCAGTGTGTAGTTAGGTGTGTCTCCATGGGATGGAGTGAAAGTGTCATGCAGGATATTCGTTTTAGAAGTTACCATCATGTAGAAAGTGAGTTGAGTGTATGTGATGGAAAATTAATGAGAAGGTGTCAGTTTGTACCACCGGTTGGATTGAGAGGGAAGATTGTGATCATCGCCCATGAGGGGCACTTGGGAAGGAACATGACCAAAAGGAGAGTCCGACAAGCATATTGGTAGCCTGGCATGGATAGTGATATTGAGGATGTTGTGAAAGATTGTCATGCATGTGCCCAAGCCGACAAATCTAAAGTTGTTAGACAACCTCCTTTAGAGTGTGTATCATTTCCCAAGCGTCCGTGGGAAAGAGTTGCAATTGATTTTTTAGGACCGTTATCTAAACTTGGGTCACGTGATAAATTTATGATGGTTTTGGTTGACTACCATTCCAAATGGTTTGTAGTTGAGACCACAGATTGCATGAACACGCAGAGAGTAATTGCGTTTATGGAAAGAGTTTTCTTGAATGAAGGGATTCCGAAGGTTTTGGTGTCGGACAACGGGATCCAACTAGTATCTAAAGAAATGCAAAGTTTTTTATGCAAGTTGGGAGTCAGTCATGAGAGAGTTGCTATGTTCAGGCCCCAAGCAAACGGTCTAGTTGAGAGAATCAACCATTTGATTATGGAAAATATACAGTTGTCACTTTCGAATGGTTTACCATGGCATGAGGAACTCAAGAAACTTGTGTGGTCATACAGAGTGACACCGCATTCTATGACTGGTGTTTCACCGTTTATTTCTCTTAAAGGGCGTGAACCTGGCGTTAAGGAGGTACCTGGGTGGTTGAAAGACAAGGATTGTGTGTGGGTTGATCGGAATGCTCTAGGAAGTAGGGTAGCTCAACGCCAGTTAGCCACAGCAAAGTATTACAATGCCAGGAAGGGTGTGAAAAGTCATGATGTGGAAATTGGATATTGGGTGGTTGTGAAACATGGTGGCATTGTTTTTAAGGGAGATAGTAAATTCTCTAAGCCAATGCAAGTGAAATCTGTAAAGAAGAACATTGTCATCCTGGATGATGGGTCTGCTTGGAGCACTGGTAATGTCTGTAAATGTCGTGCTCCATTACCTGTTCTTGACAATTAAATGTTTTAATTGTATCATATTTATTATATTAATATAATATGTGAGGGGGGAGATGTGTGGAGTTCTCTGCATGTCATGGAACTCTCAGCATGTTGCTAGGTTAGAATGTTATGCTTTGTTAGTTACTGGATTTTCTTATGAGCTGTGAAGCAGAGCTGGAGGTACCTGCTGTTGCTCTTCAATAAAGATACCCTGTCTTCACCAATTGCGTGGAAAGTGGATCTTTACACTTAGTATTCTTAAATGGACAGTCTTGGCCAAAAATCGCTCCCGTAATCACCACCAATAACAACAAAAGAGTAAAATGGCCACAAATATTGGCTGATCCAATTATTCTCCCTAAAATATACTCACAGGTAGAGCAGAGTCTCCCCATCTTGTGCAATACTGCTGCTAGCGTGGACGACACTATGGCCATTTTCCAGCAATTGATTTACACAATTAGACCACTCTTTAATAAACAGTGTAATCAAGATTTATTTGCGCGGAGAACTGCCCCGTGGTATAATAAGGCTTGTAAAAAAGCTAAAAACAATTAAATTATGGCAGTAAAGGGAAAATCTAGTTTAGATATTACAAATTGCAGGAAGCTGTATAAATCAACACAAGGCAAAAAGGGATTGGGAGTCAGGAAACTGGCGCTCTCTTGTTAAAGATTCGAAGCAGAAGAATAGCCAATTGTTTTGGCATCTCCTGTCGAAAGGGTCCCCTAAACTGAAAACGGAATCAGATTTTCACATCCAGCCCCATGTGTGGGAGGAGTACTTTAAGCATCTTTACGCAGGCCAACGGGCCGCCCTTGATCTAGGCCCGCAGTTGAGTTCTCCAGACTCCATATTATCTGAGGAAATTGCCATCACCATAGAGGAAACCACCACAGCTATCAATTCTCTGCAGAACGGGAAAGCTCCGGGTCTAGATAAGCTCCCGGGAGATATGTATAAAGCAGAGCCTGGAATATGGGGACCCCTGCTACAAGTGGTTTTTAATGCTATCTTGTGTGGTGGTGAAATCCCAGCGACCTGGAGAGGTGCTGAAATCATTCCAATTTACAAGAAGGGAGACAAAGGGTCTCCCGCAAATTACAGGCCCATCAGCCTTATAGATGTCTCCCCAAAAATCTTCTGTAAAATTATCTTAACCCGGATCCAAAATTGGATTGAGGAAAATAATATTTTATCCAATTTTCAGGCAGGATTCAGGGCCTCCACAAGCACCTTAGACCAAGTTTTCAGATTTCTTCTGTTAATATGGAAGGAAGTGACCATTAGAGGAGGTCACTTGTATGTAGGGTTTGTGGACTTAAAAACGGCCTTTGACTCAATAGAACATACTCAACTCTGGCTAGCTTTAAGAGAATTAAGACTCCCAACATATTTACTTGAAATCTTGATTCGCCTGCACCAAGATACTTATGCAAAGGTCAGGTGGAATACAGATGGTAGCCTTTCAAATTATATCTTTGTTCATAAAGGTGTACGTCAGGGTTGCGTTCTTGCGCCTACACTATTTACCTTATACATAAACGGGTTAATAGGAGAGCTGTATGCTTGTGGTGGTGATCCCCCAAAACTAGCGGGCAGCCCTGTGCCCTGTTTGCTTTTTTCAGATGATACCCTACTCATTGCTAGGACGCCATAGGGGATTCAGAATATCTTGAATAAGTTTGCTAAAGCCTGCAAGGACAGGGGATTAGAAATTAATTGTTCTAAAACAAAATACATGGTATTCAACCCCTATAAATCCCATACGGGTAAACTGATGTTGGGTCAGCAAACCTTGGAGCAGGTTAAGGCATTTGCTTATCTGGGAGTACGAATTAGTGACAGGCTGACTTGGTCACCACAAAGTGAAAAAAGTACTCTGACCCTCCAGTATGCCGACTGTGCAATAGTTGGGAGGGCTAGGGCGTCCCCATATCGACCGCTCTTCCCTATCCTGGAACTCCATGGGGCTAAAGGTTTAGGAGCAGCCCTGTATGGGGCTGAGTTATGGGGGTTGGAGAACCTCAAGGAACTAATCCTTGCTGAGAACAAATCTACCAGGGCGATCCTTAATTTACCCGTGAATACTCCACTTCTGCCGCTCAGACTTGATCTTGGTCTTAAACCCATTAACAACTTTGCTATTCTCAGGGCTCTCCTGTTTTGGGTAAGGATTTGGACTAGCAATACACAGGTTCCGGTGAAGGAGGCCCTGAAAGAATTGCTGATTTTACAAAAACAAACAGGCCGCATTATGTGGTTTAACAAGATCAAGGACTGGTTTTTAAAAATCATTTTTTTCCTTATAGACACCGGATCCCCCCACATACACCCCGTATGTGGGGGGATCCGGTGTCTATAAGGAAAAAAATGATCCCTCTCCTTAAAAGTAGGTTTTGGGAGTACATGGACACACAAAGTATTGATGGTAATGCACACGGCACTTTAACCTCCAGTTTTGTAAATATAAAAGGATGGTTTGGTTTCGAAATGTTTATGGACGATATCGAACCCCCCCAGGCTAGAGCTCTGTACATTCAATTTAGATACAGAGTTTTTCCTTTAAATTCTAGAAGAAGTACCTGGGAAAATGCATCTGTAACATCTGTGTGCCCGACCTGCCATTCCTCCCGAGACCCTTGACCACTTCCTCTTTTTTGCCTTTCTTATGTTGACCTTCGGAAAAAATGGTTAATCCCTGCTTGTCGCTTATTATCTTTTACACGTCCCACAGAAGCCTCATGCATTTTTAAGTCAGACACCACAAGGTGGCTAGTGTTTACAATCTCGAGATATTTGCTCTTTGCGTGGTGGAGGAGGTCAAAAATTATTAATAACATCTCCGTAAATTAATTATGAAAATGTAAGCCACCTTACTCTGGGGCCTATAATTGCGGGTAATTAGGGTTTAGAAATATGGAATTCATTTTTAGCATATGTTTTAGGAATATTTTGGAAAATTTTAATATTGTCAGTGGCATGTGATAGCCTGTCTTTTAAAAAAAAAAAGATTTCTTTTATGATGTACAAAATGGAACATTTTACTATTTTTATGGTTATCAATTTTATGATGTAAATGATCATATTATTGATCGAATAAATAAATATATTAAAGACTGAACTATTTGAACTTCTAGGCTTTGCTGACGTTTTTGTTCCTGCTGCGCCGAGATATCCCTTTGGGGGTGATTCGTGCACATTATAAAACAAATGAATAAATAAAATAAATAAATAAAAAAGGGTCGTACATCTGGCCCTATGCATCATTCATCATTGCCAGTATTGGCACCTGGAACTGCTACTATCTATGACACAGCCTATCTGTATGGTCAATCAGAGCACTTACTGTACTGAGCAATTCAAACTGTCTCCTGAACGCTCTTTCCCTAAGTGCCTGGAAGTGCCCCATGTTGTGAACAGATAAGATCTTTTTTGCCGTAGCGGATATCTTGACCTTTTCACCCTCTGAGTACCAAGCAGATCACACAATTGTGGGTCTATTGCATTGTTTCTGTTGGGAGAGTCCCTAGCTCATGCATCATTGTAACTACATAAGCTGCTGTTCAACATGGCTGAGTCAAAGGGACACAAAGAGAAAGATGAAAAGGGCAAACTCAAAAGGTTGAAATAGGAACCACTGATTCCCAATTCACCAATCAAAGAAAAGCAAGACTATTCTACCACACTTAAAGTGGTTCTTAAAAAACAAAATTATGTTCATGACATAGCACAAAGTGCAAAAACAAATACGGACCTCCTACAAGTAGAGGTTTATGGAATCAGAAAAAACCTCAAACACGTCAATCTCAGGATGACAAATGCTGAGGTCAGAGTCAACATGGTTGAAGACCGTGTCATGGTTCAATCAAAACATTTGCTTAAAAATGATTCCTGAATAACAAGCCTCAATCGTGAAATCATTGAGCTGGAAAACTGCAGCAGAAGAAGAAATCTGAGAATGTTTGGCCTACCAGAGGGCACTGAGGACAAAGCTCCTTCAGTGATTGCTTTTTTTGAATCATGGATCCCCTCAACGCTCGGTATCACATTTGCTAAAGACTTTGAGCTTGAGCATGCCCACCAGATTCCTATCTAGAAATCCAAAATCTCCACATCTTCGATCCACTATGTCATCAACATTATGAGCTCATTCTGGCACATATGAGGAAAGTTAAGTCAATCTTATGGCAAGGCACCAGAATCTCCATCTCTCATGACTTTGCCAGAGATACTGTTATCAGGAAAATCCTATCTGGGAGAGCGATTAAGCACTCCTTTATAGGTCAAACCAAATTCAAGAATGTCTTCACAGGCCAAACTCACATCTTCTCAGAACCAGGAGAACTAGAGACTTTCTTGGTGAGCACTTTCGAATCATGCATGGATGATAGCCATATCAGTTTCTAATATTCTTCTTACGTCTCCAGTTTGCAGCTAGGTGATCAGCTTACAGCATCTTCTAGCACAATGCAATGTTCCTTGTCACCGTTGTTTACTCTCGATGTTGTAAGGTGCAAGTTTATTGCCTCAAATGTCATGTCTATGATATGGCTATTCATCTGATTGTAATTATTATCATTTACTAAAATAGTTATGCTGTTTATATAATTTGTACATGTTGTCCTCCAGGATACCACCAGTAGTCCTTTGTAACACCTACTTTAATCGATGATGGTTTCTTCACCAGGTTATGAATACTTCTGCTCCACCTATATGAGCTGAGCAGCATGCAGAATTGAATTTATCATTTTATTTCACCTTTTGAAATGCTATTTTTTTACTGCTGTTGTTGCTTAGGATTTTTCAACAAACAAAATGGCTGGGTTACCAACTGCCTAGAGTATAACAGAAATGTTACATTTTTTCTGAATGTTACTTTGGTCACTGTATTAATGAGGCTTCCCCAGTTTGTAATGCAGGTGTTTTCCCTCCTATTGAATTTGGCTAGTTCCTATGAACTCAAATGCTTACAGAAATATGCTAATACCTATGTCCGAATCTCACCTTCATTCCAACATTAGTCTTCTGTAGCTTTTGTTAAATAACGATAAGGTTGGCTTTACTTGGTTTATTCTACTTACAATGTTTTATGCAGCAGTTACAATTTACAAACTGGTTATCTTACTTTTCCTGTTCACACTGACTGGTTCTCTCTATTTTCGATTTCCAAGTGTGATGGGCTCTCACCCTTGCGTGAAAACTCCCACAGCCTATTTCGCTGCACTTCATCTCATCAAGCCTCTTACCTCCCTTCTAAGGGGGTAACATTTGTTCTTGTTTATCTCATGAGTTTCCCCCTTCTCTCTCCCCTCCAGTCTCTCTTGTCTACTTTTTTGCTGAGCCATGCTGCCCTGTTCTTTGTACCCAAGCTCCAGTGCACTGGGAAAGTGTCTCCTGTGCCTCACACCACACGACTATTTACCATATGTAGGCCTGTCCCACATACGGTGGCACTGAAAGTCATTTCTCTCAATACCAAAGGCCCTAACTACCATGTGAAGTGAAAGAAGATTTCTGATTACTGTCAAACACTCAAAGGTGACTTGTGTTTCTCCAAGAAACCACGATTGGGTATAAGGAGGCATTATCTTTGCAACACGGATGGGTTAATGATCTATCCTGCTCGGTGGCAATCTCAAAGAAAAATGGGGTGATCTCCCTAATCTAAAAAAACTCTGGTCTATTGATTATTGCCTCGGTGCAGGATAATAATGTTAGGTGACTGATTACTAGTCTTAAATACAGTGACACAGAACTATAGGCAGCAAACATTTAGTCTCCAATAATAATAATAATAATAATAATAACACCAGTATTTGTAAAGCGCGCAGCTACCTCAGGTGAGGTGTCCCGGCGCTGGGGGCTGTCAGGAAGATTAAGCGAGCTATTGCCTAGAGTCACAAGGTGCTGGGCTAACCTGCCACCGGTGCCAGGGATCGAACCGTGAGCCCCCGTATCCAGAGTAGGCCTCCCTGGCCGCACAATTCTGGCCCACTCTGACTGCTAAACTAGCGCTGTGAACTCCTCAAGCCCATATTATCCTTGGAGGTGAATTCAGTCTATCAATGGACATCATCCTTAAGAGAAACTTCACCTTTAAATATAGAGCCCCGAAAGTACACAATGCTCTCTACACAACTCACAGTCTTGCCAATGTCAGGAGGCTACACATCCCCACAGGTAATGAATTCACTCCCGCCCCCATATAATAATTCCTAGAGAGTCGATTACATATTATTAGACCCTTCTCTTCTCCAAGACACTGCATCCTTGACTACTGAACGCATCACAATCTCCGACCATGCTTCCATTACCATCACCCTTCAGATTTTTCTCCCCAAACTAAAATAAAGCATACATGACGTATGAACACTGAGGTTCTAAGAATGAATCAGATGAACAGGATCTTCATAGAGAACTAACACTGTTCATACAAGAGAACAGTACATCAGTCTCTTCACCTTTCACCCTATGGGACATGCTGAAATGCTTCTTTAGAGGCCAGGTAATATGCTGCATGGCTAAGAATAATGAAGAAATCACTTCCTCTCTAAAACATTCATCTTCTGATATAAAAGCTAAACAAATCTTATACAGGCAATCTTAAGACCCATTAGTCCTGGCCTCCATTAAATGGCTTAAATAGGAATATACAAGATAATTAGTAAACGTGCCCACCTGTGGTTACACAACCAGAAAGGTGAAAAATAAAGCTGGTAGAACATTAGCAGCCTATTTGAAATTTAAAAGAAATACATCCTCAATATTGAGTTGTAATGACCATCAGGGCACAATAAGAACAAAAACAGAAGTGTTTTCCTGAAATTCTATGGCAAACTATACATCCCATCTATAGCCACACCTAAGGATGTGTGCCTTAAGTTTCTCTAGAGTTTCCCAATGAAAGCCATCTCTAGCTTGGACAATCTTAATCTAAATAAACTGCTAGAGAAGTGAAATCCAGAATGCAATTAAGCTCATTCCATTTGGTAAAGCTCTCGGTCCAGATGGTTTACCCATGAATTTCTATCAAAAATGCACCCCTATGATAATGGAGCCATTGGAATCAGTCCTTAAGCACTTTGCTTCATACATGAAAATAATGGGCACGGCTGCTGAAGCCACAATTGTGGTCATCCCAAAGGAAGGGAAAGACCATCCTGATTTCAAGAACTTCAAACAATCTCGCTGATAAGCATGGAAACCAAAATCTAGGCTAAAATCCTGGCTACATGCCTTGCACCTTGATCACTAAGCTAATCCATGTCCTCAAGTGGGATTTGTGAAGGGAAGATTAGCGAGCGATAACATCTGCCCATTCTATCATATCTTTGAAAAAAACATCCCTCCCTCATTCTCCTGCAGCAGCGGTTATAGTGCTGGATGCATAGAAAGTCTTTGATAAGGTTTCTTGACCTTTCCTGGAGGCCGCCTTACAGAGGTATAACCTAGACAACCTTTATATACAAATGGTTATATCCCTTATTGCTAACTCTACCGCAAGCATTAAAATCAATGGCACTATGTCGGCTCCTTCAGCCTTACAACAAGGTACCTGCCAGGGCTGCCCGCCTTCCCCTTTGTTGTTTCTTCGAGCCATAGATCCACTGCTGTCAATGCTGAACAATGCAAATGAAATTTCAGACCTAAACTTTGGGAACACAGTCTTCAAATCTGCTACTTGTACAGACGATGTCCTAATCTTCACAGATGATCCTGATATCACCATACCTGCTATTGTAGCATTATTAATACATTCTCTGCTTTTTCCAGCTGTTCCTTGAGCAAGGATAAAACTGAAGTTTTACCCCTAAACATCCATTGCCTCCCTCCCTGTATTGGGAATTGAAATTTTTAATGGCAATCCAAGTTTATTAATACTTAGGATGTTGGTTTTGTGGTAACCTATCGGAATCCGTATCTTAGAACAAACTAAAAACAATTGACAAAATTAAGGACTTATTGACTGTATGGTCCCCCAAACATATATCAAGATGGGGCAGATAAGAAACTCTAAAGAAGATGGTGACGCCATTAGTCAACTTCCTTTCAAGTATGCTGCCTGTCTGTCTTTCTCCATCTTTTTTCTCAGCCATTGATAAAATTACTTCAGTGTTTCTCTGATGCACGAAGAAGCTCATAATACGCTTCCAAAACTCAGGTTTACCTACAAAGAAGGAGGCTGCAATCCAGCAAACTGGTTGAATTACCAGACAACGTTCCTGGCAGGTCAGGGTGTACGCTGGCTTGAAGATGATCCTAATAAGGTACCCACTTGCCTTAGTATTGAATGATATATCAGCTACCCTTTACCATTTTTTGCGATGTTGACTATGTCTCACCACACCTTTGCTCACTCCAAAATTATTATTAACAACACAATTAAAGCCCTACTAATGGTGAACACAGCTCTTTCATCCAACATCAACAAATCCTATTCCATTTCACTATTGAATAATAAGAAGCTACAAAAAACAAGATCCACCACAGTTGGACTGAAGTGGGCTAGTAAAGGCATCTCCCTAGTAGCAGATCTATTCTCTGAAGCCAAACCCTTAACCTTTGCCGCTCTCCAAGAGACACAAGTCCTTTCCAACTTACACTTTTATGACTTGCTAAAAATCAATAAAAATATCCAAACTGGGTCCTCTTTTAAAAACAATCTTGTACTCCTCTCTCACACACATGTGATTAGAAGAAGGTCGTTTGGCATCCAAGGTTTACAAATCACTGTATAACTCCTCTAGCCAATCTAACTCCAACATGCAGAGTAAATGGTCTACCTTCTTCACTGATAAAGGTAAGACACCTTCTTCACTGATAAAGGTAAGACATCTCCCCGGAAGAGGCCTGTCCTAAAATGTGTTTCCATTTACTGTAAAAAAACAACTATCCCCATATTAATTTAAACAAATGTATTTGCCTCCCATTTCCTTTACTGGACCCCGACTAGACTCTTGAAGCTAAAACTAATAGATTCTGGCACTTCCTGGTCATGCAAATCAGCGCGCAGCGATCCAGATCATATGTTCTTCTCATGTAAATGTCTGACTCCGGACTGGAAAAAAATTACTTCCCAATGCTGTAAAATTTTCAATACGCCTATCTCACTTGATTTGCCAGCAGTCTTGGTCCAAATGCTTCCGTGTCTCCAATTGTACTCCCAGACTTGTAGCTGGCCCTCTTAGACTTATTTATCACCATTGCACTTAAGTGATTCTGTTGGACTGGAAGTCTGCTAACAAGGTTTCCTACCAAACTTGGTGGACCTGGGTTACCTACTTCAGAAGCACGCACACTGATCAATCGGAGAGCATTGAAAACCCCATTACCTTCTCAGCGTATATGGAGAACATTGGATGCCTTCATACACAACGTGCCGTAGATTTTTCCTCCTCCAGATTCTGATACTTCAGCTCATATTACTATGTTAAGGGTGGGCTTTAGATCCCCCTCTCCAGATCCCATACCTTTTTCTTTTCTCTTCTCCATTTTCTCCTCTAGTTTTCCTTTTCTTTCTAACTTCCCATCTAATCTGCTTTCCCCACCATTATTTTTTCTGTCCTTTATGACCGCACCTGATCAGTTTCTTAAGACTTAACCAAAAACGCATTCTCAATGTTCCTCTCCTCAAATCAACCAGCATAATTTCAAATGCATAACAAAGTTAAGCAGTTATATTGTTGTTGCTCTAACTCTATTTGAGCACCTGCTGCATGCTTACACCATCTTAACTATCATTTTGAGCAGCTACATTGACTGCGTGTTTTATTGCTTTGTAACATCCTGCTCTGAAGCATATGGCATTACCATGCATTAACATTTTATGTTTGTATGTTTTGTTGCATAACTATAAAACGCAATAAAATCTTTAGAACACAAAAAAAACATATAGTGAAATAAAATAGGAAAATAGGGCTAAAGGTTGGATTCAAAATTAAAAATGTTTACTATTTACCACAAAAAGATGGAACAATTGGAAAAGGATGAAAAGGAAGAAAATAGATTAATAGGTTTTAAACCGAAGCCAATGGTGCTAGCCTTTATTACAGAAACTAATTGTTGGAGAAAAATGTCAGACAACCACTAAAACCCTCAATACGAGTTTCGAAGCAGAGGATAATGAGTGAAGTGCATTATCAATAAAAATAAAAATCAGCAAATCATAATTTGATAAATTTTTTGAATGATTGGCCCACAACAGCATGATGATGATCGGATGTTTTGGTGACTTTTTTTTAAAAGCAGTGTCACTGCATATGGCACTTATTACGATGGCAGGTGGGGTCAATTTGTATACCGTATGACTATATAATTATAGGTCAGCAATCGGGATGTTGGCAGTATATGAAAGCAGGTGTTACATATCAGGGTTGCCACATGATGTGATATCATGATCTTGCGCTTAGGTATTTAGAACACATAGGGGCATATGTATAAGAAAGTGGCGGAGCACGGGTTAGCACCAAATTGCTAACGTCGCGCTCCGTCACTTTAGTAGCGCAGCGATGCGCCATATTTACAATAATAGGGAAGACCCCTGGTTGCTCCCTGCGCTGGCGCTAAAGTCAGCTGCCTAGTGCCAATGCAGGCTCCCTTGCACTATAGTGCAAGGGTGCCTGCCCTTCCTGCACATAAACAATTCTGAATGGCAATTTGTATCTTCTATGTGTGCTGCTTTGTGCAGCACACATAGAAGTTGCAAATCATCATTTTTTAAATGGTTGTTTGTGTGCAGGAAGGGACACCTTCCTGCACACAAACAATCATTCATGGCAAGCACACATAGAAACAGCAAAAACAAGGAGAAATAAAGCATTTCTCCTCGTTTTGCCATGTTAAGACCAGGTTTTCCCTTTTCTTAATTTTGGCGCTGCCTCCTATTTACGCCACCCTTGTAAATAGGGGACAGCATCAAAATCAGTAGGTATTGCAGTGGAAATACCCACAGCAGCACCCATTGCCCACCCCTTTCACGCTAAGTGCAGCTTGAAGGGGGCCTTATTTACAAGGCGGCATTAAGCCACGTTAAGTGGCCTCACGACTTCTTGTAAATAAGGTGAAGGGTTTATCGCCACAGGAAAGTCACTAAAAGTGACGTCCCTGTGGCGATAGGGGTTTGTAAATATGCCCCATAAGGTCTTGCAGTGTGGGATCATATGGGGGAATACCAGGATAGTATTTCCATTATGTCTAAGAAAAGGACGGAAATCTGTAAAGATTGTATATTACTGTAATTTTTATTGTTATATTTTCTATTACTGTATAAACATTTATGATGGATTTGAGAAATACCATGAAATATAATGAGACATGCTGGTAAGAAGAAGAAGAGTCTTTCTCCTTCTTTTATAGGAATGGTTTAGATAAGTTTCTAAGGTTGGTTGGGCACAGTAAAGTAACGAAGCGAAAATGCTGAAACACTTCTTGTGGATTAAAACACGGTGATAGCAAACTTTCGAGTGCTAGCATTTTCCTTGAGTAACCTGTAAGGGATCATTTATTACACACATAAGTGGATATCAGTATTGTCGCTGGTCATCAGCCCTGCTGGCAGTTAGTCTTAAGGAACCGATTCCATATATAAATAAATGTATATATTTTATATACATTACTAATTAGAATTATTTGGTTTTATTTATATTGTTATTTTTCTAGTTAATTATTTTAAATGAATTACTTATAATCCTACAAATATTAAAAAATGGCAAAATACTTACATTTTTTGACGATGTGTGGCAGTTTACATACAAAGAATGTAAACTCAATATTTTCTAGACAATATTTTTGCAATGTATGTTGTTACAACTGTCTAATTATTAAATGAAAGCATGCCAACACTACAACACGCAGACTATATTAGGTTGACACACAAAACCCAAGGACTGGTAATTTGAGCCATAATGACTAGTGAGATGGTCAGCCAAAGGAAGGCCTGATAGGGCAACACTTCTGGCAGGCATTGCCACCACAGTGGTGGGAATCAAAGTGCCAGTTTCTCTACAACTCCAACAGAGACAGGTGGCCTTATGTGCCACACCTACCTGACAGTGCTTTAAATGGACAGGTACTCTAAGGAACTGAGGGGCATATTAGCAAGACCCACGTTAAAATTATCGCCGTTTTAGCGGCAGGAAACTGCCGCTAAAACGGCGATAATGGGCTTGCTAATATGCGCTATGGAATTCCAATAGAAGCACAGGTTAGATGTGCAGGACATCTAACCTGGGCTTCTATTGGAATTCTATAACGCATATTAGCAAGCCCATTATCGCCGTTTTAGCGGCAGTTTTCTGCCGCTAAAACGGCGATAATTTTAACGTGGGTCTTGCTAATATGCCCCTGAGTACCTCCACTTTTTAATTTGAAGGGAGAATATCAACACTTCTCAGCAGAGGTGCAACAATGTTGCTGGGTGAGTACCGATACTTGTCAGTGAGTACCTGCATTTTTACATTTATATTTCAAGCACTGAGAGCAAGCATGGCCCAATGTGGGCAGGGAGCATGGCACCAGCTTGCACACATGTCCACAGTAGAGAGTGAGGGGCTGCCTGGGGGGTGGGTCCAGCAAGCAAGGACCCACAGGAGTGGAAAGCAAACGAAAAGCTTTCTCCTACTCCCAGCACAGAAGGAATGCCAAGCAGCAGTGCGTCATTTGTAAAACAATAAGTGCCAGTGTCTGAGATCTTTTTTTAGAATCCTGCGGTCAGTGCTGGTGAATATCGAGGTGCTGAATACTAAGGCTCACTAGTCTCAATTCCACCTCATGCCTCTTTAATCTGCCACCATACACCCCCTGTTCCTTTATCTCACTCGTGTATGTTCTGTTTCATCCCTGCTTTCTTCCTTCCTCTGTTTTTCTGTCGTTCTCTTCCACTTTATTTCCTCCTTTTCTATTTTTCTGTCTCTTGTTCTGGGTGCAAGTCTGATGAGCAAAGATAAATGCTGTCTTACGAAGCAGATGGAGCATGTGGAAGCAGGATTCGTTGTCGAGCTCAGAATGAAGAAAAGCTGGGGTGCTAAACTCAGCAGGTAGTGAGGTACTGGCATTAAATGGGCTGGGGCAAAGCACCAATCTGCCTCTCTACCTGTACTTTTTTCCAGCTGACCTACTCATCCATTCCTGTCTTTGATTGTGATGGTCACCATCACAGTGAGAATGTGTGGGAGCTATCTTGTGATGGTCAGAAGCTGGGGGAATACGTTTTTTCCAACATGATGATTTCTCTTTTAGTGTTTAACAATCTGGCAATTTCTGTTAAATTAAAAACTGGAAAGCACACCTATAATAAACCTGGCAACCAGTGGGGGCAATGCTGGAGGAGGTGAAGTCATTGGATTAAAAGAGCCAAGAAAATGTATACACCATACAAACATTGAGCAAACCTATAGTAACAGTACCAACTATGATTATGACAAGTCAGACATAAAACAGGACATCTACTACTTTTGTTGTATTGAAGTGCTGTGTAATTGTATGACAAAGAACTTTGATGGGCTCATCCTAACATGGGATGGTCTTCACTATCCAGGTGAGACATATGGAACTGACTAGCTTAACCATTCACCACAATAGCACTCTACTACCGTACATAATCCAGGTTGTCAAGGTCACAGATATGGGGATCAATAAGTAACGTGGTTGAATACTACTCTTTCTGTTACAGTAGAGAATACACATGAATAGGTTTATGTGCCATTGTTAAATTAAATATTGTATTCAGATCAGATAGCACAACTATAACAGGTGGTGTTAGAGTGCTTTACAGAAAAACAACCATATATATTACTACTATTAGTATTGAAGATCTGAGGGAGGTAGAATCTCAAAATTATTGGAGGAGAGAATATTAGAGATATGAGATACCAACAGGATAACTTTCAATCAATCAATCAATCAATCAGGAGTTTGTAAAGCGCGACTACTCACCCTTGAGAGTCTCAAGGCGCTGAGGGGGGTGCTGATCTGTCTGGGCCTGGAGGTTCAGTCGATGAGCTAGGTCTTGAGATCCTTCCTGAATTGGGTCAGCGACTGGGAATGCCTGAAGTGGTGGAGCAGGGTGGTCAAGTTCTGGGGTGTGAGGTAGGTGAAGGATCTTCCTCCGGTTCTGGTCTTGCGAATCTGTGGGATAGTGGACAGGGCAAGTTGGGCGGAGCGGAGTTGTCTGGCAGGTACGTGGAATGAGAGACGGTGGTTCAGATATGCTGGCCCTGCGTCGTGGAGAGGTTTGTAGTCGTGGGTGAGGAGCTTGAAGGTGATTCTCTTGTTGACCAGGAGCCAGTGGAGTTATCGGAGGTGTTGAGTTAAATGGCTGTGGCAGGGGATGTCGAGGACCAGTCTGGCTGCGGCGTTTTGAATGTTCTGTAGTTTTCTGAGCTGTTTGTACGTGACGCCAGAGTAGAGTGCATTGCCGTAGTCGAGTCTGCTGGTGATAAGTGTGTGGGTGACCGTCTTTTTGGATTCTGCGGGGATCCATCTGAATGTCTTGCAAAGGAGGCGGAGCATGTGGAAGTATGATGAGGATACTGCATTGATCTGGTGGTTTATTCTGAGGGAGGAGTCCAGTGTGATGCTGAGGTTGCGTGTGTGGGCCATGGGGGTGGGGGTGGGGGGGTTCTGAGTGCGGTGGGCCAACTGGAGTCATCCCAGGCTGCGGGGGTGTCGGGTCCCAGGATGAGTACTTCGATCTTGTCTGAGTTGAGCTTGAGGCAGCTATCTTTCATCCAGGTGGCAATGGCCTTCATCCCACTGTGAAAGTTAATTCTGGTGGCTATGGGTTCGTTGGTGAGGGAGAGGACCAGCTGGGTGTTGTCAGCATAGGATACGATGTTGAGTCCGCAAGGGGGTCCATGTAGACGTTGAAGAGGGTGCGACTCAGGGAGGAGCCCTGGGGCACACCGCTGCTGATCTCAGTAGGTTATGAGAGGAACAGAGGAAGTTTGACTCGCTGTGTTCGGCCGGTAAGGAAGGAGTGGATCCAGTCCAGAGCCTTGTCGTGGATGCCGGCGTCGTGGAGTCTTGTGATTAGGGTGCAGTGGGAAACGGTATCGAAGGTGGCCGAGAGTTCCAGTAGGATGAGGGCTGCGGTTTCACCCTGTTCGAGGAGGGAGCAGATGTCGTTGGTGGCGGCGAGGAGTTGGTCTCAGTGCAGTGGTTAACTCGGAAGCCGGATTGAGAGATGTCCAGGATGTGGCTCTCTTTGATGAACTCGGAGAGTTGGGCATTGATGGTCTTCTCGATGACCTTGGCTGGGAAAGGGAGGAGGGAGATGCATCTGAAGTTCTTGAGGTATGTCGGGTTGGCAGATGGCTTCTTCAGCAGGGGGTTGATCTCAGCGTTTTTCCAGTCATCGGGGAAGGTGGTGGTTTTGATGGAGCAGTTGATGGTGCGGCGAAGCTCAGGGGCGATGGAGGTGGCTGCTCTCTGGAAGATGTGATACGGGCATGGGTCCGATTGGGCTCCGGAGTGGATGCTCTTCATGTTCTTGAGGGTGGCATCTGTGGTAAGCGGAGTCCAGTTGAGCAGGATCTGTTAGGGTGTGGTGTGGTTGGGTGCGGTGGTGACGGGCACTGTGGCAGGGTCTTGGATGTCAAACCTGTTGTAGATTTGAGTGATCTTGTGGTGGAAGAAGGTGCCAAATTTGTTGCAGAGTTCTTGGGGGGTGAGACATCTGTGGTCTCACTGTTGGGCCTGGCGAACTCCTTGACGATGGCGAAGAGCTCTTTGCTGTTGTGTGCGTAGGCACTGAGTCTGTCGTGGAGGGCCCTTTTCTTTGTGGTTTTGAAGAGGAAGTGGTGTGCGTTGACTGCGGTTTTGAGGGTTGCTTGGGTGTCTGGGGTTTTGTTGTTCCTCCACCTCTTCTCTAGTTGTCTGCAGGTGCGTCTGGACTAGTAAAGGGCGGGAGTGAACCAGCTGGCTTTCTTGGAGTGTTGCTTGCCTGGTGTCTTCTTGAGGGGTGCCAGAGTGTCCGTGCAGTTGGTGAAGGTTGCGTGCTGAGGTGTTGCCGTCTGTTGATGTCGGCGGTGTGCTGGTGCTGAAGAAGGCAATGAGATGTTCTTCGGTGGCCTGGTTCCAGCTATGACGGAGGGGGCGATGAGGGCGGTGGTGAACAGTGGGAGTGGCGAAGGCTAAGTGCACACAGTGGTGGTCAGTCCAGAGGAGGGTGGTGGTGTGGCTGTAGGTGATGTTCCCCCTGGCAGAGAAGACGGGGTCGAGCGTGTGTCCGGCTGTGTGGGTCAGGGTGGTGATTGGCTGCTTGAGCCCAATGCTAGTGAGGTTCTCCAGTAGGGATGCGGTGCTCTGGTCATTGGGGTTGTCCAGTTGAAAGTTGAGGTTGCCAAGTAGAATGTAATCGGTGGATACAAGAGCCTGGGGTGCAATGAGGTCTACGATGATGTTGGTGAAGTGCGGGCAGGGGCCTGGAGGTCTGTAGACGAGGGTGCCACACAGGGTGGTGTTGGGATTGGTCTGAATCTGGAAATAGAGGTGTTCCATAGTTGTCGCAGGGTCATTAGAGTGAGTGGTCAGGCGGAGTGTGTTCTTGTAGACGATGGTGATGCCTCCTCGTAGTCGGTCGGTACGGTCCTTACGGGTGATTTTGTAGCCATCGGGAATGGTGGTGGCGATATCCGGACCAGAGCAGGGGTTGGTCCACGTTTCCATGAAGAAGGCGATGTCTGGAGAGGCGGTATTGAGGAAGTCCCAGATTTCTGTGGCGTGTTTATGGAGGGAGTGCGTGTTGGAGAGGATGCAGTTGAGCCAGTCGGGGCACTTTTGGTCGTTTGGGTGGTGAGGGGAGCTGGCGTGTTGGCATGGGCGAAGGTGTGGCTGCAGTTTCAATAGGAGAAAGGTCCTTGGGTGCCCTTCGGTGAGGTGGTATAACTTTCAGCTCATAACAGTAGACCATAGAAAACAGTCAGTGGGAGAATATGGACAATTAGAACTAATTAAGGTACATCCTGAATAGGACATTGTTTTGGTCCTTTTAGATGGATATTTGTGCGGTTGGGTCTTTGGTTGAATGGGGTATAGTTTCTGATACTGGTAGAGTTCCAGTGTAGAACTTTTAAGGATCTGAATGTTTTGAAATTTAGAGTCTCAGGTCACAAGGAGTTTTTACATCCAAGGTTTGCTTTACCACCTATTTTGATCAGTATGTTGCCCAGGTACAGAGTTTTTTAGGTAACTGGCGTAATAAGATAGCCATCCAATCTTTACCTTGATCCTAGCTTCCAGTGATAGCCAGTGAAGCTCCCACAACTTGGTGGGACTTATCTAATGTCATACTGCACTTGTGATATATGCCAATTCAGTACTTCTTGTCCAGTTCAGATTACATCCCTGTGGGCACTGGTGGAACTGTTGACAATTACTAGATGAGTGGGTGATGTGTTTTTGAAACGTGTTCCTGTTTATCCTATGTCTACAGAATTGTCAAGGTACTACATTGTACTGTCTTCATTGTACTGTCTTCCATTGTAATAGTCTATCCCGGGAACTGCTCATTCAGACCTATCATGTTAACTTATGAGCCCCTGTTTATACCTGGATCACCTCTTATTTTTAGTTCTTCTTGGTTGTCATGGCTAATTCATACAGCAATATTACAGAATTTTGGGTAACAACAGACTTTCGACATATAAGATATTACAAGGTAAAGTAGTGGAATTACCACTATAAGTTACATAATACACTGTGACAGTATCATAAATGTTTCTGTTATTGTGTGTTTGCAAATTTCTTCATTACACTCTGGCTGATACCTGTGTCTACTGCACGTTGCAATGTACTCATCTAATAGACATGCCCTCTCTGTGTGGTATGTCTTCATTGTGTATAGCATGATGGTTAAGAATTATGGATGGATGCATAAAATCAATAAGAATAATGGTTGATCATCAGGTTTGATTTACATATAATCTATATGTTGAATATTGCTGGTGTGTTGCATTTTCTTGGTCTGGTATATCAGATTAGTGGTTGTTTTTGGGAAAAATGCCTGCTGGGTGCAATTTAATGCCCCAGTAAAGCTAGGGATCCCCCCAATCCTCTAAAACTTTGAATTGACTAAATATTATATGGGGTCTACTGGAAACAGGCCCATGGCCAAACTGAAAATGCTTCTCATGGACTGCTTCAATACCTTACAATAAACAGGCTGTAACATGGCATGCAATCTTCCTACAGGGCTCTAACACCTTCCCCGCCTCCACTCCCTTGTGTCAAAGAAATGCAGCACAGCCACCAGTTTCCAGAAAAGGCATGGCAATTTGAATATCATTGTTTGGCTACACGGTGTTCCAAGTGGAAGACAGAAGTTTCAGAATGGGGTTCATGTTCGTCCGATTTGTGGTTAGCATTTAGAATTTGAACACAGTGAAAATGTAGGCATCTTCTGATAAACGCCTGTGCAAAAGCAAAGGCCAATTGCCTGGATCACTTACCGGTAATCTTCATTAGTCCTAGTGCGATTCTTCCTCATCCCACCCCACCTCCATGACAAGAATCCCGACTTAAATGCTCAAAATGCTTATCGCACCACCCCATTCTATGCACTGTAAAGAGAATGGCACTCCCAGTATGCTCCAAGCAAACAATAGCCCGGCAATAGGGAGGGAGAGTGGCTATATGACTGGGATTCAGACGAGTAGGACTGGGGGTAATATGACTTAATATATGAAAAAATAGAATTGACAACTCCAACCCCATAAATCAGGCCATCTCCACCCAAACCCTGAAGGTGGTAGTGAAAAGCAAATTTGTGCTGATAATCGCACGTACCAGCACAGCAAATCTAAGAAATGAGTGCCACTTTCACTTTGAACCACGTGGAACAACCTCTTATTGCAGAGCGGATAGGAATACCTGGCAAGGAATATGCTATAGTATTAAAGGGGCAAAGCAGACTTTATCCATCTATTTATAGAAAGAGCCTTGTGGCCCGGTCCTGACATGCCAAAAGTTATGAACAGATGATGAGACTTCTAACATGGTTTAGTACATTATAAATAGGTTAGAAGTGCTCTGTGTACATCTAGGGATTGTCAGGCTATTTTGCCCACTGATAATGCGTAAGGAAACAAACAGAATAAAAAACTATCTCCTAATAATAATTAAAAGAAAACATTTGGCTAAGAGAAAAATCGGGATGAAGAGCAATACTATTAGTAAAGTGATCTAAAGAGGTTCCCCACACAGAAGAGCACCCAATTCCCCCAATGTGACTGCAGAAGTCACAGCAATCAAAAATACTACTTTCCTAGTGAGGAATATGAGGTCTATTGAGGGCAAAGGCTTAAAAGGATGGTGCTGAAGGGTTTGAAGAACGAAAGGCAGGACCTATGGAATGTCAAAGTCTAAATAACAGGCAAATTCAGCTCTTCAACGAATGGGAACTCAGCCTTTCACCAGGCTCTAAAGTACCACAAGCATCAAGTAATGTCCTAATTACTGCACATTGCGATTTTAAAATTGAAATATTGAGATCCATATGAGAACATTTTCATAAGAATTGGAGAACAGAAAGAAAGTTATATGAAAGGGGTGAAACCTCTCTGGCACAACAACAATTCAGAAAATCTGCCCAAGGATGAAAGTATGTGTTGAGCATGAAAGGGAGACAGGAATGCTGCATTGGTTGTGCTAAGTGGCTGGGAAGACACTTACAAACTGAAAAAGCAAGATCCAGAGGAGGTAAAACTAGAACAGGGAGAAGAAGGAAAAGTTAATTTTCAAGGCGTGTGACTTGCTAGGGCCTGCAGGAGGTGAAACCAAGTCTGCCTGGGCCAGAAAGCAACCCCTGCCATCAGCACCATTGATTCCTTCCAAATTCTTGTCAGTAACTAAGAAATGAGAGGGATTAGAGGAAAGAGATTTACGTAGTGCTCGGGAGAAAACACAGTGTCTACCCCAAAGCTTATGTCTCTGGGAATCAGAAGTACTTTGGAACTAGAGTATTCTCTATGGAGGCAAACAAGCCTGGTGTTGGAGTCTCAAACCTCCTGCAGATCACCCCAAATGTTTAAAGACAAATTTACAATTCCTCCTAAATGGGAAAAATTCTGTTGAACTTATCTGTTTTGAACATTGTGGAGGATATTTACTAATTTTTCACACAATGTAGGGCAGCAAGCAAAGTTGCTGTGCTGCATTCCATGAAAGGAAGACAGCAGAAGCATGTCCTATCTTCTAAGGTATGGACATTTCTGCTGTCTCCTAGTGCTGGCACACTGTATGCTGCCTTGTGCCAACTCAGGCACCCTTGCACCATGGTGCAAGGATGCCTGCATTACAAACAGGATTGTTTTTGTGTGGAAAAGTATACCTTGCTGCACAAAAACCAAATCTTAAAGGCTTTTTCCTCTTCAGATGCGTGCTGCAGAATGCAGTAGGCACAGAAATAGGAAGCAACAAGGACAAATAAAGACATTTCTCCTCAATATACCTCGTTCAGGGAGACCTACTAATTTGGCACAATCCCAGGTTTTCTCACATTGCTAAATCTGGAATTGTGTCAAAATAAATGGGTGGATGCATGGGAAAGTCCATGCTCCACCCATTTAACACCTCCCTGATGAAGGGTAATGCAAGGGAGAGCTATGTGCTGCCTTGCGTACTTTTTGAGAAAAATCTAATGCAAATCCATGCAAATCTGATTTGTGTGGCTTTGCAAATCTCAAGTAACATTTTGTGTCGTGGCTGCACCAAAAAAGGGGTCAACCACAATGTAAAACGTTAGTGAATATGGGCCTGAATGTTCAGACATTGAATGTGAACATCTTTCATTGACAACAGGTGCTGATCTCTTCAACAACCCAATTGAAACCCCAGTAGACATATAGATGAAAATGTTGTCCACCCCTTGGCAACTTATTTAAAATATTGTCACCTTGTTACAGCATATTAACAGAAAGGGCGTGAGTGGCATGAAGATTACTGACAACTGCCTCTAGTTGGAGGACCTTTGGAACTTGAGGAGGGACCAATGTGCATGAATGCATTCGATTACAGTGTCTGTTCCCATCATAGGGCCCTGGCATGCATTGTTACTACCATAAGAAGTGGAAGTGAAAGAGGACCGCCTTTCAACAAGAGTGATAGATGCAGCTAACATGTCAACTAAGGGCAAAGAGTTAAAGTCACAGGGAAATTAATATTCTATTATTGTGATGCAGAGTTCCAATGCTTTATTAAGCCTGACAGGAGAGAGGACACAAGTTAAGAACTGCCCAGAGAACTGCGAAAACATATGCTGCAATGTTAGCCAATCCCTCTCTGGGGCCAAATTATTGGACAAAAGGTCTTGCAGAAGAGATTGTACTTTGTCTTCTCTCTCCAAAAAGACAGACAAGCCCAAGTCTGCCCTGAATTGTGCTCTGCATGCCACTCCTCCAGGTTTAATGAGTATTCCTCTGTTTCAACCAGCCATGCAATTTTTTCAATTTCCAGCAAATATTCCTGATTTTCCAGTAATGTTGTGGGCATTATGGATAAAAAAATCTGCTACTGCATTTCTATTTCCAGGTAAATATTCAGTACACAAAATCTATTAAACACATGGATAAACGGGCTAGCCTAGATGATACTCTTGACATTCCCAAGGTGGTCAAAACATTCCCAAGTTGTTTATGGTCACATCTGAATATCACCTCTTTTCTCCATACAAATGAGCGAAAATGTTACAAAGCCCATACACAGGTTAGAGCTTCTCTCTCTATCACTGCATAGTGCTCTTCTGAAGGTGACAATGCCCATGAAGCAAATGCAATTATGACCTCAACTCCTGCACTATTTCTTTGAGATAAAACTGCCCTCAGACCTTTGCCACTGGCATCTGTAGAAACTATGCTAGTACACTGGGGATCAAACCCTTGTAGTGCTAGTGCAGAACAAATAGCCTCCTTGATGTTATCAAATTCTTGTTCACATTCATTCGACCACTAAAACTTAACATTTGTTTTTAACAACTTCCTTACAAGTTTCCATCAACCCCAAAAATTACCTTAAGTCCTCTTTATTCTTTGGGTATGAGCCTCTTTAATAGCATGTAACAAACTTTTCTTAGGTTTAACTCTACATCTGCTACTCTCAGGACCCAGGTAAGTTACATGTTTTTAGCAAACTTACATTTGGCACATTCGACTGTAAGGCCTTGAATTTTTAAAACTTTTAATACTTCTTCTAGTTTCTTGTCATGGTTCCTCTTCTCTCTTCCCATAACTAGTATGTTATGTATGTCATCTTGGAAAAATACAATTCCTTTCATTTTCCCAAACAAATTAAACATAAGGCGTAGGAACACCGCTGGAGCTAAGCCGAAAGTAATTTTTAAACTGGAAGCACCCTACTTAAGTGACAAATGCCATGTTTTTTTTTGCTCTCTGTGTGTATTTGGTGGGAGGCAGCAGATAGATCCAGTGTAGAAAACACTTCCTTACCTTTTGTCATAGTCCGCATTTCACTGATCCTAGGCAAAAGAAATTGTTCTACAACAATGTTATTATCAAGATCACGTAGATCAATGTACAGTCTCACATTACCAATGGCTTTGCGTGCTAATGGGGCTAACAACTCCACCGCTTCTATGATTTCAGCATCAACTAACCAGCTTAAGTCCTCATTAACTCAATCTCTGACTTCCATAGGTACATTCCTTGCTTTGCGGGCTTTTGGAATAGCTTTGTCCTTTTTTTTTTTTTTTTTTTTTTTTTAGCGGAGCAGTAGGTATATAAACAAACATCATTCTTAAATATCATATCATAAACAGCCCAAATTTTAAAAGACAATATAAAAAACATCTTCCGTACAGTAATCTCAAACCACAATACATATTGAGTAATATCGTGAAAAAAAGTGCTAGTGCTTATACAGTGCAAAAAGATAGAAAAGTGCAAATGCAATATAAATATAAATATAATTAACTGGTACATATCCAATATCTATCAAATATTCATATCCTTCAGTTTTTCTAAATCACTAAAAAACTTCCAGTTCTTTCTAAATTTCTTTATCGCTCCTAATCGTTTTGCATAGGCTTCCTCAAAATTACGAGTTCTCTGCATTTTCTTAAACCATTTTAAATGGGAAGGTATTTCATTCGAGTTCCAGTTTTGGAGAACTAACGAGCGTGCTACCGTACAGGAGATACACAAAAACACTTTTTCAGCTTCAGTTAATAACAATTTATCTTTGCAAAATGAAAATAGTGCAACATCGGCCTCTAGCGGTACTTTCTTTCCCAAAGCCTGTCCAATATCAGTGAATATTGATTCCCAAAAAGAGTTCAGACGAGGACATGTAAAAAAAATATGATGCCATCCACCTTCCCCATCTCTCTGACATCTAAAGCATTTATTTGGGACTTCCGGAAACCTTTTATTAAGTGCCGCCGGGGTATAATAAGAGAGCCAACGGGATAAAAAAGACATTCTCTTAAAATTCGCTGCTCGAAGTGTTTTATTTCCTAAAAGGCTGATATCTTCCCAATCTTTAAGAGTAAAAGAACACTGGGTTTCACTGGCGATTCTCGCTAAATGATTCTCTATTAAGGGTTTTTGGCTATGCTGTTGTAGAAGCCGATACCAATACCCCACACCATGTAGTTTAGTGGCATAAAGGGTTGATATTAAATAATTTGGAACATCAAAAATTTCTTTTATATCTGTTAAAGAATGGACAATTTGAAGATATTCAAAGAAAGCAGGTTTATTACAACCCTCAGCCCTAGCCATTATTTCTTGCCAAGAAATCGCCCTATTCGAAACAGAAAATTGTCTTAACTCGGATAGTCCACAGTTCTCCCATGTTTTTATAGTTTTAGATCGGAGCTGGAGACCCAAATTACTACATTCTCCCAATTTTACAAAGTGTAAACCTGATGAACTCGTTTTTAAAAAAAAGCTAAAAGTCTAAAAGAATAATCTTTTAATGTTTTATACCTTGTCTTTTTGGGAAACTTGGAAGTTTTTAAAAATACTGAAGTTTGTGAACCCATTTCTTGAGTCATTTTATCCATAAAAAAACTATCTCTCGTACCATTTGATCTTAACAGTCCGGAAACTAAGTCTAAAAATGCGGCTTCATAATAGGTTTTCAAATGCGGCAAAGCCAAGCCCCCTTGTTTTATAGGTAATTGTACCGTAAGCAGCTTAACCCTAGATGCCTTTTTTGCCCAGATACATTTTCTAAATAAAGTTTCCATTTCTTTAAAAAAGAAGCATCTACTTTGATGGGAACATTTATAAAAAGAAACAGAAGCAGCGGGAGTATAGACATTTTAATTAAAGACACCCTCCCAATCAATGAAAGGGGAAGAAGAAGCCATTGTTCCAACAATTTTTTAATTTTATCTTTCATTCTTATATAGTTTAATCTAAAAAGCTGCTGATGTTGATTAGACACAAACATCCCAAGATATCTAATTGGATCCGTCTTAAATGCTTGAGCTTCTAAGCATAGCGGAAGAAAATTTGAATCGACATTAAGAGCGAGCACTTCGGTTTTATTAGAATTTATCTTCTAGCCCCCAATTAATTCATAGCTCTTGAATTCTTTTAAAACTGTCTCAAGATTTATTTTATCAGGTTTCAAATATAAAATAATGTCGTCTGCGAATAATTTTAGCTTAGCCATTCCAGGAATTGGAGGCTGAATATCAGGGTTATTACGCATCTTGATAACCAAAGGCTCTATAAAAAGGTAAAGAGCAGCGGCGATAACGGACAGCCTTGTCTTGTCCCACGGCATATTTTAATATTACCTACTTTTGTACCATTTATAACTACCGTGGCTGTTGCTTCCTGATAAATGTTCTGTACCATCTTAACAATTTGGGTTGGGAAGCCGAAAAAGCCGAGAATAAAAAATAACGTTTTCCAATTAACCAAATCAAAAGCTTTCTCGGCGTCCATCATTATAATACATGCCGGGGTAAAATTAGTATTAAAGTAATCCAAAGCATGAATTAAAAATTCTGTATTTACCGCCATTGATCTGCCCTTAATCACTATGAATAGACTCTTGGGCAGCCAACAAAAAGCGCTCCGCCCAAATTTTCATTAGAATCTTGTAGAGTGAATTTAAAAGACTAATGGGCCTGTAAGAGTTGACATCGTCGGGATTCTTATCTTTTTTCACAAAGGACACAATTATGGAATCCTTAAAATTCACGGGTACCATGCCTCCCTCTTTAATATAATTAAATAATTTTTTAAGAGGGATCAATAACTCCCCTGCAAAAGCTTTATAAAATTCAATATGGAAGCCGTCTTGTCCGCAAGCTTTAGCCCCAGCGGTCGTTTTAATAGCGGTCAAAATCTCGACGGTTTCCACATCCAAGCTTAATTGAGAGGAGATGGCTACGGAGAACCACGCCTCCGAGTAGCCACAGGTGGCGAAGCTGCTGCCCCGCCCTCCTGCAATGGTGATTCGGCGTTTTTGGCATTTCGAACGAAGCACAGCGTACATCGCATGCTGGGGCCGCTGAAGCACTGAAGGTGGTGCGGCCGCTTTTGATGTCTTAATTATCCTTTCCTGAGCGCTACGTTGAAAAGCGAGGCGCCGGTAGCGCTGGCAACGCTGAAGGAGATCCGGGAGTTGGGACCTGCTGATTTACTGCTTGCTGACTGCCGGGGCACTACGAACATCCTGGGGGAGAAGGTGTCGGTGAGTGGAGGCTGGTACATGGCGCTCTGAATCCTGCCTGACTTTTTTCAATCGGTGCTGGTGAGTGGAGGCTGGTGCATTGGCGCTTTGAATCCTGCCTGACTTTTTCAGCCAGTGCTTGGCTGCGGTGACTGGAGCTGCCTTTCTTCTGGGCTAGCAGAGACTTGTGGGGTCGCACGGCCCGCATGAAGGGCGCGCTTGAGCCGGATTGGTTCTTGTTTGATGCTGGGATCGAGCCTCTGTCTTTCTTTTGAGCTGTGTGAACCGGGAGACGGCTGGGCTCAGTGGGACCGAGGCTTTGGAAAAGGAAGGAGGAGGGATAGAGGGAAGAGAGAAAGTAGAGAGAAGAAGAGAGGGGAGACAAAAAGGAAAAAAAAGGGATCACGAGGCGGGCTGTTTACATCTGCTAACAGAAGAGAAATGGGCAAAACACTGAAACACGCTAATACTGCCAAATTCGATTCTGCAGCCCGGCTGAAAGCCAAAACACGTTTAGCTCAAGCCAGGGAAGCTAAGGAAGTCGCCCGTTCAGCAAACAAGGGAGGGGCCTCGTATGGCCTTGACTCTACCCCTGAAAGTTCAGAGGGTGAGCTGCCCTCTACTGTCTCTCTAGAGCAGGTAGAATCAGCGATGGATCAGATAAATGCGATACCAAACTTGAGCAATATTGCAGCAGCCTCGGCAAAGTCTCCGCAAGGCGAACTAATATGTGAAACATTAGAAAATAGCTCCAAGGAGATTTTCATTATTTGTAAAGAAAGCCACTCTGCTGTCTCCCTCTTCAAATTTAAGTCCAACTTTAAAAGTAAAAGAAGGAGTACTAAAGGTATCGGGGCTATCAAGCACATTGATGGACATGACTTCTAAAGATAAGGCTGTACCTTCGGAGATATGTTATGATCAAGATCAAGCCCAAGTTCAAGATCCAACTCAGGACAGGCCCGCTCCATTAGAAACATCTATGCAATCATCAGCCACTAGTAAAATTCCTCCTCAGTTACAAGGAATAGGAGATGAAAGTAATAACATCATAATAGAAATCACCTCAAATCAGACCTTAAATCAGATGCCACTCCAATATAAGCCTCAGCTACAATCACCACCTCTACCTCTACTTTTATCTCTACCTCTACCTTCACTTCAGGGTCAAGGCTCGGCAGAGGGCCAACTATTTCAAGTTGATGCTATGATCAATACGGCAACAACAGATGGAAGCACGATCTCTGATTCTACTAAATCACAAAAAGATCCCAGCCAAAGCACGCAGGCATCCAGGGTTTGTCAACTGGACATTAAGGATATGTTAAATCGAATATTAGAAAAATACGCGCAATGAATGAAACTCAGAAATTAGAGATTGCCTCTTTACATTCACTATTGGGGAAAATAGAAGAAGTAATGACATGTTTTCCAATTAGACTTCAGGAAGCTGAAGGAAGGATTTCAGTTCTCGAAGATCAGATGACAACAGTGATTGGTGAGGTGAGGGAGGTAACAAAAAATAAGAGCAATCTGGAAAGTAAGTTGGAACAGTTGGAGAACCATTCTCGGAGGTCAAAAATCCGGATAGTCGGGATTTCGGAAGGTATTGAAGGTTCTCAGCCACTACAGTAGGTTAATTCCATCATTAAGCAAAAAGTCCTCCCAGAGTTTGACGGAGACCTCACCATCACTAGAGCACACCGAGTTCCAGCTCATCCTTTTCCTAATTCGACGATGCCACGAACAATGTTACTAAACTTCGCGGACTTTCGAATAAAAGAAAAAATTTTGACACAGGCAATTCAACAGAGACAGTTTTCTGTAACCGATACCGCAAAATGCAGAATATTTTCAGATATGACTGCCGCTGCTGCACGTAGAAGGAAAGAGTTTGTAAAAATCCTTCATCTGTTTAAAGCTCACGGTGCCCAAGCCTCGATTGCTCAGCAATCCAAATTGAAAGTATTGGTAAAAGGGACATTTTTTATGTTTTCGGACTTGGAGGAAGCTTGGAGGAAGCTCAGGCTTTATTAACGGAGATCTCCCAGGGATCCCAGGGATCTCGAGCTTGAGGGAAATCCTTTGAAATATTATGAATAAATGGGTTGATTAGGTTGTTATTGCAGGGGGTTCGGGGGGCAGCTGGGTCACCCAGGGTGTAATTACAGGACACCCAGGAGGTTAAAAGGGAGGGGTGGAATGCGGCAAGCGTGGGCAGTAGGGGTATATCCGCCTTTGGGGTTGCATGGGGGGAGGAAGGGGGGCACATAGAGGAAAAAGGAGCAGAAGGTATGTTTAATAAACAAAGTGTGAATCTGTTTTTGGTAAAAAAAATGTTTTTAGTTAAATCAACAGCCTATTTTCTGACTTTATAATGGAAAAAAATATTAATTGCAAGGTTATATCAGCGAATGCCAATGGCTTGCTGAATAAAAAAAGTGCGGCGCTCATATTAAATGGTTAATGTCACTTAACCCTCTCGTTATATATTTGCAGGAAACCCATTTAAAAACAAACTTTCCTAAAATATTTATACCCAGGGCTTTTCCTCATGCTTTTTTGCATCAGCAGGTCTTGCTATGCGCGGGGTAGCTATATACTTTTCTAATAAAGTTTCTTGGGAATTTGTAAAAATAGTTAGAGACCCTCAAGGGAGGTGGATTTGGGTTACCACAAGGCTGCAGGGGAAAATTTTGAATTTTTTCAACTATTATGGACCTGTGACTGATGATGTCTCTGCTTTGATGAAAATAAATGAGTACCTCTTGGGTACGCCTGGACAGGTTATTCTCGGCGGAGATTTTAACTACATACAAGATTTAAGAAAAGACACTTCAAATAAAAATAAAAATCAATTGAAACCAAATACTAAAAAACTAATTGATGTTCTTAAACAAGAATATCAATTGGTAGACCCATGGCGGATTGAGAACCCAGACATGGATTTCTATACTTGCCACTCGCATCGTTTTGGAACATCCTCCCGAATCGATTTTTTTCTCATATCTAGATCTCTTCAGACTTCTAAGGTAGGAATAGGGTGTAATCCTTTTTCTGACCATGCATACATTAGTCTTGAGCTAATTCTAAAGGGGGATATGAGACCGCCCCTCAGATGGCAATTAGATCGCCTCCTTCTTCAAGATTTGGAATGAATGGCCAGTTTTAGAAAATGGATTATTGAATATTTTCAAATCAATAATAATACTGCTGAGCCTTTTTCAGTATGGGGAGGTTTTAAAGCAGCGGCTCGTGGCCAAATAATTACTTTTTCAGCCGTCCAACATAAAGCGCGGAAGTTAAAAATAGCCAAATTACAGTTGGAGGCTGAAAAGAGTATGCACTGCTGCTGCAGTCACTTCCGAACCGGTATGCTCAAGCAAGATCAGTATTAAGGGAGTTTTTTGTTTTGGAAGAAATTTGTAGCTCCAAAAATTATCAACAAAAAACCTATGAGGAAAGCCAGCTAGTAGGTAAACTACTAGCGAACTTAACGAAAAAGAAACAAGAGGCAGCTACAATATTGAAAGTGCTTGACCCTCAGACAGGGGGTGAAACAACTAAAAGTAATGAGATCAGTCAGATCTTTTTGAATCATTTTCAACAACTTTATTCAACAGAACATCAGGTAGAGGATGAATGGATTCAGAACTATTTTTTAAATTTAAATATTCCAAAACTTTCAACAAAAGAGTTGGACAATTAAGCTTGGATGTGGAAACCAGCTTTGTCCTTGAGAATAATTTTGTGCTCAAAATGTTTTAACCTTCCAATTTTCCTGTGGAATGTCTTCAGCATTGACTTTCCCATTACTTCTCCTTTATCCACTACTGAGACCTGTTCTTTACTGTTGGGGTTAATATTATATGTAAACTCCTTTGATCCAACCACCTAAGGACTGATGGACCTTTCCTTGCTATAAATAATTTGAGATAAACCAACTGTTCTTGAATCTGAAAATCAATCTCCTGTACCCAATCATGTCCATTGTCTCAACCGTGTAGCTTTCTGGTGCAATATTAGAATTCTCCAAATAAGATCCTAATTTATTTTTTCAATTATTCTTCCACACTTTTTCATTCGCAATTGTGTAGGGTGAACCTGGATCTGCTGACATATGTAGACCTACACCACCCAACTTCATAAAACATATAGGTTTGTTTTTCTACAGTGCTCATCTGAGATGTTTAGTGCTACTTTTTCTCTTACATTCAGCATCCCCTGGTTGTCATTTTCATCTTCACTAGACACACTCGTACCCTCTATCTCAACACATTGTACTTTATCACATTTCTCTTTTTTCATCTTGCAGACATGTACATAGTGGCCAATTTTCCCACATCTACTACATTTTTGTTTTAGTGCAGTACAGCTGTTACTATTCACTAAATGGGCTGTACTGTCGCACCTGTAACATTTTACATTTTCATTAACTGTCCGAGGTTTGTCCCCTTTTTTATATGTTTTTTCCCAGTGTTATAAATGGTAACTTTGGCTACTACCTCAGACTCAGATTCAGTAGTTTTCTTCATTGCTTTAGCACACTTTCCTGACATTTCTACTTTGCGTACTATAGACAATACATCTTTTAATTTTGCATCACCATTAATCCACAATCGTTCCTGTATTGTTGAAACGTGCATAAATTACTACTTGATCCCTTATCAATTCTTCAAGCAGACCTCCAAACCTGCAATCTAATGATAGTGTTCTCAATACAGTGACATATTCATCTAGAGTTTCTTCTTTTGTTATTTCCTTTGAATGAATGTTTATCTGGTGACCCCTGTACACACCTTGAGAGAAAAATGCTTGTCTAATTGTGTAATAGCCTCTACAAATACATTACCATCTTCCACCATCATTTCGCTATGTACTTGACCATAGATTATTAATCCTTCAGGACCCAATGAATGTAGTAATGAACGTTATTTCCTTTCTGGTGAAAATTTGCCCTCAAAATCAATAGTTGCTATATAATTTAAAAAGTGCTCCTTCCTTTGTAGCCATGGCATAGGAGGTTCACCTGGACTGCACAAAAAGTATTTTGGAGGATTCACAGTAATATTAGCCATGTTGGAAGTGGACTGTTACTAAATCTTTATTCACCACTTCTGATTAAGGTACTTATAAACTAACCAGACACCATCAATATTGACTCTCCACAGAGCTGACAATGTATACAAAATACAATTCTCAGTGTCACACATGATAACCACACTCGCTGTGACTCCTACTCCATGTATAAAGAGTTAATACAGTGCTCAGGGTCACTCACGATAAACACTTGCACAGTATCTCCTGCTCTACATATTAAAAGTCACATGAGGAAAAAGCAATTCAAATAAAACGAAATACAATAGTGTCAACTTTTTATCACATGCGTGGGATCTCTGATTGAGAGTGTGTGTCACCTTTTCTGCATATGCATATGCACTCTGTCTCCTCACTGAGCGCAAATGGAATGCGTCACAATTCTCGTTTTAGTGCATGCGTGGTGTTCGAAACACTGAAATGCTGGTATGGGGTACGGGATATGCGCGTGTGCAGTGTTTCACTCACTGCGATGGGGTACGCGAGAGAAGCGCAAGCTACCTGCTGCAAAGTGCATGGGCTTCACACTCGCAGAGGCCTCCCCCACATCACTGATGGTCCCCGTACAGGACACAAAGCGGAAATGTATGCCAACTGCCGACTACCAAAAATGTCCTCAGTGGTACTAGGAACAGTTCTCACTGCTCGTGGCACCTGGGAACAGCCTCCATTGCCTACACAAGCCATCCATGAAGGTCCCTGCACAGGCTGCATCTAGGGAAGTGCTGCTGACCATGGGAAGGATATACCGCTACCATGGTTCTCCTCACTGTCACCGGGTACAGCCTTCATGATCTCCTCAGTGGCACCTTGGACAGATGCTCCTTCAATGCTCTTCCTTCATGAGCTAGACAAGCTCGCTGGGAGTGCACCGCAATCTTCTGAATACACAGGCCTGGCACCCGTTGGTTCGTAATAAAGGCTTGGTCGGAACTCATTGCCAATTTTGTGTAGTAGCACGTTTCACAAATCAAAGGTAAATAAGCTCCTTTATTATCATTTCTCTAACTGTCATTCCTAATATTTTAACATCAATATTCCACATTCTACTAATGTCATTGCCTCGATCACATCACCTCTACAGTCTTGACAAGAGTAATTCCAAAGCAGGGATTAGCTCTATTACTCCCTTTCCATTGGTCCCACAATACACCCTTCCATGTTCCCAAGCCAGGCTGGATAACAAAGGCATGATGGAATGTGGAGAACAAATGCCCACCAGCGACCTTTGATTCCAGAAACCTGTCTCACAGAAGCAGAAAACAAAAGAGAAAGATTCTGGGAATGTAAACTTATTTGTGGCACCCCATTAGGGATCTAAGCAAGCTTTCTCAGCATTTAATGATGAATTCCTGCCTGGGAGGTGAGACTCATCTCATACTTTATTAATTAGGCTGAGCCAAAGGAACATACAGGTAATCCTGGCTCCATTGTGATGATACTGTGGTAGATGGGCAGGCTTGAGTAGCCTTTTTAGTTGCTCTAGCCTGAACTAACATCGAATGTATGCTTACTCCATGGTGGTGCTTGCAAGTGTGCGAGGATAGATGTAATTAACATTTATAGTCCAGAATGCTGAAAACGGAATCACCTGTGACTTTAATTGCTCTCTATTATCTAACGTAGGCTAATGTGTGTAGATCTCTCAGTTTTCAAAAATATGTTTTGCCTTTTTTCCCTTGCCTTATTTTATGACAGTGTTTTTGGAGTATGGTGTATCACATTGCTTTAAATTTGAAATTACTTCCTTGTGGCATTTTGATTTGTGCTCGGTTGAGGTCCTGGGATTCTAGGCTCTGTGAAATGCACATAGATTCAGCACTGTCTTTAGCAGTTTATTCAAATCCTACTGACCCTTTACTGTTGAAGATAGTGGTTGACCCTGAATTATTTAATGGAAACCAGCTTATTTAAGAAGACATGAACAGCTACTAGTCTATTAAGCTACCTCTGGCTAAGAACAAGGTATAAGAAAATCTGGTAACCAATGTTTTTGGAATTTCTGGAAAATGCTCTTGATGCTTGACAGCCCAAGGTTGTGAAGATTTCGATAGTCTCCAACTGGGCCTGTAGGATCTTTCTAGGAAGAGTCTGAACTTTGGAGAATAATCTCTAAGTGGGACTTGGTGCTGATAGAGCTCAAGATGGGTTTTGCAGAAATTGCATCCTATGTCTTTGAGTTCGGTTGATTTTTAATTTAACAAATCCTGGTCACAATTATGGTAGATTTCCCACGATGATTATGCTTCGTCCACGCCACTGAGTAAGAATTCCAACAACACTTGTTCAGCGCAATTAGATTAACTTTCGAGTCAGTGTTACACCACAGAGCGTTTATATAAGTCACTGGAAGTCATAACAATTTTAATCTCAGAGAAAACATAATTTGGAAAACTATATAATATTTCCCAGTAGGATTATAGGGGTAACAGTTCTGTATGTGCAAAGGAAGTCTGCTTCCAATTTGTAAAACAAAAGTGAGTATGCTACAGGTGAGGTACCTGTGAAGGAACTTTTATCATTCCTCTTTGACTTGAAGGTTTCTGTGCACCAACAAGTAGATACGATTGCCATGGGCTCCAAAGGTAATTGGTTTCCACCTCCCTGATGCTCATAGAGTCCCCGGAGAATCCCCTCAGCTTCCTGGGTAGGTGTGGCAGCGGGAATCCCCAGAGATACCCTTGGGTCCTGGGAAGGACAACACTTGGGCTACTCTTTGGTTAGAACTAGCACTCACTAGTAACATTTTACCTCCCAAGCACTACATATGTGCTGAAGTTAAATTCAAGAACTACATGCAATAAATGCATTGAGTTACCTTCTACAAAAGCAGTTGATACTAAAACAGGAATTAAAGATACAAAGTTGAAACAATAAGTGCCTAATTATAGCTGTTGGTTGCAGGTGGTTCCCCAGGTACTTATTTTTGGGGACCAGCACTTATTTTTCCTGAACAGACTTTGATCCAGAGCAAGAGTGACAAAAACACAAAATGGGGAAAGATAGGGGGAAGAGAAAGACAGAAAACTGACAAAGGGAGAAAGCAGGGATGAAAAACAACGTGCAAGAGTGATCTTGAGAGTGAGAGTACGAGTGAGATTACTGTTTATGAAGGATGCTATGTTACCTTGCCTATTAGTCTAATTATCAGCTGCTGTTTACCCACTATGGAGTTAGAGTGAGTGGTGATTTGTTGTAAACGTCTCTCATATCATGTTACATTTAGGATGTGAAATGTTCTGTTTCACCTTTATTTAGCTGTTCAGTACAGTGGGTCCCTCTAGGCTTGTGCTATATTTCTGTTTGGGCATGGAATTGCTTCTCTTATTTTAGGCCTAATATAAGTTGAACGGTTCAAGGGTGCAGAAATTACTAAGTATGAAATCACCAATTCTGATCACTAATTGCTCCCTGTCCTGGGTAATTATGAGAATGAATAGGTCCTTTTCTGTATGCAGTTTCCAATTTATGGGGACACTTCTGGTCGCACTTTCTCTGAGGGCATGTTGTTGGCCATTATAGGAAAGCATTCATGGTTCACCCATCCTCCAAGAAGAGTCTTGAGGGAACCATGCTGCCCTTGTAAGAGCAGCTCCTGACAATTTTCACTCTGGCTGGCATTTCTGGGTCACTTGAGATCAGATAGAGTGGTATCCCACCAGACGATAATGCGACCTGTGATCATACACTATCGCCCAGATTTTTAAACCTGTCACACAGTGCAGCGCAACACCCAAGGTTGCTGTGCTGCGTGACAGGGAGAGAGCAGAAAAGTATATTATCTGCAGAGATATGGCACTATCCTGCACAATCAGGATGCCAAGTGCCTTGCACACGCCTTTGCACCATAGTGTAAAGGGAAAAGTGTCTGTGTGAGTTTAGCATAGCTTTTGTACTGGGAGGGTACCCTTGCAGTACAAAATACTAGTGCCAGGTATACTCATCCATGTTTTCTTTTTCTGGGTAAATCTTAGAATCTGGTTGTAGACCTCCAAGAGAAGCTATCTCATTATTTACTATCCCTCGCATCCTCATTCTTTTTGTTCTGTGGAGATGACTATAGTTCTTCCCTTAACTTATAGATCTGTATAGCAATGAGTTGTCTGCAGTCCTCCTGTGGAACTTAGGTGCAGTATGCGCAGTTTCTAAATTTATATAATTTGTTTTCACTCCCTGCTATGCAGATATATGGGCTTGGAATTTGCCCCTGCAACAAGCACTGATAGTGTCAGTCAAAGCATCTGAGCCTGTTCCCTTATACTTTGCAACTGTTTTCTTTGTGGGAAGGTTGTGAGTTTGTGTGGGTGTGTATGTGTGTGTATGTCATGTGCGTATGTGCATGTGTGTGTGTGGGTGGGTGTGTGGGTGTGTGTGTGTTTGTGTCTGTGAGGGTCTGTGTGGGTGTGTGTGAGTGACATCAAATGCAACTAGATCATGGAAGTCATTTAGTGGTCGCCGGTGTTTACAGCTGGGTCCCCTGGCAGGGTTCTCGCGAAGTCTGGCACTGTCTTTTATGCCTGGCCTCAGAGGTGTCAAGATCAGTGCCAAGCACATAGGGGATGCATACTCCTAACGCCTTGTTTTCTTCTTATTTTTATTACACTAATTGTTAATAATATTGTATTATTCACTGTTAGTGAAATAAAAAATGGAGCACCAGGAGCTGGAGCAAGACCTTCACCGCAAGCTGAGGCAAATGGAATTATTTTAAATGTATGTTGTGTACATGCTCGTGGGTTAGAGTGTCTTTGTGTGAGAGAATTTGTGGATGTGAGCATGTGTATGTGTGTGTGAATGGGTGAGTGTCAGTTTTTAGAATAAGTAAGATTGATTGCTGGTAAGTATGGGTGAATCAGATTGAGTGAGAACTAAGAATGAGTGAAAATGAGCGAGTAAGAAGGACTGCAAGTGAGATAGTGGATGACTGACAATGAATGAGTTTGAGGAGTGTTAGAGAGTGTGAGTGAGAATAAGCATGAGAAAGTGATAGTGAGTGTATCTGAGAATGAGTGAGTCACAGTGAAAGGAGCAAATATAAATAAGAGTGAGTGAAAGTGTGAAAGACTATGAGTGAGAGTAAGGATGAATGTAAGTGAAAGTGAGTGTACATAAATGAGTGAGTCAGTGAGCAAAAATGAGAGATTAAGAATATGAGTGAGTGCAAGTGTGAGTGAATGAGAAAAAATGAGTAAGCCAGAATATGAATGTTCGAGTGCGTGTATCTGTGAGAATGAGTTTGTCACAGTGAAAGAGCAAACATATAAATGAGAGTGAATGAAAGTGTGAAAGACTATGAGTGACAGTAAAGATGAATGTAAGTGAAAGTAAGTGTTCAAAAATGAGTGAGTCAGTGAGCTAAAATTAGACATTAAGAATATGAGTGAGTGCAAGTGTGAGTGAATGAGAAAATATGAGTGAGCCAGATAATGAATGTGTGAGTGCAAACAAGTGAGAATGTGAGAGAATGAGTGAGTGCAAGTGAGTGAAAATGAATTAGCAAGTGTGTGTGAAAATGAGTGTCCGTGGATGTAAGTGAGCATGAGTGAGTGTACAGTGTCATATCTGTGTATCTGCCATTGGTCAAGGCACACAGAAGGTAATTCGTGGCTTAGACACCCATGCCAAAATACTATCGCAGGCATACTGGACTCATTTGTTAGTGCAACATGCACCTATGGCAAAATGCTGGCACTGGCAGAGCAGAGGTAATTTTGGCATAATGGGCACCCATCATACATTACTGCCACTGACATACTTTATGTAATTCTTGGCAAATGGGACACCCTAGGAAAATGGTGTAGCTGGCACAGATGAGCAAGGAGTAAGCCATGGGGAAAATGCTGGCACCAGCACACTGGAGGTAATACTTGGCATAATGGTGTACACCCATGGATTATGGGCGGGAGCGACCATGGCAAAATGATTACACTGACACTAGACATAATTTTTTGACAAATGGGTCCCCTATGATATGTGGCTAGCATTGATGGCAACATTCTAACACAGGTATCTAATTTTTTGCATTTGGGTCACCCACAATCAAATGCTGCCTCTGGCTCAATTAAGGTAATTGTTTGACATATGTTGCCACCCATAGCACATTTTGAAAAAAACTAGGTCAAATTCAGAGAAGAATCAGGCTTCATTGGCTTTGTTAACCATAAAGGACTTCAATATTCAATAAGTGCCCTTTCAGAGCCTATGACTTTTGAGCAAATGTATTTGGAAATTGTGCTTTAAAATTTACTATTTGACCCCATTTTTACACAATGTTCTCAAGGGGAAAACCCCTCCGAACCATCCCCTCAAAGTGGTCAGGCTCACTCACTTCACTCACTCGCTACAGTTCAGGGTAAGTATTATACCTCCCCACTCTCAAAGAATATGTCAGCACCCTAATATCATTTCAGTCTAAAACAGACATTTGTCTTTGTTATTAATCATAGTTATGTTAGACTTTCAGCACTGTCAATTACTGTCAAGTCTTTAGGATTAAGGTCACGTGACCTCACTTTCTAAAAGATTCAGGGTGAAGAGTTTTATGATGTCACTTCCGGTGATGCAGTTAAAGTCAAAGGGTACGTGATGCACATTTGTATTAAAATAAAAATCGAATAAAGAATTGTTGTTTTTTAAAAAGGCAAGGAAAATTATAAAGGACAATCATACGTATCTGATATAAACATCTATAAAAACCTAAGTGCCTAGAAGCTACATATAATCGAAACTGTCCCATCAAAGGATAATTCAAGTTTTTAAACAAATTCCTCACACAAACATTTCAACCACTGCCAAACCAAACAGATGAAACAAGCATTGGCAAAGCCATTCTGACTTGAATTTTACATTATAATCCGGATCTATTGGCTTTGCCAGCTAAGGCAGGTTTAAAATAGTACCAGAGCTGAGCAGAATCTGGTTCATCAAATTAGTAAGCAATAAGCCCATGAAGGCACACCATGTAAATTTCTCTCCAGTGGAATTGCAGTCCCCTTTACTCTCAAAAAGAGGCTGAAATTTACATACTCCTTGCCCCTTTCAGGACGAAAGAAACAATTTGTGGCTTGATTATAAGCAAGTACCAAACCTTGGCAAAAGACTTGCATGTATGATAGTGAGCACCAACTGACCTAACACTATAAAAGGTGTATAAAATGGCTGCTAGGATGGATGCCTCTCTTTGAGGCTTCTCGGCCCAGGAACACAATCTGTTATGATAATTGTCTCCTCAGAGCCATCCATACCTGTTCTGCCACTTCCCAATGCTTCACTTACAGTGACTTTGGTTCCTCCGCCTCTGGGACCTGCTGTAAGTGAGCTGGATGACACCAATGACTGTGACAAAGACAGGGCTCCCAGTTCCACAGATTTCCTACCACGGATTTGGACCACTAAAGTTCCTGGTTAAGGATCTGCTGTTGAGGCCTGCAGATGCCCTTGGTTTTGGGGGCAGCTAGAGGCCAGCGGGCTAGGAGTAAGAACCTCTTACTAGGTCCTGCCTTGGATGCTTACTCGTGTTATTGGGGTAGCTATTGTTTCACCTCCTTAGGCTCCATTGTTAAAACAAAGCACTCAGCCTCTTGATATTGTTTTCAACAGTAACTGAAAATAAAATAGAGCTCCTTCTGATAGAAAAGGAGGACCACAACCACAAGATAGCCTCTTCATGCCCATTGTGATATAAGAAAGTGGACTCACACTGTGAGGTCAGAAATAAAATAAGGTCCTCCACATCAGGACATGAAAATTCACCTAGACTATCGATAGAAATGAAACTATGCCCTGCATCACAAGTCACTTAAGCACATTCAAACCATGGATCCTGCCCTTTCCATAAATCACCTAGGTATTAGCCTATACCTGCTAAAGACTGTGTTTTTCATACTTTGGATACCCCTTCGAACTGATGAGTCCCCTTTCACTTCCTTTGAAGCCAGTAGAAATCAATCTATCCATGATAAAGGAAATCTTCTGCCCGCATCTAACCTATGTCTTTGGCTATTGCGAGTCATCACATTTTAACAATAAATGAAATGTCCTGATTGACCTGCTCTCTAAGACGACACTGTGAGTTAGACTCTGATGGTTCTGGTATCAACAAACGGACATCAAGTACAAGAGTCTCCCCCCAAAAACATAAATATGGTCCACTCAGATCTTGATTCTCTCTCAAAACACCTTTTCCAATCAGGAATCAATTCCTTTAAGATCACCTATCCTCCAAATTTATTAAAATATGCTATGGATAACTTAAAACACAAGATTATGAGTGAATTTTCAGAAATGCTGTTTGTTGAGCAATATGATTGCACTCACAATGGCACCCTTAAAACTGATCTCCTTCTCATCACTCCAACACTGACCTACACATATATTCAATACAGACAAATCTTAACAAACATCCTCTAGACGACTAACATTCTCTCTAGACTAAAGCTTAAGATCTTTCCTTTTGGTCTCATGCAGTGCAACCTTTCTATCAGCATTTTCGAAGTTGGTAAATCATGCTTCAAACCAATGATGCGTGTTTGACCTTGCTCGACTGACTCTTTCCAGCTGACAGCCCATTTTCTGTTGCCCTCCTGTTCTCTCCTTTTTTCCCCTTTCCTTGATCCCTTCAATACTGAACACATTTGTAGAAAAGTGCCACTTTTTGCATGGTTAGCCTCCACTTTTTGCCTGATGCCTGATGTAATTTCAAACTGGATGTGCACTGTGTCCCTGCTAACCAGGTCCCCAGTGCCAGCTCTCTTTCCCAAAACACTGTACCATGATTGGCACAACTCCAATAAGTCCCTAGTAAATGGTACCCCTGGTACCTAGGGCATGGGTACTAAAGAGGGTCCTCTGGGACTGCAGCATTGGTTGTGCCACCCCAGGGCCCTCTTACCAAGGCTACACACTCTGCCACTGCAGGATGCGTGTCTTGGTGCAGGAAAATCTGAAGAGTCAAATGGCACACAGCCCTGTGTGCCATGCCACCCCTACACTGCATAAGATATAGGCAGGCCACCCTTACTGCAGGACTTTAGCCCTATGGCAGGGTGCTCTATACCTTATGTGTGGGCATATCAGCATGAGCTGATAAGCCCCTACAATGTCAAATCCATTCTATGACGTTGTAAGCGAACAGGATAGCCATAAGGAATACATGGGCTGGATACTCGTCAGTATGAGGTTCCTAGCTCTATAATGGATTCACTGATTTCTAAGATGTTTGGTACCAAATGTCTTGTCTTAATAAATTTTGACTGATGCCAGTGTTGGTTTTATTAATAAATTCACACAGGATACCCTTTTAGAGGGTCCCCTGAAACCTAAGCAAACACTAGTGGGGTCTCTGTCCGGTTTCCACCAGCCTGACACCACCAGAAATGTTTCTGCCCTCATGGGGTGAGATTCAGTGCTCTTAGAGGACAGAAACAATACCTGCTTTGGGCGTGGGTGTTTCACACCTCCTCCAGGACAGGATGGTCTTTCCGGGCAGGAAGCTTCAGAGGCGATGTCTCCTTTGAAATCCAACCCAAGAACCCCCAGATAGTGGGGAGGCCAAGCCCCCTTTTATGCTCCACTTTTGGTAGGAGGAAAGGCAGGAAAACTAGTTAGATGAGGAGGAGGGTCCCCCCTTAGCCTGCACTACCCCTAGGGCGGGGCACTCGTGGTGAACCCTCACCTGAAATTCAAGCATCGTGAGATAGTGAGAAAACCTCCAATCATTGCTAGGGAAATTCCTCTACCCACAGGAAGTAATCACTAGAGGGTGCAGACATCCTAAAAGTGGGGAGCCTATTGGCTACTACCTGTATCCCCTTGTTACGCCCCTAAATTCAGTATTTAGGTGGCTCCCTAAGACCTTTACTTGAGATTCTATGGACCAAAAGAAGATAAAGGAAGAAGACATGCTGCTGAATCAGGGACTGAGCCCTGCTGCAGAAGAAACCAGCACCAAATCCTGCCAACCGTGAAAGGACTTGACAGTTGTGGCCTGCCGTCCCTACCTAAAATCTGTGCAGCCTCCAAGAACCCTGGAGCCCTGTCAGACTTTGCCAATTGCCTGGGACCTCCCTTTGGACTAGTGGTATTAGTACCTGGCACACCGTCAGTAAAGACCGTTGGGGTGAAGACTGGCAAGGACCATGTCTACGCGATTCACCCTGTCAACCAAGCGTTGCAGCAGCCAAAACTTGTTGGCCACCAGACCTGTAACCAACCCCTACAATGCATCCACCAGCCTGAGGGATCCTAACAGTGACCGGCGCTGGTAACAGCCCCGCTCCTGTGAGCCTGTACCCGCATTCTGGTGGCGTCGACCGTGTGAAAGCAGCAACTTGGGCATGACCATCCCGACCCCAACGGCCTGCCATCACTGCACCGGTAGCTGAACGCCGCCAGTGAAAAAACAATTCTGTATCCCAAGACCTCCGGCCCTCCGATCCAGGTAACCCAGAACTGCCTGCTGTGCCCGAGCCCTGGGGCTTCCAAAAATCTAACTGTCCTAGAGTAAAACGTCCCCTGAACTCTGGGCGACCGTTGTCCCCAAAACTCCGTGGCAGGGTGTTGCTTACCTTGACCGCAATGGTAAATGTGTTGGCGGTACCTCGCTATTGAAGCCTGTGCTTTTCTACCCTTTGACCGCGAATGTCTCTGCCTGATGGTATTGACCGCTGTTGCTTAAAACCTGTAAGTATTTGTGTCTTGAACTGCATTTGGTAAAAAATATACATACAAAGCAATTATTAACTGTAGAATGAGGTTCTTGGTTACTAAAAATATATATAAAGATAGGAGATATTTTTCTTAATTGGTCTCGGATTTATTCTTGAGTGTTGGTCTCATTTATTGCCTCTGTGTGTGACAACAAATGCTTAGCAATACCCTCTGACAGCCTAACTGCTCACCCACACTACCACAAAAAGAGCATTAGAATTATCTGCTTTTGCCTCTGCACACCTATAAGGGATCCACTGGACTCTCTGCACAGTGTACTTCATTTTAGTACGCTATATAGAGATCCAGTGTCCTACGTTTGTTGGTTCAGTGGTGGAATAGAAGACTTTGCATTTGCTGGAACCACTGTGTCAATTTTTGACCACATGAGTAAATCTAAAAATTGCCATTAGCTAGTCAAATTTTTGATTAGTCTATTTCTTCCAAATTTCTAAAACTAACTGTTTGGGCCTTGGTTAAGTCCCTGAAACAAACTGTTTAGAAATTAAAAAATCTGTACTTGAGTTAGGGCAAAGTAATCAGTGATAGTTCTTTTTTTAGCTTCCTAAAAAGGTCCTAACCTTAGTAAAATAATGTCTGAAACCAGTAGCCAGGCTCAGGAGCTTGACTTGACCCCTTACATGCACCCAAGCCATGCTCACCGGAGAGGCATTTGTAAGAGCGATGGAATCAAACCAGGCAAAAGGCCTAAAAAGGAATATCTCAGAGAATTGATAGCTCAGTTAGAGAGAGATCACCCAGAACTGGTAGGCCAGCCTGAGGATGAAGACAACATTGATGATAATGGTGTTGAGGATGGACTTGAGTCAGTCCCCTTAAACACAGCTGAGAGTTCCTCTGACGAGAACCTCATGCTAGAAAGGTTGACCAAGAGATTGAACTCAGAAGCTCAGCTCTTGGAAATTGAACTACTAAGGAAAAAGATGGGCCTAGGACCTATCTCTGGTGGCAGCATACAAATTAATAGGGAGGGTGAAGGTTTTTATGACTCTAAACTCTCCAAAGGCATTGTCCCTAAAAAATCAGATGGTGTTGACAACACCAAATGGTTCACTGCATTCGAGAGAGACTGCATAGGTAGAAAAGTAGCCCGAAAAGATTGGGCTCCTCTTTTGGAAACTATTCTTAGGAAAACACAGGGATAGACTCCTGACATTGCCTGAAAAAGATGCTAAGTATTACAACCTCATGAAGGGTACCCTGATTGAGGGCTTTGGCATGACCACTGAGGAGTATAGAATGACATTCAGGGAGACTCGAAAACCCAGAGTCAGTCCTAGGTGGAATTCGTTGACTTTTCAGTGAAAACACTAGGTGGTTGGTTAGCAGGTAACAATGTGAATGACGGGCTGTACAATTTAATTATAAATGAGCATCTTTTGAGTAATTGTTACAATGAGACGTTGCATCAGCATCTGGCAGGCCTAGGTCCACTTTCTCCTCTAGTGTTGGGGATGCAGGCAAACCACTGAGTCACAACAAGTGTGACCAAAACTACCACTGGTGAAGGTGACCAAAAGAAAGAGGCCAAAAAGATATCCCAAGGGAAAGATGGTAACCAAAAAGATAAAAACAAAAATTAGTCTTCTTCAGGCCCCCAAAAAACCTACTCAGGAGGGTGGGCCCTGAAACTCATCACAACCCAAGGGTGAGTACCAGGGTAAAAACTGGGATCCCAAGAAGGCGTGTTTTTTGATTGCCACCAACCTGGAGATCCTAACTGTAAAAACAAAAAGAATGCCTTTAGCACACCTGCACCTGCAGTAAATGCACTTGTAAGCAATGTTCCCTCTAATTTATTTCAACTGTGTGCGGCAATGTAACATCTCTGTGCACTGCAGCCAAGGCTATGTGTGCCAAGAAACTGACCATGCATGCAACAGTTACCTGGATTTCCACTCTAGGCCAAACAGGCATGTACTCACATGTTTCTTTATTAGCATTTGTTACGCTGAACAGGTTTACAAGTGGCATGCAAAAGATATAACAAAGACTCTTTCAAATTATAAAGAGATTATTTTGTTAACAGTTGAATTTGAATGTATTCGTAGTACAATAGATGACAGCACAGCAAAATGAGGATGACAAACATTGACACCAAAGGAATTGGGCAGCAGACTGCCACAACCCTAAAAACCTAACACCTAACTGTTTCATTGCACTGAATATGCAGCATCAGATTGTAACCCCAAGAGCCATTCTTCAATATCACATCAGGTTCTGGATACCATAACAATGGGATTTTTCAGTTACTACATCATGCATAACACAACAATGGGACCTAAAACTGAAACATGCCAGACCTATTCACTTTGCCAATGCTTTTTAGCTGTATCAAACAAATGAGTAGAAATGATTTTGTTAAGATAATGTGAACTGAAAATCTCTGCCCTTAACATATATCTTTTTTGTCCCCACAGCTTTCTGAAATCTTCAATATGCATATATCACACATCATCTCTTTCTTCTTGTGCACCGTTTTTTCACTCTCTCCTGAACATACTTCATTTCACCTCCTCTACTTCAACACCTCCCCCAATACACACTCACATCACACACCCACTCACCTGCTGCAAGTGCTACATTTTGTTTCTCTTTGGTGGTGTCTTAGTTGGAAAGTTGAGTAACTCTTGCACCCATTTTTCCACAGTTACCAATAATATATATGTCATGATAATAAATTTCTTAAAGCGCACGTATACCCAGGGGTGTCTTGGCGCTGACTCAGCATAACAAACATGGAGTGAGAAGGATACTAGTTGTTAAAAAGCAAGGTTTTGAGCAGTTTTCTGAAGGTTAATAAGGAGGGAGCAGCTCTGATGTTATAAGGTAATGCACTCCAGAGTTTAGGGGCTTCTACGGCAAAGCAACTACCACCCAATTTATGGGGCCGATTCCGATTCAGGCCAGAAAACGTACTGACCGACTCGGAGCCGGAATAAATACCGACCGACACGTACCGGTGCAGCCCGACCCGCAAAGTACGATGAGAAGCGTGCAAAATACGACCGACTCGTACGAAACACAAGCCGAACGACCGAACCGCGCGGAAAACAGCCATCCGGCCGGAAAACCACGTGAAACAAACCGACCGACATGCACCAGGAAGAATCCCGAACGAAATGTACCCGCGAACTCCTACCCGCCAAGTACGATGCAACACGTGGAAAACACGACCGAGTCGCACGGGGCCCAAGCCGCACGACCGACACGCATACAAAACTGCGAGCCGAAGCAACCCAAAACCCCGCGACCTACGCGTACACAGCACAGAAAACAGCACAAACACAGCGTGAACAAATCTGAGAGGCTCGCACGAGACAACTGGAGGGTCCGACTCGGTCAGAAGAACGTCTCCTACATGCACAAAAAGAACCAAGGAAAAAAAAACACAAAAAAAGGCCAAACAAGCAATCACAAAGCAAATAAATACTGGGTGGGGAAACAGGGAACAAAGACATACCCACAACTCCACCCATATAAAGGACACAAATCCCTACCATGATCCTTTGCAAATTCAAATTACCTGCCAGCACTCAACACCAACAGACAGCAACCACACACACACTCACAGCTCATCCATCACACAAGCCACACACCAGCAGCACCACAACAAATAGCACCCTCACATACACCCAGCAAAACACACACTCACACACCCTCGCTTGCACACCAACACACACATCACACACCAGCACCACCCAACACCATGCCCCCAAAGAAGAATCACAAGTTCCTAGATAGTGAATTGGAAGTCCTGGTAGATGAGATCCTCAGGGTAGAGCCACAGCTGTTTGGTACATTGGTCCAACAGACACCCATGTCGCAGAAAACCAAGATGTGGGAGAGGATCATCGACAGGGTGAACGCACAATCACCATGTTTGTGCACAAAGGTAGACATCCAGAACAGGTGGTATGACGTGCGCAGGAGGGTCAAGGAGCTGTTGAAGAAGGACTACATCGTGAGCCAACACACCGGCAGTGGCCCTCCTGCCAAACCAGTATACCTCAGGCCCTGGGAGGAGAAGGTGCGGGCCATCCTACCACCAGTAAGCGTCTATGGACTAGAAAACATCCCAGAGCCTGGTGAGTACACAACAAATGTACACAATATTGTGCCACAATACACACACATCACTGTCAAGGGGAGAGTCAAACCATGCACCCTTAGCAAATACACACCAACCAAAACAGATCATCCCAAAATGTGTATGTCAGCCAGATAAACACAATACATGCCAGCTCATAGTGAAATGTAACTGTGTCATGACATGTACAAACCTAACAACAAATAGAGCTAGGCAGTGGCACAAATCTAACCAACAAACACAGTCAGACATGTAGCCACCACCACAACACCACCTCACAGGGAAGCTCACTGAAAGGAAGGAATACTGTGTATGCTGGGCAAGTCAGTGTAGCCAATAGCATCATGGGAGTCGTAGTCACAGAAATTGCCCACCCTCACAATGCACACATCAACACCACCATGAACCATGCCCACATCACAGGGAGTGGAAAACAACTGACAAGATGGCTGACACTGGCTACTGCTGTGGGGAGCACAAGGCCCTGCTGGCAACTGTGCACCAACCAACAGCAGGACACCACTGACTGACATCCTGAAAGACAACTTGCGCTCCCTGCAATGGAAGCACGTTCCATGGTGGGATATCTGGCTGGGTGGGAAGGAGGACTCACAGCACTGACCATAGTCACCAGCAGCTCCACCCACACACCCCCCTAACACAAACTACACACAACTCACCTGGGAGAAAGCATTGCCTCACACACCAATCAAATATCCCACAAAGAACCACAACTATGGGTCATGCAGTGTGAAGCACAGGGACACACATGGGACTTGTAGCAAAACAAACCCCAGGATAACACTGTCAGCCATCTTGTCAGCACAGGCACACAACCCCACAGGGAAGCAGAGTCAAAAGGAAGGAAGCATGGGCATGCTGGGAAGGGGGTGGAGGCAAAAGCATGATGGGAGTGGTAGTCACAGCCCAACATCCCCCACCCACATGGCCCAGCAAGAACACACCCAAGCATGCACACCTCACAGGGAGTCAAAAGCCACTTCAAAGATGTCTGACACTGGTGCTCTGTTGTGGGGAGCACAAGGCCATGCTGGGAACTGCCCAACAACCAACAGCAGGACACCACTGTCAGCCATCTTGCCATTGCTGTCACACCCACACACAGTGAAGTACACTCAAAAGGAAGTAAGTATGGGCATGCTGGGAAGGGGGGTGGAGCCAATAGCATGATGGGAGTGGTAGTCACAGATATTGCTCACCCTCACAATGCGCACATCAACACCACCATGAACCATGCCCACATCACAGGGAGTGGAAAACAACTGACAAGATGGCTGACACTGGCTACTGCTGTGAGGAGCACAAGGCCCTGCTGGGAACTGTGCACCAACCAACAGCAGGACACCACTGACTGACATCTTGCCATTGCTGTCACACCCACACACAGTGAAGTACACTCAAAAGGAAGGAAGTATGGGCATGCTGGGAAGGGGGGTGGAGGCAATAGCATGATGGGAGTGGTAGTCACAGCTCAACATCCCCCCCACCACATGGCCCAGCAAGCTCACACTGAAGCATGCACACCTTACAGAGAGTGGAAAGCCCCATCAAAGATGTCTGACACTGGTGCTCTGTTTTGGGAAGCACAAGGCCATGCTGGGAACTGGCCAACAACCAACAGCAGGACACTACTGTCAGCCAGCTTGCCATTGCTGTCACACCCACACACAGTGAAGTACACTCAAAAGGAAGGAAGTATGGGCATGCTGGGAAGGGGGGTGGAGGCAATAGCATGATGGGAGTGGTAGTCACAGCTCAACATCCCCCCCACATGGCCCGGCAAGCTCACACTGAAGCATGCACACCTCACAGGGAGTCAAAAGCCACTTCAAAGATGTCTGACACTGGTGCTCTGTTGTGGGGAGCACAAGGCCATGCTGGGAACTGGCCAACAACCAACAGCAGGACACCACTGTCAGCCATCTTGCCATTGCTGTCACACCCACACACAGTGAAGTACACTCAAAAGGAAGTAAGTATGGGCATGCTGGGAAGGGGGGTGGAGCCAATAGCATGATGGGAGTGGTAGTCACAGATATTGCTCACCCTCACAATGCGCACATCAACATCACCATGAACCATGCCCACATCACAGGGACTGGAAAACAACTGACAAGATGGCTGACACTGGCTACTGCTGTGGGGAGCACAAGGCCCTGCTGGGAACTGTGCACCAACCAACAGCAGGACACCACTGACTGACATCTTGCCATTGCTGTCACACTCACACGGAGTGAAGTCCACCCAAAAGCAAGTAAGTATGGGCATGCTGGGAAGTGGGGTGGAGGCAATAGCATGATGGGAGTGGTAGTCACAGATATTGGTCACCCCCACAACTGTCCCATCAACACCACCCTGAACCATGCGCACATCACAGGGAGTGGAAAACAAGTGACAAGATGGCTGACACTGGCTACTGCTGTGGGGAGCACAAGGCCCTGCTGGCAACTGTGCACCAACCAACAGCAGGACACCACTGACTGACATCCTGAAAGACAACTTGCACTCCCTGCAATGGAAGCACGTTCCATGGTGGGATATCTGGCTGGGTGGGAAGGAGGACTCACAGCCCTGACCATAGTTACCAGCAGCGTTTCTCACACAAACCCCTAACACAAACTCCACAAAACTCACCTGGGAGAATGCATTGCCTCAAACTCCAATCAAATATCCCACAAAGAACCACAACCCTGGGTCATGCTGAGTGAAGCACAGGGACACACATGGGACTTGTAGCAAAACTAACCCCAGGATAACACTGTCAGCCATCTTGTCAGCACAGGCACACAACCCCACAGGGAAGCAGAGTCAAAGGGAAGGAAGCAAGGGCATGCTGGGAAGGGGGTGGAGGCAATAGCATGATGGGAGTGGTAGTCACAGATATTGGTCACCCCCACAACTGTCCCATCAACACCACCCTGAACCATGCACACATCACAGGGAGTGGAAAACAACTCACAAGATGGCTGACACTGGCTACTGCTGTGGGGAGCACAAGGCCCTGCTGGCAACTGTGCACCAACCAACAGCAGGACACCACTGACTGACATCCTGAAAGACAACTTGCACTCCCTGCAATGGAAGCACGTTCCATGGTGGAATATCTGGCTGGGTGGGAAGGAGGGCCGGATGTCAACCAAATACAACCAATGCAGACCATGTACACACCCCAACATTCACATAGAAATGCCCAAATAATGCAGGACAATGTGCTACACCAATATCAACCCCTGATTGTGACAACTTAGGACAATGCAATGTACAGGCCCACATCCAGAGGCACAGTCACAACTGTCAGGTATGTCAACCATTGATGCCTGCAGAAACATAACATACATTGTGTGTGTCTCCCAAAAACAGGTGATGATGGGGACACAGCAGCAGACGCTGAGGAGTCCCCGTCCCAGCCTCAAGAGGATACGGAGCTCACTGGTGTGGAACAGCCTCTGCCCTCCTCGGATGAAGAAGACCCACCTGGCACTTCCGGAGCAAGTCATCATGCAGCACCAGCAGGACCACCAGCTGCACCCCCTGCACCCACCCCTCCAACGACTGTCAACACACATACCACCCCTGCCGACATGGACAGACCAAGGAGCACCACCAACACAGGGACCCTGGACCAACGTGGGGCCATGGACACCAACACCACCAACAACCCCCAAGGGTGCCCAGGGTCACCTGTGCGTGCCACCTCAGGTACTGCACGTGTTGCCAGGGGTGGTGGGAGGGGTGGGAGACATAGGTCGCTGCTCGCAGAGGGGTCTGGACTGCATGATGACCCACAACTGGTACGCATAGCCGATGCGTACCAGTCCAGCACCGGAGAGCTCAGCCAGGTAGTGGGGCTCCTCAGGGACATTAAACAGCAGCAGGCTGCCCATCATGCCCGCTTGGACTCACACATGTCCTGCGTGGAGTCCAAGTGGGACACACTGCAAGAGATGACGGCGGTGCATAGGGACATATTACAATGCCGCCGCCAGATGAGCAGCAACCAGTCAACACCTCCCTGTGTGCCCACAACATCTGCTGCTGAAACAACTGCAACTGCCACAGGGAGGCAGGATGACTCTGGCGGAGAGTCCCCTACACCGCAGCAGCCTGCACTTGAGGGTCCCCCCCCAAAGAAGAGGGGTCGTCCGAGGAGGGGCAACTGAGAGGCCGATGGCCATGTGCAACCCCCAGGAAGCCAACACCTGTTCTGGATAATCACCTTTGTGCGAAAACTGTTCACCCTGTTGACTGCAACACAACCCCCCCACATGACATGGGGAGTACAAGTTGGACCAATGTCTCAGATGACTGTGGACTTGATACAGAACATTTCTGCTACCAGGACTTCTAATTCATCTAGGAACTTAGGATTGCAATCAAAATGTACAGCACTCACCATCCTGTGCACTATTCGCACACCTGTATTACAATAAACACACTAATACACCATACCTGCCTCTGTCGTGATTCCAACGTGGTTACTGTCATGGAGATGATGACCAGCGAAATTACACTGTGCATGCTAACTGCTACAGCAAGTACAACACAGGCATGTGAGTCATGGCAACGTGACACATATGAGGGAGACTCACCACCACGGCTACACAACAAATACACACCTAGGCCATCTGACTCATTGCCTACACTGATGTTGCCAGGAAATACGGTGCAATGCACAGACACAACACCTATTCCCAGTCTTAGTCAACTAGCTCACTGGTGCAGTAAGAAAATGTCAGTCAAATGTGTGACCACAGACAACGCACATCACAAAGTGAAGCACAGGTTTATTACACATTTGCAACATGTTGTAACCACTACAGATGCAAGGTAATCCTACCTGGCAGCGGGCACACAGTCAACAAGTGTAGAAGGAAGGAATTCCATGGGTGTGGCGCACATCACCTGTAGGGACACAACAGCTACCACCCTGGAAGTTGAATCACGGTGTCGGGGATCACAGTTGACCAAACCACTCTGAAAGTACCCTGTGAAGGACAGAAATGACACACAGTCAAAAGCACTGAAGAACAGGACAGAACTGCAATACTCATGCCCAATACATGTCACAAGATACCCACCCAGAACCAACATGTCAACACTGTTGGGGAGTACAGACAACCTGTAAAGACACATCGCTACACGCATACAGTCATGTAGCACATGGACACACTCAAACAGCACCAGAGCACCACCAACACATCATGCAAACTCACATCAGTTACATGATGTTAGAAATGGGATTTCTGGTTGGCTAAGGCTTGCGCCAAAGCCAAGCAGAAACCACCACTCTAGTCAGGGCGAGGAAGTTACACACCCAAGATAACCCCTGCTCACCCCCTTGGTAGCTTGGCACGAGCAGTCAGGCTTATCCCGGAGGCAATGTGTAAAGCGTTTGCGCAACACACACACAGCACAACACCCAAGGCACACTACAAAAGGAACTCCACACAAGGTTATATATAAAAATAGCCTTTGTATTATCATAACACATTAGAATAGTACGCATATACAATACACTGTGCCAACTGGCACGGGACAATATTTACAGGGGATTATGTACACATGACAGGGCCACGTGGACCACTGTCAGAACCCTCACTTAGTAAAAGGTAATAGATGTAGAACACATAATAAATGTAGGGTATATCAGGAACGTACCACCAATAATTTACTGGCAACCATTGTACTTAGCACCAGCCTGTAACATAAACCACATTATGCACAGCATTCCATTAGGCGCAAAACCTTATGAGCCAACCTCACCCGCATAAACCATAATAGGCAAAACACCCTCATAATCATAAAACACATTTAGAGGTATCAAGCAGGGTGCGTAAATCATGCTACATACATTATATTTCCTAGCACCCTATAAATCACATTCAGCCCATAAATCCCATTGAGGAAATACTCTCAGGGGAAAATAGCTCACAACCTAAACGCATTAGGTAAGAATACAATCATAAGCATAATATATGATGCAAAACCTCATGATCATGAAACACCTCTAGGGGTATAACACAGGGTGCGTAAACCACAATATAGGAATCACATTTCCTAGCACCCAAAATCCCCTTAGCACATAAATCAGATCAGGACCTGGTGCCCTATAACTTAACTGTCCCCCTGGCCAACTGGCCATCTCTAAAGGGGCTCAAATGCCCTGTGTCCAAAATGTCAGGGCGCGCTGCAAGGGGCAGCGAAAGTCAAGGGTGCGCACTGCGCAAACCTAAACGTAGCAGCTGCCCACTACTTGCTGGGCAGCTGGGAAAGTCAGGGGCCAAGGAGTGCAGCTTACTCCTGTCCACATCAACAATAATGCCCCCAAAGGATTACGCCTAAACGGTGCAGCTGGCACTAAGTGCTGCGCAGCTGTGAGTCTCCAAATGAAGCCTGGCACCACTGTGCCGCTTCTGTCCCTCTCAGGGACTCCCTCTCATTGGTGCCCCGTTCGTGGCACTTTGTATAAAGGAGGGGTGCCTGGCACCTCTGTGCCCTCTGGACCCCAGGTAGCACTACAACAGATGCCACCATCTTTGGGGCGGCCCGCTCTCTGGCGGGACTGCCCAGGCGCCGACAATGCGCCTCGATCTGCCCCCTAGACACGGGGCCCTCTGGGGCTCTTTGAGGCCCTAAAAGAACTTGCCCCCAAGCACCGTGGAGCGCACTGGCGCTTTAAATAAATCTGCACATGGTGGAGCCACGCACAGGCTCTCATATCAACACATGCCTGCCCTGTTGGAACCACATAGGTTCTGAAATACTTCGGCCAAACGATGGAGCCGCTTAGGCTCTGAGGATCACTGTGCCCCATGTTGGAGTCCACAGGCCCTTAAAATAGACATGCCACAGACGTTGCAGCGGCCCGCAACTGCGGCGCCGCTGTGAAGATCAGCCCCTCACTGGGGGTACTAAAAATAAAATGCTCACGGGCCCCTCTGGGCCCCTCATCAAAAAATATGCCATTCGTTGGAGCCACGTGGCTCTTAAATAAAACCTGCCCCCGCTGGAGCCACGCAGGCTCTGGGAATAATGGGGCCAAACGTTGGAGCCCATGGGGCTCGGAAAATAATCATGGCCAGCGACGTGGGAGCGGCCCGCTCTCCTGGCGGGACCGCTCAGACGATGCCTCGGACGGGCACCAACAGCAAAGAGCCATTACTCACCGGCTCTGTGGGGATCGGCCCGGCTCTCGGGGCCTCTTCTCCCGGTCTCCTCCTACCGGGGCAGCAACACGCGGGGCTCTCTCTCATGAGAGCCTCACTGGAAATCTCGCCGCACTCTGCAGCTGCCAGGGAGGCGGGGTGGGCTCCCGCCTGCCTTCCTCCTCTTCACCCGGGCCCCCTCCTGGGACCCGGGACTTCATCACCGAGTCTGCGAGGCTCCGACCGGATCTCTGGCGGCGGGCGGGACTTCCTCTCCTCGCTCCGCCCATGTCCCCGGCAGACGTGCCTGACTTCCTGGTCGCGCTGCAGCGGCCGGGAACAGATTCCTTCGGCGGCCCCGGGGCTGCGGCGGTGATTTTCGTCGGTCGGGGCAATGCGGGGTGGGCACCCGCTTTTAAATCACTCATAAAGCGGGGTGGGCACCCGCTCAGCTTGCCAAATGCGGGGTGGGCTCCCGCTCCAAAAACACGCAATTGCGGGGTGGGCACCCGCTCGGAATGGCATCACGGGGGAATCCTTAGATGGGGATTCCCTCTCACAGGACGAGCAGCTCAGCGCTGCGGAGCCCTCTCGCTCCTTCTCTTGGGGCAAATTTAAGATAAAGCGCTCCCAGGCGCTTAGAAGCAGGCAAAGGTCCTGCCGGCAAAAAGGAAGGATCAGTCCTTGGATGGAGGGGCAATGCAGGGCCCAGGGCTACAAGGTTTTAAGCAAACAGGGTTCCAGGGTATAGCGGGGCCCAGGGAGGCAGCCCTCCTGGCCAGTCCTCCTGGGCCCCAGCAGCAGCACGCCCTCCCAGAATCAGGATCCAAGTAAGAACATTTTCATGGGGTCACAGCCCCTTCTTTTATACATCATTTTCCTTTGTCTACAAGGTGTAGGGCATGGGGGAACCAGATGCAACTGGTTCAGGAGCACTTTGTTTTGCCCAGCTCCTCTTCCCTTTCATAAGACAGGCTAGGGACATCAGACGCACCACAGGGGGTGGAGCCAGCATTGTACAGGGCAGGCAACATCCTATTCAGGGTCAGGGGATCTCTCCTCCCACCACTCTCAGCTCAGGTGTCCCATTCAGCCTAGCGCTGACTCACCCTGCCCCTCCTGCAGCCACACACACCTCCCAGCTCCTGTCACTCACAGAGCCAGACATGTAATCCACATCAGGCAGGCAGACACAGAGCACACATAAATGCCAACTTCTAGAAGTGGCATTTCTACACCAGTCACAAGAAATCTGCGCACACCATTGCGCAGCATTTATTCTCACGAATTCAGGCATACTAGACTTGACCATGCTGCACCTCTCGTAACAGGAATTACCACTGACACACTCATCCTCAATGCATTCCTATGGGCGGCAGGTCAATCTCACTAAATGGGCACAGTGCGCGCACGCACTTGGCACTGGACCACAGTGTCCAAGTGCCCAGAGGTCTAAAACTACTAACACCAAGTTCCATATAAGGCAAAAAGTTCAGGGGTGAACCTGCCAAAAAGGGCCAGGTCCAACACAACCCCCTTCCAGCCAAAACGCAGGGTAGACCAATCACCACCGTGAGGGGCTTCCCTGCTTGGGGCGATAGAACACGGACACAGGCCCGCACGGCAGGGACACCCTCCGGTTCTACGCCACCCTGAAACTCTGGAGAAAAGAAAAAAAACAAAGGAAAAAAAATTCAGGATCAACTATGCTATCCTACGGGTACTCTTCTAGTTGTTCATGGCCAGTACCAGGACCTAGGCCACCCAGATGCCACTGGTCCTTGTCAATCCACAGAGTGGGGGGCAGTAACCCCTGGCATACAATAGCCATTCTCCACTCTCCCTCTCAGTGTAGTTCCAAACTACCACTGATCCTCCAGCCTAGGGTCCGCACCCTCAGGCTGACCAGAGATTACGGGCAATCTCAATAAAAATAGAAGAAAACTTCTCAACAAAATGTATGCGGGTAACAATCACCGGCAATATCAAATATATAATTTAAAAAAAAATAGGCTTGCCCGTTGTAACAATCACGGGGAATATCAATCAATAATAGAATCAAAGAACTCTCAAAAATATATGCGGGTAGTAACAATCACCGGCAATATCAATCAACAATCGAATCAAGAGAACTCTCAAAAAAATATATGCGGGTAGTAACAATCACCGGCAATATCAATAAGCAATAGGCTTGCCCATGGTAACAATCATGGGCAATATCAATCAACAATAGAATCAACAGAACTCTCAAAAATATATGCGGGTAGTAACAATCACCGGCCATATCAATCAACAATAGAATCAAGAGAACTCTCAAAAAATATATGCGGGTAGTAACAATCACCGGCAATATCAATAAGCAATAGGCTTGCCCATGGTAACAATCATGGGCAATATCAATCAACAATAGAATCAACAGAACTCTCAAAAATATATGCGGGTAGTAACAATCACCGGCCATATCAATCAACAATAGAATCAAGAGAACTCTCAAAAAAATATATGCGGGTAGTAACAATAACCGGCAATATCAATAAGCAATAGGCTTGCCCATGGTAACAATCATGGGCAATATCAATCAACAATAGAATCAACAGAACTCTCAAAAATATATGCGGGTAGTAACAATCACCGGCAATATCAATAAGCAATAGGCTTGCCCATTGTAACAATCATGGGCAATATCAATCAGCAATAGGATAAAAAACTCTCAAAAATGTATGCTATCATAAATGCAAGTCCAGATCCGGAAACACCGGCTACTGGCTCCCCAACCCGGGGACGTACCTCTTGGGTCAGACGCCTGGAAAACCAGGACTTCACAAGGGTGACACATCCCTAGCGTGTCGTGTGACAGTCTGCCTGGCGCAGAGCTCACGACCTCCTGTCCCTCTGACAGGGCGTGAAGATGTGCCAGGACAGAAGTTTCGCACACCATGGTCAATCATTGGCGACTCAGCCCTTCTGGCTGGTCCCTGACCCACTGGTTCCCACTGGGGACTCCTTCCCCCTCTCACCCCTCAAAACTGGACCTCTGCACCCTCCCAACTGGAGCGGTACTGCCAGACACTAGAACTGCTGGAGGTCTGATTACAGGCACTCCCAGCTCACCTAAAACGGGAAAAACCACCTTGAAGAACGGTCCAACAGGACAGACTAGACCCCCTACCTGGTGCTCCCTCATGGAACCAACCAGTACTGGAAACTGAGGTGCGGGCACTTTGGGACACAGCCCACTCTCACTCCTCCTCCTGTGAGACAGGATGTGAGTCCCTACAACCGCCTCACAATAAGGGTACCCAACTGGGCTACTCTGAACCATCTTAAACCGCGAGGGTTATCGAGACACCTGCACCATTCTTCTAGGGTCACTCCCCAATGCTAGTTCCTTACAATCAAAGAACTCACACACTAACACCATTTACTCAAACGTCCAGTGCATCACAACATTCATCCACACTCCCCCATAAGACTGGTGAGACAGCATCTTACTGCCCCTGAAACACAACCTGTACCCCTCTCAACCGGGAACTAGGTACCATACTATGGGAACCGGGAATGGGACTTCCTACACTGGACTACATTTTGCTGCCACCACTGGATCCCACCCATCTGGGGATTCCAGAAAACTTACACTGCAACAAGAACACATATTTCAAAAATGAAATGACACTTAAAAAAAAATCTTAGACCAATAATCCCCAACATGTGACTATCTAAAATGCAGAGTTTTGTAGTGCAGCCAGTTGTCGCTGCGGTACTGCGCAAACGCAAGTCCTATCCCACCGCTGCCACCAATGTTAGAAATGGGATTTCTGGTTGGCTAAGGCTTGCGCCAAAGCCAAGCAGAAACCACCACTCTAGTCAGGGCGAGGAAGTTACACACCCAAGATAACCCCTGCTCACCCCCTTGGTAGCTTGGCACGAGCAGTCAGGCTTATCCCGGAGGCAATGTGTAAAGCGTTTGCGCAACACACACACAGCACAACACCCAAGGCACACTACAAAAGGAACTCCACACAAGGTTATATATAAAAATAGCCTTTGTATTATCATAACACATTAGAATAGTACGCATATACAATACACTGTGCCAACTGGCACGGGACAATATTTACAGGGGATTATGTACACATGACAGGGCCACGTGGACCACTGTCAGAACCCTCACTTAGTAAAAGGTAATAGATGTAGAACACATAATAAATGTAGGGTATATCAGGAACGTACCACCAATAATTTACTGGCAACCATTGTACTTAGCACCAGCCTGTAACATAAACCACATTATGCACAGCATTACATTGGGCGCAAAACCTTATGCGCCAACCTCACCCGCATAAACCATAATAGGCAAAACACCCTCATAATCATAAAACACATTTAGAGGTATCAAGCAGGGTGCGTAAATCATGCTACATACATTATATTTCCTAGCACCCTATAAATCACATTCAGCCCATAAATCCCATTGAGGAAATACTCTCAGGGGAAAATAGCTCACAACCTAAACGCATTAGGTAAGAATACAATCATAAGCATAATATATGATGCAAAACCTCATGATCATGAAACACCTCTAGGGGTATAACACAGGGTGCGTAAACCACAATATAGGAATCACATTTCCTAGCACCCAAAATCCCCTTAGCACATAAATCAGATCAGGACCTGGTGCCCTATAACTTAACTGTCCCCCTGGCCAACTGGCCATCTCTAAAGGGGCTCAAATGCCCTGTGTCCAAAATGTCAGGGCGCGCTGCAAGGGGCAGCGAAAGTCAAGAGTGCGCACTGCGCAAACCTAAACGTAGCAGCTGCCCACTACTTGCTGGGCAGCTGGGAAAGTCAGGGGCCAAGGAGTGCAGCTTACTCCTGTCCACATCAACAATAATGCCCCCAAAGGATTACGCCTAAACGGTGCAGCTGGCACTAAGTGCTGCGCAGCTGTGAGTCTCCAAATGAAGCCTGGCACCACTGTGCCGCTTCTGTCCCTCTCAGGGACTCCCTCTCATTGGTGCCCCGTTCGTGGCACTTTGTATAAAGGAGGGGTGCCTGGCACCTCTGTGCCCTCTGGACCCCAGGTAGCACTACAACAGATGCCACCATCTTTGGGGCGGCCCGCTCTCTGGCGGGACTGCCCAGGCGCCGACAATGCGCCTCGATCTGCCCCCCTAGACACAGGGCCCTCTGGGGCTCTTTGAGGCCCTAAAAGAACTTGCCCCCAAGCACCGTGGAGCGCACTGGCGCTTTAAATAAATCTGCACATGGTGGAGCCACGCACAGGCTCTCATATCAACACATGCCTGCCCTGTTGGAACCACATAGGTTCTGAAATACTTCGGCCAAACGATGGAGCCGCTTAGGCTCTGAGGATCACTGTGCCCCATGTTGGAGTCCACAGGCCCTTAAAATAGACATGCCACAGACGTTGCAGCGGCCCGCAACTGCGGCGCCGCTGTGAAGATCAGCCCCTCACTGGGGGTACTAAAAATAAAATGCTCACGGGCCCCTCTGGGCCCCTCATCAAAAAATATGCCATTCGTTGGAGCCACGCGGCTCTTAAATAAAACCTGCCCCCGCTGGAGCCACGCAGGCTCTGGGAATAATGGGGCCAAACGTTGGAGCCCATGGGGCTCGGAAAATAATCATGGCCAGCGACGTGGGAGCGGCCCGCTCTCCTGGCGGGACCGCTCAGACGATGCCTCGGACGGGCACCAACAGCAAAGAGCCATTACTCACCGGCTCTGTGGGGATCGGCCCGGCTCTCGGGGCCTCTTCTCCCGGTCTCCTCCTACCGGGGCAGCAACACGCGGGGCTCTCTCTCATGAGAGCCTCACTGGAAATCTCGCCGCACTCTGCAGCTGCCAGGGAGGCGGGGTGGGCTCCCGCCTGCCTTCCTCCTCTTCACCCGGGCCCCCTCCTGGGACCCGGGACTTCATCACAGAGTCTGCGAGGCTCCGACCGGATCTCTGGCGGCGGGGCGGGACTTCCTCTCCTCGCTCCGCCCATGTCCCCGGCAGACGTGCCTGACTTCCTGGTCGCGCTGCAGCGGCCGGGAACAGATTCCTTCGGCGGCCCCGGGGCTGCGGCGGTGATTTTCGTCGGTCGGGGCAATGCGGGGTGGGCACCCGCTTTTAAATCACTCATAAAGCGGGGTGGGCACCCGCTCAGCTTGCCAAATGCGGGGTGGGCTCCCGCTCCAAAAACACGCAATTGCGGGGTGGGCACCCGCTCGGAATGGCATCACGGGGGAATCCTTAGATGGGGATTCCCTCTCACAGGACGAGCAGCTCAGCGCTGCGGAGCCCTCTCGCTCCTTCTCTTGGGGCAAATTTAAGATAAAGCGCTCCCAGGCGCTTAGAAGCAGGCAAAGGTCCTGCCGGCTAAAAGGAAGGATCAGTCCTTGGATGGAGGGGCAATGCAGGGCCCAGGGCTACAAGGTTTTAAGCAAACAGGGTTCCAGGGTATAGCGGGGCCCAGGGAGGCAGCCCTCCTGGCCAGTCCTCCTGGGCCCCAGCAGCAGCACGCCCTCCCAGAATCAGGATCCAAGTAAGAACATTTTCATGGGGTCACAGCCCCTTCTTTTATACATCATTTTCCTTTGTCTACAAGGTGTAGGGCATGGGGGAACCAGATGCAACTGGTTCAGGAGCACTTTGTTTTGCCCAGCTCCTCTTCCCTTTCATAAGACAGGCTAGGGACATCAGACGCACCACAGGGGGTGGAGCCAGCATTGTACAGGGCAGGCAACATCCTATTCAGGGTCAGGGGATCTCTCCTCCCACCACTCTCAGCTCAGGTGTCCCATTCAGCCTAGCGCTGACTCACCCTGCCCCTCCTGCAGCCACACACACCTCCCAGCTCCTGTCACTCACAGAGCCAGACATGTAATCCACATCAGGCAGGCAGACACAGAGCACACATAAATGCCAACTTCTAGAAGTGGCATTTCTACACCAGTCACAAGAAATCTGCGCACACCATTGCGCAGCATTTATTCTCACGAATTCAGGCATACTAGACTTGACCATGCTGCACCTCTCGTAACAGGAATTACCACTGACACACTCATCCTCAATGCATTCCTATGGGCGGCAGGTCAATCTCACTAAATGGGCACAGTGCGCGCACGCACTTGGCACTGGACCACAGTGTCCAAGTGCCCAGAGGTCTAAAACTACTAACACCAAGTTCCATATAAGGCAAAAAGTTCAGGGGTGAACCTGCCAAAAAGGGCCAGGTCCAACACATGACATCTCTGGATACTTACATTCAGCTGAAGAAGTTGGTGATGAGCTGTGTGCGGACATCACCATCATCATCATCATCATCACTGGCATCGTGGTCCAGGCCAGGATCCTCCACAGGTGGCGGACGTTGGTCATCGTCATCCAGGATGAGAGGCAACTCCTTCCGCACTGCCAGGTTGTGTAGCATGCAGCAGACGATGACAATCTTGCACACCTTTGCCGGGGCATATGGGAGGGACCCTCCTGTCTTGTCCAGGCAGCGGAAGCGGCTCTTCAGGAGACCAAATGTCCGCTCAATCACTCTCCTCGTCCGACCATGTGCCTCATTGTAGCGCATCTGGGCTGGTGTCACAGGGTTCCTGAGGGGCGTCAGCAACCACGGCATGTTGGGATATCCGGAGTCACCTACATACAGACAATTGCACATTAGCTGAGTTGGAAAAGAGGGTGGAACACTACATTGCAGAACACACACAATGATACAAAGTCAGTACACACCAACAAGCCAGGCACGCTGGTTCCGCATCTGTGACATCATCCTCGGGATGCGACTACTCCTCATCACGTAGGCATCGTGTGCAGAACCGGGGAAACGGGCACAAACGTGTGAGATGGTCATATCTGCAAGTCAGACCACCAGTGCATTGACCGAGTGGTAGTGCTTGCGGTTCCTGTATGCCTGCTCCTGGGCCTGTGGTGGTACCAAAGCCACGTGTCCCATCAATGGAGCCAATGACATGCGGCATCCTACCCAGGGCATAGAAGTCACTCTTCACGTCAGTGAGTTGTTGGAGTCTAGGGAAATAGATGTACTGGTTCAGGTATATCAACATAGCCTCCAATACATCGCGGAGCACACGGCTGAACATGGTCTGTGACATCCCACCAGCAGTCGCCACAGTGTGTTGAAAGGTACCGGTGGCAAAGAAGTGTAGGGCTGCCATCACCTTCACCTTGGGGGTCAGCGCTGTAGGGTACGGCCGGCCAGGTTGCAGGTGTGGTGCCAAGCGCACTGCCAAATCATCAATCAGCTGCCTGGTGAAGCGGTACCGTCGGATGCTGTCACGTTCCACCATCGTTGCCAGGTCAGGGAATGGTCTATGGACAGCTGGTGCCCTGCAGTGCATAGGTGAAGAAAGAAAGATTGTCACCCACCCCACATATGTGGCATTGTACACACTCAATATCACACGATACATCATTATGAGGCACAAGTACATGATGTGTGCAGTTCCGTAAGGACATGTATGGCACATACATGGCCAACATCCAACATCACAGTTCAACAAGTGGCATCAATAAGTCCCAGGTTGTGCCATTGGGTATCATGAGGACGTGTCACATTTCCCATCTCCTGCTGCCACGTTACAAACACACCCCACAGTGACATGTGAGGACAGATGTGCCCCAGGCATCACAGCTCAATGACAGGTAGATTCCCAGGGACCCTGTATTGCCACATGGACACTGGCATGACATGGCGTATCATGTATACACCACAGCAAAACAACCATGACCCCCACAGGTAGTGGTCCCTGTTGCGTCGGCAGGACAGACATGGACGTCTGTGACACACACACGCACAACATCAAAGTCCATGCACAAACAACGTGGATGTGGAGACTGTCTCCCATTGTGCACATGAAATCCGAGACAATGGGTCACCCTGGGTTAAACATACCGTCCCACATGGGACTCAGGGGGCATGTGACATGACATACACATACACCACCATGAAATGTGACCATGCCACATGCTCAGATATGAACAGTTGCACATCACAGTGGTCATGTACACGAAACACCAAGGATACTGTCCCCATGAACACGTGCACAGCCTGGGGGTGGCTGCCCCAAGTGACACCCACAGAACAACATGTTCACCCCCATACACGGAATAGGTAATGCAGCCTTACATGCCTTAGGATACAGTTTGGACAGGCTGTGGTGTTGTAGGTGTGCCCCTCACTCCCTGGGAAGTATATGTGGCTGGCATATGTTCACCTGTGACAGGCATGGTGACATATGCCAGTGACATGTACAGGGACGCGTTGGACAGCAATGGACCGATCGGTGCGCACACATTGGCCATTGCATTCAATGTGTGCTGGTACTCATTGTATTCGCAATACGCGTTGGACAGCAATGGACCGATCGGTGTGCACACATTGGCCATTGCATTCAATGTGTGCGGGTACGCGTTGTATCCTAGGTACGCGTTGAACAGCAATGGACCGATCGGTGTGCCCGGCCGGCCCATTGCATTCAATGTGTGCGGGTACGCGTTGTATCCTAGGTACGCGTTGAACAGCAATGGACCGATCGGTGTGCCCGGCCGGCCCATTGCATTCAATGTGTGCGGGTACGCATTGTATCATGGGTACGCATTGAACAGCAATGGACCGATCGGTGAGCCCGGCCGGACCATTGCATTCAATGTGTGCGGGTACGCGTTGTATCCTAGGTACGCGTTGAACAGCAATGGACCGATCGGTGTGCCCGGCCGGCCCATTGCATTCAATGTGTGCGGGTACGCGTTGTATCCTGGGTACGCGTTGAACAGCAATGGACCGATTGGTGTGCCCGGCCGGCCCATTGCATTCAATGTGTGCGGGTACGCGTTGTATCCTGGGTACGCGTTGAACAACAATGGACCGATCGGTGTGTCCGGCCGGCCCATTGCATTCAATGTGTGCGGGTACGCGTTGTATCCTGGGTACGCGTTGAACAGCAATGGACCTATCGGTGTGCCCGGCCGGCCCATTGCATTCAATGTGTGCGGGTACGCGTTGTATCCTAGGTATGCGTTGAACAGCAATGGACCGATCGGTGTGCTCGGCCGGCCCATTGCATTCAATGTGTGCGGGTACGCGTTGTATCCTAGGTACGCGTTGAACAGCAATGGACCGATCGGTGTGCCCGGCCGGCCCATTGCATTCAATGTGTGCGGGTACGCGTTGTATCCTAGGTACGCGTTGAACAGCAATGGACCGATCGGTGCGCACCCATTGGCTATGGCCTGGCCTGGCAACGCACGTGTTTTCAAATCTTGAACGAGTCTGATGCTGGAAATTCAGTTGGTCACCCACAACAATGTTGCAAATTCATGGGTGTCAAGAAGTTGAACTTTTGAAGGATGCTGTGGGCGTGTGTAAGTGGTGCAATTCCATGGATTGGCCAGATTCAGAAGATGCTAACGACTTGGACCTATCACTTTGGACACATGGGACAGTAACTGCCTCTGCAGCACACATATAATGCTGGCTGTTCCCCTGAGAGCTCACTTGCCTGCACTACATGCTCCAGGACAACATCTGCCACCACCACTGCTGCTGTATCTGCACCCTCTGGACCCTGCAATGGCACGTACTGTGGAGAGAGCCCCAGCCTTCAGCACTGAGGAGAACCAGGCCCTGCTGGACAGCCTCCTTCCACAGTACAGCAAGCTGTATGGGAAAGCAGGGGAGCAGGTGAGTGTTCTGTCCACTGCCTTCCTAAATGTGCATGTTGTCTGACTAGCAAGGCTAACAGTCTGCACGCCACTGGCTAGCAGGCTCACTGAGTAGTGGTCACCCCCCATAGTGTGTAGTTACATGCACTGGACAGGTATAGTGCAGTGACAGTGCATTTAAACAAGGTTTTACTTCCCAGGCAATGATACCATGTAGTAACTGCTGGCATACTGTCCATGGCCATCGTTGCACTGCCTGTGTACAACATGTGCCCCTGTGATTGAGACATGTATACACAACTGTGTAATGCACGTATATGTTGCATGTGTAGTAATAGCATTCTCACTTTGTCATCCTCACAGGTTGATGCCCACCAGAAGCAGAAGATATGGCTGACCATCGTCCGGGCAGTGAGATCCGTGGGGGACTACAAGCGCCGGAACCGCAACTGCCAGAAGAGGTGGCAGGACCTTCGGGGCTGGACCCGGAGGATCGCACGGGTCCAGCTGAAGCTGTCGCCTCCTCGCAGGAGGGGCGGACACCGGACCCTGACCCCCACATGGTCAGGATCCTGGCGGTGGTCTTCCCTGATCTGGATGGGCAGCTGAAGGCCAGGGAGCAGCACGGAGGGGTGAGTCCATGACTGCATTGTGAACTTTGTCTGCCATGCTATGTGCCCTCCTCTGGCCTGGTTAAACTTCCACAGCACATCAGTCATGTGGTCCAGGACCCATGTCCCTCGATTGTGCACTGCCCACTCCTCATCTGATACCCAGGTGTGGCCCTTGCAGTCAGGGAATTGTGTCACTTGGGTACTGTGTCCTTGCAGTTTGCTTGACTCAAGGTGGGGGACAGCATCTGTTCCCCTAACTGTGGTGGGCATCATGGGTGGGTCCATTGCTTACACAATGCCTGTGTTCTGACATGTAATCTGCGTGTTACTTTGATATGTGGTCCAATTGCTGAGCTGATCCACCACATGTGCCTGGGGTAACTGGCACACACCCAAGCTGCGGGTGGGAACAATGTTTGGGCCCCAGGAGTGTGTATATTACGTGTGTCACACATACTTAGCCAGCTGCCTACTGTCCAGGGTTCATCCCTCATTCATATGGGGCAGGACAGTCATGCCTACTCCAGGCCATGCAATGCACTCTGTACTCCCACTCCCGTGTATCAGCTGACACGTTGTGCTCAGTGATATGTCCCCTCAGGTGTCAGCCTCTGTGTCAGTGTGCTGTGGCTTCGATGTCAGGACTGCTGGGGTGTTTATTGGTTGGGGCTCAGCATGCCACCGGAGATGTGACCATAGGAGACGATACTTGTGTGACACATAGGTGTTTGAACACCTGACCGTGCAGACTGGGGTATGCGAATGTGAAGTCCATGCAGCTGTTTCCCATTCACAGCAGCTTGTGAGGTGCTCAGGTTCAGAGGCTTGTGTTACAGGTCACCCATATGTCCAATCAGTATGACCTGGACAGATAAGGTTTCAGATGATGTGGTGTGTGGGGGATGTACATGTGCACTTGTTCAGCTCCAGGACTTGCATTCCCCATGACCTACTATTGTGACACAGTGCAGACTGTTGTTGTGTGGCTGCCCTGCCCATGTGACTGGAGACAGTGATGTATGACTTAGCAGGCATGCCTGTGCCATGGCATGTGACTTCCTATGAGTGATCCTGCAGGGGAGTGACATGTGCTACATGCACACCATAGTGGCAATGACTATCAGCACATGGGTGCATCATGGTGTCTGTAGCTGGTATGCATCACATGCATTTCATATATCTGACTCTGGGCATCACTTTCATCCGGACACCTGTACTGACTCAGTGGCAAGAGTTGTGATGTGTGCATGTTCACATGCTTCACCGTGTTCTCTGCACCGTCCAACTACTGTGTAGGTGGTGCATGTGCCCACACTGGGGTATTGCCAGCCAACGGACGCCAGACAGATGGGTGCAAGGCCAGGTGGGATGTGAGTGCCATGGTTGACGATCAGACTGACAATTGGCTTCTACTATTCTGTTTGGGCACTTTTAGCAATGTTCAACTAAGGATGCCAGGCCTTGCTCTGTATTGTGCTGTACTTACTGTGGTGTGTGCGTTCGGTGCAGGTGACTGATGTCTGTCTGTTTCCCTATTGTTTTCAGAAACATCTACGGCCACAGGAGGGGACAGCTCCACGGACCAGGAGGAGCTGCAGAGCCAGACTGGGTCAGCAGCCGAGGAGTGGTCGGAGGGACCCAGTGGCACGGAGGGCGAGGGGAGCCACACCGAGGAGTCCTCAGCACCATCCACCTCAGCTGAGGACCACAGCTTATGACTCCCTTATGGAGGCAGGTGTCAGCAGCCACCACACCCCAGTTAGTGTTGCTGTCCCCGCCACCACCACCACCACCGCCCTCCCATCGGCTCCCATTCCCGAGGTCCGTGGAGGCTCCCATGTTCGGGAGCGTGTCTCCTTCGGGCCAGGCACCGCACCCCCTGCCCCTGTGTCCCCTGCTGCCCTGAGTGAGGAGTCTGTGTACCTCCTTCACCAGCTCCATGTAGGGCAGACAGCGATGCTGAGTGTCTTCCATGCACACACCACTCTGTTGACTCAGCTGGTGTCGTTCATGGAGGGCATCTCATCGGGCATGTCTGCCCTACAGAGGGGCAATAGGTCCATGGACTCCTCCCTGACGGCAGCAGTGTCCCTCCTCCAACAGTCCCTCACTCCTCCTGTCTCTGCCCCATCCACACTCCCCAGCACCTTACCTGTCCCAAGCACACACACACCGGCACAGGCACACACCAGCACAGACATGAGCAGCACACACACACACACGCCACAGACAAGACGCACACGCACGCACAGTCAGGGGACTGAAACCACACTCACAGGGGATGGGGCCCAGTCACACACACACGCATCCACGAGCACTGCGCAGTCCACAGTTGCCTCTCCCTCCAAAGCCCCCTCCGTTGCCTCACCTGCAACCCCAAAGACCCAGCGGCTCTTCCTCAGTGACCTCGGCCTCTTCCCCTCCGATCCAGCTGATACAGCATTCATTTGGAAGAGGAAGCCCACCCACACGGAGCGGAGTGCCCCTCGTCACCGGACACCCTCCCCCAGGCGCAGACCGACTGACGCCCCCATCCGCAAGTCCCCCCGGACCCGGAAGAGCAAGACCCCGCTGCCGCCCTGCAGCTCAGGCACCAAGTCTCCTTCCTCCATCCCTCAGGCCCCCACTCCACAGGTGCCCCCACCACACCCTGCCCCAGGTTCCCCCACCCACAGATACACCATCCCCAAAAGGATCAGGCCTTCTCCCCCTGCCACTTGCTCTTCCGGCCCCACACCCCCGCTGCGCTTGTCTGTGCCACTGGTGTGGAGACGGTGTCCTCCCCTCTGTCCTGCCCACCTTACCTGATCCCCATTCTCCTCCCCTGGAGGTAGGCACTGCAGTGGAGTCCACTACCACCCTGTCTGACTTGGGCACTGCAGTGGGGAACCTGTCCACTCCATCTGCATGGTCCCCTGCAGTCTTGCCGGCACCCACACCATCAGAGTCATGCCCCCACTTGTGCCGGCACACACCATGTCAGACACCTCCACTGCAGTTGTCAGTGGCTCTCCAGCACCCACCACCCCTTCCCTGCCTCCTTCTGGTGAGCCATGATCCTGTCCCTGCGGTGCCTGGCCTGCCCCCGTATGCCCCTCCGAGGGGATTGTCCCTGGTTTTCATCAGTGCAGGCATGCGTAGGGTGACATCTGCCACTGTCACCCTGTTTTGACTTTCATGTTGGACTGGCCATTGGCCTTTGTTACATTTTTGCTGGACATCAACTGTTAGACCCACATATGCTGAATAAAGCACCTTTCTGTTCTCTAGTGCTTTTGCTTCTGATGTACATGTTGTTGATGATGCTAACCATGCCCTTGCTGCAGTGATGGTGATATTTGGTCTCATGATAATGAAGTGTTACTGTGCAGGAACACATGTGGTCCAGGGGGAATGTGTCCTATCCTGTGGTGTATCCATGTCATCCTTAGCAGCATCTGAGGGTGTCATGTGTTCAATATTTGGCAATGGGATTTCCTACTTTCATTAGCAATTTCACATCTGTGGCTTCCACCCCTGCACATCTGTTGTGCCTGCCATTGTTCAATTAGTCTACTTCCCTGACTGTGTGGCCATCTCCACTGGACATGCAGGTTTGGGCATCAATGGGGAAGGACTCATCTGTGTTGTCAGTGCAACATTGCTGTACAAGTGTGTTGGATCTGTGCTGATGATTTCGTTGGCACTCCCATGACCAGGTTGATGTGACGGGAGCGTTCATTTGGTGCTAATTGTTGACTGTGTGACCAAGTGCTCAGCTGAGATGATGGAGCCCTACTGAGGCAACATATGGCACAGCTTTCCTCACACAGGAGTGGAGTCCCCTCATGGCAGTGTGTACTCCTGTGACATTGCCTGCGCCCAAGGTGTGTGTTGTATGAGCATGTCTGTGTGTTCACTTCCGTTTTGCTGTGCGTGCTGGGATCCCTAGTGTTGTTCCTGTTTGTGATGCTTGCTGAGTTGACCTATGTTCCCCCAAGTCTTCTCCCTGGATTCTCTGTGATGTGGGTGCATGGCACATTACTGGTCATCAGGGTGTCACCCATAGGTGTGTTTGCTGTCAGGGCTGAGTTTGTGTGCAGACGCAGATGGGTCACAGTCAGGATTCCCCTTGGCACTTGTTGTTTACACCTGTCATGTGATTTCCAGTTTGTGTTATCTTTCAGTGATTGTGACACGTTGTGTGTGTGACTGCTGGCACTCCTCAGGGTCCGGGGTGCAATGTTGGTAGTTGTCTATGTGTGTTCTTTGTGGGTGACCTTGGCTTCTTCATTGGTGTGGGACTGTGGCTGGGATCCCATTGGTTGGTGTGGTATTGCCGTCATGTCCATGTACAGCGTAGTGTGCAGTGTGTCAGACATTCAGGAGTCTTGTTGAGTGGCCATGTGTGATGTGTTTCTGCACCTTGGTTCCCACCCACCACCCTGGGATTGTCATGGGTGCATGTGCAATGTCACCAGTGCATGTGGGCTTCACTGCTGCACATTGTTGGAGGTCGAGGTGTGTGTTGTTGAGTGTGTGCAGATGAGAGTTGTTGCCAGGCTAGACCCCTGCCTCCATGTTGGCCTTGGCTTACTGGCCGTGCTGATTGATTTGTGCTTGTGTAGGTGTGATGGTAGTTTGTTGCTCAGGACACATGACTGTGGTTCACAGTGTGAACGACATTTAGCTTTGTCATCACAGTGGGATTGTAATGCAGCCCAGGGTCACCACATTGTGGGGGCCCTGGGGGTAGTGCTGTGGTGTGCCTGTGTCTTGCTGTGTCAGTTGCTGTTCCTACATGCTTGTGTGACATGTGTGATTTGTGCTCCCTCTCATCTGACAATGCCTGATTGCCCACATAGGGGATTTGGATCCATGAGTTACCTTTGTGTGGCACTGTATGCACATCTGTGTAATTGGTATTCAGGCCTCCTCATGTGTTGTGTGGTTGCCTGGGGACACTGGCACCCCCCCTCTCACCTGTTGTGTTTGATGTGCAGTGTGGGTCTGCCTGTTTGTGTTTGTGCATCTGCACCACTGCATTGGCATATCTTTGGTGTGCCATTGGCTGTATGTTGTTTGGTGGGTTTCCCCTGCTGTCCCTGGGACTCCTAGGTCATCGGTCAGCACAATGATCATTGTTTGTGTGTCCCATTGCTGCCATGGTATGGTATCTGTTCACCTCACATCTACAGTCTCCACAGGGTATCTGCATTTGTGTGCCCATTGGTGCAAATATGTGGGTCTGCATTCTGATGGTCACTTCTGTCATTGTGTCATTGATGAATGTTGACAGTGTCAGCCCCCATGGGTGATGTTTGTCTGCACATGGCCAAAGGTATGTCTTATTTGCACTGCAGTATTTGCCTCCCCCAATCTATGTTGCAATGGGACACATGCACTACTTTGCCACTGATGTGTTTTATGTTCTGTGACCAGGAATCATCCATGCAGTTTGGCAGTTGCAGCTTTTTCTTTGTCAACACTTGCATTTTGGTCACTGTGATGATGGGGGTTTGGACCCCATTGCCACAATGTTCAAAATGTGCTTCAGCTATGGACCCCACACTTACCTTTTGGTCACTGTGATGATGAGGGTTTAGACCCCATTGCCACAATGTTCATACTGTGCTTCAGCTATGGACCCCACACTTACATTTTGGTCACTGTGATGATGGGGGTTTAGACCCCATTGCCACAATGTTCGAAATGTGCTTCAGCTATGGGCCCCCACACTTACATTTTGTTCACTGTGATGATGGGGTTTTGATCCCCATTGCCACAATGGTCATGGCCTGCTTGCATTGTGGGGCCAACACACATATATGTGTGGCACATGTGATAGGGGGTCACATTGTATGTTCAAAGTCATGTTCAGTGTTGTAGGCATTTGACACAGTCTACATACGCTTGTCATGGTGTTGGGGGGATGTCTTTTTCTTGCATTCCCTAGGTTGTAGTGTGCTGGTTGTGTCATGCATTGTCCATCTTATGAGTGGGGGTGGTGTTGATGGTAGGCATCCAGCCCCCATGGGTAGAGGTGGTAGTAGTGACAGGCATCCAGCCCCCATGGGTAGAGGTGGTAGTAGTGGTAGGCATCTGGCACCCCTGGGTAAGGGTGGTAGTAGTGACAGGCATCCAGCCCCCCATGGGTAGAGGTGGTAGTAGTGGTAGGCATCTGGCACCCCTTGGTAAGGGTGGTAGTAGTGACAGGCATCCAGCCCCCCATGGGTAGAGGTGGTAGTAGTGGTAGGCATCTGGCACCCCCTGGGTAGAGGTGGTAGTAGTGGTAGGCATCTGGCACCCCCTGGGTAAGGGTGGTAGTGGTGGTAGGCATCCAGCCCCCCATGGGTAGAGGTGGTAGTAGTGACAGGCATCCAGCCCCCCATGAGTAGAGGTGGTAGTAGTGGTAGGCATCCAGCCCCCCATGGGTAGAGGTGGTAGTAGTGACAGGCATCCAGCCCCCCATGGGTAGGGGTGGTAGTAGTGACAGGCATCCAGCCCCCCATGAGTAGAGGTGGTAGTAGTGGTAGGCATCCAGCCCCCCATGGGTAGAGGTGGTAGTAGTGACAGGCATCCAGCCCCCCATGGGTAGAGGTGGTAGTATTGGTAGGCATCTGGCACCCCCTGGGTAAGGGTGGTAGTGGTGGTTGGCATCCAGCCCCCCATGGGTAGGGGTGGTAGTAGTGACAGGCATCCAGCCCCCCATGGGTAGAGGTGGTAGTAGTGGTAGGCATCCAGCCCCCCATGGGTAGAGGTGGTAGTAGTGGTAGGCATCCAGCCCCCCATGGGTAGAGGTGGTAGTAGTGACAGGCATCCAGCCCCCCATGGGTAGGGGTGGTAGTAGTGACAGGTATCCAGCCCCCCATGAGTAGAGGTGGTAGTAGTGGTAGGCATCCAGCCCCCCATGGGTAGAGGTGGTAGTAGTGACAGGCATCCAGCCCCCCATGGGTAGGGGTGGTAGTAGTGACAGGCATCCAGCCCCCATGAGTAGAGGTGGTAGTAGTGGTAGGTATGCAGCCCCCATGGGTAGAGGTGGTAGTAGTGACAGGCATCCAGCCCCCCATGGGTAGGGGTGGTAGTAGTGACAGGCATCCAGCCCCCATGAGTAGAGGTGGTAGTAGTGGTAGGCATCCAGCCCCCCATGGGTAGAGGTGGTAGTAGTGACAGGCATCCAGCCCCCCATGGGTACAGGTGGTAGTAGTGGTAGGCATCTGGCACCCCCTGGGTAAGGGTGTTAGTGGTGGTTGGCATCCAGCCCCCCATGGGTAGGGGTGGTAGTAGTGACAGGCATCCAGCCCCCATGGGTAGATGTGTTAGTTGTGGTTGGCATCCAGCCCCCCATGGGTAGAGGTTTTAGTAGTGGTAGGCATCCAGCCCCCCATGGGTAGAGGTGGTAGTAGTGACAGGCATCCAGCCCCCATGGGTAGGGGTGGTAGTAGTGACAGGCATCCAGCCCCCCATGGGTAGGGGTGGTAGTAGTGGTAGGCATCTGGCACCCCCTGGGTAAGGGTGGTAGTAGTGGTAGGCATCTGGCACCCCCTGGGTAGAGGTGGTAGTAGTGGTAGGCATCCAGCCCCCATGGGTAGAGGTGGTAGTAGTGACAGGCATCCATCCCCCATGGGTAGAGGTGGTAGTAGTGGTAGGCATCTGGCACCCCCTGGGTAAGGGTGGTAGTGGTGGTAGGCATCCAGCCCCCATGGGTAGAGGTGGTAGTAGTGACAGGCATCCAGCCCACCCTGGGTAGGGGTGGTAGTAGTGGTAGGCATACAGGCCCCTATGTGTATGTGTGGCATTGGTGAGGGCCGTCCCGCCCCTATGGTGCTGCTGTTGCTGGTGTAGGTATTTCTGCATCCCTCTGTGTGTGATGTGTCGGGTACGTGTAGTTTGTTTTTGTTGTTGGTGTCTGACTTACCTTCTGCGCCGTACGCGTCCGTGCCTGTTCCGGTAATGGAGGTAGAATATTGGTAGGATCGGCACGAAGGGATTCATGGTTGGTTCGTCTCGTTCGTCTTTCTCTTTGCTTCGCCTCGTCCTCGTCGCTGGCGTGTTCGTCTCGTAGCCGTGGATCGTGTTGTGGCGCGAATCGGAGCTTATGTGCGCCTCTCCCGGATGCTTTGACGTGCCGTGCGTAGCGACGGGTTCGGCGCGTACGGGAAGCGCATCGTACTTGTCCGGCCGGACGGGGCAGCATTTTTGCTTCCGTGCGGCTCGATTCTGCGATTCCAGATCCGCCTCGGTCTGAGTTCAGGTCCTGTATTGGGTGAGTACGACTGGGTCGGGATTTGGGCAGTTGTGTGCATCGTACTTGCTCGTTCGGACGTATGTGCGGATCGGTCGGGAAACAGGCATTCGCCTGGATTTTTTCCCGACCGAATGGTATTAGGTGCGCCTCCGACCGGGATCGGAATCGACCCCTAAGTCTTTTGAATCTGGGGCAGGTGACCTTCAGAGAGCCTTTGGATCGCAGGTCCCTACTGGGTTCATACCACACTAGAGATTATTTAAGATGATCAAGGCCGAAGGTGTGGAGAGCTTTGTAGGTTAGACAGAGTGCTTTAAATTTAATTTGATTGCCTAAATATAACCAGTGGAGCCCTTTAAAGGCTTGGGAGACTGACTGGAATTTCGGAAGGTCAAGTAGGATGCTAGCAGCCGTATTATGTACACTTTGCAGTTTATTCAGATGTTGCTTTTGGAGATTTAACAAGGTCATTACTGTTTTCCTCGAGTTGGGGGGAATAAGGGGGAAGATTTTCCTGATGAATCTGAGGGTGTTGAAGCGTGAGGAAATGACTGAATTGATGTGTTTGCTAAAATTTAACTTGTCATAAATTAGGACTCCCAGGCTTTTAGCTTTTTAGACTGGGTATGGGAGTGCTCCTAGTTCTGTGGGCCAGCAAGTGGAATTCCAGATTTGTAGATTATTACCAAAAAAGGATGACCTCGGTTTTGTCCGAGTACAATTAAAGCAATGTTTGCCCATCCAATTGCCGATAGCTCTCATGCAGTTGTGAAGTTAGAAGTTAGTGTAGTTGAGGTTGTTGGAGGCCGACAACCCGATTTGTGTGTCATCAGGGTAAGACGTGGGTGAGAAGACAAAAGAGCTGTTAAGAGATGTTAATTCAGTGACGTAGATGTTAAAAAGTAAGGGCTGAGTGAGGACCCTTGAGGGACCCCACAAGGAAGAGAGAATGGTTTGGATGTGACATTGTCCAACATCACTGAATATTTTCTCTGCCCGTCAGGAAGGACCATAGCAGGGCAAGAGCTGTATTATTGATCCCGAGGTGTTTGAGGCGAAGGATCAGAGTGGAATGATCCACTGTATCAAAGGCCGCCGATAAGTCAAGAAGAATGTGGGCTGCCGTGCCTCTCTCATCCAAGATGGTTCTTAACTCATCTGTGGTTTTGATCAATGCAGACTCTGTGCTGTGCTCAGCCATAAAACCAAATTGTGTAGAGTCCAATAGATGATTAGATTGAATAAATTGGGAAAGTTGAGTATTTATAATTTATTCTATTAGCTTCACTGGAAAGGGCAGTCTGGAAATAGGACGATAGTTGGCTGGATTTTCTGGGTCCAGATTGGGCTTCTTAAGAAGTGGAAGGATAGAGGCCTTCTTCCACATGGTGGGAAAAATTCCTGTAGCAAACATCCCATTAAAGATGTTGGTCAGATATGGAGCTATAAGTACAGGGATCTGCATGACAATGGAGGGGGGGGCACGGGTTGTAGGGAGATATAGATTTGGTAGATTGGATGATCTTGAAAACTTTCGGAGGGGTAGTGGGGGTAAATTCACTCAGATTGACTGGAGTGCTGCTACCTACAGCATTTAAGTCATTGCTAAAATAGTAAGCTGTAGAGAGTTGTTACTGAAAGCAGCAGGGCTCGATGAAGTGAACAGATTATATATTTTACCTACTTTGTCACATACATGTTGGGCTATCTTTTCACACTCTCTGTGATTTGTACGTAGGCCAAAATTGGAGGTGCATGTAGTCTGAACATCTTTAGGACTCACTGCCAGGCACTGTGAGAAACTGGCACTGCATTCTGCCTTAAGTAAAAAGCTCTCAATCATGTCCCATCATGATCACACACCCACAGTTTTTACTTGATAAGACACATGGCTGCGACTCAGTCCACAGTATGTACTGTCATATAGTGCATGATAAACTGCAAATACACATTTGTAAATCCTCATCCTCTTAGGTAATGCACAATGAAATAATACATGAAGCATCCATGCATCTCAGCATAATTTGTGCAAACTGGGCTGGTAATGGAGTGACTGTTGATGTAAGAATGTGTGTGGTGTGCATTTCCAAAACAGGTGGATTTATTATTGTATGTACTATACAGTGATTATTATTGCTTCTACAGTGATAAAAGCAAACTGTGTTTGTAAATGTTACAAATGGAAAGCTTTATTTCAGGTTAGAGGGAAGCCTGCAGGAACCAAGAAGAAGCGGGCAAAGGTTTCACACCTGCTCAGACAGTGGTGCTGCAGTTACACATAATAATGTTATTGTTATCTGTGTGAAGTCCTGAGCAAATCCACTTTCCTGTCAAAAAATGCAGTCCTCCATCTTTCCTAGCAGAGGCACGTAGCATGCATATTTTGGAAAGACCAGGTACATGCCAGAAGCATAGAAATTATGCCATGGGCTCTGGAGCAAGCAAGGAAAATGGCCCTTCTGACTGTTGTGGGGATAGGAAAATACAGACATTTACATGGTTTGTTTTGTCCCTGGTGCCACTGCACCTGCTGCACCAATGGTAGCTATTTCCCTGGTACTAACATCAGCTCATGCCCACTACATGGAAACAGTGAGCTGGTGCCTCTAAAAGAAAATGATACAATTAGCGTTGTGAAGACGTGTAGCTTCCATTGGTGCAGCAGGTGCAAAGACACCGGGGCCCAGGGCCAGAGGGGCCCACTGATGCTGACTATTGCTGTATTTCATAGTTCAAACACCCATTTAGTGGCTGATTTGTACAAAGTGAAACTAGAAAACCTGCGATTGATCCCGGCTTTCTCACATAACCAAATTGTGTGTCCTTAGGCAAATAGTTTATTTCAGTAATATGCCATTTTCTTCATTATCATATATGAAAGCACCTTTAAATAGGGGAGTTCAGCATAAGAGGCATACAAACATATTGTTTTGATTTACTAGACTATAATGTTGCTCTATATACAAGAATGTGGGCCACATTCAGGGTGCACATGACAACTTACTTTCCTTAGTTCACAAACCACATTGCTACGGGGGGGGGGAAGGGAAAGACTGGTTCTATTTTTTTAAAACTTACTTTTAATCAGTGTTGTGAACTGATATAATGTGACATATTAATGCCAAAGCTTCAGCATATTAAAGAAAGGTGGATTTCTGTATTTTGAAGAGGCTTTATCTTATTTTAGGTGATGTTTGCTGCATGATTAATGGCAACCATTTCAGGGCTCTGCTTGTAAAAGGGGCCTCTGCACTGATGCACTAAGAACTGTCAGGCTGATCTTTATCCACAAGCATCAGCTGTCCCTTCCTAAACACGAACAATGCACAGAGCACTTTAAACTTAACATTATTACCAGGCATTCAAATAATGCCAATAGATGCATGGCAGTCAAAAAACACATTAATCATAGACACCACTGCTGTCTGTATATCCCTGTAGCCACCGCCAAATTCAGCAACACTTATGAAGCAATTGGCATGTGCGCACCTTCTGACCAGCCCTTAATGTACTTCAGCGTAATTGTTAGCACCCCATCAACCTCCTGCCCTCCTCCCATCTTCCTCACACCTCTGTCACGTTGCAACAATCCCTGCTCCCACACAAACATCAACATTTTTTTCAGCTAAGGGCGCAGTCCCAGTTAATTGATTATGCCCAGCCCTGCTTTTGACCCTCTGCAGCCCCCCACCCCTCCCTACACTGCCTCTTCCACAGTGAACTGCTTCTCCCTTCTCCACACTATATTGCCTCCGCTTCTCCCTGTGGTTTTCCATCATGCAAGTGACCATTTTCTAATGCAGCTCACGTTATTTAAAGCAGCTGCAAAAGGTCTCTTGTGTGAATTGTGAAGTGTGCGCGCTTCACACTACAGACTGCGTGCTCGGGGACGTTAGAATGCGCGCGCGCGCATACACTCACCGTACATGCAAACACTGCTTGTGAGTCTTCAGATGGGATCACAGGTGAGCCCTGACCATGTTAAGGTGCTCACTGATGCAACTCTAGTCTCAGAGGGAAGGGTGAATGTAGCTAGTCTGATCGTCTGGCCCAGCAACCTGGAGCATTACAGACAAAAGCCAGATATCAAAGGGATTAGGGTCGAAGCCCTGAAGAACACTGATGCCATCATCACCATGATGGCTGAGCCACTAGTGTCCCTAGATCAATATCTCCTAGGACAGACCTATACAATCCTCAATGCTCATAATAAGCCTAAGGTACATTCAATGGCATTCGTGACCTTAGATTGGGAAGGGGTTAGTGACCTCAAAAGGGTAGTGGTGTCTTCTGCTATCCCTGTACAGTGTCTACTTGGAAACGATTTGGAGCACTCAGCTTGGGCTGAGGTGGAGAGGAAACCCCATGCAGCAATGCTGGGAATACCAGAATAGGTGTGTGTAAAAACAAGGGCACAAAGCAAAACCCAAGGTGAAAAAAATTGTTGAAGCATGAAATGATGGACCAACCTTCCAAGAGAAAATGCATGAAGACTGGGGGACCAGCTTCAAAACAGACACCAGATCAAGTCCCCTCTCCTCAGGGAGAAGACTTATCAGCCCCAGAGGGAACTGAGCCTCAGGAGCTTGGGCCTTACACAGCAGAGCTCTTAGGACCAGGGGGTCCCTCTAGCGAAGATCTGTGCCAGGGACAAAAACCTGTCCCACTCTTGAAATTATAAGACAGCAGGGTGCTGATCAGGAAAAGGGAAGTGTCAGTAGTTCCCAATGGACCTATTAGGAGGAGGGATTCCTATACACTGAGGCCAGAGACTCCAAACCTGGTACCACTAGGACAGTGGTAGTGACTCAGAAGTTTGGGGAGTTTCTCCTAACATTGGCCCATGACATTCCCCTATCTGGGCATCTTGGCCAGACCAAAACCTGGAATTGGTTAGTTAACCATTTCTACAGGCCAGGAATGTCCCAGAAGGTGAAGGAGTTTTGCAACTCCCGTGCCACCTGTCAGGCTAGTGCCAAGACAGTTAGCCACCTCAAGGCCCCCTTAATTCTACTTCCAGTGGTTGGGGTACCCTTTGAAAGGGTAGGGATTGACATTGTTGGTTCTCTTGACACTCCAACAGTATCAGGGAAAAAATGTATTCTGATGGTAATGGATCATGCCACCAGGTACCCTGAAGCCATTCCCCTAAGGATCACCACTGCCCCTGCATTGGCCAAGGCCCTCCTTGGTATTTTTACTATGGTTAGCTTGCCTAAGGAGGTGGTATCAGACGGAGGTACCAACTTCATGTCTGCATACTTGAAACACATGTGGGCTGACCTATAGGTTCACTACACAATTACACCCACAAACAAATTGGCTTGTTGAAAGATTTAACAAGAACCTAAAAGGTATGATTGGTGGGCTTCCTGAAACACTCCAATGTAGATGGGATGTTTTGCTACCCTGCCTGTTTTCTGTTTACAGAGAGATGCCACAAAAGGGCATAGGGGTTACCCCCTTTGAACTTTTGCTTGGACACTCGGTAAGGGAACCCCTCTGTCTTGTCAAGGAAGCATGGGAGAGACCCCTCCAAGAGCCAAAACAGGACATTGTGGGTTATGTACTTGGCCTTCATTCCCAGATGGCTGAGTTCATGAAAAAAGCAAACAAAAACATTGAGGTCAACCAAGAGCTCCAGAAGCTCTGGTATGATCAACAGAGTCAGGTACAGACATAGTGGATACTAATCCTTCAGCATCGGTGACTCCTTCATCTTCGTCTATTTTATCCAAAGGTCAAGACAGCAAACACCCTCCTGATTTAACAATGATAAAAAAATCAAAATCAAAAACAAGGAGAGGACCGGGAAAAAGAAAAAAAAAAGAGGAAAAATTTAAGGATTCAGAGAAGCTAGTAGTGAACATTTCATCACAAGAGCTGACCAGAAAACAACTAGAGCTGCTGAACAAGGGCACATCTTTTCTGCCAACATTTAAAACCAATTTATTTGAAATTGAGGTATCATTGTTCAAATTTATGAGATCACTAACACTGCGTCATTTTTTTTAGAACATCATTCAAGAACAAACTAACATTGAAGAGAGTGAATATCTAGAGTTTAGGAACAAAAGCACCCTTTTGCCACCGACCTCGCATAAAATGTTGGATGCATTTGAGATTCTAATAAAAAAAGATTTGGAACGACTAAATTTCAAATCGGGTAAAGCATCAAACTTAACAAGATCAGAGAGGAATACATTACAGAATTTGGCCAACAATCGAAACTTGACATTTCAAAAGGCTGACAAAGGGGGAGCATTAGTAGTGATGGATACTATATCCTATGAGAACAAAGTAAACGAGCACATCAGTGATGAACGTACATATTTGAAATTGAATGGTGATCCTACCATGAAGATCAAACATACTTTGGAACAAATCTTGAACATGGCAAGAGAGATGGAATGGATTAATGATAAAACCAAACAATTTTTGCTAGTAACTTTTCCCAGACGACCAACATTATACATGTTGCCTGAAATTCATAAGAATCTGGAGGACCCACCATTCAGGCCCATTGTGTCAGGCTGTGGGTCACCTTTTGAACCATTAGGCAAATATTTGGAGCATTTTCTTCAGCTGTTTGTGAAACGTGGAAATCTTACATACAAGATATAACGGAATTTTCGACACGACTAGGGAATTTGACGATTCCCTATGAAGACAGCTGGATTTTATGTACAATTGATGTCACTTCGTTATATACTTCAATTCCTTTGGATGAAGGGATAGCAGCAGTCGAATGGGCCTTACTCCAACAAGACCATACAAGAGCAAACAAAGTATTTCTAATGGAGATCTTGCAATTTTACCTAAGGCATAGTTGCTTCAAGTGGCTAAATGATTTCCATTTACATATTAGCAGCACCTCAATGGGTTTTGGGGGGGACCCAGTCTATGCTAATATTTTTATGGCAAAATTCGAAGAAGAAACCATTTTTGCAAGAAACTAATGGAATGAACATCTAATCTTTTATTGTCGGTTCATTGACGATCTATTCCTGATTTGGAAAACTTCAGAGGAAAGTTTGAGACAGAATATACTGCAACTGAACTCAATAAATGAAAGAATCAAATTCACCCATACCATCAGTGATACTAACATAACATATTTGGATGTGCGTATTGACAAATATCAAGGACATTTGGCCACCAGTATGCATATCAAAGCAACGGATCGCAATAATGCCTTGTATTTTACGAGTTCCCACCCTCCACAACTATGAGAGAATTTACCATACTCACAAATGTTGAGAGCAAAGAGAATTTCATCTCAACCAGAAGTCGGGAGAAGAGCTATTGATCACATAAAACAGAAATATGCATTAAGGGGGTATCCATCTTCATATCTTGAAAAATCTGAAGCAAGAATTCATCAAAACATTCGAAACGAGTTGATGATAAAGAAACCGAAACCAAAAAAGGATCAAGCAGTGTTTGTTTCAAAATTTTCTACTAAATCAAGAAGCATCAAAAAATAATTTTGCAAAGATGGCAACTGTTGCAAAATGAATCTGATTTTCGCAACATCTTTTTGAATCGACCGATATTTGTGTATAAAAGATCACGAAATCTTAAGGAATTATTGAAGCTCAATAAAGAATCTGAACCAAAAAGAAAGGACGGAATGCGCAAATGTCAAAACTGTACACATTGTAACAATGTGATAGTTAGCAAAAAAATCACCCATCCTTAAACAGGAGAAGTAGTGACACTCAATCATTCAGCGGATTGTAATACTTCTAATGTGATATATTGCATCAAATGCGTGGAAAGTTAAAATAAGAATAACCGAGCACAAAAGTACCATACGTACTGCGAACAGAAATTCAAGTCTGGCAGTTCATTGGATTGAACAGCGTCACAACATTCCACAACTTCGGTTCTTAGTCTTAGAAGTAGTCCAAGTCAAGGCAGGCGAAGATCCCAACAAAATCTCATTACAGAGAGAGACCTTTTGGATAAAAAAATTAAAAACTCTAACCCCATCAGGCCTTAACGACAAATTGGATATCAGTTGTTTTTTGTAATCCAAGTAAACTTCCATACGTAATGAAATGCAGATGACATGTCATAACTACTGTAGCTGTAGGACAACATAAACACCACCCACCGTTCTGCTCCAGTCAATTGAAAATCACATATATTTTTTTCCAACATATACAGAGTACCACCTTAACAAATTAATAGGGTTGACAGACATTCAGTGAAGTTCCAAATGTTTTGTAACAGCAATGTAACATTATAAAGAGACGCAGGATTTCTTTGTATGGTTATGCATGTAAGTAGTATTTGGAAGTCAAACACATGGATCATTCATGAACAATCTACTAGGAATAGATACCATGTCGAGGTTGTTCTTATTGGGAACTATCTGTTAACTTGTTGCGGTTGTATTTTGTGTATCGTGAGTTTTGGTAGTGGTTTTAGATTGGGTTAAGATGGCCGCCATTGTTCCCAACGCGATGGTAGTTATTGACAGGGAGTGTCCGTCGTTGATTTCCATGACTAGGAAGTGATAGTCCATTGTTGAGGCTGATAAGCCAACAATTTATTCGCGGAGGGAACGTGTCAAAGAGTAGAACACTCGTCGGCATCACGATGGTGATACTGCTATTTACAGGTATGGGGAAGTTGATTTAGCCTTTAGATATACCAGTGAGGTGAAGTTTATTTTGTCAGTTTAACGGTCATTGGTTTTCCTCACAGAGAATTCAAGCGGGAAGAACTTTATGGAAACAAATTGACAAGTTGTGGAGGTAACTCACGGTGATTCTGGTGTGACTATTACACTGAGTTGATCGCATTAGTCTTTAGCTGGTATTATCATTTTTTGCACAGAGAGAGATCGGGTAGTCGAAGAAATCTGTTGGCATTTACGATTCGTTTTTCATTTTGTTCGAGTTGTTCATGATGACGTAAGTGGTTTTTGAAATCCTAAGGGAACATGGAGGTTAAGCGAATATTTGAAATCCCCGGTGGGTTGATTGGGCATCGGTTAAGCAATCGTTTGGGTGGCTCACAGTGGTGGAGCACACTGAAATTTCGGTTGATTGCATGTAAGAGTTATGGTCCACCTTGGTACACCGTTCATTAACATTGGCAGAAAACAGTGTTTTACTATGCATTTAAGACATATATTGTTTTGTTTTTTCAGTGGCCCCTGATGAAGGGACGTTATGTCCCGAAATGCATAGGGCAAGCAACAAGAGTCATCGCAAGAATTTATATTCAGATGTGTGAATTTTGTATATTATGTGAACACCTGATGTTTTGAGAGTTATAATTTTGTGTATACAATGATGTTGATGTAATGCAAAACAATTGTTAACCCCTTCGCTGCGTTCGTCGGCCAACGGCCGATCGCGAGCACTACCTCGGTAGTGCTGCGCACGTCCGTTGGCCGACGCGGCCCCGCCCACTCCTTTAAACCGCCGCACCGCGGTGGAATGTTCGCCGCGGTAAAGGGGTTAATGACCATTGATTGTGTTGAGAAATCAATAATATAAACATATGAAAAATGTATGAGTATGTATTGTTGGTGAAGGCGACACAAACATTTTAAGTAGAAATAGAAATTAGCAAAAAACCTGTGGCGTTACCACACACTTTAAAAGCAGTGCACGTTGGTAGTTTCAGGTCTTAGAGATCCTGAACCCTTTTTCACATGATCAAAAGGCTGCCATGGTGGAGTTGCAACCAGGGCAGAAGGTGTGGGTTTTGGAGCCTGTGGCACCTAAGGCCTTTCAAAACAAATGGACTGGGCCTTACCCTATCCTTGAGAGAGAGAAAAGGGAAGGTCACCTACTTAGTTTACCTTGGCACATGTAGAAACCCCCAGATAGTGATACATGTAGGCAGCCTTAAACCCTACAATGACAGGGCTTATGTGACCATGCTCATGGTCACAGATGAGGACCAGGAGGCAGAGAGTGAGCCACTCTCTGATCTCCTTTCTCACAATCCTAAAGATGGGTCAGTTGATGGAGTGGTCTTTTCAGACACCCTCACTGCCTAACAGCAGACTGATTGCAGGCAAGTCCTCAATCAGTTTGCTGAGTTCTTTTCCTTGACCCCTTGTCAGACTAACTGGTGTTCACATGACATGGACACTTGTGACAGCCTACTTGTTAAAAGCAAAATATACATGCAGTCTGACCATGTCAAAGTAAGCATCAAAGCTGAAGTAAGCAAGATGCTGGAGTTTGGTGTCATCGAACCCTCATAGAGCCCCTGGGCCAGACCAGTTGTGTTAGTCCCCAAGCTTCATTCCCAGGGTGGAAATAAATAAATGAGGATTTGTGTGGACTGTAGGGCCCTCAATGCAGTCACAAAAACAGATGCACACCCAATCCCAAGTGCTGACGAGCTTATTGACAGGTTAGGGTCAGCCACATATCTGATTACCTTTGATCTCACGTCAGGGTACTGGCAGATAGGTCTAACCCTTGGAGCCAAAGAAAAATCAGCATTTTCCACTCCAGATGGTCACTTCCAGTTTACTGTGATGCCCTTTGGTTTGAAGAATGCCCCAGCCTCCTTTCAGCAGTTGGTGAAAAAAGTCCTTGTTGGATTGGAGGCCTATAGTGCAGCCTATTGTGATGATATTGCTGTCTTTAGCTCCACCTGGCAGGATCACCTGATCCACCTCCTTCTGCAGAGAGCTGGCCTCACTATTAAGGCAAGTAAGTGCCAGATAGGACAGGACAAGGCGGTATACTTGGGTCACCTGATAGAAGGAGGCCAAGTTTAGCCACTACAGCCCAAAATCCAGACCATTCTGGATTGGGAAGCTCCAACCACCCAGAACCAAGTCAGGGCATTCCTTGGCTTGACTGGGTACTACAGGAGGTTTGTGCAGGGATATGGGTCCATCTTGAAGTGACCTCTAAAAAAATGACCAAAAAGGTAAACTGGACAGTGAGCTGTCAAAAGGCTTTTGATACTTTGAAAGAAGCGATGTGCTCAGCACCCATTTCAAAACCTTCAGTTTACTCCAAGCAGTTCATAGTGCGGACAGATGCCTCTGAACATGGGATAGGAGCGGTCCTATCCCAGACCAATGATGATGGCCAAGACCTTGCCAATGCAGGTTGCCTTTCGAGGTTCTTCCTCTGAGATGATGAAGACTCTCTAGAGAAAGGTTAGTCTCATCATCTTTCATTTGGGGGGAGCATGTAGGAAAGTGCTGCTTTTTTCATGGTTAGCCCCTACTTTTTGCCTGATGCCTGATGTAATTTTGAACTGTACATGAACTGGGTCCCTGCTAACTAGGTCTTCAGTGCCAGATCGATTTCCTGAAAAACTGACCACGATTGGTATGACTTCAGCTATCCCTGTAAGTCCCTAGTAAATGGTATCCCTGGTACCTAGGTCATGAGTACTGAAGGGGGCCCTCTGGGCCTGCAGCACTGATTGTGCCACCCCAGGGCCCTTCACCAAGGCTGCACACTCTGCCACTGCAGGCTGCATGCCTTGGTGCAGGAAAATCTGAAGAGTCAACATGGCACACAGCCCTGTGTGCCATGCCACTCCTACACTGCATAAGATATAGGCAGGCCACCCTAACTGCAGGGCTTTAGCCCTAAGGGAGGGTGCACTATACCTTATGTGTCAGCATATTAGCATGAGCTGATATACCCCTATAATTTCCAGTCCATTCTATGATGTAGCAAACAGGGAAGCCATATAGAATACATGGGCTGGATACTCATCAGCACAAGGTTCCTAGCTCCATGGTGGATTCACTGATTTCTAAGAAGTTTGGCACCAAACGTCTTGTCTTAATAAATTCTCAATGATGCCAGTGTTGGATTTATTAATAAATTCACACAGGGGTCCATTTTAGAGGGTACCCTGAAACCTAACCAAACACTAGTGGTGCACTGGCCTATTTCCACCAGCCTGCCACCAGCAGACATGTTTCTGCCTTCATGGGGGGAGAGCAGTGCTTAATTTGAGCCGGTGGTTTCTGGTGCTCAGCACCTTCACCTAATTTTCAACACCTGCTCTAATGACAGTCTACCACATGGTGGCGGTGTTTGTCTAATTCAGAGATCAGCAAAACAACATTTGTTTCTTAATTCAATATACTTTGAAAAATGACTACCACCTGCTATCCAAGCCATTTTTATAGCTTTGGGGGCCTGGAAAAGTCTAAAATGTCACACTTGTAGGAGTGTGATGGTTAGCAGTTGTGATGGTACGGTCATTGGCAGCGCCGGCAGGGGCAATGGGTGGTGTAAGCTGCAGCAGCCTTGTGATGAGAGGCATGGGCACTTATTTATTTCCAAATTAAGCACTGGGTGAGAGCCAGCTCTCTCAGAGGACAGAAAAAAATACCTCCTTTGGTCGTGGGTGTTTCAAACCTCCTCCAAGACAGGATGGTCTTCCCGGGCGAGATGTTTCAAAGGTGATGCCGTCTTTCAAATCCAACCCAGGAAGCCTCAGATAGTCAGGGAGGCCAAGTCCCCTTTCCTGCTCCACTTTTGGCTGGAGGAAAGGCAGGAAAATTAGTTAGCAGAGGAGGTGGGTCCCCCCTCAGCCTGCACCACATCTAGGGCGGGGCAGGCAAGGTGAACCCCTCTCCCAAAATTCCACCATCTTGACACACAAATTGACAAGTTGTGGAGTAGTGTCCTATTGGCCTTATAGGGATGGATCATGGCCGCGTTTATCGGTGGCCCGTTCCCTTGCAGGGATTTATGAACAATGCAAAGAGCCTTAAAACTAACTCTTTCCTGCATCGGGAAAACTGCTGAGAAAACCTCCAATCCAGGCTAGGGCAGTGCCTCTTCCCACAGGAAGTAGTCACTAGAGGGTGCAGACACCCGAAAGGTAAGTACCCCATTGGCTACTACCTGTCTCCCCTTGTAACACCCCTAAATTCAGTATTTAGGTGGCTCCCCAAGACCTTGTTTGAGATTCCATGGACCAAAAGAAGACATAGGAAGAAGACGTGTTGCTGAACCAGGAACTGTGCCCTGCTGCAGAAGAAACCCGCGCCAAACCCTGCCAACTGTAAAAGGACTTGACAACTGTGGCCAGCCGTCCCTACCTGAAACCTGTGTAGCCTCCAAGAACTCCAGAGCCCTGCCAGTCTTCGCCAATTGCCTGGGGCCTCCGTTTGGACTAGTGGTAATAAGTCCCTGGCACACCGCGGGTAAAGCCTGCTGGGGAGAAGACCGGCATGGACGGTGTCGACGCGATTCACTCTGCCAACCAAAAGCCACAGCAGCCAAGGCTTGTTGGCCACCAGACTGGTAACCAACCCCTACAATGCATCCACCAGCCTGAGGGATCCTCACAGTACCTGTGACTCGCTTTTTGTTTGACGTCAACTGCTTGAAAGCAGCGACTTGGGCATGACCGCCCGACAGCGACGGACTGCCCTCGCCGCACCTGTAGCTGAACGCCACTGGTGGAAAACCAAAATCTACATCCCGAGACCTCCGGCACCTCCGATCCAGGTATCCCAGAACTGCCTGCTGTGCCCGAGCCCTGGGACTTCCAAAACTCTAACTCCCCTGGAGTAAAACTTTCCCTGAACTCTGGGTGACTGTTGTACCCCAAAACTCTGTGGCGGAGTGCTACTTCCCTCAACCGTGACTGTAAATGTGTTGGCGGTACTCTGCTATCTAACCCTATGCTTTTCTTCCCCTTGACCGTCACAGCCTCTGCCTGACGGCATCGACCACTGTTGCCTAAAACCTGTAAGCATTTGTGTCTTGAACAGCATTTGGTTAAAAATAGACATGCAAAGCAATTATTAACTGTTAAACAAAGTTCTTTGTTTCTAAAAATATATATAAAGATACAAGATATTTTCCCAAATTGGTCTTAGATTTATTCTTGAGTGTGTGTCTCATTTATTGCCTCTGTGTGTGACAACGAATGCTTAGCACTACCCTTTGATTATCCTAACTGCTCGCCCACACTACCAGAAAGAAAGCATTAGAATTATCTGCTTTTACCTCTGCATACCTATTGGGGATCCACTGGACTCTCTGCACAGTGTACTTCATTTTAGTATGGTATATAGAAAGCCAGTGCCCAACAATATTCCTTATAGCCCACTTTCTCCTCAGGCATCACCCCTAAACACTTCCTCTCCTTATCCTTTTCCTCCATTCCTGTTAATATCACTACAGACACCCACACCCCTCAGCATACACTCGTCAATCTCCACTAATATTGGCCCTCAGCATCAGCCCCTCCTGCCTTACACCTCTTTCCCCCTCACAATGATTCAATCTTCTCCTCCATTCTTCACTCACATTACCAGCCCACTTGGAACTGACTAAATAAAAATCCTTCCTCTACATAGTTCACCAAATCACCATCACTGTCTGTGTTCCCACATCAACACAACCTCCTCATAACCTTACCTATCACCGCCACTGATTCTGAATAGTTTACCCATTTTCTCTTCTTCACAGGCATTCTCCAACTCCACTACTCACCCTTGCCTAACTGCCATTCTCCATTTTCCAGGTGACATTTAACCCACCTTACTCCTACCCTATCTATTCTCTTCATTCTCCTAGTACAACTCAATCATTTCAAAAACATATCCCCAATCTGGAGATATGACTCAAGACCTTCTCTCCTGTGCCCTACATGTATCCTTCATTAGTTCTTCTATTCCCTTTAGCTCAGTTGACAGAGAAAATTGAAGTCATATCACAGGTGGTGTCTCGTCTATCATGCTTGTTGACTAGCCTCTAATGTTCTTCACAGCCTGTTCTCCATCCTACCTCAAAGTGTCATCCCTGGGTAACAGTTTACCTAGATGCAACTGTGACCCCAGACACAACTGAGCAAATTCCTCCCTTGAAGATGATCACCTTTGTGAACTCATTGTCAGCTATGATGAAATGAAATGAAAAAGCATTTATATAGCGCATGGCTACCCGGGGGCATCCCAGCACTGAGCAAACTAAAGAGAGGAGGCAAGGGACTAGGGAAACAGAAGTGTCTTCAGTTGTTTACGGACGGCGGAGTGGCTGGCTTCCCTGCGAAGGAGCAGAGGCAGGGAGTTCCACAGTTTGGCTGCATTATATGAAAAACGCCGGCCCCCACTTCTGGCCTTCTTGATCTTGGGGACCTCAACCAGGTGGAGCTCATCTGAGCGCAGTGTCCTATTGGCCTTATAGGGACGGATCATGGCCGCGTTTATCGGTGGCCCGTTCCCTTGCAGGGATTTATGAACAATGCAAAGAGCCTTGAAACTAACTCTTTCCTGCATCGGGAGCCAGTGAAGGGAGTGTAGCGCAGGCTTTGCAGACTGGCGATTGGACAATCCCATCAGCAATCTGGCTGCACAGTTTTGTATAGTCTGGAGTTTTGTGATTACTGCGACTGGGGCACCCAGGTATAAGGCGTTTCCATAATCTATCCTGGAAAGGATAAGTGATTGAACAAGTATTTTTTTGGCTTGAAAAGGGAGAAGAGGAAGCACTTTGCGGGCCATTCTCAGCAGACCATAGCAGGTGGCCGCTGTCTTCCTCGCCTGCACCTTAAAGGTCATGTTCTGATCCATCCAGATACCAAGGCTCTTTATCTAGGTCTTGAGGGCCGGTGTTGGGCCCATGCATGCTGGCCACATAGTGCTGGATTCAAAATTGAGAGGATTACCCATGATCATAATCTCGGTTTTTCCACCGTTGAGCTTGAGGTGGGACACACCCATCCATTTAGATACTTCCTCAAGACATGAGTTGAGGCCATTATCCCCAACACCACCTTCAAGCAGGTTAATAAAGAGGGCAGCTTCCTTATTCCCACCTTTTATGAACCACATACCTCCCTGATCATTTCCTCCATCTAAGAAGATTGAAAGTCAGAACCTCATTCAAGTGTCCGTTGAACCCCAAAAGATCCGGTCTCCAAGTGCATCTGCTCCACCTTGATGTGCCTGCTACATAACTTGCATTCTGCAGTTAAACACTTCCTGGAGATTTCAAATACTATGGTAAGCTCCAACCTGGATCATAATTCTGCCAAAACATTGGCTCAATGAATCCTTCAATATTATTTTGGGTCTCTTTCTTCCTCTTCATTTCCCCATCTTTCCAGTGAGGGTGGTAGATAGACATGGGGGTAGTACTTATTAACAAGAGCATTCTATGCATCTTTTCCCACTACCCACTATAATGCCTTCAAATGTCTATCTCTTGAAATCTCCACCCACAAAGTCTCCAATCTCAGACAAAATGTTATCCACCCTCACTCCCCCACCATTGGCAAAAACTGTGCATTTATTGAAGTATACATCTCAGCTAATAGGCTTTAGGACCACTTTCTTCCTGGGGAATTTCAATCTGCATTGGAGTGATAAGAATAGCATACATGTAAATGCTGTTTCTTCTTTTCTCCACAATAATAATTTCTAAAGATATACTCCTGACAGTCTAGGACCCCATAACAGTTCATTTGTCTGATCACCTTCAAATTTCTTTTACAGTGACCTATATCGATGACAAATCCTCAGGTCAACCTTAAAAGAAATAATTTGGTTCTGCAATACAAAAACATTGTTATTAGCACTCTCACTAGAAAGGCCCCCTTGAATCTTCCCACTCCAGATTCTCAGCAAAAGCCACAAAAGAAGAAGATAACAACTGCAAATATGTTGTAATTGAAGAAGTTTCCCCAGTAAAGAGAAGGATGAGTAGACTTAAAACCTTTCTGGCGTGATTCTCAAAAGACCTACTTACTGAAAGAAAATGCCTGATTAAACTCATTAAAAAATGGAGAAAATCCACCTCTGCGGCATTTCTGACAAAGCTGAAGTTCTGAAAAAGCTGAATTCCTCCAGATGAAACTACAAATCCCATATTTTCAGAATTAAGTCCTCACACCTCAAATGTCTCCTGGACTACATCAAGAACTCCCAACACTCCTGTTCAAAGGTATTAAACAGTCTATCAACCAAATGTCTATAATGTCTGAGACCATGAATTTCTTTGATGAGAAATTCTTTGACCTATCACTCACCACAAGTAAAGACAACCCAGACAATGTCAAGTGGATCTGTAAAAGCACAATTGTCCTGGTTTCATTACAACACAGTCTCAGAGGCAACACTACTGAATATCATAAACAAGGTTAAAATATTTAACCATCTTACTGATGCAATACTGGATTCCTTCATTAAAGACCTTGCCAAACATCCTCAAGATCACTGGTCCACCTTAATGAACTTGTCCCTTCTACAGGGTGTTTTCCCAATAGTTTAAAAATTGGTTACGTCTGTACACTCCTGAAAAAAACTTCATCGGATGTCAACAAACTGAATAATTACTGATCCTTCTCTATCCTTCCCTTCTTAGGAAAGGTGAAAGAAAGCTGTGTAGCTACTGTCCCTACCCCACTTTTTATCCACATCCAAGAAAACAAACTCAATAGTTTCCAATTAGGAGTCAGGCAGGGGTACAGCACAGATATGGCCCTTCTGCAAATAATTGATGACTCAATCTTCATCCTCTGGCAACTCCTGCTTTCTTGTGCTCCTAGATCACTTGGATGCTTTTGACACAGTAACACACCTTGCTATGATTAACATCTCAAAAGAATGGATGGGCATTGAGGGAGTAATCCTGATGTGGTTCTCCTCTAATTTGTTGAACCACTCACAAGAAGTGAAGTTTGGGAGCTCTTTCTCCCACAAGAAAGGATTCCACACGGCTTGATCCTTTCACCGACCCTATTCAACCCATATATAGAACCACTTGGAGAGATTATTAGTGGCTGCAATTCTTTATCACCTTTATGCAGATGATACCCAGATCTATCTTAAGGTCTCATCCCCTATGACATCCTCCTACAGACGTGCACCTTGTGAGAATTCAACAATGAATGTAAAACCACTATTGAAAACTCAAGCCCACTAAGTCCGAATTTCCTATTAATCTCTGAAAAAAATCAAACATTTCTAAAGAAGAGTGGACAAAATCCTTTCCCCTTAGATCAGAAACTGAGCATTGTGGAGAACGCCAAATTCCTGAGTTTTATCTTTGATAATTGAGTTAACATCCAGAAGTGAATAGTTGCTCTGGCTAAGAGAGTCTGCCACCAACTAAGGCTTCTGTGGGCCCTAGGCAGTTCATTGCAGTATGTTGTTCTCTGCTGGTTCTCTACCTGGCTGGACAGTGGGAATTCGCTCCTCTATGGACTTCCAAATTTTAATTTGCATTCCATCAGAGCACTACTAAATGTAGTGGCTCGATTTGGTACAGGCCACAATAAATTTGTCCACATCACTCATGTTTTGCCAACTCTTCAGTACCTCTTCATTTTGATAGAGCTCAATTTAAGACTGCTTTCAACATTCAGAAAGCCCTCTATGATTCCTCTCCCTCCTATTGGACTGATAAACTGAAAATTTCAGGTGCACAGGAGGCTTGAGAAATGCAGACCTCCTGTATTCAAATAAGTATGTTATATGAATAGGCCTTGTCAGGAACACCAACAAAAATGTGAGACTCTCTTCCATCAACTCTTTGCATGACCTCCTGTCTTGCGAACTTCAAAAAGGAACTCAAATCCTCCTATTTGAAAGACACATTGATCGATTCTTCTATTTAAGATATATTCTGGTTAAGGCCATGATTGCTTAACCATTGCCTAATTTTCTGTTGTTTCGGACCACCTGTTTAATGGTTTGTTCATGACAATTGCCATTCATTATCAGATTCCTGTTTTGTTGTAGAGTGCTCTAATGACTTTGGGCCATGCTCATGGTTGACAAGAATGAACAAATAAATAAATAAATAAAATTATCTTCTTTAACTGATAATTTGTAATTGCCAAGCAATCACTACGGACCGCACTGTAAGGAGATAACGACATTGAAGACATGCTCAAAATTCAGTTCCAAAGCATGATAAGCACAGACTCACATGATCTTAGGACATGTTTCAGAAAAATCAGAAGCCCAGGCCACTCTGCATTCACATCATAGGTACTGGCTCTCCAGAGTGGATCATGAACGCTTTTCTTTGGGAACAATGTGGAACAGAGGAATGAATGAATGGTCAAAACATCTCTGCAATCAGTGCAATGCAAACACACCACTGACAAGGGGAAAGGCTGAGGCACACAGTGAAAGCAGGGAAGAAACAGGACTCAGACATTTCTCTTAACTGACCATGGTGTCTGAAAAGTTTCAGTGCTCCGTCCATCATCTCCTTGTGTTTGCTTTGTTCGCCCTAAGTTGGCAGGGTATGCCCAGACGTGGGTCCCTTGCTCACTTTGCCACTGGATTCAAGCTAGCCTGGCTGATGAGGGCTGTTAGCCTGAAACCAGTCCCAGGATGCTTGTTTCCGGTCCAGGGAAGACATGGCTTGGCAGTTCGGCCTGGACTGTTCCCATGAGGCACAGGGTCAAGACTGATTTGCATATAGTTGTGGCTGACCTGGGGTGGCGAAGTGAGCTAAAGAACAATGATGGATTCAACTCAGATCTGTAACTGGGGGTGAGTGTCTGAAAAGTTTCAGTGCTCCGTCCATCATCTCCGTGTGTTTGCTTCGTTCTCCCTATGTTGGCAGGGGATGCCCAGACGTGGATCCCTTGCTCACTTTGCCACTGGATTCAAGCTAGCCTGGCTGATGAGGGCTGTTAGCCCAAAAAAGGTCCGAGGATGCTTGTTTCCGGTCCAGGGAAGAATTGGCTTGGCAGTTCGGCCTGGACTGTTCCCATGAGGCACAGGGTCAAGACTGATTTGCAAATAGCTGTCGCTGAACTGGGGTGGCGAAGTGAGCTAAAGAACAATGATGGATTCAACCCAGATCTGTGACTGGGGGTGAGTGTCTGAAAAGTTTCAGTGCTCCGTCCATCATCTCCTTGTGTTTGCTTTGTTTGCCCTAAGTTGGCAGGGTATGCCCAGACGTGGGTCCCTTGCTCACTTTGCCACTGGATTCAAGCTAGCCTGGCTGATGAGGGCTGTTTGCCTGAAACCGGTCCCAGGAGGCTTGTTTCCGGTCCAGGGAAAACATGGCTTGGCAGTTCGGCCTGGACTGTTCCCATGAGGCACAGGGTCAAGACTGATTTGCATATAGCTGTGGCTGAACTGGGGTGGCGAAGTGAGCTAAAGAACAATGATGGATTCAACCCAGATCTGTGACTGGGGGTGAGTGTCTGAAAAGTTTCAGTGCTCCATCCATCATCTCCTCGTGTTTATTCAGAGTGAACAGGCGTAGTTCTGCAACAATATGCAAAATTAGGCTCCAATGTATCTCTTTTCAAGCAGCTCAATTCAGCAACAAATAGATGCTCTGGCTTGCACTGAAATAATGGCTTCATAGTGCCACTGAGAGTACGTCTATATTTCCAAGACACTTACTTGTCCATTCTGCATTCCATCAGCAATTTATTGACAGCTGCCAATCTGTGCCCCAATAGTCAAGGTATTGGAGGGTCCCTTAAGGAAAGGTACAGGGAGTGAGGCAGCATGTGTTGGCTGAGACTCATCAGGAGAGCTATATTGGTAGGGGGTTGGTGTACTGGACTGGAGGGAGGGTGTGCTGACTCCTGTCCTGCTTGAGCAATGAAATCTGGTGGGCAGCAGCACAGATTCTTCTGTGAAGCAATGAAGACATCGTACTGTGACTGGCAGGATGCCATATGCACATCTTGACGACCACAGGCATCACATTTCCTCCGTTTTCACTGCTTCCTACTTGTCTCCTGATAACTTCAGTTTTTCTCCTCCTCTTCTCAGCCAAGCAAGTGGAAAGATCAACATATGATCAGAACAAGAGGCTCAGCAGAACAACATCAGGAGAGCTCCATGGGCTAAAGCTTGAGGCGGGAGGAGGGGGTGCAGCAGAGCAGCGTCAGGAGAGCTGGGGGGAGCGATGGTTGTGGCCCCAGGTGGTTCACAGGTGATAGGACAGAGCAGTATTAGTAGAGATGTTGGAGCAAGTTTTGAAGAACTGGCCTGGAGGAAAGTATTGTAAAATGAACTGTTTCTCTGCGCAATAAATTGCTCATACCAAAAACAGAATAATGCATGATGTAAACATCCCAAAAAAAAAAATATATATATATATATATATATAAAAGTACTACTTTTTACCCCATCACCAATTTCAGCAGCAACCACAGCAAAATGTACACATCTAAAAAAAGCCATGGGCTGACATCAAAAACTGACAGATAACCCAGGATGACAATGATTAAACTGGACTGATCAAAAAACGTCAATCTCTAAAGAGCGCGAAAGCAAAGCTTCTTTTCGTTTGGTATATCTTTCATGTTGTGTAATTTTCTGTGTTGCATGTTGTGTTGTGGTAACATGAGGTCTGCCAAACAACTAAAGATATCTGTAGCCAAGTCCTACAAGGGAATATGTTCAGTGCTATCCAGAAGATGAAAAGAAGTGGGGATGACTGCCTTAACACTGAAGTCCTCTAAGCATTTCCTTCTTGCGTCAAACTCTTAGAAACTTGGGGGCATATTTACAAGCCCCTTGCACCACAGGAACGTCACTTTTTGTGATGCTCTGGCGACGCAAATGACAAAATCATATATATGAAGCCACGCAAAGCCAAAGAAGCAACGACCTTAACAGATCAAACCCTCTCGGAGAAATTGGACAAAGTCTTAGCCGCAATCGAACACTCCAGGGTTTCTATGTAAGAAAGGCTCGGAACCCTTACCACAGACATTAGTCTCCTCAGAGATGATCACTGCAAACTCGCAGACAAGGTGTCGGATGATGAGAAGCTAATAGCTACCATGCAGCCATCGATTAGCAAACACCAAGAGACCCTACAGTCCCTGCTTGGTCGTATGACCACAATGGAAGAGCGCATAGACAACTTGGAAGGCCGCTCACGACGGTGCAATATCTGCGTGCTTGGACTCCCGGAGGGCTTCGAGGGTACCAATCCTGTGGAGTATATGGAAACCTGGACCAAATCCTTCACCCCGCACTCGGAGCACACAGCATTCTTTTCCATTGAGAGAGCCCACAGGGTCCCGGCGTGCAGACCTCCACCCGGCGCCCTGCCGCGGCCAATGCTAGCATAGTTTCTACATTTAAGAGATCGCGACGCAGTACTGAGAGCGGCCAGACAGAACGGCCCCCTCCAAATCGAGAACAAACAAATAATGCTATTTCCAGACTACTCTCGTGCAGTGCAGCGTCAATGATCCTCTTTCCTGGAGGTGATGCGCCGCCTCCGGCTGGATGGCATACAATACTCACTGTTGTTTCCAGCTCGCCTCAAAGTCATACACGATGGCTCCACCACATTCTTTATGGACGCAGAGGAGGCCCATGACTGGGCGGACCAACACTGCAAGCAACACCCCAGTGCAAAGGCCAGATATGTAAGACGTCCACAGACGCAGCGTTCCAGCAGACGACGCCCAAAACACCAAAACAGACGGAAAGGCTCCGCCATGCCCTCCCTATCAGTGGCGTCACCTGACCTGGAACAGATCATACAAGAACGCCGCAAAGCCTTGCAAGCCGCAGTGGAGCTCAGACCCTATTCTCCTATAACAGACATAGAGAGAGGCACGCATATTTTCACGTCGGAGGATGAAGGTGGTAGCGAGGGATCGATTTCCAGGGTGGATTCAGTGACACCACCGCTGGTCACACTTCAGACTGCCGACACCCTGATCTGAGCTGAACACTAGCAGGCGACACGAGCAGGATGCTCGGATTGAGATACTTGTAATGTAATTGTGGTAGGTGACTAAATGCACTAATGCTCACACACTCGTATGATCAGATACCCAGCCAGCAGGCGCACATTGATCTTACAAATGCCCATACGGAGAGCCACCTCGCCGACATGTGTCACCACCCCCACACTATATTAAAGCTCTTTTCTGGCATGCGATTCAGTTTGGACGTATCGCTGGTTGCGATAGGTCCCCAGTATTGGGGCAGTTTCCCCCCCAGTTATCTCCCCCTACTGATGTCAAACATCATTACACTGTATTCTTATCCACACGCTGTCACAGGGCCGTAGTTGTAACGAGCAAACATGGGCAGAGGAGTGTCAAGCTAATGCTGGCTGCTATGCTCTACAATGTCCCTCCCCAGACCCCCCTCGATACCACATGGCCCATAAGGGGAACATAACAATTCTCACATTAAATTTGCGTGGCATGCACACAGCACGTAAGCGATACTCAATCTACGCCTACATAAAGCAGCAGAATGCGCAGATCGCGCTCTTACAAGAGACCCACCTGGTTGCAGGGGAATTGGCCAAGCTGCGCAAGCGATGGTGCGGAATACTTTGTGCCACGACTTACTCTGCTTGCACGCGTGGAACCCTAATTTGGATTAGGCCAGGGGTCCCGTACCAAGAGCTGTCCAGGACAGTCGATCCGGAGGGTCGATATGCACTTACGCTATGCACTTGGCCAGCTGGTGGTCCTAGGAAGCATCTATGCTACCAACTCGGGCCAAAGTAAATTCTGGGACGCACTTTCTTTCCCAGTAAGTACACATACGCCGGCACCATGGATCCTAGGTGCGGATTATAATTGTGTACAAAACACATTCCTAGATAGATCTTATCCCCCCACCCAACCTCCCCCATAATAGCACAGGCCAAACGCTTTGCAGCATGGGCAACTCACTGGTCCCTCACAGATGCTTGGCAGCACAAATTCCCAGACACACGGCTCTACTCGTTTCACTTAATACCGCACGATCTCAGGGTCCGCTTAGATAGCTTCCTCTGCTCCCCCCCATCCTACCCAAGATACAGGGGTCTGAATACCTTGGGAGAACTCTGTCAGATCACGATGCCCAAACAATCACCCTCGAATGGAGACCACCCAGACCTCCGGTTCCCACCTGGCGCCTGCCCAAAGAATGCCTAGATGACCCGATATTTTGACAAGCCCAAATAGAACACATACGCAACTACATCTGAGAGAACACATGTACAGCCACCACGTGCGCTGCGGAATGGAATGCCTTCAAGGTAGTTATGAGAGGTACGTGCATACAACACATCGCGGGAGTGCGCAAAACACTAGAAAGGAGTATACAGGACAAAGAGCGGGCGCTAGCTGTACTAACGCAAGCAGCAGACAAAAATGAAGCCACACCGGCCCAGGTAGCGAACGCCAAAACCGTGTACGCGGAGGCACTAGCGGACCTCCGGAGATATAATTTTAGAGCGTACACAGCCAGGATGCATAGGGAGAGAGATAGAGCAGGCGCACTGCTGGCATGGTTAGTGAAGCAGGACATGACCCTCCCACCGATACAATACGTGACAGGATGGGCATCCTAGTACACTCGCAAGCGGATATATTAGACGTGTTCTGGCGACATTATGCGCAGCTTTATGCAACCCCAGCCCTGGAAGACACAGACAGACTCACCCGGTTTCTAGATGCACACCCCTTGCCCCGCATAGCACGCATCCATCGTAAGGCTTTGGACGACAGGATAACTGCAACGGAGATCAACAAGCAATGCAAGCGCTCACCACTTGTAAGGCGCCGGGGCTTGATGGCCTCCCCCTAGAGTTTTTTCGTGCCTTCGCTGCGCAGCTGGTCCCCCAACTAGTGAAACAGTTTCAGGCAGTGCTATATATGGGTGAGCTGCTGCAATCTATGTGCGAATCGGTTATAGTGTCACTCATTAAACCGGACAGGTAACCCCCACCAGGTGGGCTCGTACAGACCAATAGCGCTGCTACCGGCAGACTATAAACTTTACGGGAAATTCTGGCAGACAGATATGCTACAGTCCTCCCAGCGCTGATCCACCCGGATCAGTGTGGGTTCGTCCCAGGTAGAAATACTTCTTATAATATAAGACGCTTGTTCCACGTTCAGGACCAGACCCAGGGCCGCTTTCCCCATGCGGCGTGTCTGGTTCTGGACCTGGAGACAGCCTTTGATACTCTCCTCTGGCCATACCTTTTTCGAAAACTACGTAGAGTGGGAGTGGGACCCCGACTGTTAGCATACACAAAATTAATATATTCACTCGTCCAGAGTGAGACTCGGGCAACATATGTCGCTGTCATATCCCATACTTGGGGGCATGCGGCAGGGCTGTCCGCTTTCCCCCCTATTATTCGCGATTGCAATGGAACTGATGGCGCTTCATCTTCGTAAAGAGGGGAGGGCTGGGGCATCCCAATCGTGGACACTATTCATGTGGTCTACTTGTATGAGGATGATGTGCTCAACTATATCCGTGATATTACATCGGATCTCACTCCTATACTCAATTCTCTCCGGGAATTTGAGGCAGTGGCAGGACTTAAAGTCAACTGGTCCAAGTCAACGATATATCCACTTTCAGACAGCCTCCCTCCCCCAGATAATACGATTGGGCGATACAGAGGTCTCTTGGAGTGCCCAGGCGGTCCGTTACCTTGGTATATGATTATATCACACACCACAGGACATATATGAAGGAAACTATCGTAAAGCGATGGCCGGAATCATATCCTCCGTGAACTTCTGGAAGGATCTTCCCCTGGCAACTATAGGAAAAATCTCGGTCGCCAAAATGATTCTGGTCCCCAGACTACTATATTACTTCACTAATCTTCCGGTAATCCCCCCGCGTTCCTTCTTCCGAGAGTTGGACACTCTCCTTGGCATCCTAATCTGGGGATCGGGACGTAGACGCATTGCCCTACACAGCTGCCTATGAACCAGGGAGGGATGGGCGCCCCATCCTTTGAGGCATACTTCCTCGCCGCCCAACTCCAATGGGTGTCAAGATGGACGGCGGGGCGGGCACTGGGGGAAACAATGACAAACACGGGACCAATTCCAATTCCCGCTATACATCTCATGTTGCTGCCCAAGGCGAAACCCTTACAGGTATCCCCCCTCCAGGTGACAGTAGCGCGAACGTGTCTGAGCCGCATACACAGAATGAAACACGCAGCCCCCATGTACACCCCCAATTTCCCACTGATAGGCTTCCCCAGAGGCCGGGCGCACTACACAGAGTGGACTCTACAAGTGTGGACAGCACATTCAATCACGGAGGTGGGCTCACTCTATGCGAATGGACACTTGCAGACATTCGCAGACATGGCCACAGACATGGGTCTCCCTAGAGGGCAATTTCTACTACATAGGCAATTACTGGAGGATTGTCGTCAGATGTGGCACACAGTCGAGATGGAACCACCCACACATCCGGTACTCCACACAATATTGCAAATGGGCCCTGGGAGACACCTGGTGACCTGGATATATAAAGCAATACGGGCACTCAACCCACCCACTTTGACGCCCCTCCGTGAGAAATGGGAGGCAGAGATACAGAGACCGCTTCACGATAAGGAATGGGAACGAGAGCTGGAGTTCCCGCAACTACCGATTCAAAAATATACAATTGCATATATTACACCGGGCCTACCTGACCCCCGAGAAGCTACAACATTACTATCCTGATAAACCATTCACCTGCCCAAGATGCTCGGAACCCCAGGCGTCTTTCCACCACATGTTCTGGGGCTGCCCTATGCTCCACACCTACTGGACCACAATACATGCCACCATTCGCGCTGTTCCAGGGCTTGCAGGCATCTACACATGGGAGGCCTGCGCGTTAGGCATCACCAAACACCACAAAGTGGAGGCGCGGTTCACGTCCTTAGCGCTCCTTCTGGCTAAAAGGGGTATAACGATGCACTGGAGAGAGCCGGAGGGACCACCGATAGGGGCCTGGAAAGGGGCGGTCAATAAATGGGGAGCCGCAGAAGAGGAAGCGCTCAGATCAAAAGAGATCAAGGGTACCCGCAAACACCACATATCCATGCAATGGGCAATGTTACTCCACTCCTTTAAACAGGAAACAACTGACACACCAGTATCACAGAGTGTTGGGTCCCCCACAGACGAGGCGCATCACGACAGGACTAGACAGAGCTCCCCAGTAGAGTAGGCCAACAGCAAAGCGAAGCCTACAGATTAGAATATGGGACCTGTAGAGCACTCCCAAACGGACATTCCCGCCCTGCACCAATGCCTGAATAGGTCATGCACTGCCTAAAATTACTCCACCGCTCGGCCCCACACACTGCACCATACCCCAAATACAGTGTACCCCAGTTCTAGTTATCCCGGTTGAAGAGTTTAGTTCCATGATGAAAAGCCGATAAGTGTTATGCCACAGCATCAGCACAGTAGATGTAAGCTATGTGTACAATAACTACCATAGGCATTGATCCACGCAGTCATGAGTTGACAGGTATTATACTTGCATAGCGACAAAGCCATCTAAATGAAGGAAAGTATCCTACGCTATAAATGTAACAGCTTGCCGAGAATTATATTGAAACCCTGTATGAAATGTACTACATGACTGACCAAAATGGATGTATTGTGCAAAATTAAAATTAAAAAATGGCAATAAAAATGGTTAAAAAAAAAAAAAAAGTGAAGCCACGCAAGCCACTATGCGTGGCTTTGAATGGCCTCATAGATATGGAGTAAGGCAAGGCAGCGCAAATCGCTGCCTTGCCTTACTTTGCGCTCAGGATGTGTTCCATGGGCTTTGTGGTGGGTTTTCCCACGCTACACCCATGAGTTTTGACTTCCCCAGATTTACAAGAGCATGTAAACTGGGGAAGCACAAACCCTTACGCCTCCCGAGGTGAGGTGTAACGAGAAGAAATAACTTTATTTCTCCTCGTTTTTCCCTCTTTCTATGTGTGCTGCATTCTGCAGCACACATACAAAGAGGAAAACTCCTCTTAGGATTGCTTCTGTGCAGGAAGGTGTCCCTTCCAGCACAAAAACAATTCTCTTGACAACACAGAGAACCTTGCACCATGGTGTTGGCCCTAGGCTGCAAAAACTGCACCAGCACAGTGGGAAAGCACAGGAATTGCATAAATACGGTGCATTCCTGCCATTTCACTTTGGTGCAGGGCAGCGCAGCAAGCTGACTTGCTGCGCTGCCCTACCCCAAATCCCCATAATGAGGGCCTTGAATTCTGCAAAGCTTTTTACATAGATTCCTAGTTAGTCATCTTACAACTGTAGTTTTTCTGGGACTTACTCATTCATATAGAGATTTAGAGGTATGGCCGAGGTGGTGAAGCTCACGGAATGCTTTTTACAGTGGGAATGAATGCAAGGTTCATTGAAATCCCAGCATTCCACACGCCGCATCAGTAATGGAAATCGTAATGTAAACCCCACTATGAAATGTACAGAGCTGCATCTTTTCCATGCAGAGGACTCATCATTCATTCGTTCCTTCACTGTCCATACCAATGTACAACAGCACTTGCAGAAAAAAAAAATATATCATGCCTCATTAACACGATCCTCATTGATGAATCAAGATTGTTCTGCCTAGCTATCATTTGTTTAAATAGCATATGCCGCATCTGTATTTGGGTGTTTTTTATCTTCCAAAAACTTTTCAATTCGGTCAAAATACTGTATTAGACGTAACCATTCCTTTTCTTTGGGCGATCTCATAATTTGTAATTATATCAGTGAGGCCTGGGAATAAGATAGCCCTGGTGGGATTTATCTCTGCACTACCTTGGTCCAGGTATTTACGCTTATGTTGGCCCAACCAGTAAAGCTTATGTTGGCCGAAATATTAACTCTGAAGAGCACTAAGCAGAACCTTTTAAAATCAGTATTTTACCGTGGCGCGTGTTTTCTTCCAGCAAACATTATTATGTTCTGCTTGGTTTATTTCTTCCATCATTAATTAGTGGCATCGAGGTATTGGTCGTTTGCTTCACACTGCAGACTTCATACGTCTCTCTAGCTGTTATTATCTAATTGGTATGCTTTCCCTCGAATTCACAAAATGTGCCTTTGTAACTCTTGAAACAGTGACATGGCCAAATGTTGTTAACATGCCTTTCCCTTCTTGGTTTAAAGACATATTTGGCAGTGTTAGCCTTTGGACAAAAGTCTTCAATGCATCAGAAGGTGCTCTTTCGATGCAAGTTAAACACCTTGCAGCAGGGGGCTACACTTGCCTGCCATGTTTAGTGTTGTGAAATGAAATGAAAAGAAAATGTATAAAGCTCCAATAATACCCTAAGGTGTCCAGGCGCTAGCTTCTGAGGTGCCACATGAGATGTCCAAGGAATTATAAACAGAAGTTACTGGTTGAATAACCAGGTTTTTAGACTTTGCCTAAAGTCAAGCAAATTTGATTTATTTATAATCATTGGGGTAACGCCTTAATTTACAGTATGATTTGGCATGCTGTAGAAATGCAGGATGCCGTACGTTTTTGCTGCTGTACGGGGTAATCGTCTGAGAGCTTATTGGTAGTAGACGATTTGAAGAGAGCATTGACCTGCCCAAAAGCAAAATAAGTTCCCAAAAGGCTACACACATACAAGAATATCACATATAATCAGCAGAACGGGCTACTTCATTTTAAATATTTGCCGTTGAGCATCTTCACAAAGAAATCGACTTGATTTTAGTGAACAGCGACATGGAGGCAATGTAGGAGGCAGGAACAAACGTCTTGTGCATTGTTTGGTGCTGAATTTAGACCAAACAATAGTAGACTTTGCTATAGCGAAAACAAACAAAATCAGCAAATTAAAATATCACCCCAAAAAATACCGACAACCAAAATATCACGACCCTAAACTTAAACAAAGAAAAACACATATATCGAGGACAAAAGTATTGTTTAAAAACACATTGTCAAGTACAGGAATTGATCAAACCAAGGCCAATGGGAGCCCTTGTGAGGGGACTCCCATTAACCTCGATTTGATCCGTTCCTGTTGCGGGCACCTAGTCCCAGCCACACAAGTGGTGCAGCTATTTTGTTGACACAACTGTGTAATGCTGGCTGGTATGATTTTTTGGGATTCCTGCGGTTTCTGGAAATTTCCTTCACAGAAATGTAAGGAAAATGTGTGATTTCAGGCATAGTTTGCAGGGCATTGTGGGTAAGAAAATCTCATGGGACCCATGCAAGGCACACCACACAGGAATCCCCTCCATTGACTGGTTTTAAAAAATGCATGTGGTTCATAGGTTTCCATTGGAGCTGGCTGAGCACGGCCCCTAATTCCACAGCAATCTCTATCACTGATCTCTCCACGTAGCACTTTAGGGTCTTTTGTGTCAAGGTCTCATGGCCAAAAGTGAGGTACCATTGTTATCGGAAGACGTGGGGGAGTACTTGGTTGTAGGAACTTTGTGGCTCCTTGCAGATTCCAGAAGTTTTCCTCATAGACATGTGAAGAAAGTGTGTGTTTTTAGTCAAAGTTTGCATTTTGCAGGGCATTGTGGGTAAGAAAATGTTGTGGAATCCACGCAAATCACACCACCCTGGACAACCCAGGAGTCTAGTTTTCAGAACTGTCTGGGTCTGGTAGGTTTTCCCAGGTAGCAGCCTGCCCAAGCCCAACAAGTGCATCAATTTGCTATGGCAAGTAAGACGATATTGGGAATTAGCCACACTATCCTGGTCCATATATAAAAGCAACAGACAAAGGAATCAAATGTAATCTCGCTTACCATTAGGATGGGATTTCTTAGTCTGCAGGGGAGCAGAAATACTGTTGAGGCTTTAGGTGTGAGGGTAGGGCGGAGGTTAGGATGGGCCAAACCCACCCCATTATTTCATTAAAAATATATTTTTCTGCCATACAATTTTCCTAGTGGGGAAAACCTGTCTGCCCTTGGGGAGGGGGCAAAAGACTGGTTTGTTCCTTTTTTAGGGGTGGAGGTGTGGCCAATGCCAGAGTGCAACACCCGCACCTCTTACTTTTGCCACCAAGAAAAATCTGTGGTGTGAGGTGGCCTTTCTAACTCCTTCCGGGGGCATATTTGTAGCAATATCCCCAATTGAGAAAACCAGCTACCTGCTCCCAGGGGTGCAGAAAGACACCAATGCATCTTCTGGCGAGGGCGTATGGCTCAATGCCAGGGTAGGCCACACCCTACATTGGCTTGTTTAGGCTCTTTTTGAAATCCCTGGTGAGCTTTCTGCCCACTGGGGCAGATTGTGGTGAATAACTCTATCTACCCCCAGGGGAGGCCGAAATTCTATTGGGCCATTAAGGTGGGGGAGAGCATAGGCCCATGCCCAGGGTGCCACTCCCCCGCCATAAAATACTGTATAAATGTAGACCCTAATGTCTATTGGGCTGTCTGCACCTCAGGCAAATTGGGATAATTTCTCCACTTTGCCTCTGAGGGGGTAGAAAGACTGTCTATCTTCTTGTTGGGGTGGGAGAATGGCCATCCCCATGGTGGGCAGCCGCAAACCCCTACACTCTTTTTGTAAAACAAAATTCCCTAATGTCTAGTGGGCTTTTTGCCCCCCCCCCGAGGCAGGAGATTGGGGATAATCACATCGTCTGCCCTCCAGGGAGGCGGGAATACTGTCACAATATATGTTTGGGGGTATGGTCATGCCCCTAGTGGGCAGCCTCCACCCCTACATTTATTTTGATTTTAGACCCTTGCGTCTTTGGGCTTTCTGCACCCCACGGGGGCAGATTGAGGTTAACTAGCCCCATCTGTCTTCTTTTTGGGGTAGAGGGGGGGACATGGCCACCCCTATATCTGTTAAAAAAACATTCCTTGGTGTCTAGTGGGCTCCGTACCCCTGGGGGGGCAGATTGGGGTAATCACCCCATCTGCCCTCGGGGGGGGAGAAAGACTGTCACCATGTCACTATAGTTTTTGGGAGGGATAGTGGGCAGCCCACACCCCTATAATTATTTTAGAAATAGACCCTGTTGCCTATGGGGCTTTCTGCCTGAGGGACAGATTAGGGATAATTACCCCGTCCGCCCACCCAGGGGGGCAGAAAGACTGATCTAGTAACGGATTGGGTAAGCAACAGCCCATGTTCAAGCAGCCACTCCCACAAAATGCCTGATGTCTAGTGGGTGGATCCTTGCTTGGGGATTCCCCTTCTATGGGGATCCCCAAGCAGGGATCCACTGGGTAGAGATATCATTGGAAAGGGGAGATTCTCCCCCTTCCAACAATACCCCTCCCACTCCAATTAGTGCTCAGGGGGCTGACATATGCCCCCCTAGCACTGATGCAATGAAAGTAAAATGAGCCCATCAGCTCATTTTACTTTTACTTTAGTATAATAACGTCAGCGCACCCTGCGCACTGATTTTCGTTACACTGAAGGCAAAAAAGACTCAGGCTGTTCAAGAACCTCTTCCTGAGCAGCCTGCATATAACATATAATAAGGGAATCCCTCTGTGCTCTGCACCATACGTGCCTTTATATGCCTCCCCGGTGGCTCTTATATGCCAATGTCCCGACAGACGAACTCGGGAGGTAGTGCTGGTGTCGGTCATTGGCAGACTCCCCCCCTAAAGGGGTTAATAACATCAACAAATCAGCATTTCTAAACCAATGAAGGTAATATTTAATTTAAATTTAAATTACAATTACCTAAACAGTGTTGTTGCTTAAGCCATTGTAAAATATATCACAACCCAAGAAAGCAATTCTAAAAAACTACCCATAAACAAGAGCTAACAAATGCAAAAAATAACCACACAAAATTATTAATCCAGGGAATCTATCCCAAAAAATAAAAATATGCACAAAAAATGAATAGATTCTCTGGAAAAATCAAAATCGTAATTAAAAAATAATAAAAATGTTTTTGGTTGAAAAATATGTAGCCAAGAATTTTCCTTGAAAAAAAAAAAGCACATTCAGATGAAAATAATGTCCGGTTGTTAGACTTGGCATCTTTTGGCGTGTTTCCCCTGAGTTTTTGCTTTCTGACCTCCCGGTTTTGACTCTGTTTTTGCTGGCTTAGTGTCTCTGCGCACTTTTCTCACTGCTGATCAGGGGTAAAGTGCAAGTGCTCCTGTTGTAAACTGTGTTATGGATTGGTGTTTCCATGATTGGCATATTTGATTTACTTGTCAGTCCCTAGTAAAGTGCACTGAGCGTGCCAGGGCCTGTAAATCAAATAACTGTTAGTGGGCTGAAGCACTGGATTGTGCCACCCACGCAAACGGCCAGTAAATGTAACTCTGGCCTGCCATTGCAGAGCCTGTGTGCAGTCTGGGACTGCCATGTCGACTTGGCAAGTGTACCCACTTGCCAGGCCCTAACCTTCCCTTTTCTTACATGTCAGTCACCCCTAAGGTAGGCCCAAGGTACCCCTGTGGGCAGGGTGCAGTGTATGTGAAAGGTAGGACATGCCCTGGTGTGTGTGGCATGTCCTGATAGTGAATTACTGCCAATTTCGTTTTTCACTATTGCAAGGCTCCTGTTCCCATAGGACAGAATGGTGAGTTTGTTTATAACATCTTATAAACATAACTGGCCGTGGGAACTAGGTAGAAAAATAAAGTTTAGTATGCCTGAACTCAGAATGTTAAAATACATCTTTTAGTGAGGGTGATTCTTACATTCTGTGTTTGAAAATACCACTTTTAGAAAGTAGGTATTTTCTTGCCTAACCATCCAGTGTGCCTTTGCTAGGTTTGTGTATTGCATGTCTGGCTTTTGGATGACAGGGGCTGGAGAGGGGCAGCGGATCCAGAAGTCTGATGGGTCAGGACTGGGCTGCATAGACCTGGGTTGTATTTAGAGTAGTGGGAGGAGATTTCCTTGCAGCTGAATGGGCCTGGTCTGCCTTGCACATTGCCGTCTCCACCCCCTGCCAGGAAGCTTCACCAGTGAGGACAGAACTGGTTTTGGCTGGGTACATACACTCTCTGCCTTCAGAGAACAAAGAATTTGGTGGTGTAAATATTGGGGCCCAGACCCCAGAACTTTAGAACTCTTTTGGACCAAGAAGACTGCCAAGAAGAAGAGCTGGAGAAGCTGTGAGGAGGAACTACCACTTTGCTAAGTGCTTTGCTGTGTTGACCTGCAGTGGCTGCTTCTGTCTTGGGCAGTGAAAGGACTGGACTGAACTTTCTGCAACTTCTTTCTTTGAGTATCTCCAAGGGCTTGAAGTAGAGCTTGCCCCCTGTTCAAGAAGTCTCAGGAACAGCAAAGACTTCAAGTTCTTCTGCCCTTAGCACTGAGGACTGTGGGTTTTGTGCTGCAACAGAAGAAAAAGCAACCCGATGCCGTCTATGATGCTGCTGCCGACTCCGTGTCCTGAAGGCACCACAGAGGGCACCGCCGCAACACCGCACGGCGACCTTGGTCTCACTGACGATGCCTGCTGACGCCGTCACCGAGCCACTGCTCGCACCGCGACCTGTGGGCACTGCACTCCGCACTGCCTCGCTTCACGACACCGCCTTGGTATCCCCGATGACGATGCTCCACGCCAAAATCGACGCCGCTGTTTGCACCGTGGATCAAGGGCACCGCTCGTAAGGTTACACGACACACTGCCCTCATCCTGCACCGCAGCCTTGGCCTACTGACGCCAGCGCCATCGACTCCAGTTCGTCAGCCGACGACAGCGCTTCAGCAATGACGACGCCGCTACTTGCACCATGACCTGCCAGCACCGCGACGAGCACCGCATCACTTTGCACCACGACCCTGGTCTCAACGACGACGCCATCTGACACCGCCACCGAGCCGCTGCTCGCACCGCGACCTGAGGGCATCACACGCCACACCGCTGCACTTCACAACGCAGCACCCGATGCCTGCCGACACCAGCGCTCCTAACTTTACCCGCGAGGAGTTCGATCTGCAACGCGTGTGACTTCGACGGCCCGACGACTCCAGCACCGACCTCCGGAACCGACACCTGCGGACGCTGTGCTTTCAGAAGCTCAACGAGAGGTCGCCAACGCCCTGCATTTCTAAAGGTACTGTTTTGCGGGTCTCCTCGACACCGTAGCTGGTCCGCAACGCCGCGGTCAGCCAGAACTGTTTGGATTTGTTTGTTCACGACGCCGTGATAGCCCCAGAGGGATCTATCGACTTTAAGGAACTGTTTTTCAAGGTTATTTTGATAACAGAAGTTTTCTAAGTACTGTATTGTGGATTATTATCATTTTTGGTCTTGTCTTAAGTATATAAAAATATTGGATATTTTTCTAAACTGGTGTGGTGTCCTTTTGTAGTGCTTACCCTGTAATACTGTTGGTTATGTGTAGGCTTTCCTGTTTTCAGTTTCTATTTTTGGTAAATTCTGGTGGGGTTTTTTCCGTGTTTTCCAGTGATATCAATAACTTTACAAAACTGTGGTTATCAGTGGTTACACATTTTAAGCCATTAAAAACAACAGAAACAGTGTTTTTTCGGTGTTTATGGAACGCTTCGCTTTTATTGCTTTCTTTCTGCACTGATAGGGCATGGTATATAGACAGCGTACCTACTGTGTATATGAGGTCCACATACATTTCTACAAATCAAACTAATTGTAGTACACCATGCAATACTTCTTCAGTGAGTTTTGGGCCATGCGTGCTCGCTCTTTCCTTCCCTTGTAAACTTTTGTGTGAAAAGGCCCTCTCAGCATTGGCACTTGAGATGGGCAACGCCAGTACAATTTGCTAACTCTGGTGACTGACATATCTTTCCATGCCAATACTGGTGCACTTGAAGGTTGCGATTCTCTGGGACAGGTTCTGCAACATATGCGTTGAACTGGGCGCATAAGCCCTCAGAGTTATTGAAGCGGTCAAAAATGAAGCAGTACTTTTCAAAGTCCAGAGAAAATTCCCCTTTATAGAAGTGATCTAGAACTTGTGCAGAGTACCACAATGAGGCTTCATGGACTTCAAATGCCGTGGTTGGTGAAGGGACATTTCTATGCAAGCCATTTCTCATGCATTGTAAAATAAAAGTTCCTAAATTGTTCCTCAACATTTCTTTGCTTACCAAGTAGCAAGCATTCGAACATGGAACACACATGTTATCATTCTTCGAGACCGTCCTTGCATACTTGCCAATAACTTGTATTAGAGTTTTTCCCGAAGTGCATTTTTATGTAAAGCATTAGGATAGTGGCTCATAGGAGTCAGTCTTGGGGTGGGTATCTAATCTTATCTCAGGACCTGGAAATGCCTGATACTCGCAGTGGTAACTATGAAGTTTGATTTTGCCAATGCTTTATTGCTAAAATTATTCTTTGACTGTAATGTTAAATACTCAGCTATTTAATAACACATTTTGGAAAATCATTAATGCTCTTTATTGTCTTACACAGTCTCTAGTGTTGGGCCTTCTATTATTGTGGGTTATGAAGGGGAGTGATGTGTATTTCTGTAAACACTTTAGGCATGTTATATTGTTACATTTAGAAATTTGCCGCCACTTAATGATGACACCTACCGTTTACAATCTTAAACATACAACTGCACTCTGAAGATTAATGTTGGGAACGGGAGGGTGTTGGGAACTGGAAAACACAATTCAATGCCTCGTCAGGGGTCGTAGATGCTATATAAATACAATTTAAAAAATATATATATATATTCCTCATGTCTGCCTTCCTTCCATCTGTGCTGCTGTCAGAGAACAACAAACAACTTAAGTTATCTATGTATTTAATGTAAAGGCAGTGGGGCAGGAGTAATTGCATGGGCTGATTCGCTAGTGTAAGGGGACTTCTCTCAGGGACTGGAGGGGGAGGAGGGAGCAGGCTGCCTGGTTCGAGTTTGGGGTTTAAGCGCCGTTGGGGCAGCATGGGTTATATTATTTACTTCGTACTGCGAACCAACTGTTTTTACTATTGATTTCCCTGAAAATGCCACACGCATTAAATACAGCAATCACGCACAAATGTGCCCTGCCTGGTAAAAAAAAAACACTGGGGAATCCAGGTGCCTGCCCGTATGGAGGGGATGTTTGCTAGCAAATACACTTGGGGAGCAGCATGCGGTCCTGGCCACAGTATCCACACACCTGGTCAAGGCAGCCTGCCCTCTGCAGACACTCAGGGGAAAAGGGCACCAAAGAAGATTGCAATATGGCAGTGGTGGTGAGAATTGGAGTCGGGGGTACATTGTGTAATGTAACTGGTGCTCGTGTAAAGCGCTCCCATACCTCCAAGTCGAGTTTGCGTCGTATGAAACGTTGGTTCGATGGTGGTGAGATATTAACCACACCCGGTAAATATAGACACCCTAGGGTTGTTCAAGTTTTCAATTAGAAAATGGGGGCTAATTTGTGGAATTCAGCACTTACTGTACCAAATTGTGCATGTTGTCAGTATTTAACAGGTCTTTTTCCCAAGTAAATTATCGCAGACCATTAGATAATACTAAAACTAAATGTGCAGCATAATGTGCCTAATCTTGCCACATAAATAATTTATTCCACCCTGCTGGTTCAGTCATCCCTTGGCGCAAAATTATAGTGGTCCTGAGCATAATAATTAGATAATATTATTTAGTATGACTCTTGGTTAAACAATATTCTTAAGCAGCAAACCCTTATAAATAGGGCTCCCGGTTTTCCGTTTAAACGGATTTTTACATATAAATACAGACGGAAAACAAGTTTTCCTTTGTCTGTATTTATATGTAAAAACGGGAAAATACTAGCACATTTTGTGGCGCTGCTGTGCTCCAGCAGAGAGTTGCAAAACAGCAGGATGGTATGGTGATTGCTCACAGAGTAAGTATCGCCTCTGGTGTTATCAGTTTTTACAACAAAGCCTCGTTAGCAAGTGAATGGTCTTTTAAAGACCTGTGAAGTACTCGGGTGTGGCTGGCAGCTCAAAAACTGTGTGTGTGCCCGGGAAGCTGTCTCAGCCCGGGCTGACACACACGACGTAGGGGGAGGTATTGTGAAACGGTCCAGCTGCATCTATAACGCCAAGCTTATCCCTCGACGCTACCTTAGCGAAGCAATAGAAGATGGCTTATTTCTATTATAAATGTTTGCACAATTGAAATTTGAGACTCATGTAAGCATGTGTGCATAACTTATTATCATCTTTAGTTTTGTTAATTTGTATTTAGGCAAAGAAATACATTTTATACGTTTTTCATATCGATATCATTCGAACCATAAGAACTTGAGTATTAAACATGTTAAACACAGCGTATGTGAAACCTTTCTATTTCTACAACTTTAAGCACACTTTTACAGTGCTTTTTCTGTTTTCAATCTGACTCATTGTCATCCACTTAACGTGCAAAGTGCACATTCAATTTTGTGTGTTGTTTTGTTGTCATTTCCAGTTCTTATTGTCATTAAACTAGTTAACAGCATTTACCCTGTAACAATATGTATTTATAAACCACCACAGCTACAGAGCGTTGTGGCCCTGAAATTGACCACAATAACCATAGTTTAATAGCCATGTTTTCAGGCTCCTTGATGGTAACCGGAGCCGATAGGCTGCTGGATCAACCTCTGGTTTGGGTCAGCTCAGCATCACGCTTCTCAATTCCTAACATCGTAAGAGACAATTAAATAAGTAATTCATTATATTGTAACATAACATGAAATGACAACATAACATGGCTGTGTAAACCAAGTGAGATTTAAACACTCTAGATTATGCCTACTACCTAATGAAGCTGTGGGTAACCAGCTAACCAGCATTATTGAAAACAATCAAATAATCCTGAAGCCAAAGACAGAGCTGGAGACTCACAAGGGTCTGCCATGATGCATCAGGCAGTGAAACAGGCCAACTAAAATGGCATGGCAGCACTTTCTTCCGCCACGATCTACGCTCCTACTTTTCTGCTAGATTTCATCTTATATTGGAATCTCTGGCTAAGAAATGACATGTTTGCATATTTCAAATGCTTTGCTGACAGCCATATTCCAACAGTAAAGCTGGAAGGCAGGTTTGAGAAATTGCTGTTTTCTGTTATTTTAAGGAGAAAAGGGATTTTACAGCTCTCTTAAGACGATATTTTTTTTAATTATTGCAGCCCTCTGCCTCCAGGTAACAGCATTCAGAGGTTGCAAAACCACTTTTTTACAGTCTTTGAATGTCTTGTAGGTGTTAGCTCAACAAACAAGCACTGGCAAAGCCAATACGCCTCGCCTAGACGAGAGCTATTGGCTTTGGCAATGTGTTTTAGCCATGTTGTACGCCAGTGTGTCTGCTGTTCAGCATGGCTAAACATTAGTGGCGTGGAGTGGGGTGGGGTAGGATAGGATAGGGTAGATTGGTGTAGAGTGGAGTGTGTTAAATTGGAGTAGAGTGGAGTGAGGTATATTAGGGTACAGTGGAGTGGGGTAGATTGGGGTAGAGTAGGGTAGACTGGGGAAGATTGGAGTGGGGTAGAGTGGAGTGGGGTAGACTGGGGTAGAGTGGAGTGGATAGAGTGGAGTAGAGTTGAGTAGATTGGGGTGGGGTAGATTGGGGTGGGGTGGATTGGGGTAGAGTGGACTGTGGTAGATTGGGTAGGCTGAGGTGGGGTAGATTGGGATAGATTGTAGTGAATTGGAGTGGGGTAAATTGGGGCAGGGTTAAGTAGACTGGGGTAGAGTGGAGTGGGGGTAAAGTGGGGTAGACTGGAGTGGGGTTGGGGTAGAGTGGGGAAGATTGGAGTGGGGTACAGTGAAGTGGTTTATAATGGGGTAAAGTGGGAGTGGGGTAGAGTGGAGTAGATTGGGGTGGGATAGATTGGGGTAGATTGTAGTGGAGTGGGGTAGATTGGATTGGGGTAGATTGGGGTAGACTGTAGCCCAATAGTTTAGGGTAGATTGGAGTGGAGTAGATTGAAGTGGGGTAGATTGAGGTAGAATGGAGTGAGTTAGAGTGGAGTAGATGGGAGTGGGGTAGATTGTAGTAGGGTGGAGTGAAGTAGAGTGGGGTAGATTTGAGTGCAGTAGATTGTGGTAGAGTGGGGTAAACTGAAGTAGGGTAGATTGGGGCAAAGTACAATGGAGTGAGGTACATTGGAGTGAAGTAGAGTGGCGTAGAATGGGATAGATTTGAGTGGGGTAGATTGGGGTAGATTGGAGTTCGGTAGAGTGGAGTGGCATTAAGATGGGTCGATTGAAGTGGGGTAGATTGGAGTGGGGTAGAATGGGGTAGATTGGAGTGTAGTGGCAAAAACTAAAATATTAATAACCATGGAATTATAAGGAAACAGTAAAGTGCAAGCCACCCTCACTGTGCAATCTGTGTCAGTTAGGGTATGGAAAATCCCAATATTTTTCCCAATTCAAAAATGATAGCATGCAGTTTAGAAAGCAGTGTTGGGCACAGACAGACATGCTTTTTCAGGCAGCATATTACTCTTGTCTAGTGCATAATTTGAATTGAGTTGCCTCCAGGTGTTTATAGTGGGGCACAATTGGGTTGTATCTGAAGGCAGTGTGAGGTTCTCTCAGTGGGGCAGTATGGTGTTCAGTGTGGGAGAGGATGTGGCACTCTGTGCCGATGACAGAAACTGCAAGGCTCTGAGACAAATGGCTTTTGATAGCACTTCGTCGTATTTGGGACATTCTGCGAATGGCAAAGTTTTCAGATGAATGTATTGTGTTGACCAATAACAAACGAGTGCTTGAGTGCATTGTCAATTTAAATAAATGTGGAAAAATACTAGCTGCAGCGTCGTCTTTTACTTGTGGGAAAAATAAATGTGGATAAATACAGATAAAATGCCCAAAAAATAAATATGGATAAATACAGACGGAAATGGCAAAAAAATAAATACCATAAAACCGGGAGCCCTACTTATAAAGGAGAAAGGAGATAGGAAGAGAGGGTCTGCCTGTGCGTTGCAAAATAAAAGTTTGTGACCTTCTAGTAGTGTCAACTTTAAAAGTGAGTTGAAAATAAGGATGCCAGAGACACAGCAAAGGAGACAAGTAGGGATAGTTAAATATATCAGGAGTGACCCATGACAAAATATGACTTTTTAGCGCATTTTCATGGAAATTCTGTTTTAAAATGCACTGTTTGCCACATTTTACAGTTTTATTCACAGCAAACCCCCGTGCAAATCTGACTCACTAGTTTGCTGGAATTCCGGACAACCTTTATACCGCACCACTTTCTACGATCACTAACAGAAACTGGTGAGCAGGTAGGGCAAGGGCAATGTGTGAGCAGAGAGGGCAATGCGTGCAGAGGGAACAGGAGCAGAAATTAAAAAATTAAAGGCATTGCCCATTCTTGAAATGTGGCTGAGGCCGCAGCACTCCTGTCCTACCTGCGATTCTTCTCACTTTATGTTCAGGTGCAGATGCAGCCTCCTTGCTTGCGGCATAGCATCAGGTGAGTGCATCTGGTTGATTAATGACGTAAATGTTATTATCGATAATCAGCACGACCTCCATCCTCATTACAATACTTGAAAATAATACTAATACCACTTAAAGGACAGAGGGACCCTCACCTAAATAGTACTAATTTTATCGACCTCAGAATGGTGTATGGCAGAGTATACCCTGTCCGTCACCGATATACTGGCCTCTTGGGAAATATGTTCTATTTTGTATACTAATTGCATCTAGGCAATTTTCATGCACCAGTGTTAGAAATGCGGCACTGTTGTCTGCAGTAACTAACATGACTGACTTGGACTTTTAGAGGCAGTAATCTGCCTCAAAAACTCAAGATTGCCACATTGGTCAGACCTCCTCTGTTAGTTAATTTGCTGTGTCTGCACCCGGATCTATGCAGGAGGCTCATCCACTCGCCAAGCTATTTTACAGGCCAAAACATGCTGACACTGCTGAAGAACTCTCCTCCGGTTGCTTGGGATTACGATGCATAGCTTGAATGCTCGTTTGTTTCCACAATGATCAGACCACAAATGTAAGCGCCCCCAACCTCACAGTCTCCTGGAGCAAGGCAGTCTCCCTAAATCCGACTCACCCTCCGTGCGAAGACCATAGTTAGCCGCAAAATGGCTTCAGATATCAATATACGTAATGACCACCAAACTCAACAAAATAGCTAAAAATCTAGAGTAATATGAAAGCGCGCTTGGTTAATTAGGTAAGTATGAGACTACCCTTACCTTGCATTATCTCTCCAAATTGTTTTTCTAATCTACGGCTTGCAGTGAGGCTGGTGCCCAGAAGCAGGAGCGCGACATTAGCATTGACTTCTTCAGAGGCCATTATTGGGGGGACAATCGCCCTTCACACACATTATGCATATCAAGCCGACGAGGGTGCGTGAGGTTAGTGTAGGTAATGCACCACCGCCACTGAACAAGGCCCCACCACCTTTCCCCATAAAACAGCTCCATTGCAGAACTTATCTGCTGGGTCTTGGAGCAATGGCGGTTGTCGTCTCCTTCATCTGCAGTTTCGTGAGGTGTGTGGGGCCAGACATAATCACACAGCAATTACAATAGGACCTGATCCCGCCCACCAACCTTGCCAACCAATGGGTCTCCCCTAATTTAATGGGGGGGACTCATATTGTTACCCGCTGTTTGCTTCTTCCAGATTGCAGTTTTCAGTACAGCACTGTTTTCTACTGCTTTGGCTCCCTCAAGTGGCCAAGCAGTGCAAATGTTAAAATTCAGCTATACTCGGTTTAAATCGGGTCAGCTGATTTTCAGCCGGTAGGGTACTGTCGGGCACATTCGGGTTTAACCGATTTCCGGACAGCCTAGTTATGTGCAAATGCTTTACACACTGCCTCTAAGATAAGCCTGACTGCTCGTGCCTAGCTACCAAGGGGGTGAGCAGGGGTTATTTTAGGAGTGTAACTCCCTTATCCTGACTAGAAAGAAGGGTCCCTATTTGGACAAAGGTACCTACCTCTGCCAACTAGAGACCCCCATTTCTAACATTGATTGGCAGCGGTGAGGATAGGACTTGTGTTTGCACTTGACTTACAGTCATTGGTGTGCACTACTACCATATCGCAGACCATTACGTGCCACATACTGGTTCTTTTTCTTTTTGGCCAATTTTTGATCTTGCCAGTGTGAACTTGCTAATTCATCATGCCTGAATCAAGAGCATCATCTGTTGCATCCCTGGAAGTTGCCTTTGAGGAGGATAGGTTGGAATCCTACAATGTGAAAGAATTGAAAGCGATTTGCAAAAACCTAAAAGTCCAAGTCAGGAAGTCAGGAAGGAGGAGCTACAAAAGGCGCTGAGGGCCTGGGTAGCAGCCAGACATGCCAGTGGGCAATCTGGAGATCTCAGTAGAGAGGCGGAGGAGCCTTCTCCTAGGGTGATTGTGCTTTTTGGAGGGGGAACCCTCCAGACCACGCAGCAGTGTCCTGTCCCCAGAGGAGCTGGAGGACAGGCGGGAAGCAAGGAAGTTCGAATTGGAGAAACTCAGGTTAGAGAATGAGAGGGAAGAGAAAAGAATAGCCATGGAAGAAAAGAAGAGAGAAGTCTTAAGGAGCTGGAACTAAGGAGTAGGCCCAACTCAGATGGTGGCAGCAATTCATCAGTGCAGGCAGACAGAATTGTGCACATCCCCAAGAATGTAGGAAAGGAATTCAAGAAGGGAGATGACATACAAAGGTGGTTCCAAGGGTACGAGTCGTCTATTCACATGAATGGGGTCCTTGAAAGGAATTGGGGGTTGGGGCTATGGCCTCTCTTTCCAGAAGAAGCAAGCGATACTCTGATAGCTTTGGGTAAGGGGCAGAACCTCACCTACGCTGACATGAAGGAGGCCCTTCTCACCAGGTATGGTCTCACTACTGAAAAGTACAGGGATCAGTTTAGGTCCAGTAAGAAGTCTGATGCCAACTCTTGGTTGGAATGTGTAGATTCGTTTTGCAGGTCACTGGATGGCTGGGTGAAGGGCAGTAATGTAACAGATTTTCAGGGGCTCTACAATTTGATTTCATGGGAGCACTTGTCTAGTCTATGTTTTGCAGATCTGCGCCAGCACTTGGTTGATAGTAAGCTAACTGACCCTAGGAAGCATGCTATGGAGGCGGACCACTGGGTGAGTACCCGGGTCCAAAAGAAAGCGTTTGGAGGAGACTCAGCCAAAGGTGGGCAGGGTCCCCAGCAGAAAAGTGAGGGGGACAAGGGTAAAGCACAGGAGTTCTCTATAGGGCCCCAAACTAACACCCAGGGTAAAGGTTCCCATCCCCCAGGAGATTAGAAAACAGTGGTCTCTTCAGGAAAGCCTGCTGAGACCGGCCCCCGCAAGTGTTTTGCATGTGATCAGGTGGGTCACTTGAAGGGGGACACCAAGTGTCCCAAGAGGGCACAGCCACCCACCGGTGGGCAGTCCAAGGTGTTGGCTAGTGTAGCGCTTGGGGAGGAGGGGTGCCCAAAGGAGGGTGGGGATCCCGCAGAATTGACCCTCGTCTCACTAGGGGACAGTGAGATGGTCCCAGTAAACCAGGTGCCCCCTAACACAAAGAAATACAGCACCTGGGTGACTATCAATGGGAAAAGGGTAGAGGCTCTCAGAGATACTGGAGCCAGTGTGACCTCAGTCTGGTGTCACCTGGTCTCTGAAGAGCAGGTAGTCCCAGGGACATTCCACCAAGTAGTTGCTGTGGACAACTCAGAGCACCAGTGTATGGTGGCGCAGGTTCCCTTTGAATGGGGGGGTGTCAGGTCCCTTGAGGGGGGTTGTGAGCCCTACCATGCCTGTGGATTGTCTGCTAGGTAACGACCTGGAGCAGTTCTTGTGGAAGGATGTTGAGCTCAGGTCTCACTTGGAGATGCTTGGGTTGCCAGAGTGTCCACTCGGTCAATGGCGGCGAGGAAGGGTGATCAGAAGGACCTGATGCTGAAACAGTAGCCCAGGTCCCTGCCAAGAGAAAGGGAAGGGGGCGCGAGAAACCAGCCCCTGAAGTTCCCACGGACCGGGAGGAGGCTGACCTTGAGGGGGATGCCCCGGTGCCTACAGGGGAGCAGGTAGCTGAACTGGGGGACATCTCTGAGCTGACCCATTGGCAGCAAGAAGGGGGTCCCACCGGGGAAGAATTCTGCAGGGAGCAGAAAGAGTGCCCTTCTCTGGAGGGTCTGCGGGGGCAGGCTGCAGACCAGGCAGCTGGTGATCAGTCTGGATCACATTGGATCTACTGGGAGAATGGTCTCCTGTATAGTGAGCCTAAGGTTGCTGAGCCTGGGTCAGCCCGTGTGCTGGTGGTACCCCAGTGCTTCAGGACCTTCCTACTGGGTCTGGTTCATGACGTGACTTTGACAGGACATTTGGGACGGGACAAGACCTTTGACAGGCTTGTCACCCATTTCTTCTAGCCCCAAATGCGAAGTCAGTCGGATGGACATTGTAGGTCTTGCCAAACTTGCCAGGCAAGTGGTAAGAGTGGGAGGAAGGTCAAAGCTCCTCTCCATCCTTTTCCAGTTGTCGGAACACCCTTTGAAAGGGTAGGGATGGACATTGTGGGGCCACTGGATCCCAAGACAGCCATGGGCAACAGGTACATCCTGGTCTTGGTGGACCATGCCACCCGGTACCCGGAGGCAATCCCTCTCAGGACAACGACGGCGCCAGTGGTGGGCCGGGCGTTAATGGGGATCTTTTCCCACATGGGGTTCCCCAGAGAGGTGGTTTCTGACAGGGGGACCAATTTCATATTCAAGTATATGACATCCCTGTGGAGGGAGTGTGGTGTAACCTACAAGTTCACCACTCCTTACCACCCCCAAGGTAACGGTCTGGTAGAGAGATTCAACCAGACCTTGAAGGGCATGATTAAGGGTCTAACAGAATCCATGAGGTGTAAGTGGGAAGTCCTCTTGCCATGCCTTCTCTTTGCATACAGGGAGGTGCCACAGAAGTCTCTTGGGTTCAGTCCCGTTGAGCTTCTGTATGGTCACCCTGTGAGAGGACCTCTGAGTTTGGTGAAGGAAGGCTGGGAGGCAGCTACCAGGAAAACTCCCCAGGATGTGTTTAGTTACATGCTGGCCTTCAGAAACCAAACTGTCCGCTTCAGGAAACTCGCTCAGGCGAACCTAGAAGCAATCCAGGAAGAAATGAAGAAGTGGTATGACCAGAATGCCAGTAGGGTCGAATTTCAACCTGGGCAAAAAGTGTGGGTCATGGTCCCAGTGGAACCGTGTGCCTTGCAGGACAAGTGGACTGGGCCATTTGAGGTGGTGGAGTGCAAAAGTGATGTCACCTACCTGGTGGATTTGCAGACTCGAAGGAACCCTTAGAGGGTCCTGCATGTGAACTGCCTCAAGCCCCACTTCGAGAGGTCTGAAGTGAGCATGCTCTTGGCGACAGATGATGGGGTGGAAGAGGAGAGTGAACCTCTCCCTGACCTCCTGTCCACCAAGGAGCACGATGGGTCAGTGGAAGGTGTGATCCTCTCCCCTACACTGACCCCAGAGCAGCAGAGCGACTGTCACCAGTTGTTGGGACAGTTTGCCCCACTGTTCTCTCTGACCCCAGGTGTTACTCACTGGTGTACCCATGATGTGGACACTGGTGACAGCCCTCCTGTAAAACACAAGATTTATAGGTTGGCTGACCGGGTCAGGTCCAGCATCAAAGAGGAGGTCTCTAAGATGTTGGCGTTAGGGGTGATCGAGCCCTCCAACAGTCCTTGGGCCAGCCCAGTGGTCTTGGTCCCAAAGGCTGCTGCACCCAGTGCCACTCCAGAACTGCGGTTTTGTGTGGACTACCATGGGCTCAATGCCGTCACCAGGACTGACGCGCACCCCATCCCCAGAGCTGATGAGCTCATTGATCGGTTGGGAGCTGCCAGGTTCCTCAGCACATTTGATTTGATGTCTGGGTACCGGCAGATTGCCTTAACCAATGGGGCCAAGGAGAGGTCAGCATTCTCAACCCCAGAAGGACATTACCAGTTCCGGGTGATGCCCTTTGGGTTGAAGAATGCCCCTGCCACCTTTCAGAGGTTGGTCAACCAGGTGGTGGCTGGACTGGAGGATTTCAGTGCCACATACCTGGATGACATTGCAGTGTTCAGTTCCAGCTGGGAAGAACACTTGCTGCACCTCAGAGGGCAGGCCTCACGATCAAGGCCAGTAAGTGCCAGATCGGGCAGGGTTCTGTGGTGTACTTGAGACACCAGGTAGGAAGCGGCCAGGTGGCACCCCTACAGCCCAAGATTGACACCATTCTGGCTTGGGAGCCCCCCAAGACCCAGACAGAGGTGAGAGCCTTTTTGGGTCTCACCAGTTACTACAGGAGTTTTGTTAAGGGCTATGGCACCATAGTTGCCCCCTTAACAGAGCTGACTTCCAGGAAGCAGCCCAAGAAGGTGATCTGGACTGAGTCCTGCCAGAAGGATTTTGATGCCCTGAAGGCCGCCATGTGCACGGCGCCCGTGCTCAAGGCACCCGACTTCTCCAAGGAATTTATCATGCAGACTGACGCTTCAGACCATGGCGTGGGAGCGGTGCTCTCACAACTGAACGAAGAGGGGCTAGACCAGCCTGTAGTCTTTCTTAGCAGGAGACTACTCCCCAGGGAACAGAGGTGGAGTGCCATAGAAAGGGAAGCTTTCGCTGTGGTCTGGGCACTGAAGAAGGTGAGGCCCTACCTGTTTGGGACTCACTTCCGGATTCAGACAGACCACAGGCCCCTCAGATGGTCGATGCAAATCAGGGGTGAGAATCCAAAACTGCTGAGGTGGTCCATCTCCCTACAGGGAATGGACTTTACGGTGGAACACCGCCCTGGCAGAGAACACGCCACTGCAGATGGTCTGTCCAGGTTCCTTTGCCTTAGTGAAGAGAAATCCCAGGAGGTTGGGTAGTCCTCCCTACTTTCAGCTGGAGGGGACATGTGTTAGACTTGGCATCTTTTGGCGTGTTTCCCCTGAGTTTTTTAATCTGACCTCCCGGTTTTGACTTTGTTTTTGCTTGCTTAGTGTCTCTGCGCACTTTTCTCACTGCTGATCAGTGGTAATGTGCAAGTGCTCCTGTTGTAAACTGTGTTATGGATTGGTGTTTCCATGTTTGGCATATTTGATTTACTTGTCAGTCCCTAGTAAAGTGCACTGAGCGTGCCAGGGCCTGTAAATCCAATGCTGTTAGTAGGCTGCAGCACTGGATTGTGCCTCCCACTCAAACGGCCTGTAAATGTAACTCTGGCCTGCCATTGCAGAGCCTGTGTGCAGTCTGGGACTGCCATGTCGACTTGGCAAGTGTGCCCACTTGCCAGGCCCTAACCTTCCCTTTTCTTACATGTCAGTCACCCCTAAGGTAGGCCCAAGGTACCCCTGTGGGCAGGGTGCAGTGTATGTGAAAGGTAGGACATGCCCTGATGTGTGTGGCATGTCCTGATAGTGAATTACTGCCAATTTTGTTTACACTATTGCAAGGCTACCTGTTCCCATGGGACAGAATGGTGAGTTTGTTTATAACATCTTATAAACATAACTGGCCCTGGGAACTAGGTAGAAAAATAAAGTTTAGTATGCTTGAACTCAGAATTTTAAAATGCATCTTTTAGTGAGGGTGATTTTTACATTCTGTGTTTGAAAATACCACTTTTAGAAAGTAGGTATTTTCTAGCCTCACCATCCAGTGTGCCTCTGCTAGGTTTGTGTATTGCATGTCTGGCTTTTGGATGACAGGGGCTAGAGAGGGACAGCGGCTCCAGAAGTCTGATGGGTCAGGGATGGGCTGAATAGACCTGGGTTGCATTTAGAGTAGTGGGAGGAGACTTCCTTGCACCTGAATGGGCCTGGCCTGCCTTGCACATTGCCGTCTCCACCCCCTGTGTATCAAGAGGGTGTGCAGTTCCTAACTGGACGTGCGGGGAAAGGTAGGTCTTTCTTCATGATGCCTTTACACACCCCGGAGGATGTTATGCTTCATCATTGGGCCATGCTCCTCGTCCGGCTAGTGCTGCAATGCCCGACGGGCTCCCGTAAATGGGGCTCTTTGGTGGAGATATTTTGAAGAAGCCGTTGGGTGCGTGCGGGTGTGAGGGCTGGGTAGTGCACGGGTAAGTGAAGTAAAATAGGTCAAGAGCAGTCCTACTCTTGTCTGGTTTTTAATGTTTAGTTAGCTCAAGCCTAATTAAAACATGTGGGTGCCCTAAGCGGATGTGATGCTCCTAAAGGGCTGCTATAGTGTAGTGGGTCAACATGTTTTGTGCCCCATTTGCCCCTAACGGGTCAAGTGGCACTTCATAAGGACCAAAAGAAAACTAAAAGGTGAGTGGTGCACTACCGTCTGGGTCTATAATTTTTGACTAGTCACCAGACATGGTAGGGGGTACCCTAGTAGGCTTTTACTTGGGTATTGTAGACCTGGTGAGAGAGGGGAGAAAAAAGGGGAGAAAAAGGGGAGAAAAGGAACAACCAAGTGGACATTAAAAACAAGAGCGTATGTCATCGCGCTCTTTTGACAGTAATGAAAACAGCTTAAATATAACTGTAATGAGACATGCGCATGCATGTGTGACTTTGTGGTATTTTACTTATTAGAGATCGTCGTGCTCGAGTGTGTGAAGAGCTAAAGGGGCTTTTTGAGGGTAATGCATAAGAGTGCTCATTAAAAACCACATGCGGTTTCAGTGGTGGTGCCGAGGACATTTTAGTTATGCATCACATTTTGTGCCAGTGCCAGTTCAAGCATAGATGTGGCAATGAACAAATGTAATTGACCCCGTCATGGTAACTGGCATGACCTGAAGTTATGAGCTAGAGCTGTCAAGCAAGTATCTCGGTGTGCATGCAAGGGAAACCGTGCACGCGGAGGGAAACGAGCCTGTGCTAGTTCAGATAGTATGAAAGGTATACCAAGCAACAGTTTTTCATTCCGATAGTGGCGTGACTGTAGCCGGGTGTTAAAAACATACATAACAGACGGAGGACATACATACTGAGAACGGGCGGTTGCTTGATTTCCAATTGCCGGTAAGGGGAGGTAGAGCTCGAAATGATGTACGCCGCTTTTGAATGTGCCGGTAGTGGCGTGACCCTGCCAAATTTCGCTATGTGATATAGCTAACAATGTCTACAAGCACGTACTGTGTGGTAATTGAATTCGGTAGTGGAATTCAGTAGAAATTCAGAAGTCTCCACCCCCTGCCAGTAAGCTGCACCAGTGAGGACAGAACTGGTTTTGGCTGACTACAGACACTCTCTGCCTTCAGTGAACAAAGGATTTGGTGGTATAAATATTGGGGCCCAGACCCCAGAACTTTAGAACTCTTTTGGACCAAGAAGACTGCCAAGAAGAAGAGCTGGAGAAGCTGTGAGGAGGAACTACCACTTTGCTGAGTGCTTTGCTATGTTGGCCTGCAGTGGCTGCTTCTGTCTTGGGCAGTGAAAGGACTGGACTGAACTTTCTGCAACTCTTTCTTTGAGTATCTCCAAGGGCTTGAGGTAGAGCTTGCCCCCTGTTCAAGAAGTCTCAGGAACAGCAAAGACTTCAAGTTCTTCTGCCCTTAGCACTGGGGACTGTGTGTTTTGTGCTACAACAGAAGAAAAAGCAACCCAACGCCGTCTACGATGCCGCTGCCGACTCCGTGTCCTGAGGCACCACAGAGGGCACTGCCGCAATGCCGCATCACGACCTTGGTCTCACCGATGACGCCTGCTGACGCCGCCACCGAGCCGCTGCTCGCACCGCGACTTGTGGGCACCGCAATCCGCACCATCTCGCTTCACGACGCCTCCTTGGTATCCCCTACGCCGCCGCTCCACGCCGAAATCGACGCTGCTGCTTGCACCGTGGTTCGAGGCCACTGCTCATAAGGTTACACAATGCACCGCCCTCATCCCGCACCGCAGCCTTGGCCTACCGACGCCGGCACCATCGACTCCAGTTCGTCAGCCGACGACAGCGCTTCAGCAACGACGCCGCCGCTGCTTGCACTGTGACCTGCCAGCACCGCGACGAGCACCGCATCACTTTGCACTGCGACCGTGGTCTCACCCATGACGCCATCTGACGCCGCCATAGAGCCGCTGCTCGCACCGCGACCTGAGGGCATCGCACGCCGCAACGCTGCACTTCGCACCGCAGCACCCAATGCCTGCTGACACCAGCGCTCCTGACTTCAACCGCGAGGAGTTCGATTTGCAACGCGTCTGACTTCGAGGGCCCGACGACTTCTGCACCGACCTCCTGAACAGACGCCTGGGGATGCCGTGCTTTCGGAAGCTCAACGAGAGGTCGCCGACGCCCTGCATTTCTAAAGGTACTGTTTTGCGGGTCTCCTCGACACCGTAGCTAGCCCGCGACGCCGCGGTCAGCCAGAACTGTTTGGATTTGTTTGCTCACGACGCCGTGATAGCCCTAGAGCAAGGAACTGTTTTTCAAGGTTATTTTGATAACAGAAATTTTCTAAGTACTGTATTGTGGATTTTTATCGTTTTTGGTCTTGTCTTAAGTATATAAAAATATTGGATATTTTTCTAAACTGGTGTGGTGTCCTTTTGTAGTGCTTACACTGTAATACTGTTGATTATGTGCAAATGCTTTACACACTGCCTCTAAGATAAGCCTGACTGCTCGAGCCAAGCTACCAAGGGGGTGAGCAGGGGTTATTTTAGGAGTGTAACTCCCTTATCCTGACTAGGAAGAAGGGTCCCTATTTGGACAAAGGTACCTACCTCTGCCAACTAGAGACCCCCATTTCTAACACCGGTATTAAAAAAGAATACCTGTAAATCAAAAAGACATAAACAACATTTACCACCCATATATAAAACACAGCATAGTATAAAATCATTAAAACAATCATACATTCATAGCAAGCACATTCAAAATATATAAAAAATTGATAAATTACAATAAGGCCTACGACGCTAATCTAAAATAATTACTAGAAATGACACTAAGAAAAAGCATACTAAAATAAAGCCAACTAACAAGCACTACCCAAGCATACTTCTTTAACCACCTCCCCCAAACATTAAATCCTTAGAAAGTTACTCTAAATTACTCTTTCCTGAAGCAAACAGCAGGATTGAAAATCTGGGACCATGAACACTATGAACAGCCCAATATGATGAAGACAGACTATCAAGGAAACGGTAACAAAAAAGGCAGAAAAGTGAACATTAAAAAGACTTCCAGTCAATAGGAAACAATGGATGGGAAAAATGTATATGTTTTATAAATGTTTGTAAATTATTAAAAGCATGTTAAAAATGTAACAATGTTTTTGGTTGAAAAATAAACCAAATATATAATAAAAAACTGAAGATCAAATAATACATTTTACAGCACTTTTTTAATATATTAAAATGCATACAAATAAAAATGAATGATGTAATAAATTACTATAAAACATTTCTAAATACATTTTATAGCTATTTAGATAAAAATGTATATACTATAAAAGTCTATTATATTTTCTTGCACTAAAAACAAAGGTTATGTTAAGAAAAAAATATGTAACAGTAAAGTTTTGGGATTATTTATTAAAGGATGTGTTTAGAAAATGCGTACAACTTATTATTGTAAAGAATTATGACTAATACAAGTAAGTAAATACAAATACTTTATAGTAAAAATTATTGTAATTTTGGAAACTGCAAAATGAAAAATATTATCGAATGGTAATACTTTCCAGAGGTCAGATTTACTGCTCCCACTCCAAACGTAGTCATATTGGGGAGAGTATCGGACTTTGGAGGGGCTAATTTACTTTTCTCACTCCAAACGTAATCACATTGCTAAAAGTGTTGGACTTTTAAGGTCAGATTTCCTATATCCACTCCAAACTTTACTATTGAGGAAAGTGTTGGACTTTTCAGGGAGTCAGATTTGCTATTCACTTTAAACTTAACCACCTTGGTTAAAGTGTTGAACTTTGGGGGAAGGGGCAGATATACTATTCCCATTCCAAAGGTAGCCACACTGGAGAACATGTTGTAGTTTGGGAAGATCAGATTTACTATTTTCACTCTAAACGTAACCACACTGGGGAAAGTGTTGGACTTCAGGGGGATTACATTTGCTAATCCCTTTCCAAATGCAGCCACATTGGCGAAACTGTTGGACTTTGCAGAGGGCCAGATTTACTACTCCTACTCTAATCTAACCACTTTGGGGAAGGAGGTGGACACTAAAATGGTTAGATTTACTATTCCAAAGCCAATCTAAACCATTTTGGGGAAGGTGTTGGATAATAAAAGGGTTGGAGTTAATATTCTTACTCCAATCTAAACATTTCATGGAAGGTGTTGGACACTAAAGGGGTAACATTTAGTAGTCCTACAACACAAGACATTATTTTTTCAAAATCATTAACAGCAATAAAAATCAAATGACTATAACTGACAATAAATATTTACAATTTACAGAAATACTTCAAAACAGCATACTACAATATAAAACAAAACATAAAAAAATATGAACAGCATTTAAAAACAAATAAAATCCAACATTTAAAAAAAGTGAATATAAATAGCAGTACAAATAAAATATTTATAAACTACAACAGTTTAATTTTTTACAACAGCTTTGCTAAAATATAAATATAATAAAATGACTCCCTAGTAACCTATACATTTAATTTGTTTTCTATAAATTATAAAATATTTATTTTAAATAAACATAAAAATATAATATATATTTTAAAAACATATATAAAAATTGTAAAATGAATTTAAATATTAAAATGTATTTAACAATGTATGTACAATTGTATTAAAAAATATAGGAAAATGACAGTATTAAACCTTACATTTAAAAATGTGGCATTAAAATATACTCAATGTAATTACAAAAATGAAAGTGCAAAACATTAAATAAAATATCAATCTAACAACAAATGCTTCAAAAAATCTCTGCACCCTGTTTCCCAAAAACTCCAAATCCCAATAGCAAAAATATTATTAATCACTTTTCAGTCTGTTGACTGTCCCAGAAATACCAAAGTAGCATTCCAATTAGCATCACTTACTCTAAAGCAAAGGCTTTGAGCATGTAATGGGCGCTCAAACTAGTACATGAGTGCAATAAAAAGTGGCTGTAGAGATAGTGTGGTTCAAAAAAGGAAAAACAACATAATGGTTCAAAATAAAGCTAAACGCAACTGGGAGGAGGGGCTTTGGAGAGGCTTACTTACTGTAGCTAAAACTAAGGACAGTAGATCTTTTTGGCACATTTTAGCTAATGGGACCCATAAACAAGCAGTGGAAAGATATTTGCATATGCTTTGGGAAGCTAATTTTAGTTCTCTTTATGCAGGGGCAGTAGATAAGATTAATAGGAGGATGTATTATGACTTTGGCAGTCTCGAAGCAGGGCCGCCATGCCGCCGCCCTGCGCGGAGGCTGCCAAAGCCATAAAAAAAACACCCGCCAGAGTATGGCTTTTAAAGTCTCTGGCGGGCAGTTTTTTGGTGGTCCCACAACGTTGCCTTTGAAAAAGGCACCACAATAGGATTATCAAAGGCAGTTCGTGTAGGGCATGGGCTCTCAAGTCCATGCCCTGTAGGAACTGGGGTGCATGAAGACGGGGGTCCAACGGTCGCACCGCCATGAAAAGTGTGGCGGTGGTGGTGAGGAAGCTCATAATATGCTTGGCGGGTACACAGCAGCCCCGCCAAGAATATTTTGGCCTCAAGACCACTGCAACACCGCCAGGGATCTGTGATCCCTGGCAGTAGTGTGGTACTAATGCAGTCCACCTGCCCAAGTTTTAATGGTGCAGCAGTGCCTGCATCGCTACCGTGGCTAGAGCGGTCAGATGGACCGCCGTAGTCATAATAAGGCCCTAAGCCTGTCTAGGCATTGAAAGGGTACCATATGAAGTAGATCAGATTACTTTTAGCTTGGAGGAAACTTACTTCGCACTTACTACATTGCAAAGGGCCAAAGCACCAGGCTTTGACAAAATCCCAGACAAGCATTTCCTTTCAGAACCTGAAGTTTGGTGCCCTATTTTAAACTATAGTTTTAATGCTATACTAAAAGGGGCTGAGGTACCGGATTCCTGGCGGGGGCAGAGGTAGTCCCGGTATACAAGAAGGGGGACAAAAATGAACCTGCGAACTATAGGCCAATCAGCCTAATTGACATTTCACAAAATTGTTCTGTAGGCACCTGTTGGAGAGGCTCCCGGATTGGAGAAGGGAGAGCCACACTCTGTCACCTCTCCAGGCGGGCTTCAGAGAGGGTAAGAGCAATACGGAACAACTATTCAGGTTTTTAATAATTCTATGGAAATATGTAAAAATTAGAAGAGAACACCTTTTTGTTCTGTTTGTAGATTTAAGGGCCACATTCGATCTGATACCAAAAAAAAATGTGGACAGTTTTAGAGCAGCTAGGGATTCTGAATTACCTATTGCAAATGATTAGTTGGACTCCATAAGGATAACTTTGCTCAAATCAGATGGTGAATTAACTGAGAGTATAAGGGTGAACAGAGGGGTCCGGCAAGCGTGCGTGTTGGCACCGACCCAGTTCACCCTATACATTAATGGGCTGATAAACTCCCTAGCTGACTGCAAGGGTGATCCCCCTACGATAGCTAACCACATAGGGCCTAATTATGAATCTGGTGGTCCACGGACCACCAGACTCGTGGGCGTGCGGCGGTCTTCCAGCTGCCTTTGCCCCGCCGCAGCCACCAGGGCACCGCCATTCCCTGGTGGTGTTGCGGTGGTCAGGAGGCAGTAATATGCTTGGCCGGACCGCTGCGTTCTAGCCAATCACATTACGAGTTTCCTCTCAGCCACGGTTTTCATGGTGGTTCCTCCTCCATGAAAACCATGGCCCTACAGGGCACCCTTGTGCCTCTGCACCATGGGGTGCATGCAGGGGGCACAACATGTGCCCCCTGTGTGCATGCACCCCAGTTCCTGCATGGCATAGACTTGACAGTCCATGCCTTGCAGGAAGTGGATTCGGAGTTCCCATTGCGGTGCCTATTTTCAAGGCCCATTTTCTATGTGGGAACATAGAAAAAAAGCCCACCACACACTAGAAGTACTCGTAATCTGGCAGGTGGCCCAACCACAGGTTTGGCGGTGCAGTGCCGGGGGACCCGGCACTACACCGGCAAACTTGTAATCAGGCCTATAGTTGCCTCCCTACTAGTCGCAGATGACACTCTTCTTATTTCCAAGACCTCGATGGGGTTGCAAAATGTTTTGGATCAGTTTTCAGAATTATGTGAGGAATTAGGACTCGAAGTCAATGGCGACAAGACTAAATTCATGGCATTTAATTCCCATAAGTCCTTCAGGGACAAGGTTAAATTTGATGACTCTTTGTTGGAGCAAGTCATTGAATTCGATTACTTAGGAATTAGGTTTACAAACTCATTATCATGGGCCCCTCAAATTTCCAAGACTCAGCTATCACTTCAGCATGTTAGCTCAGCCCTGGTCAAAAAATTTAAATCCTCTACTTTTAGCCCAGTTAAACTAGCAATTGAAATATATCGTTCCAAGGCAGTAGGAGCCGCGCCGTACGGAGCCGAGATCTGGGGTCTGCACAACATAGGGGTTATAGAAAAGACCAAGAACATATTCATGAGGCTGATTCTCGATCTACCCCAGAATGCACCCTTAACCCGTATTAGATTGGATGATGGGCTTTAAAATATAATGCACATGGTGGCATGCAGACCACTGGCCTACTGGATCTGGGTATGGGTAAACTACTCCCCCCCCCGTTAGACAATGTAATTGCTCTTGATACAAATGGGAGTATACCATGGCTTCAATATGTCAAGATATGAGTACACAAACTTGGATTGAGTGAACTGTGGTACAATCCTGGTAGTATTAGGACATACCTTGACTTACCTTAAAAAAGATACTGCCACCACGTTCATGGTCTTTGATTAAATCCTAGCATGGCTGGGGAGCTAACAAGAAGGTTTCTAGGTTTTAAAGATAATATGGATTGCAAGGAATCCTTGAATCAGATTAAACCCCTACAAGTGAAATCTTTATATTTACAATTTAGGTATGGTATTTTACCACTGAATGACTTTCGCAGTAAGTGGAAGGGTTGTACCATTTTGCTAAATTGCCCTCTATGCTTGGCCAGTCCCGAAACAGAGGAACATTTTTTATTCCTCTGTCCAGCTTACACAAATATCAGGAAAACCTGGCATAGGGCCTTATTACGACTTCGGTGGTCCGACCGCTGTACTGCCAAAACTACATCCACCACAAGATCGCAATGCAGGCGGTCTTGAGATAGCCACATTATGACTGGACCATCTGGCCGGCGGTGTCCCGGCTGTGGTTTTGGCTGTTTGCATGCTTCGGCTCACTGAGTGAGACTGAAGCCAATCTGGCAGCCCAGCAGCACCTGCGCTGTTGTGCAGGCCCTGCTGGTATGCACCATGTCATGCATGCCATACAGTGCACACACGACAGTGCAGGCATAGGGGGGCACAACATATGCCCCCAGTCACATTACAAAATAGACAACAACACGGGGGGCCCTGTTTAGGGCCCCCTCCGTGCTGTTCTGCCATTTATTTCATGGTGGTTTCAACGCGGATTATGGAAAGGGAAGTCGGAATATCGACGGCAGTGATGAACTCGGCACTGCCTCCATTCCTCCCCACTCTGAACACTGGCAGCACCATGGGAACCAGGATCCTGGTGATGCTGACGGTGTTGTGGCAGGCTGGTGGCTGTCCGACCACCATTCGCATAATCAGGCGGTCCGGCCGCCTAAGTTACGGCGGTCAGACTGCCACCACGGGTTCGGCAGTCTCGAGACCGCTGGACTCATAATAAGCCCCTTATTCCAATTTGTCACATTTTATCAACTAGACAAATGGGGGCTGCACTCAGGATTCTTCGCAGTGGAACCACCGGATGGCTCATCTTTGCCCTGTCCAGATATCTGTTACATGCATGGAGGCTGAGGGATAATACATATGACATGATAGTATAGGAATACTTGTTATATTACGCATGATCGCACTTTTTATAACGCATAAGTAGTAGTATTTTGGCTCACTTTAGTATGCGTTTTTAACTCTACTGGTCATTTAATCTGATGTTCCTCAAAGATGACTGGATGCAATTATAGGAAGCTAATGCACATCAAGCACTTTATTATTGATTGATTAGGATGTACTGCATAATTTGATATGTGCTTAAATGAAATCATGCACTGTCATATTGTGTTCCCATGTTTACTGATTGTGTACAAACTTAAATACATGTGGGGGTATTTTTGTTATATATTTTTTTAAGCTGTGTTTTTAAATGTGCTATTATGGTTTTCTTTTAAAACCGAATAAAGAATACTACTACTTTTAATCACTTTCTTTAAAATTAAAAAAAAAAACTAAAACGCATAGTATAAACGTTTATGAAAAGATATACTATTTACAATTTTTTTTAAAATGTGATGCACTGTTAAGAACAGGATGAAGTCTGCATACAACTCCAAATTCACAGCTATAAATGGAGACTTCTTGACAACCCCGAAGGTCATTGCTGAAATCGCAAATTAAGAAATTGCTAAGAAAAGTTTTAATTTATTTTAAGATGCTTGCATGCGTTGCAAGTGCTTTTCAATATGCTGTCTAGGTTGAGGCTACTGTGGCAGAACTCTCATGCTCCTCAAATAGGACTCTCAAAGGTAAATGGTTTTCAATTAGGAAATTATTGACTCTCCTTTGATAGCTTTGCCTGAGCAGCAACAATGTCCAGTAAACGTACATGAAGGTAGAGTACTAATCAAACAAAAATTCACTAATAAATAAATACTTTACAAAGTTCACACAAACATTAAATTAAATATAAGTAATGTGCCAGTAAAGGAGAAATGCATAAAAGAATCAAAAGTTGTAGGAACAGAAATAATAAGTAGGGAAACTAATTCCATTAAAACTAATGGGAAATGTTAAAATATTAAAATTATTTCTAAAGGCCCAATTTAGAGTTTGGCATATTCCGTCGCAAATCCTGGGTCCTTCCTCATTTAGAAACAGGTGGGCATTAAGGTCCTGATTTAGATCTCGGCGGACGGGTTACTCCGTCACAACGTTGATGGATATCCTGTCCGCTGAGTTATAAATCCCATGATATCCTATGAGATTTATATTTTGGCGGACGCGACATCTGTCACCGTTGTGACGCAGTAACACGTCCACCGAGAACTGAATCCGGCACTTAGGGTTTGTGTTAACTGAGTTTGGCTCTTTCGTTGGAAGCTTCATCTGATGGCCCATTGGAGTAGAGTCTGGCAGAGGAGGAACATTCTACTCAACTTCCTATTTAGGGGAGACAGTGTAATATGTATTTTTTCTATCTGTCACTGCCAGGAAACACCTGGTGGTGGGGGACAGGAAAATGAATAATGAACCCCACACCCTGAGAGAAATCTTCCAGGATTTGGGGGTCATTATTGTATTGTTTGTCTTAAAAACTCTCCCACTTTTGGGGTTTTCTTCAGAAAAACTAAAGAAATAAAACATTCAGTGAACAGCCATCAAAACTGATGACGTCATTAACCAACATTTTTGTACATTGAAAGGAGCCGCTGTGAAGGCAGTTCCTTCCAGTGTATAACTGCTGGGCTGGTGGTCATCTGTAATTTTGACAGATGACAGTTTATCAGGATTGCAGAGGTAATTTCCTCCACCACCCTCATGGGCAGGCCTGTCAAACTTACAATTAGGTCAAATGTGTTCTGTATAGAGTTGAATAGGACTTAGTCACTCCTTGTGACTGATGTGTGAGTGCAAATCAGATACAAATTGAGGGCCACAACCATTGAAGGATTCTATTTTGAAACCTAGAAAGAAATATAGTACAACATGAAATGGCAGTCAGAACCAACCTGGAAGTTATATCATAGAAGATAAGAAAGTTATTGTACATATTGTGAGCTCTCAAATATTTGTGGTCATCTGGCTCAGAGAAGGCCAAGAAATATTCTCTGCTACATCTTAGTGCAGGCTCAGTGGCTTGCATGTCTAGTCACCTTTTACTTGAAATATGTAGGATTATAGTTAAAAGAGGCAAAGAGGGAGAGGCAGTTCAATTCAAACCTCAATCTTCAGAAAATCTTCAGCACTCAATTCCAGTGACCCAGTCCTCTTGAATAAACATTCTTGAATGGTTCATGTTCCATACTCATGTTGTGAGAGAGAGTCATCCAACTCCCAAACCCCTTAATAAGGCAAAATCCAAAATTGATGATTTGCTAAATTGTGAAGCACAGTTAAGTTCTACAACCTGAACCCACCCCTCATTCCTCTCACAGAAACCAAACAAGCCCACCAAAATAACATAAGTGCTCTCCACCACTCTACGAAACAGACAGGGCTCCCATACAGCACTGGTGTCAAACTGGGTAGGAAGGCCTACCAAAACCAAATAATAATAATAGAGGCAAAACACCCTATCACTGGTTCTTGGCAGAATCAAGTCAATCATTAACAGTGCCACATGTTCTTCTTGCCCATTGTTCACCCAGGGAAACCTGTGACCACTGGGACTTGCAGAGCCTCCAGTAGGGCTGTTAACTTAAGCTTACTAGTTTTTCTTTTAGCCGTGCAGTTATTCACTGTAAATACTCTAGTTCAGCTAGTTTGCAAAGGCATATTTATAGATTGCACAAATTAAAACCACACTAGACTAATTTATATATGCAATTGAAAGAAGGTCATCCTATTTCTACTGTTAGCTTACACTAAGGTAATTACTATTATTGCACACCATTCTCTATCTATTTTCCTTAATCAATTTCAGAAAAAGTCTTCAGGATCTGGGGTTGCACTGAAAGTGAAGGTTGATACATATATAGTTTATATAGTGTTTGAGTCCTTATAAGCAGGCCTCACACCACAGTAGAGACTACAGCCTGGGGTTCAGGAAAGTAAAAAAATGGAGATACAACATTAAGGTTGACATTTTTAATATGTATTAGAACATTGGAATGTTGGGAGCTCCATTGTAGACAATGGAGTGCTCCATGCTTCTACGGGCCGGTAAAGGCCCGCAGAGCAACATTCCAATGTTTTACAAAGGCCTCTCGGAGCTCGAGCTTCGAGAGGCCTTTGTTTTATTTGTTAGAACATTCTGCCCTCTAGTGGCAGAATGTTCTAATAGCCTTATAGCCCTTCGTAGCAGGGCTATACCGGCTATTAAAGTCCCGCTCCCTTGTTAACGTCCCTCGACTTCGGCTCGGGCCTTTAATGCGGGAGCGGGCCTTTAATAGCCGGTATAGCCCGCTACGGCGGGCTATAAGGCTATAGTAATGCTCATCAACACTAACCAAGTTTTATTAAAACTTTTACCAGAAATGCCTTCAACTGGAACCGAATGCACTGCACAATGAAAAGTGACGAGGCACCACCTACCATGGTGTACCACCTACATAACAGAGCCCATATATCCGCTCTAAACCTTTAGTACATTCTACAGTGGGCTGGGGAGTTACTCCAGCTTGTCTTGATGGAAAATTTGGCAAGGCTAGTAAGAACTTGGCCTGAAGAGAGTTTTGCTTGGTGTTTGGAGACATTTTGGGGAAAGGGATTAGAAGATCTATATGAATGGATCATAATCGTTCTAACAGAAGGCAGAAATGCTAAACTCTACTAAGAATCAACCTGGATGACAAACAGATGACAAGAGTATGTGGAATATAGTATGAATGGAATAAGGTCCAGAAAGTTTAAGTACATTGCAGCAAATATAAACAAGGTTTGCATAAAGGGGGGCTTCTGGCTAGAGAGATAGTGACACTTGAGCATGAGACTAGTAGACTTGTCAAGCATTAACAATATACAACCCCAATAAGCAAAACCTTGTGAACAGAGCCCCCTTTTCCTCAATCTCGTTTTCCTTTGTTGCCACTCACCCTTTGCCAGAATATCTCATTAATAGCAAAACTCCACCTCAAGTGATAACTGTGTATTAGATGAACACTTGTGCATCTATTCTCCCCCTCCTTGTGGGTATTTACATTTTGGTTCAACCAATTAGAAGTGAATTCAAAAAGATACATAAATAATATTATACTTTTAGTGGATAGCATCACCTTTCTTCTAGTAAGGCTTTCAATGTATGCTTTGAAGGCACTCCTCTTTATAATATTGAATGTACCCTACTAATGTGAGGTCCTGCTACCATCTGCTATTACTTTACAAAGCTAAAATTATTAGAGAGCTGAATTTAAAGTGTCACTTGGAAATTGTTTATATGCTTACCAAAAATACATATTTTAGTGTTTCACATTACAGATTCATCTGAAGCATCCTACAATGATATTCAGAACACTAGCTCAGGGAACAGAAAATGTGATAGAGGTTTGTAAACTAGTCATGTTACAGAAAGACAGACCTTTAACTGTACAGGTTTAACACTAGATATTTCTCTATGCTCAAGGGAGTAAAATCTTTGTGAGGCATTCAAAACAATTATTCAACTTAGTAAATATATGTAAAAATGTTTTCCTTTTACATATAAGGTACCTTGATGACTATTATGAGAAATGCTGAGCTTATACAATGTTTTGAATTATACTGAAATTATAAGTCAAAGCATGTAGGCCAGGCCCTGCTGCAAATCCTGCTGCATATGGCCGCAAATTGTCACTCATGGAGGGTTCGGTGCAGGGCCTGGCTGAGTTTAGTAACAGCAGACAACCCCTGCTGCACATGGCCTGCAGCTAGCCAAAACCTGCTGCACAACCTCTCTCTCACTCATCTCTCACTCACCCAATGTCTCACTCATTCTCCATCCCTCACACCCTTATTCACTTCGTGTCACCCTCTGTGTCAATTTCTCTCTCTCATGTTCATACTCACTCACTCCTTCACTCCATCTTACTCATTTCTTCACTTTAACACACTCTCTCACTCACTCTCCCACCTACTTTCTCACTCACCTAATTCTCCTCCCGTCCTCCACGTTCGCTTATTCTCACTCTCTCTCACATACATACAAAATAAACAACATATAGTTTTAGCTTCTTTTAACCCATTAAAGTTGGCTCTGAATAGAATCTTTGTTTTATTTAATCTTTTTTTAAATTTCAGTTTTTGGTGTTTTTGCTTTGGTGGGGAAAGCTAAGCAAAAATACAACATGAACAATGGAAATAACTGGGCTAATAAAACCCTCCAAAATTATTTTTGTGTGTCTTTTAAGAGAGAAACACTTGGGGGCATATTAGCAAGACCGGCGATAAAATTATCGCCGTTTTAGCAGCAGGAAACTGCCGCTAAAACGGCGATAATGGGCTTGCTAATATGCGTTATAGAATTCCAATAGAAGCCCAGGTTAGATGTGCAGGACATCTAACCTGGGCTTCTATTTGAATTCTATAACGCATATTAGCAAGCCCATTATCGCCGTTTTAGCGGCAGTTTCCTGCCGCTAAAACGGCGATAATTTTATCGCTGGTCTTGCTAATATGCCCCTTGATTTTTGCTTGCTCTTTGACTTTGCTTTCCTCAAGAGATAACTTCGCCGCATACCAAGCAATGCAAGCTCACAGTAGCAAAGAAGACATCAGTCTCTTCTTGCTCCTCTTCTAGGACATCTTCAGGTAACCTGTCTCCAGGTGGGAGGACGTTTTGCAAAGCTGAAAATGTACTCTCCTCTTCTGTGCTTCTCTTCCTCATCGCATCATTGAACTGCTGTTCATGCCAAGCATAAAAGTGATTGTACATTGAAGATGCCCTGAAGTTTTATTTTTCACAGCCATCAATGATCAGCTGCATGTAGCACAAAGTGCATGTCACGTATTTGGATGGAAATCTTTTTTCACTCGGTGGAATTATGACAAATTTCCAGGCATTGGATTCCGGTGGCGATCTGGAATTCTCAGTCTCAACGTCTTCCAGTTCTGTTTTTTTTTTCTCTTTGTTTCTCTGTGTTTCTCTTCTCGTATTCTCTGATCCAGAAGCCATTGTAAAGGAACTCAGGGGCATATTATCAACGGCCAGCGATAATTATCGCTGGCCGTTCACAGCGTGAGAATAGTTATCGCCGGCTACCGCAGATAATTATCGCCATGCTAGCGCTGTATTAACAACGCATAGCGCAATGGCGATAATTATTCCTGCGATAGCTTAGTTTTCCATGGAACATCGCTGGTTTTCCAGCGATGTTCCATGGAAAACGGCGATGACCTTGCTGATACGACCCTGTGGTCGTATCAGCAGAATCCATCTCCCATGTAAAGTATGCTTAAGTCAGGAATTTAACAGACGTTAAATTCCTGAGTTAAAGCTGAGGTAGCGCGATTTCTTTTATCGCTGCACCTCCTTGTTAATATCGCGAAGCTGCCTTCGCGATATTAACTTGTGTTGTTTTCACAGCCACGCCTTCTTTGCATCTCATTAGCGATGCAAGGCGAGGCTGTGAAAAAACGGGCTCTACATCAAGGAAACACGCGCTAGCGTGTCCTTGATGATATTGCGATATAATTATCGCCGCTTTTCGCCCGAAAACGGACGCTAAAGCGGCGATAATTATATCGCCAGCCCTTGATAATATGCCCCAAAATGTTTTGGTTTCCCCCCCAAAAAAGAATACAGCAGAAAATCTATACAGTCTCCTTTGCTGCAGATCTCTCCTAAGTCAAAGAGTGCAAAGATCTGTGCAAGCTCTATACAAATGTGGAATAATACGTTCTCAAGAACCAATAAAACCTCTGCAATGGTCCATAAGGATTTGCAGCTCCAATGTGGTTCATAGGAAATAGGAATGGGTGTATCCGGCATGCCATGAATTTGCCGCTCTTAGTCCTATGGATCCTACAAAGATGTGTAACTTTTAGATGAACTTTGATAACCCCTATCTTCAAAGAACATATTACAATTCATTTCATACCAAAAACTACTTTTTTTCGAATTATATTGTGTCTCTAGGTGTATACACAAAGGATCCGCAAATCCTGAAACATCAAAATAAAAAGAAAGGAGAGATCTGATTGCATGAAATTTTTCACACATATAAAACAGAAGCCCACTTGCTACAGAAAATTGTTCTCCAAATTCCATATAGGCACCATTTCCCTTTCTACTCTGATCAGAGCAAAATAGAGCTGTCTACAGCGACTTATAATGTTACCCCAGCACTAAACAATTTTGACCTTTTTTTATTAGTTTTTGTTGTCATATAAGCTCATTGCAAAATCGAAATACACTTCTTTTTTTTTATATTGTGATCACCTATTATTTCCCATTCTTCTAAGTGTGTGAAAGGCATGCACTTTTTCCTGACTGTTACTGAATTAGATTGTGTGGAACCAATGACCTTTGCCTACTTTGCAGACCTTTTTTCCTATTTTCAGTTTAGAATAAATACCAGCGTTATATACTTTGTTCTATACAGCATTAAAAAACATCTACTTTGTTTTGCCAACCCTGTTGAACTTCCTTTCACTTCATTCAAGGAGGGCAAGATTTGGGTAAGAAAGAAATATTGTCTTCAGTGGGAAATGTATTCCATGTGTGTTATAATTTATATTATGACAGATCTTTTCTAGCGTACAATATTATTATTCACATGGTGGAAACTTTAGAAACATTTTATGGGTTCTTTGAGGCAACCATAATTTTTATTTGGAGAAATATGTGATAAATTCGACTAATACATTTATATTTAAACTCACATTTGTATTTTATTTCCTCAATAAATCTAGATAAAATGTCTGTTGAACAGTTCATATATAAAATACTAAAATAAGCATCGCCTGTCTTATTGAAAATTCTGTCAAACACCCGGAACCAAGCTTGAAACTGAAAGATGGAGTTTTTCTTTTACTGCAGTTCAGACCCGCCTGTCAAGAATGTTATCCTTTTAAAGTCTTATTCCCAAAGTGGTTTTTAAGTGAAAGGATATGGTGCACCAGGAAAGTATGTAGCTGGTGCCTGTGCGGTGGTTTGGCCATCGAACATCACAGAGTGCTAATCCGACTGCACTGAAATGATGGATGTTTAAATCTAAACTCCACCGCTTTGGAAAACACAACAAACCTGCAGCTAATGTAGTCATTATCATTTAGACTGAAAACTCTGGCTTGCATTAGCTCATACCTTGGTAATGGTTCACACGTCACCAATAAAGATAACAACATGTGTCTTTAACAAGTAAAAGGAAAATGCGATTATTTCAAGGCATTAAAGTTAAAATAAACAGTCTGTAAAAATAAAAAAGGAATACATTTGTTCTTCCTAACTAATCTAGTTAGAACTATGGGTTTGTAGGGGTATATAACTTGAAATCTGGTGACCTCATCCAGTCACCTGGACAACAGACAGGGAGGGAGAACAAGAGATGTGGCCGGAGGCCCACAGCGACATTTCACATTCATTCTTGCGCCCACTGAGGTTGGAATGATGATGCTATTTTTGCATGTTTTAAGTTATTCCCTCCAAAATGGAAATTAATTTGCAATGCTATAATGATCACACTATCGTAGTCTTATGCATGGGTGGTCCAGGTGGTTCTTATGTCCTAGCACCAGCCCTCCTAAGCCACTATTCCTTGTGTTTGAAAAATATTTCTCCCACATATAGCTTCCCTAAATGACACTGACAAATGGCGAGTCATTTGATGGTCAGTATGATCTGCACCTCTCAGTCATAATGTGACTGTTATAATTATAGTTTTTCAATTATACCTTGACAAGGGTACCTTGGCCCTAGCAAACCCTGCTCAAAGAGCTGCCAGGTGCAGGAAAGATCAAAGCACAGACGGTGACCACCCATTAATGCTGTCTATGAAACAACCATGTCTTGTGTAACCTAAATTTTCTGGTATCGAATTCTTGATACAAGGGAAGGTGGGGAGAGTTCCATTTTGAGGCCGCCACTTTTGAAAATGACCTTCCCTGATGGTCATCAAAAGACTCTTCAAGAAAAACGTATTTTTTTTATCATAAGCCATGTCCAGGTGAGTACCAGCTAAATCTGGAGTGAAAAGGGGACAGTTTTTTTTTTTTTTAGAGTTTTATATAGTACAAACTAGACCCGAGACATCGGGTACCAGAGCGTATTACATGAGCACCAGTTTCGTTACAGATGGACACTTTCATTTTTTTTTGTTTGTTTGGCACGGGGAGATTAAGGGCCAGATGTAGCAAGCAAAATTGCGGTCGCAAACGCTGAAATTCGCAGAATTTCAGCATTTGCGATCGCAATTCAGCTGTGTGCAATGCAGGTAAGTAGAAACCCACTTGCAAAATAAGGAATCGCAAAATTTGCGATTCCCTATTTTGCGCAAGCATTTAGAGAATCGCAATTTGCGATTCCCTAAATGCTATTCTGGGAGACATCGCAAATTGCGATTTTGCTGTAAGGAATCTCAAATTATCACCAACTTCAGGTTGGTGGTAAATTGCGATTTCCTTTAAAAATGCAATTTTATACATGTTTCGAAGTGCCATGTGGCACACATACAAGCCCTTTGGGCATGTATGTGCGCCACATGTGCACACCTGCACATTTCAGGGGTGCAACAGGGTGTCCTTTAGGAACCCTTGCATCCCTGAAATTGCGTGCGCAATTTGCGAGTACCTATTAGGTACTCGCAAATTGCGCATGCTATTCCCATTCATTCCTATGGGCCTCTTGGCCCATAGGAATGATTGGGAGGCCATTCCTTGTTTGCGACTCGCAATTTGCGAGTCGCAAATAAGGAATGCGTAGGAATCGCTAAATATTAGCAGATTCCTACCTGCATAGCAGTTTGCGAGTCCTTAATAGCGATTCGCTAAAAATCGCTATTAAGGACTCGCAAACTGATTTTACCTACATCTGGCCCTAAGTGATTTTGCCCAGAATCACAGGATGTTGAGCATCGCTACTCGAACCCGGTTCCCCAGCTTGGAGGTCGACCGCTCTAGCCGTAAGGCTACATCCTCTCCCCAGTTAAGGGATAAAGATCAGCTTGTGTGCCAAACACATACATTTGAAAAGGATCCTTTCTTTTATCAGTAATCAATGTAATGAGGCAAGAGCTGAAGACGTATGATCCCTCCTTCGTAGACTAATGGTCTTGCAGTGCAATTTTGGACTAATTGTAACTTATGGATCAAGAAAGCTGGAAGATTAAGGCAGACTGAATTGCAAAAGTCAAATGTGCGGGTACAATTACATTCAAAATCTGGATCTTGTGAAACAAAGGATGCATGATTTTGCCACAAAGAAATCTGATCTGATAACGCTAGTGAGGAACACATCTTTACTTTCAGGTTTATCACCATGTTCACACAACGAGACATAGAGCCCAAAGAAATGGACCAAAAAGGTAATTCCCAAAACAAGAATGGACTACGTGGGTTCCCGAATTTCCATCTTGTCACCATTAAGTTTCTAATGGTTAAGAAAGATAAGAGAAAAGCAAACAAATAAGACAATATTTAATTCATAATAGTTACAGTGCCTATCGATCATAACCTGTGCAAACAGAAGTCAATATAAATATATAGGTCAGGGGATCTGTATGTCTGTGAGGAAAAATGTAATATATATAATAACAGAGAAAATCAATCTCAAAAGCATGAACATAAAGAAGCAGAAAATATCATATCGCCCTGGTGGATTCTGAAGAGATGCCCATTGGTTATTTACAATAGACTAATCGCCTGATTTAGAGGTCGGCAGACGGGTTACTCCATTACAAATTTGACAGATATCCTGTTCGCTATATTTCAACTGCATTATATTCAATGGCACTTGTAATATGGCAGACTGGATATCTGTCATGTTTGTGACGGTGTAACCTATCCGTCAAACTCTAAATCAGGTTCTTAGTTGGAGTGAGCAGTGGATCTTCATCATGCAAGGGTAAATACTCATCACATGTTCACACATTTTCAGGAGAGAACCTGAAAAATGCAATCAGGAGAGTCATTCGTGCAGTGGCATAGCAAGGTGTTTTTTTAAAGTGCATATTGAGCTTGTTCTGTAAGGTCTTTAGGCAATAGGGTCTTGAGTTTCTAAAGAGATTTAGATCACTAAGACTTATGATGTCACATTGTGGTTAAAGCAAACCCATGCCGGCTAGGTGTGAGTGGAAAGACAGTGGGTTTCTATTCACATAAGATTGCCTTAATTCCTACCGTAAACAATATGTCAGTAAGAGTAGGTATGGTAGGTTCAACTGCAGCGGATGGTCTACTGGAAAAGTACACAACACACCACCATGAAAGTCTAGTGGTAGTCAGATTTGAAAATCTTTTCTGTGTGTGACCCGATGTTGGACCACACAGGAGACACAAAAATTTCCATTTGTATAGCATATGCCATTGGTCCCTTTGAACTCGTGACAGTTTGCTCATGGATAAGTATGTACATAGTACTTGTGGTAGGATTAGTCCTGGCTGAGCTCTAGAATTTCAAATGGAGTTCCACTGTTCATTAATGAGGGAGGTAGCCCCATCACAAGTTGTAAATCATTAAACCTGCTTTGTGTGGCAATGGCATAATTTGTCAAGAGAGAGGGGATTCCAGACTTTGGGTGGAAGGTTTCCAGATTAAGGGAGCTTAGAAATGGTTTTGTGTAAATCAAGCAGCAGTAATCCACCTAACTTGGAAATTAATCTGTAACAATTGAGGTTTTTGTTAAATTGTTTGGTTCTCTGTAAAGCTAATAAGAGCTACATCCCCATCTAACAACTTCCCCCACCAGGATACAGCACTCTGCAGTCCTTTAATAGAGGGCTACTCTTCGCCTTATCCATATTTAACCATTATCCAGCACCACAAACACACTTCCCACTGACCAGTCCTTATAACAACCCCTAACCTTTGAGAGTCTGTCTCTTATCCTGCCTGATTTAAGTTTCAACCAATCTCCCACCTGAGCCCAATACTTGCTTGAGTAGTAATCCATATGTCCTCCACCAGCTACCCGTTCTTTAAGTCAAACTGGAGTCAACACAGTGTTAGCTTCCCTCTCACTCATGTAGTCGAATCGAGAACTCCCAGAAACAACATTGGTCGTAGTATGGTGAGTCCAAATCATGTTTATAACAGCTCACTGAATACTCAATTGGCTCTTCACAGTCATTTCAATGATACCTTTTGCTAACCTATTAGCCCTCTACAAAAACTGTTGGCCTGGGGCCTATCGAGGGAAGTGTGATAGTGCTTAACCCACCCATGAAGTATTTCTTCTCCTGGAAAAAAAAACTTGGTTTTGTTGTCTGTGATAATATAACTTGGAATACCCTTTGTCAAGAACACCTTTCTTAGCCACTATATGGTGCTCTTAGTGGTGACATCATTTAAAAACTTGAGTTCCAACCACCTGGTATTACTTTCAAGGATAATGGTTATCATGGCCACCAATCATGGATTTCAGTCTAATTTTTGTCATTGTCTACCCCAAGTGTCCACTATGGGCCAAGGCAATTAACTTGCTACATAAAGTTGTAGAGGGAAAAAATGTGTCCATGCATCACCACCTAATCACTACAAACGCAAAGCTAACTTTGAACCTGAAAATATGGCACATTTCTCTCAGACATACGGAACAATTACAGTATGGCCAGCAGAAATGCAAATATCTCCTTTTCACATGACGTATACAGCTAAAAGCAGTGTAAGCTTCCTTAGCGTGGGCAGATCCGTTATGTTATGGCAACAATAGTTCAAGCTTTTCCGATACACAGACCATGCAACGGGAAGGGACACAAACAGAAAAAAGGAAATAGAAGGTGGCCCATTTAGGAAGAGACTACAGTGGAAGGAATAATAGGACGAAGGTAAAAAGGCAGATGGAGGCAACTCAGACTGAGAACTGCCATTTTTAAAATACATTTCTTATTTTTCCATACTAAAATGACATTAAATTCAAATTAGCAGGAGATGGAGTCTGCCCTTCATTTCAACTATTGTTCGACAGCACAGCTGTTGCCAGACCTTTTGTGATCAACAGAAAAAAGAGCTTTAAGAATCAGTACTGAGAGTAAAACTTTGGCTACACCCACATGTTGGTATTCCACCATACTGGAGTTGATCAGGCAGAAGTTGTGTGCCTCTACTGAAAAAGAGTGCTTCTTTTGCACAAATTATGCTCAATATGGAAGGCCCGTTTTTTTATGGTACAAAGTCAAGGATCAAAGTTGTAGGCCTGATTAGTTCATGGGCAAAGGTTATGTCAAATGCTGTAGGTCTGATCTGTTAATGTGAAAAGTTATCAAAGCAAACACAAGGAGATGATGGACGGAGCGCTGAAACTTTTCAGACACTCCAGTCACAGATCTGGGTTGAATCCATCATCATTCTTTAGCTCACTTCGCCACCTCAGTTAAGACCCAGCTATATGCAAATCAGTCTTGACCCTGTGCCTCATGGGAACAGTCCAGCTCGAACTGCCAAGCCAGGTCTTCCCTGAACCGGAAACAAGCATCCTGGGACCGGTTTCTGGGTAACACCCTTCATCAGCCAGGCTAGCTTGAATCCAGTGGCAAAGTGAGCAAAGGACCCACGTCTGGCCATACCCTGCCAACTTAGGGCGAACAAAGCAAACACAAGGAGATGATGGACGGAGCGCTGAAACTTTTCAGACACTCACCTTCAGTCACAGATCTGGGTTGAATCCATAAACTGGAATGGCATGGTGAGCAAAAAGCGGCGGATTTAGGCCCAGATCTCTGTACTGGGGTGAATGTATGACATTGGTCTGCATTCTGTCCATCAATTGTTGTTTTTACATTTGTCACCCCGAGTGGGACGGGTATGCCCAGATGTGGGTCCCGTGCTCTCCGTGCCACTGGAGTCAAGCTATCCTGGCTGATGAGGGGTGAAACCCCGAAACCGGTCCTAGGATGCTTGTTTCCAGTCCAGGGAGGACCTGGCCTGACAGTTCGGACTGGACTGTTCCCATTGGGCGCAGGGTCAAGACTGATTTGCATATGGCTGGGTTCAAACTGGAATGGCATGGTGAGCAAAAAACCAGTGGATTTAGGCCCAGATCTCTGTACTGGGGTGAATGTATGACATCGTTCTGCATTCTGTCCATCAATTGTTTTTGCATTTGTCACCCCGAGTGGGACGGGTAGGCCCAGACGTGGGTCCCGTGCTCTCCATGCCACTGGAGTCAAGCTATCCTGGCTGATGAGGGGTGAAACCCTGAAACCGGTCCTAGGATGCTTGTTTCCAGTCCAGGGAGGACCTGACCTGGCAGTTTGGGCTGGACTGTTCCCATTGGGCACAGGGTCAAGACTGATTTGCATATGGGGGGGTTCAAACTGGAATGGCATGGTGAACAAAAAAACTGTGGATTTAGGCCCAGATCTCTGTACTGGGGTGAATGTATGACATTGTTCTGCATTCTGTCCATCAATTGTTGTTTTTGCAATATGAAAAGTTATGGCAAAGGAAGTTAGCCTGAGTGGTTTATTATGAAAATCATATGTTAAAGCCAGTAGGTATTTATGAATATATAGATATTACACTATGTTAAAGCCCATAGACAAGTATTTTCTAATGCAAACACTAGATCAAATACAATAGGAATGGGCTTGCCATGGTGTAACCCCATGGTCAGTAAAGAAGGAAGAAGTTTTGTGTTGTGAAGTCTCTGAAAAATGCTATAGAACCGGTTTTACACTTAACTGCTTGTCAAAAACATACAAAGTGGCTTTGTATTGTGAACCCGCTCAGAAATAAACATTAGGAAGGGGTTTTAAGTTGTGAACTCCTTGTCAAACAACATAGGTGGGGGGTTATCATTGTAAACCTGCTGACAAATGCATTATGCAGGGTTTTACATTGTGAACTCTGACAAATGCAATAGTAAGGGGTTTTGTGAAGGGAACTTGCTGATAAATACAAAAGGAAGGGGTTTTACATCATGAACTATATGATAAACAGCAAAGAAAGAGGGTTTATATTTTGAATTATTTGACAAACACAATAGAAATGGAATTTATATTGTAAACTCTGAAAAATTCGTTAGCACAGGACTTTACATTTTAAAAACTCTGGGGAGATTTACTAAGCTTTTGCACCGTGTTTGCGTCAGAAAAGTGACGCACAACGACGCAAAGTCTTTTTTTTGTAATTTACTTTCCAGCGTAAACTTGTTTAGCGCTGGAAATAACATAAAAGTAATGTGAAGCAGCGCATTCCGCTGCTTCGCGTTACATTGCGCCATGGGGGCGTACTAAGGGTGGTGCATGGGCGTTCCCATGCAACCACCCAAGGTTTCTCACGCTAAACCCAATTTACAAAAAACAGTAGATTGGGTTTAGCGTGAGAAAACTGCGCCCTTTTCAACTAGGCGCAAGGAAGGAGAAATGCTTTCATTTCTCCTGCCTTTTCCGACTTTGCGCGTGTGCTGCACTGTGCAGCACGCATACAAAGCGGGAAAAACTTTCCCTTGTGTGGAGCATAGTATTTTGTACAGGAAGGGTACCCTTCCTGTACAAAACCTATGCTGGACTCATGCACACACCCTAGCGCTGTGGCGCTAAGGTGTGTGCATGGCGCACGGCAGTTGTAATCAGCGCCGGCGCAAGGGAAATGGGAGGCGATAGCCAAATCTTTGAAGATATGGTGCTCTCCTGCTCCCTCCCTGTTGCGCAACGCAGTGCAGCGTTGCGGGGGGCTGCGCTGCGTTGCGCGACTTTTTCATAAATCTCCTCCTCTGTCTCATAAAATATTGAGGGGTTTTACATTATAAATGCCACCATTTTACATTATGAATGCCATTGTGAAAGGGCTTTATAATTTCAACTATGAGACATATACAATAGATAATGGATTTACATTGTGAACTCTCTGTTGCATACAATAGGAAGGGGTTTATTACATATACCTCTTTTTTGGTATGCCCACAGTAAATGCCTGATGTCTTCATGAGATTGAATGCTTATGTCAATGCATACGTTTGGTCTGCCTAAAATGTTTCAGGGGTCTCTCTAGGCAGAGATGACATGGTGATGTTAATGCTCAAGATAACGGCAACAGATTTTTGTACTGCTTATTAAATGTGCTGGGAAAGACAGTATGTCTCAAATTTACATAGTGAATGTATTGACAAGGACTGTAGACAAACCTTTTAATTGTCAAAAACCTCATGTTTTCCAGCATGCCCATACATGGCAATTGCTGGTTTTTACCATAAAAGCGTCGGCAATAATGGGAGCTGACTACATTTACAGAGTGAGTTGTCCCCGTCATATTTGTTTTGGATATGCAATTTGCACTCTGGTTAATATGCAAGGGCCCTGAAAGCGGGGTTACAATTTGAAATTCCACCATAAATCTTGTAAATGTTTGTTATTTTGAATATAGTATGTAGTGTGTGTGCAGTAAAGTTCTTTACCTCATCAAAAAATGCCCTTGCTTGATTTGTAGCCCACAGCACATTCCAAGCTAGTCCTTGACTGCTTTGCATATTTCTCCTTATAGTCAAATTTTGAAAGGGTCACTTGATTCTCAGTTTGAGCATCTGGGGCTGCACTACACATGCAGAACACTTTCTTTCATTGCGCCAGGCGCACCTTTAAAAAGGTGCGCCGGGCGCAATGAAGAAAAGTGTGCTGTATTATGGGGAATGTGCTGCCCCCATGGCAGCAGCGAACTCGTGCTGCCCTGAGGGAAGCGCATTCACATGAAATACGGAGCGGCTGCTTTACAGCCGCTCCGTGTTTCACTGCGCAGGCGGCAATCTGCCTGCACTTTTAAAGGGGAATACAGATCCCCTTGCAGGCGGGTGCAATCAGTGACTGCAGCTGCCTGCAAGGGGATGTTTGGGTGGTCCATGGGACCCACTTTACCCCCTGCAGAGGGCTGCTCTCAGGAGGCGCACTGACAGTGCGCCACCTTTTAATTGGTGCACTGTCAGTGCGCCTCCTGAGGGCTTTTTTGCCTCTGCATCCACGATTGTAGTATGGCGCGGGCGCAGAGGCAAAGGGTTTCCCTCATTTGCATAGGGCCTGCCCCCATGCAAATGAGGAAACGCCCCCTTGAAGATATCTCTGGCGCTTTATGTGCGCCAGCGCTTTTGGTATTACAGAAGGGGCCGCACAAGCATCTGTAATACCAAAGTGCCAAGGAGGTGCGCAAAGCGGGTGCAAATAACCGTTGCGCCCCCGGGGCCCTTTATTTAATACGGCCCCTGGTGTATAATGTCTCCTAGGACAACGGAGGTGAAAGACACCCATTGACTCAATTAGGGCTGATAGATTTGACTGCCTTGTTACCTCTTGAACCAGATTTCTTTAATATATTATGAAAAGGGTTTACATTTAAAGCTCTCCGACAAATACAATAAGGAGAGGTTTTACATTTTGATCACTTGCCAAACACCACAGGAAGGGACTTTCCATTGCCCCTCGGATAAATGCAATGGGAAGGAGTTTTACACTGTGAACTCAAATTCAATAGAAAGTGGCATTACATGGAGAAAGCTCTAGCAAATACAATGCGATCAGGTTTTACATAGTGAAGTCAGGTCAAATGCCATAGGAAGGGGATTTACATTTTTGACTGCTTGGCACATAAGAGGATTCAAGGTGTGAACTCTTTGACAATTGCAATAAGAAGGGGCTTAATACATATGTCCCTTTTCTTTCTCTTGCACTGGGAAATGCTTGATATCTCCAGTTGGAGATTTAAGGTTAATGACAATGTACACTTTGAGTCTTCCTAATATGTTTGATGGGTCTCTTTTGGCAGATACAACATATGTTAATTTATTGTCACATTAAATTACATTGTGACCAACTTAGAAAAGCACATAGGTTTAACCTTTGTGATTGTGAAAAGACTGATGATTTCTAATAGGGCCATATTGTATCATTGCTGGTTTTTAAGATTGTCAAATGGTACTTCATAGATAATGGTAGCAGGCTACAATTACATGGTTAGGTGCCCCTGTCATATTTCTTTAGGGTACCTGATTTGCGCCCTGTTTAATCTACAGGGCTCGCAAATGAGGGGTTCAAATTTACAATTCCATTTGAAATCTTGTAAACATATGGCATTTACTGTACAGAATGCAGTTGAGTGTGCATTAAAGTATTTTTCATTTGAAAAGAAAAACATTCTTTGGACATCAGTTTATTGTGTGCTATTTTGCGCGTTGCTCAGTTCTGAGTCTCTAGCCCGAAATACACCTACCGGAGTCAGCCTCAAACAGCTCTGCCTTCATAAAGCACAAAAAAGGGGTTTACATTGTGAACTAGAAGAAAAATACAAGAAGAAAGAATTTTACTTTGGGAACTCTTTGATAACGACAAAAGGAAGATCCTCCATTAACTAATGCTATACATACATTGTTTAATACTAAGGGCCTTATTATGAGTTTGGCAATCCAGTGGACTGCCGTATCGGTGGACCGAGCACAGTGATCTCAGCTGTCTGACGGCTGTATTATGATTTGTGTGGATCAGCTTTTTGAAGTCCGTCGCTGGACCGCCGAGACCGCCAGCATACAAATGACCACCAGGCTCGAGGTTGGGGAAAGACTGCCGCTATAGGGCAGTACAGGGGACCGTCGTGCATATTACGAGTTGCCGGATCCACGTGTGACCGTGGCGGTCTGACCGCCTGCTTCAGGGTGGCGGTGATGAAGGATTTGGGGTGCATACTCATCTCCTTCTTCTTCTTCCAGGCAGATTTCAACGTGGATCCCTTTTTCCAGGTCCCCCTTCACAGCATGATCTTCGCCCTGAGGATTACGACCCTGTTTGCGACGATCTTCAGGTGAGTCATTTTCAAACCATTTATACCCATTACCAAGACTGCCCACATATGGGCTGAACCCCGGTAATGGTTATATGGAATTTTTCCATATATAGCATGCATATGTGGGCATCCGACACATATGCAGTCGAAATGTAACACAGGCATCGGTATATTTGTGAAAAAAAACCTCTCCACCGCTGCAAGATCCCCGCCTTCACACGGCCGGCCCCGTGGTCAACTCATATTACGGTGGTTTTTGGACCGTGAGCACTGTGGGCTGCTGGCAGGTCGTACAGCGGTCGGACCGTCAAACTCATAATAAGGCCCTAAGAGACCTTCTGACACAGAGCTCTAGTTCAGTGGTGCTACAGAAGTGCCGATTTTAATGTAAACATTTGTAATTTTATGTTTAGTATTTAATGGTATTCGGACAAAATATCGATAAAAAAATATTGAGAAGCAAAAATATTTAGTTGTAAATACCGTGATGCACAAATATTGTGTGCAAAAATATAATTGACTAGAATATCGATTTTAAGGTAAGTAATATTGATGTTAAAAATATCTGTGTTAATATCGTTTGCAATAAATTGTTGTTCTTAATATCATTTTGTAATTTTTTTATCTATTTTAATTGTATATGTTATAAATTGTTTGTATAATTATTGTTAATGTTTTTTAATATAGTTTGTTAATTTTTAGTTGTTTTTTAAATATTGTAATCATAATATTGTTATTTTAGTGCTGTAGCAGGTTGTGGAGTTTATAAGGGTACAGGGTCGGATCTAAATTAATTATAATTAACTAATAATTAATGTGTAATTAATATTAATTATTTAATTGATAATTAATTATGTTAATTTATTTTATTACGTTCATTTTTATGTGTGGGTTGTGGGGTTTGTAGGGGTATGGGGTGTGAAGTAAATTAATAATAATTAATTTTTAATTATTACATATTTAATTGATAATTAATGTAAATTGTGTAAATAATTTAATTATTTATTTATATTTTTGGGGTGGGTTGTTCTTTTTGTAGGGGTAAAGGGTGTGAAGAAAATTAATTATCATTGTCATTTGAGATGACAAATGATTTAAGCTGGAGCCCCCCCACACAGGTTTTTAATTTAAAAAAAAGAAGCCCCGGGGAGGTGGTGGTCCCCGGGGCTGCGGGAGGGCTCAGAGCCCTCCCGCACCATTATACATAAAGCCCTGGGGGTGGTGGTCCCCGGGCTTGGGGGGCCCTTAGAGGCCCCCACACATAAAATTAACCCCCCAGCATGCCCCCGGGACTTGGCCCACCCGGGGCCAATTAACATCGAAGCGCGGGAGACCGCGCTTCGATTTTTTTTTTTTTCGGCAGGATTCGCGCACCCTGAGCGCATCCTGCCGATTTAAAAAAAAATTTTTTTTTTTTTTTTGCCCAGGGGGTCCTTGTGGGACCCCCTGAGCAAACCTAGGGGGTCAGGGTGTTTCTACCCTGCCCCCTTTGTGCGCTTTGCGCACTTGTTTCTGTCCCTCGGTTCTACCGAGGGACAAAATGGCTGCCAACATTTCCTGAATCGGAATGTTGACAGCCAGCTGACAGCCAATTAACATGCAGCTCGTGATCGGGAGGGTACGCGGACCCTACTCGGCCATAGATATCACTATCTTTTTACTTTTGATTTTCTCAGCAACTACTGAACGGATTTACACCATTTAACAAAAAGGGTTCTTTCTGAACCAAGAACTACCTCTTTGCCAAATTTGGTGTAATTCCGTTCAGCAGTTCGGGCTGTAGCCGTGTCTAAAGTTTCCTATGGAAAATTGCATGGGGAAAACGCGTTTTGGGACCCCCTTTTTTCTCGGCCCTTGCTTGACGAATCCCCCGAGACTTTCAGGGTAGGAGCGGACCGGAGCGGGCCACAAAGTTTGAAAATTTTGCGAAGATACGTCAACCGGCAAGAGAGTTATTTCAAATAGAATGTCACGGATTTCCTATGGATAATAGGTTGTAACTATAACTATCTACTGGCGACCGCCAGTAGATAATATATATATATATATATATATATATATATATATATATATATATATATATATATTCCAATTCAAACTGCTCCGTAGAGACCACAGACCCATGGAGGGTGGTGCATGCACCGGGAGAGCACCCGGTATTTCAATTTTCACAAATCCTTATCGCGACGCGACAATAATGCACTCTCAAGATCCGATGTGGTAATGCTTTCAGGAAATTTTAATCAGCTTCCACGCAATGCGTTTCGGCGATATGCCTTGTTCACATGATAGAAGTGCAAAGTCAAATCACCCATATTTACAAAGCACACTGGCTACTGACATTAGTGCATGATAGTCGAGAGAGGACTTCTCCCGCAGATAATCATGGTGAGAAGGAAACACTCGTGGCCATTTTGAAACGAGTTTAAAGTATAATACATTACCGGCCACTTTTAACTTGCAGTTATCAAAATGCATATTCAGCATGAATAAACATATATGCTGTTTTAAAATAAAATTTACACTCCACGGATATATATATGCCGTTATATATCCGTGGAGTGTAAATTTTATTTTAAAACAGCATATATGTTTATTCATGTTATTAGGAGAAATGATGTATATTTTCTTGAATGTCTTATGTGTATTTGCTGAACAACCGATATATACTTGAATAAGCATTTTGATAACTGCAAGTTAAAAGTGGCCGGTAATGTATTATACTTTAAACTCGTTTCAAAATGGCCACGAGTGTTTCCTTCTCACCATGATTATCTGCGGGAGAAGTCCTCTCTCGACTATCATGCACTAATGTCGGTAGCCAGTGTGCTTTGTAAATATGGGTGATTTGACTATGCACTTCTATCGTGTGAACAAGGCATATCACCGAAACGCATTGCGTGGAAGCTGATTAAAATTTCCTGAAAGCATTACCACATCGGATCTTGAGAGTGCATTAATGTCGCGTCGCGATAAGGATTTGTGAAAATATATATATATATATATCACGACCTACAGCACTCTCAAAACCTCCTCTCGGTGAAAAGAGAGTAACGGACACCCAAGGATAGAATGGCAAGTTTTCTTTATTCTTCCTCACTCCTCCGATGACGCGTTTCGAGCAACAAGTGCCCTTGATCACATACATAACTCAATCTGCCATACTCTTTTAAAGAAATTGTGCACCCCCCCCTAGTGTCACATGTTAAACAACATAGAAGAAACACTTTGAGTTTGGACTCACCAAAAAGCACCGTCTGCTATTTGCATCAGTACATGTGGTTAAAATACTTCGGAATGCTGGGACCTCCTCAAAAATCATTAATTTATAGGCAACGCATGCATATAAATACATAAATAAATAAATATGAATAAATAGATAAATATATACATATACATTTAAAGATAGGCAAGTACACGGATTTCATTTCAGCTACGGTCTACCGTATGTTTTTCAGTAGACCGATCCTGTGCAAAACAATCGCAGTACGATAATCTCATGTAACCAGTCTTATATGTTTAAATGCCCATACATTACTATATATATATGTGTGTAAATATGTATATATATTACCTACTGGTGGTCACCAATAGGTAGTTATAGTTAGGACCTTGTCTCTATTCAAAAAGCGTTTTTTCTTTTGCCAATATCTTTGGCGCCGTTCTCGTATCTTCGCGAAATTTTCAAAACAGATGGTTCACTCAGGTCAGCTCCTGTCCTGAAGGTTTCGGGGTGATTCGTCAAGCAGGGGCCGAGAAAAAAAGGGTGGTCCCAATACGCGTTTTCCCCATGTTAATTTCCATAGGAATTTTGGAACAGGCTACAGCTAGAACTGCTGAACGGAATTACACCAAATTTGGCAAAAAGGTAGCTCTTGGTTCAGAAGGCGACCTTTTTTTTAAATGGTGTAAATCCGTTCAGTAGTTCCTGAGAAATTAAAAAATAAAAATCTCGATATCTGAGCACCGAGGAGGAGTCGCGACTCCTCCCGAGCACGAGCTGACTTCTGATTGGCTGCCAACACTCCAAACCAGAATGTGTTGGCAGCCATCTTGTGACTCGGTAACCGAGTCACAAGAAAACAGTACAAAAAAGGTGAAAAACAAGAAAAGGGGGCAGGGTAGAAACACCCTGACCCCCTAGGCCTGCTCAGGGGGTCCCACTTGGACCCCTAGGGCCAAAAAAAGCATTTAAAAAAAACAAATCAGCTGAATTCGCGCTGGGTGCGCGATCCGGCCGAGAAAATTAAAAAAAATGAAGCGCTGCCTTACGCGCTTCGTTTTCTATGAGCCCCCGTGTGGACCAGGTCCTGGGTGCAATGAGTAAATATATAGCGGGGGCCTGGAGGGGCCCCCGCAGCCCTGGAGACCGCCACCTCCCCGGGGCTATGCTAATTATATGCGGGGGCACGCGCCCCCCCTGCAGCCCCGGGGACCGTCACCTCCCTGGGGCTTGTAAAAAAATGCGTGGGGGGCTCCTGCCCCTCCCACGCTGCCCGGGGGACTGCCATCTCCCCGGGGCATTGTTCATTATATGCGGGGGGCCTTGCGGGCCCCCCCAACCCCGGGGACCGCCACCTCCCCGGGGCTTAACTTAAGAAAAAGAAGTGTGGGGGTGGCTCCTGCCCCCCCCACACTGCCCCGGGAACCACCACCTCCCCGGGGCTTTGCATATGTTGTGAGGAGGGCCGTGCAGCCCCCCTCCTGGAGCCCTCAATGGCCCTGGGGACCGCCACCCCCCAGGGCCGGCTCCTGCAATGTCCCAGGTTGCCCACCCCTGGGACATTGCCGTTTGCTACGGCAGGGCAGGAGCACAGCTCCCGCCCTTCCATAGCAAACACTGCTTTGCTTCTTGGAAGCGAGAGCAGGAAACCTGCTCTCACTTCCAAGAAGCAAAGGAGAATTGCTTTTGGGCAAGGGAAGCTGCATGTTAGCAGCTCCCCTTGCCCAAAAGCAATGCCGGCTACCGCAGGAGGTGGGGAGCCCGCAAGGACTGTGGGGGCATTGGGGCTCCCCTCACGATCCCCAACGCTGAGGGCCGGCCCCGGGCGATGGGGTCCCCTGGGCCAGAAGTGGCCCAGGGAAGGGGGGCCACACGGCCAATAATGGCCTCTGGAGGGGGGCCGCGCAGCCCCCCTCCTTAAATTTTTAATTTAAAAAAAAAAAGAATAAATATGTGGCCATGCCCCGGGGGATGGGGTCCCCGGGGCTAAAATCGGCCATGAGAGGGGGCCGCGCTGCCCCCTCCCGTTTAAAAAAAAAATGATCAAGCCCTGGGGATGGGGTCCCCAGGGCCCAAAAAAATAAAGTGAAGGGGGGGCCACACAGCCCCCCTACAAAAAACCAAAAAATAAAAAGCTGCATATTGCCGAGGCCCCGCCCCCTCCCTGCACCACTCTGCAAATGCGCCCCCTGGCGCATTCTAATTTGGGGGATTAAGTCCCCTTCATTCCCGAGGGTCCCTGGGGGCCAACTAGCTCACCAGGTACCTCCAGTTAGCCCCACACAGTGGGATTGTTGAGAAGTGGTCCGAGGCAATGCCCCTTTTTACACCACTCTGCAAACGCACCTCTTGGTGCACTGCTGGTGGGGCGATGAGGTCCTCTTGTGTCCTGAGGACCTCAGGACACAAGTGGACTTCATCCCCCAAGCAGCAGTGCGCCAGGAAGTGTGTTTGCAGAGTGGTGTAAAAAGGGGGCGTGGCCTCGACCACTCTCAGCAATCCAGCTGTGTGGGGCTTACTGGACCCTCATGAGGAAAGGGGACTTCATCCTCCAACCAAGAGCGCACCAGGAGGTGCGCTTGCAGAGTGGTGGAGAAAGGGGGCGTGGCCTGTGTCCACCTCTCAGCAATCCTACTGTGTGGGGCTTACTGGAGGTAAGATGTAGGCTAGTTGGCCCCTAAGGACCCCCAGCAGTGAAGGGGACTTCAATCCCCATCCAAGAGCGCGCCTGGGAGCACGTTTGCAGAGTGGTGGGCAAAGAGGGCGTGGCCTGTTATGAGAACATAGCAATCCTGCTGTGCGGTATTTACTGGAGGTAATAGGAGGGGTAGTTGGCCCCCAAGGATTTTCTTGGGGGCCAACTACCCTTCTTGTTACCTCCAGTAAGTCCCACACAGTAGGATTGCTAAGACGTCTTTGGAGGCCACGCCCCCTTTCTCCACCACTCTGCAAACGCGCCTCCTGGCAGACTACAGGATGGGGGATGGAGTCCACTTTACTCCTGAGGGACATTGGGGGCCGAGAAGCCCTCCTGGTACCTCCTGTAAGTTCTACACAGTGGAATTCCTGAGTGCTGGTCGGAGGCCCAGCACCCTTTCTCCACCACTCTACAAACGCGACTACTAGTTAAAGAAGCATTTGCAATGTAATAGGCTTCGCATTTGCGAGAGTTAGAGCTATTGGCATTGTAAATGTAAAAGTTTTTTACTAATGTTTTTTGGTGTAGAGTGGATGTACGTTGTGTGTAGTGGAATTATGTGGTATGTTGAGCAGTGAAATTATGTGAATGGAAAGTATGTGGTATTTAGTGTATAGGAATTATGTGGAGTGGGATTATGTGTTTTGGAGAGTAATTTTGTGGTATTGTAGTCTGTGTTGTGGAGTGGTAACCTCAGGTTTAGTCTTCCTCGATTCCATAGAAGCTAAACTATAAACTCAATGAGACACAAAAAAAGAAGGAACCACTGAGGAGCACTTCTGGAACTAGTCGGAGGTATGAGCAGGGCACTGGAATTATGTGACTGTTTGGCTGCACCAATTGTCACATAACTAAACATTTTCCGCATTTGCCAAATATTCCATCATCTGCTGCATAATCTGCAGATTTGAACAAAAAAGCCTTTTTTCTAGCTCAAACGGCTCAAATGTTCCCAAAAATGCAGCTTCACGCTTTACAGCGTGGTGGAAGACCCTTTGCCCTTACATATTGCTAAATATGGGTGTTAAATTGGTACTAATGGTGCACAAACCTCTCTTCTTTCTGTGCCTCTCTTGTCTCTTTCTGCATTTCTCTTGCATCTTTCTGCACCTTTCTTACTCTTTCTGCACCTCACTGTCTTCTTTCTGTACTTCTCTTACTTCTTTCTGCACTTCTCTTGCCCCTTTCTGCACCCTCTTGCCTCTTTTTGCACCTCTGTTGGTTCTTTCTGCACCCCTTTTGCCTGTTTCTGCAACTCTCTTGCCTCTTTCTGTAGTTCTCTTGCCTCCTTCTGCACCTCACTTGCCTCTTTCTGCACTTCTATTGCCCCTTTCTGCACCTCTCTTGTCTGTTTCTGAACCTCACTCTCTTCTTTCTGTTCCCCTCTTCCCTCTTTCTGCACCTCTCTTGTCTCTCTCTGCACACCTGTTCCCTCTTTCTGCATCCCTTTTGCCTGTTTCTGCAACTCTCTTGCCTCTTTCTGCAGTTCTCTTGCCTCCTTCTGTACCTCACTTGCCTCTTTCTGCACTTCTATTGCCTCTTTCTGCACCTCTCTTGCTTCTTTCTGCACCCCTGTTGTCTCTTTCTGCACACCTGTTGTCTCTTTCTGCACTCGTCTTCCCTCTTTCTGCACCTCTCTTGCTTCTTTCTTCACCTCTCTTGCTTCTTTCAGCACCCTTCTTCCCTTTTTTGCATCCCTCTTGTCTCTTTCTGCTGTTCTCTTGTCATTTTCTGCACTTCTCTTGCTTGTTTCTGCACCTCTCTTGCCTCTTTCTGCACCTCTGTTGCCTCTTTCTGCACCTCACTTGCTTCTTTCTGCACCCCTCTTGCCTACTTTTGCACCCTTTTTTTCTCTTTCTGCACCTCTCTTGCGTCTTTCTGCACCCCTGTTCCCTCTTTCTGCACCTTTCCTGCCTGTTTCTGCACCTCTCTTGCCTCTTTCTGTACCTGTGTTGCTTCTTTCTGCTCTTCTCTTGCTCTTTCTGCACCCATTGCGCTTCTTTCAGCACCTGTTGCTTCTTTCTGCACTTCTCTTTGTTCTTTCTGCACCCTTCCTGTCTCTTTCTGTACTTGTCTAGCCTCTTTGTGCACCTCTCCTACCTTTTTCTGCACCCCTCTTGCCTCTTTTTGCACCTCTGTTGGTTCTTTCTGCACTGCTCTTGCTTCGTTCTGCACCTTACTTGCCTCTTTCTGTACTTCTCTTGCTTCTTTCTATACCTCTGTTGCTTGTTTCAGCAATTCTCTTGCCTCTTTCTCCACTTCTCTTCCTTCTTTCTGTACCCCTCCCGCCTCTTTCTGTACCTTTTGTTGCCTCTTTGTGCACATCTCTTGCTTCTTTCTGCACTTCACTTGCGTCTTTCTGCACCTCTGTCGCCTCTTTCTGCACCTTGCTTGCTTCTTTCTGCACCCCTCTTGCCTCTTTCTGCACCTCTGTTGGCTCTTTCTGCACTGCTCTTGCTTCTTTCTGCACCTCTGACTTAGAGGTAGTTTTTTTCTCTCTGCCTGTTTCTGCACTTCTCTTGCTTCTTTCTGTACCTCTGTTGCTTCTTTCTGAACTTCTCTTGCCTCTTTCTGCACCCTTCGCGCCTCTTTCAGCACCTCAGTTGCTTCTTTCTGCACTTCTCTTGCTTCTTTCTGCACCCATCCTGCCTCTTTCTGTACCTCTCTTGCCAATTTGTGCATCTCTCCTACCTCTTTCTGCACCTCTCTTGCCGTTTGCTGCAGTTCTCTTGCCTTTTTCTGCACCTCTTTTGCTTCTTTATGCACTTTTCTTGCCTTTTTCTGTACCCCTCTTGTCTCTTTCTGCACCTCTGTTGGTTCTTTCTGCACTGCTCTTGCTTCTTTCTGTACCCCTACTGCCTCTTTCTGTACCTTTCTTGCCTCTTTGTGCACCTCTCCTACCTCTTTCTACACCCCTCTTGCCTCTTTTTGCACCTCTGTTGGTTCTTTCTGCACTTCTCTTGCTTCTTTCTACACCTCTGTTGCTTCTTTCAGCAATTCTCTTGCCTCTTTTTGCACTTCTCTTGCTTGTTTCTGCAATTCTCTTGCGTGTTTCTGCACCTCTGTTGCCTCTTTCTGCACCTCACTTTCTTCTTTCTGCACCCCTCTTGCCTCTTTCTGCACCCCTCTTCCCTCTTTCTGCACCTCTCTTGCATCTTTTTGCACCTCTCTTGCTTCTTTCTGTACCTCTGTTGCTTCTTTCTGTACTTTTCTTGCCTCTTTCTGTACCCCTCTTGCCTCTTTCTGCACCTCTGTTGGCTCTTTCTGCACTGCTCTTGCTTCTTTCTGCACCTCTGACTTAGAGGTAGTTTTTTTCTCTCTGCCCTATAATGTAATAGGGCCTTACAGGGGAGGTCATGCCAATCACTGGGGTACCCCAACCCATAGTGTACCCTAGTGTATGTAGGTGTTCTCACTGTATTCTAAGTGTCTTTTAGCATAGCACTGGCTCCAGTCCTGGTTAGTCAGAGTCAGTTACCACCAGTACCAGTCAGCAAAAAGTTGGGGGAACAGGATGACTTTGCAACAAGGCCTCTTTCTGCACCTCTGTTGGTTCTTTCTGCATATCGCTTGCTTCTTTCTGCACCTTTATTCGTCTTTCTGGACTCCTGTTGCCTCTTTCTGCATTTCTGTTGCTTCTTTCTGTGCCTCTCTTCCTCTTTCTACATATGTCCTACCTATATAGGCATAGTTAGAAATTAGCATTTAAAAAACCTTTGAAATTCACTGAAAAAACCATAGGTTTCAGGGACGTTATAGTTAAAAATTAGCATTTAAAAAACCTTTGAAATTCACTGGTGTCATCAGTGATGTCACTGACCATGTCATGAATGATGTAATATGTGACGTCATCAGCAGTGCATTGCGGGGGCGCGAGTTATAGTTAGCTCAACTAACTATAACAGCCGAATTTCTCTGATTTTGTATGAGTGAAATGTCCAACTAACTATAACGTCCCTGAAACCTGTGGCTTTTTCAGTGAATTTCTAAGGTTTTTTAAATGCTCATTTCTAACTATAAAGTCCCTGAAACCTATGGTTTTTCTCAGTGAATATATATATATATATATATTCCTGCAACCAAAATGACCTAGTGGTTGTAATGGTATATTGGTTTTGTAAATCTACCATAGTGACCCGAAGTTAAGCAGAAAACATTGTCATAAATTGTTGTTTTTTTCCTACTAATTTCTAATATTTTTTTATTTTAACAGTTTGTTTCTTTGGGAAAACTTTGAGGGATCCATATGAATGACACCTTGCTGAATTCAAATTGTTTTATACTTTACAGAAATCTAAAGCTGTCTGAGATCACCCATTGGTTCCAAAAAATGGAAGTAGGCTGAAAGCACAAATATTAGGAAATATGGGCTACTGCATTGAAAAATACCAAAACGGTGGTTTCAAAAATGGTTTTTGGATTCAGCTCTGCAGGTTACTGAAAGGTGGGATGATGGTGAATTTAGCACAGCAAACCTTTTATTGATACCATTTTTAGGGGAAAAACAGGCACTTTTTTGCATAGCACTATTTTCCTACTTTTTCCCATAAACTCATAAATTAGCTTCATTTTGGGTATTTTCTCAAGCCCCCGCAGGGAAATCCACAAACTCTGGATACCTTTAGAATTCACAGGACCTTGGCAAAAAATAAGGCAAATTTGGTGTGGATACCTCATATGGAAATAAATTATGGCGGCCAAAGCGCGAAGTACCACAAATAGTCAAAAAAGGGCTCAGCATTGAGGTGAAAAAGCCTCAGCTGTCACGGGGTTAATGTCAATTTAGATGAATGCTGAATCACATATATATAAAATAGCAAACCGCAACCCATCTTTCTGGACAATCAAAGTACAATCTGTCATTCCAAGTCCACGGGAAAGAGTTTCACATTAAAGAAAAAGGACAGTAGATGGTTATTTGACCATCTTCGCTAAAATGAAAGGTAAGCTAAATTTTGTGGTTACCAACTCTTTTCTTGACCAGAAACAATCATGAAAATGACCACTACACTCTGGAGACAAAAAAATTACATAAAGTACATTAATATCTAAATCGCAGAATCAGGCATTTGGAACACCTGTGAATTGTAAATTACAACAAAAGTACATTGAACACACACTCATCCACCCATAATAATACACTGCAATGTGATTTACAATGGAAAAAGAAAGAGCCCTAACAACTAACTACATGATTACAAATATATCTCATAAATATATCAAAAGAAGCACAAAAAGAAACGTTGTATAAAAAGTAAGCAATGTAGAAGGAAGGCGTATCATAATTTAAGTAGTACATGCAAGCTAAAACTAAATCTATGTGGAATTTCCAGCAATGCGTTGAATTGCATGAAGCTGATCTCACATACCTGGAAATACCATAGCAGCAAAGCTGTGAGCATCAACACCCATTCCTCAATGCTTAAAATGCATAGACAACACAACACGCCGTGAACTACAGTGAGGTAGACAATCTGGAATAAAACTATAATGCTATGCATATGCAGATTTTTATAGCATGAATACTAAAGTGGTAACTAGGGAGGAGGAGAAGAGAACAAAGTAAAAGAAGGTTGAGGCTAAGAACAAAACAACAGGACATAGACATTGAGACAAATAAAGACAATATAAATGTCCTCCTTCTAACCCTCACACCCTACCTCAAAAAGAACACCTCATGCCATGAAGGAGGAGACAAAGGGCCAATTGTACGAAAATGCAATTTTGCATTTCCTAAATAGTGACTCCTTAGAAACCACTATTTAGTAAATGCAAAATAATATGTATGAAATATCCGATTTCCTAATAGTAATCCTACAGAGTAGGAATCGATATTAGGAAATCATAAATAGGAAATCTCATGCCATTCGTTCTAATAAGCCGGTTTAGGATTTCCAAAATAGCGATTTCCTATTAGGAAATTGCTATTTGGAAATGCTAAACAAAGGATGGCTATGGGCATAAGGCCCCCGTTATACACCCCAAAAATAGTGGCGCACATGTAGAGCACACATATGCTCTAGGGCTTGTGTGTGCTCTATCGCACTTCAAAAAAAGCATCTTTGGGTGTTTTTTTTTTAATTGCACATGGTTACCATTGACTTGAAGTCTTTGGTAATTGCATTTCCTAAATGCCCAATTCACATTTAGGAAATGCTTTGTACATGTGCATAGGAAACGTAACTAGGTAGTCCCTATTTAGGATATCCCGAATTGTGATTTATACTGGGTAGAAATTGCAATTTGCGACCGCTTAACAGGCTTTGTACATATGAGAAGCCCATTTAGCACTTCTTTTTTTTGTTTGTTTTTAAGTTCAGAAAAAAGGTTATTGGGAAAACAGAAAGTGAAAATACACAATAATACAATAAACAATAGAAGATCATATGAAAGAATAATTAAACATTAGATAAAACCTTGTTTAAGTGAAAATATCAAGTATACATGACCGGGATGGAATGCCTGAACAAACAAAGAAAGATAATAATATCATTCATAAAATACTGTAAAATTGTTTTTTTTAAAATATATATATACAAAAATGACATGAACATGTAAAATAGTATAGAATGAAGTTGAGGAATGTCACGGAGGTTGGGCAACTTCTTGTTGCATGGGAGTTTGAGAGAAATATTGTCTAGCACTAGCTTCAATATGTCTTGTGACAAGTGACCATAGATTTAAGCGTTTTGTGGCTAAATGAATAGGATGAACAAGAGCCGTATCCAATCTATGGTTATAACATACAGCGTATCACCAGGCCTGAAAGGATAGCTTGGTAAAATCCTTCCAGTTTTTGGTGCTCTATTGAAAGGCAACTGCTAACAGCAAATCTATAATCCTGATATTAAGAATACAATGGTCCCAAACAGGTGAGAAGTTTCCTAAAAATAGGTGAACAACTGAGAAAGGGATTTTAGAACCAAAAATCAAGTTAATTTGAGACCAGACACTTTTCTAAAAAGTGAGCACATGTGGGCTTGTAAAGAGCAAATGTTTCAAATCAGCAGAAGAGGATGAACATGTCCAACAGGTATCAGGGACGTTAGGATGCCTCTTATGCAAAGTGACCGGATGTAGTAAAAGTCTGTTATAAATAAAAATAATGTTTGTGTGGTGTTTGCCGCTCTGGATGACTTCCTAATTTTAGACCATATTTTGTTCCAAAAGGAGATTGACCAATCCACCTCTAAATCCCCGTCCCAAGATATTGCTACTTTAGTCTTTTCTCTATCAGTATGTAGACGCCGAAGGTAAGTATAAATAGTAGAAGCTCTAGGAAATAAGTATAAAAAGGTATGTAACCTATTGACAGGGTGAGGAGTGGGTTGGCTAAAAGATAAAACTTGAGTGTGAGCAGCAGAAAGGGCTTGTTTTAGGAGAGTGTATTTAGGATGATAAGAAGGTGGAAGATCAAAAAGTAGGCTAGCATGTGAAAAGGACATAATTTCAATCTGAGTAAAAAGTTGGTGAGTCCAAATTAAACCTTTGTGTCTCCATGACTTCCAATAAAAATGTTTACCATGGATCAGTATAAAATTATTATGCCATAATGTGGAATTAAGAAAATAATTTAAATCTGTGGGAAGTAACTTCGTATTAGATTTCAGAAGCTTACAGGTATATTTAATAATAGGAGTGGAAACAGATTGTGGTTTGCGGGTGAAAAAAAGATACTCTTTAAAAGAGAAAGGAAAGAGAAATGAACTTTCAAGTTCCACCCACAAAGGACAGTCCAATTGAGATTCAGAAAGCTATCTCAAGGATTGACGAAGTAGGAAAGATTTATGATAGTTGGGGAAATCAGGAAAATTAACCCCACCTTCTGACTTTAGTTTTATGAGTCTTAATAATGACATACAAGGTTTATTAGTGTTCCATAAAATTGATGACAGTATGGAACTAATTTTTTTTTTGTTGAGGGGATAGGTACTGGAATATTGGAAATTGTATGCAATACTATAGGAGAGAGCAGCATTTTAATAGTATCAAGACGCCCCCACCACAACAAATATAAGGGATGCCATTTGGAAGTTAATGCGGAGATTCTCCGTATGCAATTATCCATGCATAAAGAAAGTGTTGTTGGAATTGAAGGGGCAAAAAATAACCCTAAAAATTTTATATGTTTAGACTTCCAAGTAAAGTCGGAGAAATCTTATTTGAATGAATATTTAGTCAAAGGTAATATTTTGCATTTATCTCTATTTAGTTTATAGCCAGAGATGGAAGCAAATAGCTCCACCTCATGTAAAAAGGCGGGAATAGAGGATTGTGGATTGGATATAAATAGTAGTATATCATCAGCATAAGCTGCCAATTTAATTTGTTTATCAATAACATTGAACCAATGGATATCTTTGTTTTGACAGATTTTGGACAGGAAGGGTTCTAAAGCTAGGTTGAAAAGGAATGGAGACAATGGGCAGCCTTGACGCACACCTCTTCCCAAGTCAAAATAAGAGGATGTGTTACCGTTTACAAAGACAGCTGCTCGGGGGTTAGAGTATAAGAGCGATATCAAAGATATAATCTTTGGGCCGAAACCAAACCATTTAAGCACTTGAAAGAGATACGACCAGTTCACACGGTCGAACGCCTTCTCCGCGTCTAGGGCCACAGCTGCTAATGAATGAGGTACATGAGAAGACTTAGATAAAATGTCAAAAAATAGATGAGTATTGTCTGAAATGAGGAGTCCTTTAATAAAACCAGACTGCTCTGCACCTAATAATTGAGGGATATAGGATTGTAGACGTATTGCTAATGTTTTAGAGAAAGTTTTGTAATCAATATTGACCAAAGAAATAGGTCTATAATTTTTTCAGTGTTTCGAATCCTTTCCGTCTTTCGGAATTAAACAGATTAGTGCTTCTAAAAAAGAGCCAGAGGATTCGCCCGACTGTAAAAAAGAATTAAAAAGGGAGAAGCAGTGATGCAAAATGCATAAAAAATTCCACTGTAAACCCGTCTGGTCCTAGAGCCCTGTCTTTCTTGAGTGTTTGTAGAGCACTGTTGAGTTCTTGTTGTGAGTTGTCGGATTCTAAGAGAGTGTAATCTATTTGGGAATCATGGGAGTGTTGAATGCCTGAAAGGAACTGAGAAATATCAAGATCTGAGGGTATGGATTCTGGCGTGTATAACTCTTTGTAAAAAAGGAGAAATTCATCCAATATTTTTGAGTCTTTAAATCTTAATGTGTTTTGCTTATCCAAAATTGATTCGATGTCAAGCTTATTATTTTTAACTTTTAAATAATTTGCTAAGAGTTTACCAACCTTGTTTTGGCCACCATAGAATTTTGCACTCAACTTTAACAAATAGAGTGATGTATTATCAGTCGAGTCCTTATTGAATTGAACCTTAGCCTGGATCAGCTGAGATAAACATTCTTTGGATTTCGAAGAATAATATGAGTGCTCCATTTTCTTTATTTTTGCCAAGAGATCCTTTGTGGTTTCACGTGAGATTCTGCGTTTTTTAGATACAAAACCAATTATAAAATCTCTGGCTGCTGCTTTAAATGCATCCCAAATAACAGAAAATGGCAAAGTATCAGTCTGATTTAAAGAAAAATATTCATTAAAAAAGGAGATAAAGGAAGAATTAAAGGTCGGATCTAGAAGGAGGGAGTTATTAAAACACCATCTCCTGAGTGTATTAGATTTTGACAGTAAATCCAATTTAATAGATATGGGGGCATGATCAGATATTAAGATTGTCCCAATATCTGCGTCTCTCAAAGATTGCGCTATGTTATGTGATACAAAAAAGTGGTCTATTCGAGATTGTGATTGATGAGTCGGAGAATAAAAAGTATATTCCCTTGTAATAGGGTTGCAAATTCTCCATGCATCAATAAGCTTGTATTGTTGTTTGACATCAAGAAACATTTTGTGGGAGTTATGTGATTTAAAGGAGACCAATAAATTACGGTCTATGAAAGGATCAACAATTTGATTGCAATCTCCAGCGAGAATAAAATTATCGTCAATGCAAGACGAAATATGCCAAAAAGAGGGGTCACCGTTAGTGGGAGCATATACGTTGAGCAAAGAGACTGGAGCACTTCCAATTTGCAATTTAGTATATAACCATCTTCCATCGTCATCTGATAACTGAGAAAGTAGTTTAACAGAAATCAATTTATGGCAGAGTCACTACACCATTTCGTTTACCATCCCCTGGTGAAAAGAAAACTTCTCCCACCCAATTTCTTTTTAGTTTTGAAGACTCAGTTGCCGTTAAGTGAAACTCTTGTATAAGAGCTATATCAGCCTCCAATTTAGATAAATGTGTTAAAACACATTGTTGTTTGTTGGGAGAATTCAAACCTCTGACATTCCATGACACAATTTTCAGAGACATGGAGGAAACAAAATGAATATATAAGAAGAATAGTGATCTAGGCAGACCAACCAAAAGCATAAAACAATTATAACATCAACCAAATCATATGTAATTTTGATCTGGATATTTGCAAATCTTAAGAAGAAATAGTTCAAGCACAAATGTGAAACATAAGACCAAATAGGGAAAGAAAAGAGAAGGGACAGAAAACAGAGGGAAAAAAAGAAAAAGAACAAGGGAGAGATGAAGAGAAGAAAGAAGAAGACACAACTGTAAGCTTAAGAATATCATAAGAGGAAACAAAAATGAAAAAGGGGACAGAGATAAGACGAACAATGCAAAAAGAACAAAGGCGGAGAACATACCTAAGAATCCAATTAGGAATGGGGGGGAGAAACCACGAGGAGTAGATGAGACGCCCAAGCATGACGGAAGGGAGGACGAAGGAAGGTCACGGCTCCCAGAACAAGGGGAAGGACAAACAGGAATGAGCATGAATGGATCTGTAAGGAAAGGAAAAATAGTTAATCATCAGAAACAACCAAGTTATAAATAGCAACAAATTTAGAAAAACAGCACTGCATTAACCAACAATATCGCCTTAAGAACAAGAAGACGTTTGTTCAATTAAAAAAACTAAAGTCAAGAAGATCCTGCAGCCCTACACAGCCTGAGATGTAGATGCTCCCGAGAAATCCATAGTCTCTATCTTGCATGAATTAATAAAACTTTTCAGTCCAATCGGGTCCCCATTAGTCGTTGTTTTATTTTTATAGGTGACTTTAAATAGGCAAGGGTGAAAAAGCTATAACGAGCTCCAAGGGATCTGAGATCCGATCTCTGATTGAGAAATTATTTTCGTCTGTCAGCTGTGTTTTTAGCGTAATCTTGAAAAAATATATAAATTATTTCCAGACCAAACGATGTGCTTAAGTGACTTAACTGCTGAAAGAACCTTAAGTAAGTCAGTGTACTACAAAAATTATAAAATAACACCTCTAGGACGTCGTGGGTTGGCAAAGGAGGCATGCTGCCGTCCTAGGCGATGTGCACGTTGAATATTAAGAGAAGTCTCAGCTGGCATATTCAGAACCCTTGGAATGAAGGATTTGAAAAAAGCAAGAGGGTCGTTGCCTTCTGTGCCCTCCGGCAGCCCATAAATGCATAAATTATTTTGCCTATTTCTATTTTCAAGATCCTCCACTTGTTTCTGAAGTGAAGCGACCTGAGACTGGAGAGTGTTAACTCTGCCATTAGTGAGTCCAAGTGAGGATACATTATGTTCTACCACAGTTAGTCTTTCATCCATTTTTGACCATTTTCTGTGAGGAATTGCAGTTTGGCATTAGTCTCTTCCCTAAAAGGACGTAATGAGCGAATTTCTTCCAGTAACATGTCCAGAGAGACAGGAGAGGATGACTTCGGAGGAGATGGTGGAACTTTTTTTAGACGTTTCGTGGAGGCTTTCCCTACAGCAGCAGAAGCAGTTGTCGAAGAGCCCTTAGGTAAAGAAACCAAAGAGTCTTCCATTCTGGAAAATTTCGAGAACATTTTAGAATTTTTAACAAATGACTGCATGGAGCGAGCCAGGTAAGGATTCACCCTCTTCTCCCTTCCCATAAAAAATTGTTGTAAAATCTCTGAGATAACCAGAAAGGAAGTAGAGCTGGGCATGTACACGGGCTTCAGAATATATTATAGGCACAGGCGATGACCTTAGCAGGAATAAAAACCAAACTGTTGAGTAAACCCCCTCGTTTGAGGCAAAGTTAATAACATATTTTGCATGTAAGAATAATCATCGAGCAATGATATTCCACAAAGCTGCCACAAGAAGTAAAGACAAATAAACTCAACTCCTTGAATCATAAGAACAGCCAGCAAGTTAATACCTAAAGCCAGGGTGGAAAGAGTAACTTATAACACTCCTGTCACATATCTAGATTGATATGAGGTGAAATCATGTCTAAAATGGCGGTCATTCACAGTGCTGCTCCAAGGCAAGAGGATCGTTTTACAGAGAAAGAGGGAATTTTGGGTAAATGTTCCATAAAAGGAGGTTTCATAAGCTTTTCCCAGTTCTCAGCATCAAAAACATAGAAAAATGAAGGTCCAAAAAGGAAAAGGAGAAAGAAACCGCTGTTACATAATTATTTGCGGGAGATTCACCTCAGGAAAAAATCCTATCCAAAATGGCAGCCGCAATTGCTGTGAAGCGGAGGCAGGAGCTCTAGAGAGCAAATGCGGCGTCACGGGCTTGTAAAAACCGCTGTGAAAGCCGTCTTCCGAGTCAGGCGCGCATCCGAAATTGAAGGCACCCTTCCATTCAGCAGAAAAGACGATGGTGCCGTGGAGCCTGCCCGCGTCATCTCGCGAAGCCTCACTCGGGCACCGCCATCTCCTCCAACGGTCAAGCCACGCCCCCCCCCATTTAGCACTTCTTAACTGCCCAAAATAGTGATTCGATCTGTTAAGAAATGCAGAATGGCATCTTACATCTGGCCCAAAGCTCCTATGTACACCACGACATGACGCAGAAAGTCACCGGAGTCACAATCAACATATCCTTTCTCCTAAAACTTCCTTTGGGATGGGCTTATGGTTGCAGTGCATCAACTACTAAACTTTGAGCCAGATGTATGAAATTTCCACTCTCAAAAAGTGGTTGCAAATGGCACACTGACTTTTTGCGAATGGAAAATAATTTTGCGAATCATCCTATGTACTAATAGGTCACTTTACAACATTTCCTGATTGTAGGGGGTTCCAATCTGATCTACTGCATCAATATTCATGAGGTAGGTTGCAAATTGTGACTCATGGCAATTGGATGTCATCACTGGGATGTTGGCCTGCTGGTTCAGCAGACTACTATGTCTGAGATTACATTTGAATAAAGTAAACTTTTTTCAATCTAGAAAATATGTTTTTTTTTGTTTCAGAGTTGGCAGTGGCCACCTGGACCACTGCCTACTTGCTAACAAACAATTTTGTTACATTCACAAAGAGAAAGGGATCACAAGGGGTCCCTTTCGCTTTTGCAACTGTGTTACCACCCCAACTCGGGAGTCGATAATTTTTCAATGTTCTGCAACTGGATTACGGTTGCAAAACATTGATACCTACTATAATGAATTGCTATTTGGAAGGGGCAGTCTAAACACACTGCTTCAAAATAGTGATTCGTTAGGCCTTTCTAAACTCATTTTGTGATTTGGTAACACGTTACTGAATTGCAAAACAGGTTTAGAACAATTAAAAAGCCATTTTGATGTGACAAATTCAGTAATTTTGCAAATTGCAGGCTTTGCAAAAGTAAAATAGCTTTGTATATCTGTCCTTTTGCCCATTACACTGAGCAACATAACCATTACTTATCACCATATGCACTGCTCATGACTTCACACATGGCACATCACATTAAAGACAACACATAAAAAAATGTAACTCACAGAAGAATGGCTGCTTCTTGTTACCTTTTGGTGAAAGAATGTAATATCGTCATTGATTTGAGTACAGTGGAATGTCACTTAGAGAGGAATAAATCCCAAGAATTATAGCTACTATTTTGCAATGTTTCACTGACCAGGAAAAGTCGTGGAAGAATCCAATTAGATGAACTTTGGCAAAGCCAATATGTCTCGCCAATGCAAGAGCTATTGGCATTGCCAATATGTTTTAGCCATGGTATACACCAGGGTGGCTGCAGCTCAGCATGGATAAACATTTGCAGCGTAGAGGAGAGTGACATCGAGTGGAGTGGCAAAGAGTGAAGTGGCATGGGGTGAAGTGTTGTGGAGTGTCGTAGAGTGGCATAGAGTGTTGTAGAGTGGAGTCTCATACAGTGGAGTGTCTTCGAGTAGAATGGAGTGTCGTGGAGTAGAGTGGTATAGAGTAGAGTGGTATAGAGTAGAGTGAGGCAGAGTGGAGGGACATAGAATGGTGAGGCATAGAATGAAGGGGAGTACAGTGGAGAGGCATAGATTGGAGGGTGTAGACTGGAGTGCAGGGGTGTAGATTGTTATAGCATAGAGTTGAGGAGAGTGTTGTAGAGTGGAGGGGAATAGAGAGAGTAGTGGAGTGGCATATAGTGTCATGGAATAGCATAGAGTGGAGTGGTGAGAAGTGATGTAGAATGGAGTGAAGTGGCATTGAGTGGCATAGAATGGAGTGGCAATGAGTGGAGTGACAGAGTGAAGGGGCATTGAGTGGAGTAGAGGGGCAAAGAATGTTGTGGCATAGAGGTGAGTAATGAGTCGTAGAGTGGAATAGAGTTTGGTAGAGCGGAGTGGCATAGAGTGGAGTGGCGTGTAGTAGAGTGGTGTGGTGTGGAGTGTCATAGAGTGGAGTGTCATAGAGTGGAGTGGCATAGAGTGGAGTAGAGTGACGTAGACTGGAGTGGCGTAAAGTAGAGTAACATAGAGTGGAGTGCCATAGAGTGGCATAGTATAGAATGGAATAAAGTGTCGTAGAATGGAGTAGGGTGAAATGGAGTAGAGTGTCATATAGTGGAGTGAAGTGTAGTAGAGGGACGCAGAACGGAGAGTCATAGAGTGGAGTGGCATAGAGTGGCCTAGAATGAAGTAGCATAGAGTGGCGTAGAGTGAAAGAGAGTGGCATACAATGGAGTGGTGTAGTATGGAGCGGAGCGGTGTAGAGTGTCATGGAATGGTGTAGAGTTGAGTGGTGTGAAATGGCGTGGAGTGGCATTGAGAGGTGTAGAGTGGAGTGGCATAGAGTGGAGTCGAAGGCATAGAGTGTTGTGGCATAGAGGTGAGTGCTGTGCCGTAGAGTGGAGTGGCAAAGAATGGAGTGGCATAGAGTGGAGTGGTGTAGAGTGGAGTGGCATAGAGTGACATATTTAGAGTGGCATAGAGTGGAGTAGACTGACGTAGAGTGGAGTGACATAGAGTGAAGTGACATAGAGTGGAGGGGCATAGAGTGGCATAGCATAGAATGGTTTAAAGTGGAGTGCCGTAGAGTAGAATAGAGTGGAACGGAGTGCCATAGAGTGGATTAAAGAGTCAAAATGGAGGGGCGTAGTGTGGACTGGCATAGAGTGGAGTAAAGTGGCATGGAGGTTCATAGAATGGAGTGTCGCAGAGTGGAGTGTCATACAGTGTTGTTGAGAAGAGTGGCGTCTAGTAGAGTGTTATAAAGGGGAGTAGAGTGGCCTAGAGTGAAGTGGCATAGAGTGGAGTAGAGTAGAATGGTGTAGAGTAGAGTGGTGTGGAGTAGAGTAGATTATATTGTCGTAGAGTGCATAGAGTGGTGTAGAGTGGCATGTAGAGTTGTAGAATGAAGATGTGCAGAGTGGAGTGACTTAGAGTGGGGTTGAGTGGAGTGTCATATTTTAGAGTGTAGAGTGGAGGGGCATAGAGTGGAGGAGCGTAGAGTGTCACATAGAGGGGTGATGTTGAGTGGCGGGCATAGAATGGCATAGCATAGAGTGGAGTAAAGTGTCACAGAGGGGAGTACTGTAGAGTGGAGTGGAATAGTGTAGAATCCAGTAAAGTGCCCGGATGGAGTGGCGCGCGTGGAGAGGCAGAGTGTAGAATAGAGTATAGTGGCATAGAGTGGAGTGTCACAGAGTGTCGTAGAGTGGAGTGTCGCAGAGTAGAGTGGCCTAAATTGGCATAGAGTGGAGTGGCGTAGAGTAGATAGATGTAGAAGCAGAGTAGAATGGTGTGGAGTAGAGCAGAGCAGCGTGGAGTGGAGTGGCATAGAGTGGAGTGACACAGAGTGGAGTAGCATAGAGGAGAGTAGAACGTCATAGTGTGTTGTGGAGTAGAGTGTTGTAGAGTGGACTGGCGTAGAGTGGGGTAGAGTGAAGTAGAATGTCGTAGAGTGGAGTTGCATAGAGTGGAGTATGAATGGTGTGGTAGCTCACTGGCATTAGAGACCACACATTTGCAATTAAAATGACTGTTACATTTGCACAGACATACAGTTTTTCTGATAAAACAATACAGTGCACAAACGATAATGTGTGGAAATGGCATTACCAAGGATATTGATTCGCTTTGATCATATTAAAATATTTGTTTTCACCACACTTCAATGGTAAGCAGTGGGCAAAATGCATTCCCAGGGAAATGTCCAGAATCCAAAATCTCCATGATGTTGTTAGCAAACCAGACAGCTGGGTGATATCCTTCTTTATATATCCAGACCGACTGAGTCACTCCCTGTTATATTTCAGATATTTAACAGACATGGGGCGCATGCGGGCTATAGAATTAATTGGGACAAGTCCAGCCTTTACCCTGCGGGTGGCCTCTTTATTGAACAGGATTGTCCTGGGCAGTTGCAAATTGATAGATGAGGATTTACATGCCTAGGTACTTATGTGACCTCTATCTTGGAAACTAGCTTGGATCACAATATTTGGATGCTAACTACAGACTTCCATGAGGATGTCGAAACGTGGATGACGCTGCTGTTGACCATATTGGGACAGACAGCCATGTACAAGATGGTTCCACTCCCGAAGTTCCTATATATCCTCCAAAATACCAAGCATAAGATCCCAGAAGACATGTTTGCCAGAATAGACAGTGAAACCTAGGCACTGTTGTGGAAAGGGAGACATCCTAGATTGACGCAGGGGACACTGCAGAGAAATCAGTATAACAGGGCTATTTCCCTCCCCAATACCGGGCCTACTGCTGGGCAGCACATTTAATTGTGGTCAACGACTGAGCGTACCTACCCGGAAACCACCCAATTAATGCACCGCAGAGGACCCAGTTCCAGACCTACTCACACTTACACTACCTTTATGGGGGTAAGGTGTTGCGGAGTCTGTTGACTGCAACCCAGATGACCATTGCAGCATGGAAAGGGGTGGAAAGGTTAACGAAATGGGACAAGAGGTTGTTTCGAAAGATGCCCCTGTGGGTAGGAACACATCTAAATGAATTTGGAAAGCTGAATGGTTTTAGACAGTGGGACACGATTGGCATCTCCATGCCGGGAGACCTCATTGAGGAGGGTACACTGATCCCCTTTAGCTCCTTACAGCAGGAATATCATCTACACGATACCCAATATTTTAAATATCTGCAACTACAACATGTCTGGCAGGCGGGGAAGGTAGTAGTGGACAACCTTCAGGAGTATGCACCATTAGAGGGGAGGCTCCTTCAATGGGAGTTAGCTGAGAAGGCAATATCATGGCCATATAGGACTATCCTTAATAATGTCCCAGACACGCTGAAGAAACTGAAGGCAACATGGGAAGACGAAGTAGGTGAATTTGACACCACTTACTGGGTGGCGGCCCTGATGCACCCAATGGAGGTGGGAAGTAAGTTCTCCCTACAACTTATTCAAATTAAAGTCTTCCACAGATTGTATTATGCCAGGGCCCATCTGCATAGATTTGATAGGGCTGTAGCCCCTAACTGCTTGAGATATGGAGACGAGGAAGGGTCATTTATACACACGATATGGTCCTGCCCCGAGATCAGCTCATAGTGGAACACCATAGTGAAGGAACTAAAAAAGATACCGGTGTCAGCCTGCCAATAGACCCTAAGATTGTCCTACTGGGGATACCCACAGAGGTAGAGGTGCCCAGGAGTAAACTCCATATTAGCAACCTGGGTCTTGTGGTGGCGAAGCGAGACGTCGCCAAACACTGAGGAGCCCCCGAGCCACCCAGCCTCAAGGAATGGAAAATAGAAATTGACCTCTATATGGCGGCTGAGAGAGTCACATACAAGGCAAGAGGGTGCCCCAAGAAGTTTCATAAAGTGTGGGGTCCCTGGCTCAGATATTACAATATAGATATGAGAGGAGATGGAGAGAAACCCTCTGCTACGCAATGGCCCTGAATGGTACAAATATAGAATGAGGAACCTTAGGTTCTCGGGAGGTGCTCCAGGGAGAATACGTTGATACTGTACTGTAATCTAACACTGTTAGATTTGTATGTTCCAGCCCACGTAGCATTGTTGATGGACGTGCTGTTTTGTAACATGTCTTTTTTCAGAGAAAAACTAAAAAAAATTTTTTTAAAAGATTAATCTGCACACTATAGTTTGCAGTACTGAATAACTGGATTGCCATAGCAAATGAGCTCCTACATTTTCTTTGAAAAGTCAACAAGACATGCTGAAGACTGCTTTCTGTATGCATTTAAATGTTTCACCATTTTCAAGCCCAGCACGATGTAATTTCCCATTTCAATATGTACACTGCCAATCTCAAAAGTAGTTCAAAACACATGAGTTCACTGCTTACGATTTAAAAAAATCTGCAAAGCTTCCAAACAGTTGATTGGCCAATAAGCGTTGACATTTTGTGCGTGCCGAGCGCTGATGAAAAAAGTTCACAAGCAGGAAGTGGGTTCTGGTTGAGCACTTCTTTATTTTATAGGTTGGAATGGTCAAGACTGTTAGGTAAGCAGTCCCTTCGTTTCGCAGCCCCCTACAGTTCTCTTTGGACTGTACAAGGCAATAAGGTGGGCGAACGAACGCCCGACTCTATGATGACTTGGGCCACAAAGGCAATGTGCACAAATGTGATACTTTCAGTAGACCTCTGAGCATTCCTTATTGAACACGTGTTGTTCTACCCAAGCTGCGTAAATATTTTTGAATATGAACGAGCAATACTAGTTTGCACAAGAAAGACAGTCACAGAATTAACACATTTTACCCAGGCTGGATTGATACATGCAGCACAGGACAGCAGATTTTACATTGTCAGTGAAACATTGTTCTACAAATCCCAAATCTTAATTCATTTGTCATCCTGTTTCTTATCCTTTGGGATGAAATATGTATTACACACTCAGCCGGATACAGTGTGTGAAGAATGACACACATCTCAGCACCTTCCCTACCTTACCTATTCACTAAGTGGAAGAAAGAGTAGAACATCATTTTGCTTGTAGGCACGTTCCATAATATAAATAGTGTATTCTGTGCCCTCAAGCCTATATTTTAAATGTACTTATTAATAATAAGTAGGTGTCACTTCCTAACTACACAGCTGATGCTTGACATGCTATTACAGCTGAGAAATGAGGTCACGCCACAGCTGCAGTGGGAATATTTCCTTAGGGGGCCAGTAACCGGTTCCAGGCCATAATAGTAAATCCATAATGCCCCCTTGAACACACGTTGTACAGTATTGCAGCAGACCTAAACACACCTTTAATGCACTTTCTGCTACAGTTTATTTATTTTTAATTACTTTTGAAAATGTTTAAAGAAATCAGAAAAATAAGTATTATAATTGTGTCCAGAGTGTCAGCATGAGTGAACGACCCGTTTAATTAAATAGTTCTTAATTCATTTCTATTTGTAGAAGACACATACTCGCTAAAGGTGGCATACATAAAAACAATGTGAATTTCACTTTTAATGTCAAAAGGCCATAGAGTTCATCAGTCAGACAGTACACATTTCGCTTTAAACAGAACAAAAAAGTTCAAGAAAACCGCTGATATGTTTTTCAGAATATACAGCGCTTATTATGTGCCGATGGTTTCAGTGGGAGTTCATTAGGCCGACGCCTGTCTGGTTGCAAAGACATATTGAAGACATGCTGAAAGCTTATCTATAAATGCATTCCATCCATTGCTTACCATTGGTTTTGTGGTTTGTCACTCACACATGCTTGCTTTCTAATAACTGGCTTTATTTGTTTTAGCCCTCCAGCATGTTTTTGTTTGACCCATGAAGCATGCCTCTTTTACCACCTCTCTGATTGGCTTCTTCGGTCCTTTCTCAAATGCTCTCTTTTAAGGAACTCTTTTTTATTTTTAGTGAAGCACTCAATGAGAGCAATTGTGTTTTGTCAGATGTCTCACTTGTATGCTTCCCATCACTCTCCTGCTACCCCTCCCTCTACAGGTTACTCTCAAGCATTGTGTGGTTCTGTGAACCCCCTACGAAACCTGTAATGTTAGATCTGATATTGTCAAGTCCACAAAGGAGACATGGTTGCAGATGTTGCCCATTACTGTGTCTGCTGCAGAACTGTGCTTTCTGCACCATTTGAAGACACAATTTTAACAGCCAAAAGCATACAGGATTTTAAAAAAAATGTAACACAGCCATCGCACACTCACATTAAACATACCCTTTTAGGGCCATTAACACCTATGACAGCTGTCAGTTCACTAATTTATGATCATTGTTCCCCATTTGACCAGTTTTACCTATTTTTAGGTGGAGCATTCGAGACCTCTTGTATATACTTTAGTATATACTTATATGTGTATGTACCTTGTGGGCTCTGGAGATCAGCCCTAGGACTTGTCTGCTTCCCCTTAAGGACTTTTTTTTCTGTTCAACTGTCTCTATTTAACTGTCTTGATAGAAAATGACCATTAGAGGTCAGTAAAATACCAGAATTGCTTTCTGCTGAGGGACTTTCTTTTTTTTATTTGTCTGGCAACTGCCTCTATATAACTTTCTTGATAGAAAACGACCAGCAGAGGTCAGTAAAATACCAGAATCACTTTAGCATTCTCTAGATTCCAGGCCATAGAAATTGTCTTCCATGAGCGCCCATAGGCAATAATATTTTTTTCAAATCTTGTATTTTCAGTGATATGACCACTGAAGGCCCTGATTTTATATTAAAAACAGAGCTTTGGACTATACCATTTCCCACTGAAAGGCAATATTTCTCTCCATGTGTTCCCATACCTGGTGTGTCACGCAGTTTGGTGCTTACTTTCCCTACATGTTAAAGAACAGTAGATGTTTCAGCACCCAGGATAATGTCCTGCATAGCTAAATACATATAAGGTCCCAAAGGCGAGACCGATTGCATTGCAAATGCTTTTTATGGAGGCTATCTGCCAGCCTAAACGCTCTGCTCATGTTTTTTCCGACCCTCAACTGGCTTGCAAGCTCCCTGCATACTGTTGGTCCTGGACCACTTTGTAGGGCCATCCCTATACTTTTTGCCTTCACCCCTCCTGTTTTGCTTAACTCGTTTTTGCTGGCCATAGGACTCTGTGCAATGTACCACTGCTAGCCAGTGGTAAAGTGATTGTTATCACTCCCTAAAACATTGTAAAATTGACTTACACCCAATTGCCACATTTAATTTACTTGTAGGTCCCCAGTACAGTGGTACTACCTGTATTAAAGGCCCGTAAATTAAATGCTACTAGTGGGCTTACAGCTCTTACTGTGCCACTCACACAAGTAGCCTTTTTAAACGGATGCCTGATGGAACCACACATGCCTAAACCACGCGTCCATTACCACGCATGTGCATTTACCATGCATGCCTTTGTCAAGTAAATCATTACACGCATATGCCTTTACCATGCATACCTTTGCAACGAAAATGTAAGTATATCACAGGTAAGTGAAAAACCTTTATGTATATATATATGTGTAAATGTGTATATATATATATATATATATATATATATATATATTCACTGAAAAAAACACAGGTTTCAGGGACGTTATAGTTAGTTGGACATTTCACTCGTACCAACCAGAGAAATTCGGCCGTTATAGTTAGTAGAGCTAACTATAACTCGCGCCCCCGCAATGCACTGCTGATGACATCACATATTACATCACTCATGACATGGTCAGTGACAACACTGATGACATCACTGATGACATCATCCATGTGATAATCTGATGCACCTCCTCACACCATAATAAAACATTTTATACACCCACTCTAAAATACAGACTACCAATATCGAAACCATAGACAGACCAATAGCAGTTAGTACATACCCGCTCAGTGATTCCTAGGTCTACACACACACATCCACTCATTCACCCATACAGTAACTCATACATGCAGTCACTCATCAATACAGCACTATCATATGTACTCATACACCTATACAGACACTCACACACTGCCACTCATCCATAGACTTACTCACCCACCTCCTCAGTCATGCAAAGAAGCAATCACACCCATTTACTCACCTATACAGTTATACACACACCACCTCACTTATTTATACAAATACTAACACATACTTACTCTCTTATACAATCACTGATACAGGCACACACTCATCCATACAGCCACTCTCACAATCACTCACTCTCAAGTATACTCATTTATATACTCCAACACTCACATATACTGCCTTTCTAATAAGTAGTTACTCACACATATACCACTGAGACATCCATTCACTCACCAAAACACCCATACACAAACTCACCCACCCATAGAGACCTTCACAGATGCACTCTTGAACCCATACACCCAGTGAATCACCCACTCACACATCTATGCACAGAGTCACCCACCCCCACCCACTCACACAGACACTCAGGCACCCATATAGATACTCAGACAACCAATCAATAACCCATATAGACAGTCATGTAGCTACTCACCAACCCATGCAGCCGCTTATACACCAACTGACAGACTGATACAGACATTTACACAGTTTACTCACTAACCCATGCATTCAGTAAGATACACTTAATCAGTCAGTTATACAATCAGTCACGCACCTACTAAATCATCCATTCAGACACTTATACACCCACTCATTCTTCAATACACCTTGGCATATATATATATAAAACATATTTAAACTTTAAAGAAACACACATTCACTGGATGATGTCATCAGTTATGTCATCAGTGATGTCATTTGAGATGTCATCAGTGATGTCACTGACCTTGTCATGAGTGATGTAATATGTGATGTCATCAGCAGTGCATTGCGGGGCGCGAGTTATAGTTAGCTCTACTAACTATAACGGCCGAATTTCTCTGGTTTTGTACGAGTGAAATGTCCAACTAACTATAACGTGCCTGAAACCTGTGGTTTTTTCAGTGAATTTCTAAGGTTTTTTAAATGCTAATTTCTAACTATAGCGTCCCTGAAACCTGTGGTTTTTTCAGTGAATTTCTAAGGTTTTTTAAATGCTAATTTCTAACTATAACGTCCCTAAAACCTATGGTTTTTTCAGTGAATTTCTAAGGTTTTTTAAATGCTAATTTCTAACTATAACGTCCCTATTAAGTCCCCTTGAATCCTGAGGGTCCCTGGGGGCCAAGTAGCCCACCAGGTACCTCCAGTAAACGCCACAGAGCTGAGTTGCAGAGAGGTGGTCTGAGGCCACGCCCCTTTTTACACCACGCTGCAAACGCGGCTTCTGGCGCACTGCTGCTCGGAGGATGAAGTCCACTTGTGTCCTGAGGTCCTCAGGACACAAGAGGACCTCATCGCCACACCAGCAGTGCACCAGAAGCCACGTTTGCAGAGTGGTGTAAAAAGGGGCGTGGCCTCGGACCACCTCTCTGCAATGCAGCTCTGTGGCGCTTACTGGAGGTACCTGGTGGGCTAGTTGGCCCCCAGGGACCCTCAGGATTGAAGGGGACTTAATCCCCCAAGTTACAACGCACCAGGGGACGTGTTTGCACACTTGTTATATCGGGCTCCGCCCCCTCCCTGCACCACTGTGCAAATGCACCCCTGGCGTGTTGTAAGTTGGGGGATTAAGTCCCATTGAATCCTGGGGGCCAACTAGCCCACCAGGTACCTCCAGTAAGCGCCACAGAGCTGCGTTGCAGAGAGGTGTTCCGAGGCTCCGCCCCTTTTTACACCACGCTGCAAACGCAGCTTCTGGCGCACTGCTGCTCAGAGGATGAAGTCCACTTGGGTCCTGAGGTCCTCAGGACACAAGAGGACCTCATCGCCCTACCAGCATTGCACCAGAAGCCACGTTTGCAGAGTGGTGTAAAAAGGGGCGTGGCCTCGGACCACCTCTCTGCAACGTAGCTCTGTGGCGCTTACTGGAGGTACCTGGTGGGCTAGTTGGCCCCCAGGGACCCTCAAGATTGAAGGGGACTTAATCCCCCAAGTTACAACGCACCAGGGGGTGTGTTTGCACACTTGTTATATCAGGCCCCACCCCCTCCCTGCACCACTGTGCAAACGCGCCCCCTGGCGCGTTGTAAGTTGGGGATTAAGTCCCTTTGAATCCTGAGGGTCCCTGGGGGCCAACTAGCCCACCAGGTACCTCCAGTAAGCGCCACAGAGCTGCGTTGCGGAGAGGTGTTCCGAGGCCACGCCCCTTTTTACACCACGCTGCAACCGTAGCTTCTGGCGCACTGCTGCTTGGAGGATGAAGTCCACTTCTGTCCTAAGGTCCTCAGGACACAAGAGGACCTCATCGCCCCACCACCAGTGCACCAGAAGCCGCGTTTGCAGAGTGGTGTAAAAAGGGGCATGGCCTTGGACCACCTCTCTGCAACGCAGCTCTGTGGCACTTACTGGAACCTGGGGCTAGTTGGCCCCCAGGGACCCTCAGGATTGAAGGGGACTTAATCCCCCAAGTTACAACGCGCCAGGGGACGTGTTTGCACACTTGTTATATCAGGCCCCGCCACCTTTCTCCACCACTGTGCAAACGCACCCCCTGGCAGGTTGTAAGTTGGGGGATTAAGTACCCTCGAATCCTGAGGGTCCCTTCGGGCCAACTAGCCCACCAGGTACCTCCAGTAAGCCCCACAGTGCTGCCTTGCAGAGTGGTGTAAAAAGGGGCGTAGCCTCGGACCACCTCTCTGCAACGCAGCTCTGTGACGCTTACTGGCGGTACCTGGTGGGATAGTTGGCCCACAGGGACCCTCAGGATTGAAGGGGACTTAATCCCCCAATTTACAATGCACCAGGGGGTGCGTTTGCACACTTGTTATGTCAGGCCCCGCCCCCTCCCTGCACCACAGTGCAAACGCACCCCCTGGCACATTGTAAGTTGGGGGATTAAGTCCCCATGAATCCTGAGGGTCCCTGGGGGCCAACTAGCCCACCAGGTACCTCCAGTAAGCGCCACAGAGCTGCGTTGCAGAGAGGTGTAAAAAGGGGCGTGGCCTCAGACCACCTCTCTGCAACGCAGCTCTGTGGTGCTTACTGAAGGTACCTGGTGGGCTAGTTGGCCCCCAGGGACCCTCAGTATTCTAGGGGACTTAATCCCCCAACTTAGAATGCGCCAGGGGGCTCATTTGCAGAGTGCTGCAGGGAGGGGGCGGGGCCTCCGGCGTGATGCCAGCTTTTTTTAACATTTATTTTTTAGAAGGGGGGCTGTGTGGCCCCCCCTTCTCTTACTATTTTTGAATGAAGCAAAGCAGGAGTTTGCTATGGCAGGGCAGGAGCCGTGCTTCTGCCCTGCCATAGCAAACAGCAATGTCCCGGGGGTGGGTACCCCAGGGACATTGCAGGAGTCGGCCCTGGGGGGTGGTGGTCCCCAGGGCCATGGAAGGCTCCAGGAGGGGGGCCGCATGGCCCCCCTCCCAATGTTTTTAAAGCCCTGGGGAGGTGGTGTTCCCGGGGCTTGGGGGGGCCCGCGAGGCCACCCGCAAATGTAGAAAGCCCCAGGGAGGTGGCAGTCCCCAGGATTTGGGGGGGTCCGTGAGGCCACCACACACATTTTTAGCCCCGGGGAGGTGGTGGTCCCTAGGGCAGCGGGGGGGCTGCGTGCCCCCCCACGCCTATGTAAATGAAGCCCCGGGGAGGTGGCGGTCCCCGGGGCTTGGGGAAGGCCTGAGAGCCCCCATCTTATTAAAACAAGCCCCGGGGAGGTGACAATCCCCGGGGCTGCGGGGGGGCCGTGTGCCCCGCATATAATTACTATAGCCCTGGGGAGGTGGAGGTCCCCGGGGCTGCGGGGGCCCCTGCGGGGACCTGGCCCACTTGGGGGCTTACAAATAACAATTTCTCTGCTGGATTCGCGCACCCAGCGCAAATTCTGCCGATTTAAAAAAAAAAAGAAAACATTTTAGGCCTGGGGGTCCCATTGGGACCCCCTGAGCAGGCCTAGGGAGTCAGGGTGTTTCTACCCTGCCCCCTTTTCTTGTTTTTTAACCTTTTTTTCACTGATTTCTTGTGACTCGGTTACCGAGTCACAAGATGGCTGCCAACACATTCTGGTTTAGAGTGTTGGCAGCCAATCAGAAGTCAGCTTGTGCCCGGGAGGGTTGGCGAACCCTCCTCGGTGCTCAGATATCGATATTTTTCTTTTTATAATTTCTCAGGAACTACTGAACGGATTTACACCATTTAAAAAAAGGTCGGTTTCTGAACCAAGACCTACCTTTTTGCCAAATTTGGTGTAATTCCGTTCAGCAGTTCAGGCTGTAGCCTGTTCCAATTTTTCCTATGGAAATTAACATGGGGAAAATGCGTTTTGGGACCCCCCTTTTTTCTTGGCCCCCGCTTGACAAATCACCCCAAAACTTTCAGGACAGGAGCTGACTAAGACGGGCCATTCGCTTTGAAACTTTCGCAAAGATTCGTCAAACAACACCAAAGTTATTGGCAAAACAAACAAAAAATTTCCTATGGAAACTAGGTCCTCACTATAACTACCTACTGGCGAACGCCAGTAGGTAATATATATATATATATATGTGTGTGTGTATATTCACTGAACAAACCAAAGGTTGCAGGGGTGTTATAGTTAGGCTGACATTTCACTCATACAAAACAAGAGGAATTTAGCAGTTATAGTTAGCTGAGCTAACAATAACTTGCACCCCCGCAATGCATGTCATCACTCATGACATGCTCAATGACATCACTGATGACATCTCAAATTACATCACTGATGACATCATCCAGTGACTGTGAATGTTTTAAAAAAGTTTAAATATATATACCAGGGTGTATTGATCAATCAGTGGGTGTATGAGTGCCTGTATGGATGATTCACTGAATGTGTGATTGACTATATAATTCAGTGATTAGGTGTCTCAGTGAATGTATGGTTGAGTGACTAGGTTGTGCGAATGCCTGTATCAGTCTGTCAGTTGGTGTCTAAGTGGCTGTATGGGTTTGTGATGTGGTGTGTGAGTGGCTGTATGGGTGATTGATTGGTTGTCTGAGTACCTGTTTGGGTGTATGAATGTCTGTGTGGGTGGGTGAGGGGGTGTGTGACTGAGTGCATGAGTGAGTCAGTGGTTGTATGGGTTTGTGAGTGTGTCTGTGAGGGGCTGTCTGGGTGACTGAGTGTGTGCATGGCTGTGTTGGTGAGTGAATGGATGTGTCAGTGATATATGGATGAGTAGCTGCATATGAGGAAGAGAGTATAGATGAGTGTTGGAGTATATGAGTGACTGTATGTGTGAGTGAGTGATTGTGAGAGTGGCTGTATGGGTGAGTGTGTACTTGTGTCACTGACAGTATAGGTGAGTGAGTATGTGTTAGTATAGGTATGAATAAGTGAGTGGGTGTGTGTATAACTGTATATGTGAGTAAGTGGCTGTGTGATTGACTCTATGGGTGAGTGAGTAGGTTTGTGAGTAGCTCTGTGGGTGACTGACAGTGTGTGAGTGGCTGTATCAGTGTATGAGTGGATGTATCAGTGGCTGTATTAGTGAGTGATTTGGTGTATGAGTGGCTGTATGGGTGAGTGAGTGGATGTGTGTGTGTGTGTAGACCTATGAATCAGTGAGTGGGAATGTAAGTACTGGTATGGGTGTGTATATGGTTTTGAGAATGGCAGTGTGGAAGTTGGAGTGGGTGTATGAAAGATTATAGTGGGGTGTGAGTGGGTACGTCAGAGATTCTGTGGATGATGTTGTCAGTTATATCATTTGAGCATTTGAGTTGTCATCAGTGATGTCATCAGTGATGTCACTGACCATGTCATGAGTGATGTAATATGTGAGGCCATAAGCAGGGCATTGCAGGGGTGTGAGTTATAGTTATTTCAGCTAACTATAACTGCTGCATTTCTCTGCTTTTGTACGAGTGAAATGTCAGCCTAACTATAACGTTTCTGTAACCTTTGGATTTTCCTGTGAATTTCTAAGGTATTTTTAAATTCTATTTCCTAACTATAATGTCCCTGTAGCCTTTGTTTTTTTTTCAGTGAATTTCTAAGGTTTTTTTAAAATGCTAATTCCTAACTATAACATCCCTGTAACCTTTGTTTTTTTCAGTGAATTTCTAAGGTTTTTTTTAACTGTATTTCTTAACAGTAACGTCCATTTTTTTTAAGAGAGCCACTAAGATTTTGGTATTTTCTTTCTATAATTGGCTATTGTATATTATATTTATATTACATACCACTCATTTTTGATTTGGTATGTGTTTATCAGAAAGTACATTAATAACTGGTTATATTTTATTTTTTGAGTCGGTACAACATTGTCGCATTTACTGTGGAGAATCTGTGATCAGCAAATGTATTTCACATACTAAAAAATACACTTAAAGACATTTTCTAAATAAATTACCACCACATTAAAAAAATGTAACTTAAAAAATTCATTCTATTACAATACACACATTACTAACCACATCATTGCTTTAAAAACATATCTTGTACACATATATTTGTATTAACTTTTTTAAAAACTGTGTTTGAACCCTACTTCCAGTTTTCACGATTACACTGAGAGTCACGATGACCCTGGTAACCGCGATGATCACGCCTTTTTTAGGGGGTGCAAAAAGCATATATGCACACATTTTACAGTATTTTAAACCCTAGCAATTTATTACTACTCTGTCTAAAGTCATAGTTTTTATAGGGAGTTTGCATAAAAACAACCATTTAAACCGATTTTCCATTTTTACAGTGACGCTGGACCTCGCAATGATATCGGTAGCCGCAGTCACCCGAAATACCTTGTGAAATGACAAAACAAATGCAGGCATTCAATAGCCACCACCACATTTCAAACTTATAACTGCAAAATAGATTATAACCAACAGACTAAACACATTACTATCTAAATGACTATATAATAGCATGTACAACTCCCTTAATATCTCTATAACACAGTGCATAACATTTTCAGTATAATCTATGACTGCATGCATCACTGTATCACTAAGTCTCTCATTCACTTTATAAGTATATGAGGGGATCTGTGAGACGATGCATCAGTCTATCAATTCCTATGTAACAAAATGCGTGACTGCCTCAGTACATCTATGAGTGGGTGCATCAGAGTCTGTGATTGGTTGCATAAGTTTTTCACTCAATCTGTGAGTTGCTTCATGAGTACCTTTGTGCATTTGTAAGTAAGTATATGACTGTCTGACTGGATCTGTTAGTGGATGCATGAGTGTCTAAGTGGGTGTCTGAATGGGTGAGTGAGTGGGTGCCTGAATGTCTAAGTGGATCTGTGAGTGAGGGCATGAGTCTCTCAGTGGGTCTATGACTGGTGGCGTGAGTGTCTGAGTGGTTCTGTCAGTCGGTGCGTGGGTCTGTGAGTGTGACTGTGCTTGGCTACATGAGTCTCTGAGCGTACAACTAACTGCATGCATAAGTATCCAAGTGGCTCTATGAGTGGCTTTGTGAGTGACTGTATGAGTGTGTCCGTAAGTGGATGTATCAGTGTCTGAGTGGATCTGTGAGTGGGTGTATGAGTGTCTCAATGGGTCTGTAAGTGAGAGCAGATGTCTCTGAGTGGGTGAGTGAATGGGTACATGCATGAGTGTCTGAGTGGGTCTGTGACTGAGAGGGTGAATATCTGGGCGGGTCTGTGAGTGGATGCATGAATCTTGACTGGGTGAGTTAGTGGGTGTGTGTATATATGAGTGAGTGTGTGAGTTTATGAGTGTATGAGTGACTGACTGAGTCCCTAAGTCTCTGAGAATGAGATGGTCTGTGACTGAGTGTGGGAGTGACTGTATGGGTGTGTGAGTGGGTCTATGAGTGTTTCAGTGGATCTGTGAGTGGGTTTATGAGTGTCTCAGTGGGTCTGTCAGTGGTGCATGAGTCTCTGAATGGGTCTGTACATGGGTGTGTCACTTTCTGAGTAAGTCTGTAAGTGGGTGCATAAGTACCTGAATGGGTATGTGAGTGAGTGCATGAGTATCTGAGTGGGTATCTGACTGGATGTATGTAAGTGGTGTGACAGTGACCACCAAGTGTGTACAAATATATATATATATTTATATTTTCACTAATTTTCACAATGAATTTGCGCTATTCACAATGTGCCCATGACAGTACACTGGGCCGCATTGGCGATTGAAGCATCATCACGAATATCAGGTGTGATTAAAAATCAATTTTGGACACATATCTCTCAAACATCGGTCAGAGTATCTCCACCCTGACCCCTTTTGTTAGCTTTCACATAAACTTTCAGCCCCGGGAACCATTCCCGGATGATTAAATGGCAGGCGCAACTTTCTTTTCAGGTTGCATCAAGCCAATTACAGCATTCCCGTTGGCACGCGCATTTCGCAAATAATTACGAAATTGTCGCGAAATATCTGCAGCCAGAGATATATCTATAATTTTCACCTTACATTTCTCAAAAACTACTGGACGGAATTGCGCCAAATAAAAAAAGCACAATCTGCGTAACAACATCAACCTTTCTGCCAAATGTGGTCAAATTCCGTCCAGCGGTTCGGGTTACGGGTTTGACAATGTGTTTCTATGGGAATTAACATTACAAACGCACCCTTTATTTAGCCCCTATTTCTCAGTCCCCACTGCATGGATCACCCCCAAACTTTGCATGAAACACAGAACCTACTTTGACACTTTTTTGGGCACATTTCATGAAGATTAGTCAAACAACGCCAAAGTTATAGGCAAGTCAATAAATGCTTTTCCTATGGAAACTAGGGGCCAAATTTACGACCATGTCATTTAGCAACACGCAAATTGCGTTCAATACCGAGTCGCAATTTGCGAGTCGCTAAATGACAATTACAACAGTGTCTGAAACACTGCTAGCGATTCCTAATGGGGTCGCAAATTGCATGCCTCATGCATATTAATGAGGCACTTGCAATTTGCGACCCCATTAGGAATGGCTGGCCCTCCCAGGTATGGTGGCCTGCTGGGCTCAGCAGACCTCCATGTCTGGGACAGCTTCTAAATAAAGCAGTTTTTTTCTTTTAAATGCAGCCCATTTTCCTTAAAGGAAAACGGGATGCATTTAAAAAAATAAAAATGAAATGTTTTCTTTTCATTCCCTGAGACCAATGCCTGCCCCTAAAAAATATTTTCCCCTGCATTCGCAAAGGGGAAGTGGTCCCCTGGGGACCCCATCCATTTGCGAGTGCTTTACCACACTCTTGAAGAGGGCGGTAAATTGCGAGTGTTTTGCGACTGCAATTGCGGTCGCAAAACATTCATACATAGGCCTCTGACTTGCTATTAGGAAGGGACGCCCTTGGAATACCCCTTCCTAATAGCGACTCCCAATTCCTATTTAGCGAGTCGCAAAAAAATTGCGACTCGCTATATAGGGAATGTATATGGTCCTATTAGATTTTACATGCGCAAGCGGGTCGCAAATCCATTTGCGCATGAAAAAAGGGTTGTACATCTGGCCCTAGGTCCTAACTATAACTACTTACTGGCGAACGCCAGTAGGTAATATATATATATATATATATATATATATATATATATATATATATATATATATTCACTGAAAAAACCATAGGTTTTAGGGACAGTTATAGTTACTTGGACATTGCACTCGTAAAAAACCCGTGAAATTCCCCGTTATAGTTAGTTCAGCTAACTATAACTCGCGCCCCGCAATGCACTGCTGATGACGTCACATATTACATCACTCATGACATGGTCAGTGACATCACTGATGACATCACTGATGACATCTCAAATGACATCACTGATGACATCATCCAGTGACTGTGTGTTTCTGTAAAGTTTAAATATTTTTAATATATATAGGGAAAGGCGTATTAAAGAATGAGTGGGTGTATAAGTGTGTGTATGGATGATTTAGTAGGTGCGTGACTAATTCTATAAGTGAGTGATTAAACGTATCTTACTGAATGCATGGGTTAGTGACTAAACTGGGTGAATGTCTGTATCTGTCTGTTGCTGTGTAAGTGGCTGCATGGGTTTGTGAATAGCTACATGAGTGTCTATAAGAGTTATTGATTTGTTGTCTGAGTATCTGTATGGGTGCCTGTGTGTTTGTGTGGATGGGGTGTGTGCGACTGTGCATAGATGTGTGAGTGGGTGATTCACTGGGTGGATGGTTTCAAGAGTGCATCTGTGATAGACTGTATGGGTCGGTAAGTGTGTGTAACAGTGTGTTAGTGAGTGAATGTATGTCCCAGTGGTACATGTGTGAGTAACTACATATGTGAAAGGCAGTATATATGTGTGTTAGAGTATTTAAATGGCTATAAGTGAGAGTGTGTTATTGTGAGAGTGGCTGTATGGATGAGTGTGTGCTTGTATCAGTGATTGTATAAGAGCGTAACAATGTGCTAGTATTTGTATGATTAAGTGAGCTGGTGTGTGTATAACTGTATAGGTGAGTAAATGGCAGTGTGTTTAATTATTTGCATGACTGACTAGGTGTGTGAGTACCTCTATGGATGAGTGGCGGTGTTTGAGTGTCTATATAGGAGTAAGAGTGCATATGATAGTCCTGTACTGAGTGACCATAAGTATGAGTGACTGTACGGGTGAGTGAGTGGATGTGTGTGTGTAGACCTAAGAATCAGTGAGTGGGTATGTAGTTATTGGTGTTGGAGTGTCTATGGTTTTGCGAATGGCAGTCTGTAATTTAGAGTGGGTGTATCAAAGGTTATATTAGGGTGTGAGGAGGTGCATCAGATTATCACGTGGATGATGTCATCAGTGATGTCATTTGAGATGTCATCAGTGATGTCATCAGTGATGTCACTGACCATGTCATGAGTGATGTAATATGTGACGTCATCAGCAGTGCATTGCGGGGGCGCGAGTTATAGTTAGCTGAACTAACTATAACGGGGGAATTTCACGGGTTTTTTACGAGTGCAATGTCCAAGTAACTATAACTGTCCCTAAAACCTATGGGTTTTTCAGTGAATTTCAAAGGTTTTTTAAATGCTAATTTGTAACTATAACGTGTCTGAAACCTATGGTTTTTTCAGTGAATTTCAAAGGTTTTTAAATGCTAATTTGTAACTATAACGTGTATGAAACCTATGGTTTTTTCAGTGAATTTCAAAGGTTTTTAAAATGCTAATTTCTAACTATAACGTGCCTGAAACCTACGGTTTTTTCAGTGAATTTCAAAGGTTTTGTAAATGACAATTTTTAAATGTATTAATTGTTATATTAATTTTTTTCATACTGATTTACTACATTTTTAGAAACAATTTTTTTTACATATTTTATTTTTTAAATTACATTGTAATTACATTATACATTACATTACAAAAAATACTTTCTCAGAATGAATTACTTTAGTTTAAATACTTTGCACATAGGCAATAGACTTTTAAGTACAGTAGTTACAGTTGTTGCAATGGGCAACACATTTTCAAACACAATGCAACATTCAGCTCAATGTGAATTTCTAGTTAAATGCAATTAGTTACTTTATGGATTACTTTTCTAACCACAGGACTGGATCCTAGATTCAGTCCTGGGACATCTCCTGTAAACAGTTGAGTAAAAGCGTTTTGGTTACAGTACTGATTTTTAAGGAATATTATTGTATTTTAAAAGTTGACACTTAGAAACTTTTTCTCATATAGTCACCAATGTTATCCTATGGAAGGAAATTCACTTAGCAGGTAAAAACTGTTATCGTTACTTTTTCTTACTCAGTGTTGGATCCTGGATCCAGCACTGGTGCATCTCCTGTAAACAGTTGAAAGAATGCGTTTAAGTCATACAGGCGATTTTTAAGGAATATTTGTAGTTTGTAAAAATCAACACTTTGAAACTTTTTGCTGAAAACCAGACAATGAATTCCTATGGAAGAAAATATAAGTTACTGGTAAGTACGGTTAAAATTACTTTTCAGGGTCTGTGCTGGGCTAAAAGATGCAGCACTGGGTTCTCTCCTGATAACAGGTGAGTAAATCGGAATTCGTATTTCGGCTGATTTTAGAGGAATATTTTAAAGTTCCAAAACTCCACACTTAGAAGAATTTCCAAGTGAAACCAGTCAATGTTAGCCTATGGAAGGAAATTCAAGTTACTGGTAAGTACGGTTAAAATTACTTTTCAGGATTAGTACTGGGCTGAAAGATGCAGCACTGAGGTCTCTCCTGATAACAGGTGAGTAAATCGGAATTCGTATTTCGGCTGATTTTAGATGAATATTTTAAAGTTCCAAAACTCCACACTTAGAAGAATTTCCAAGTGAAACCAGTCAATGTTAGCCTATGGAAGGAAATTCAAGTTACTGGTAAGTACGGTTAAAATTACTTTTCAGGACCAGTACTGGGCTGAAAGATACAGCACTGAGGTCTCTCCTTATAACAGGTGAGTAAATCGGAATTCGTATTTCGGCTGATTTTAGATGAATATTTTAAAGTTCCAAAACTCCACACTTAGAAGAATTTCCAAGTGAAACCAGTCAATGTTAGCCTATGGAAGTAAATTCAAGTTACTGGTAAGTACGGTTAAAATTACTTTTCAGGACCAGTACTGGGCTGAAAGATACAGCACTGAGGTCTCTCCTGATAACAGGTGAGTAAATCAGAATTCGTATTTCAGCTGATTTTAGAGGAATATTTGTATGTTTCAAAAATCAACACTTAGAAACTTTTTCAGCAAAAAGCAGGCAATGATATCCTATGCAAGGAAATTCAAGTTACTAGTAAGTACGGTTAAAATTACTTTTCAGGACCAGTACTGGGCTGAAAGATACAGCACTGAGGTCTCTCCTGATAACAGGTGAGTAAATCGGAATTCGTATTTCGGCTGATTTTAGAGGAATATTTGTATGTTTCAAAAATCAACACTTAGAAACTTTTTCAGCAAAAAGCAGGCAATGATATCCTATGGAAGGAAATTCAAGTTACTGGTAAGTACGGTTAAAATTACTTTTCAGGACCAGTACTGGGCTGAAAGATACAGCACTGAGGTCTCTCCTTATAACAGGTGAGTAAATCGGAATTCGTATTTCGGCTGATTTTAGAGGAATATTTGTATGTTTCAAAAATCAACACTTAGAAACTTTTTCAGCAAAAAGCAGGCAATGATATCCTATGGAAGGAAATTCAAGTTACTGGTAAGTACGGTTAAAATTACTTTTCAGGACCAGTACTGGGCTGAAAGATGCAGCACTGAGGTCTCTCCTTATAACAGGTGAGTAAATCGGAATTCGTATTTCGGATGATTTTAGAAGAATATTTGCACAATGGTGAAGGAAGGGGGCGGGGCCTGAGGTGACATCTGTGCAAACGCGCCCCGTGGTGCGTTTTAAGTTGGGGGATTAAGTCCCCTTGAATCCTGAGGGTCCCCGGAGTCCAACTAGCCCACCATATACCTTGAAAAAGCACCACAGAGCTGCGTTGCAGAGAGGTGTAAAAAGGGGCGTGGCCTCTGTACACCTCTCTGCAAGGCAGCCCCTGGCGCATACTGGAGGTTCCTGGTGGGCTAGTTGGCCCCCAGGGACCCCCAGTATTCAAGGGGACATTGCCCCTCTGCAAACGCGCCAGGGGCGCGTTTGCAGAGTGGTGAAAGAAGGGGCGGGGCCTGCGGGCCCAATCGTTTTTTTGTTGTTTTTTTGTCGCCTGAAGGGGGCTGTGTGGCCCCCCTTCCTTTTTCCTGTTTTTGGGCCCTGGGGACCCCATCCCCCAGGGCCTTACCCCTTTTTTTGTAATTAATTTTTTTTTTTTAAACGGGAAGGGGGCCGCGTGGCCCCCTTCCCTGGGCCTGTATTGGCCCCGGGACCCCATCCCCGGGGCATGGCCTCTATTTTTAATTTTATTCTTTGGAGGGGGCTGTGTGGCCCCCTCCTCTGGCCATTTAAGGCCCCGGGGACCCCATCCCCAAGCCGACCATACCCTTTTTTATATTTTTTAAACTTTGGGGAGGGGGCTGCGTGGCCCCCCTCCCGGGCCACTACTTGCCCCGGGGACCCCATCCCCTGGGGCTGGCCCTCTCCGTTGGGGACTGTGGGGGTCCCCAATCCCCCACAGTCCCGCCGGCTCCCCGCGTCCCTTGGGAGCCGGCATTGCTTTGACACATGGGGAGCTGCTAAGATGCAGCTCCCCATGTGGAAAGCAGTCGGCTTTGGATATTGGAAGAGAGAGCAGGTTTCCCTGCTCTCTCTTCCAATATCCAAAGCAGTTTGTTATGGCAGGACGGAGCCGCGAGGCTCCCGTCCTGCCATAGCAAACTACAGTGTCCCGGGGTAGGCACCCCGGGACACTGCAGGAGCCGGCCCTGGGGGGTGGCGGTCCCCAGTGCCATCAAGGGCTCCAGGAGGGGGCCGCGCGGCCCCCTCCCTTAAATTGCACAGCCCCGGGAGGTGGTGGTCCCCGGGGCTCTGGGGTCCGTAATGGACCCCCACATTTATTTTATAAGGGCCCCGGGGAGGTGGTGGTCCCGGGCGTGTGGGGGCTGGAGCCCCCACACACCTTATTTAAATTAAAAAAGAAGCCCCGGGGGTGGCGGTCCCCGGGGCTGCGGGAGGGCAGAAGAGCCCTCCCGCACCATTTTTCAATAAAGCCCCGGGGTGGCGGTCCCGGGCTTAGGGGCCCTTTGAGGCCCCCCACACATAAAATTAACCCCCACCATGCCCCCGGGACTTGGGCCACCCGGGGGCAAAATACCGGCAGGATTCGCGCATCCTGCCGATTTAAAAACATTTTTTTTTTTTTTTTGCCCAGGGGGTCCTTGTGGGACCCCCTGAGCAAACCTAGGGGTCAGGGTGTTTCTACCCTGCCCCCTTTGTGCGCTTTGCGCACTTGTTTCTGTCCCTCGGTTCTACCGAGGACAAAATGGCTGCCAACACTTCCTGATTTGGAGTGTTGACAGCCAATTAGCATGCAGCTCGTGATCGGGAGGGTGCGCGAATCCGACGCGGCCATAGATATCACTATCTTTTTACTTTTGATTTTCTCAGCAACTACTGAACGGATTTACACCATTTAACAAAAAGGGTTCTTTCTGAACCAAGAACTACCTCTTTGCCAAATTTGGTGTAATTCCGTTCAGCAGTTCGGGCTGTAGCCGTGTCTAAAGTTTCCTATGGAAAATTGCATGGGGAAAACGCGTTTTGGGACCCCCTTTTTCTCGGCCCCCGCTTGACGAATCCCCCGAGACTTTCAGGGTAGGAGCGGACCTGAGCGGGCCATAAAGTTTGAAAATTTTGCGAAGATACGTCAACCGGCAAGAGAGTTATTTCAAATAGAATGTCGCGGATTTCCTATGGATAATAGGTTGTAACTATAACTATCTACTGGCGACCGCCAGTAGATAATATATATATATATATATATATATATATATATATATATATATATATATATATATATATATATATATATATATCCCAGTTTCATGGCCCGGTTTGACTGCAGCTGAGAGTGATTTGTAGGAGGAGCCAGCTGACCTCCCCTGATTGGGAGGACCTGTGAATATCAAGGGTGTGAGGAGGAGTGTTCCCGTTGAAGCTTGCGGCATCCGAAGAAGGCTCACGCGGAAATGCATCATGCGATTTATAAGCTGTCATTAAAGCATCCCCGAAAGCTCTCCGTTGTGTCCTCTGGCTTCCTTTTGGAGGGGTCTTTTGTTGGATATTTCACAAGCTCGCCAGCAGCACGTTAAGAGGACCCGTTCCGCAAAGCGTCCTGCGAAAAGTTGGCTACTTTGTATTTGTTCACCCGAGGGATCGGATATCGCAGGACCGCCACAGATTCAAAACAGGCTAGTGGCCACTGTCTGGCACAGCCCGTGACTTCACGGGGAAACGGGATCACTATATCCCAGTTTCATGGCCCGGTTTGACTTTGTTGATGGGGCTGGAACGTTGGGGACCCGAGTGAATGCTGGACTGTTACTTACGGGATCTCTCCATATCTACAATATCCCCACCCCTTGTTAGGATTTACAGCCATCATTTTAAGATCAACCACCATGGCTCCACATATGGTACTCATCTGAACAATGCATTATGGGAGCTGCAGTTCTTACACTTCGAACTGCAGCTGAGAGTGATTTGTAGGAGGAGCCAGCTGACCTCCCCTGATTGGGAGGACCTGTGAATATCAAGGGTGTGAGGAGGAGTGTTCCCGTTGAAGCTTGTGGCATCCGAAGAAGGCTCACGCCGAAATGCATCATGCCATTTATAAGATGTCATTAAAGCATCCCCGAAAGCTCCCCGTTGTGTCCTCTGGCTTCCTTTTGGAGGGGTCTTCTGTTGAATATTTCACGTGCTCGCCAGCAGTACGTTAAGAGGACCCATTCCGCAAAGCGTCCTATGAAAAGTTGGCACCTTTGTATTTAGTTCACCCGAGGGATCGGATATCGCAGGACCGCCACAGATTCAAAACAGGCTAGTGGCCACTGTCTGGCACAGCCCGTGACTTCACGGGGAAACGGGGTCACTATATCCCAGTTTCATGGCCCGGTTTGACTTTGTTGATGGGGCTGGAACGTTGGGGACCCGAGGGAATGCTGGACTGTTACTTACGGGATCTCTCCATATCTACAATATCCCCACCCCTTGTTAGGATTTACAGCCATCATTTTAAGATCAACCACCATGGCTCCACATATGGTACTCACATGAAAAACGCATTATGGGAGCTGTTTACACTTCGAACTGCAGCTGAGAGTGATTTGTAGGAGGAGCCAGCTGACCTCCCCTTATTGGGAGGACCTGTGAATATCAAGGGTGTGAGGAGGAGTGTTCCCATTAAAGCTTGTGGCATCCGAAGAAGGCTCACGCCGAAATGCATCATGCCATTTATAAGCTGTCATTACAGCATCCCCGAAAGCTCCCCGTTGTGTCCTCTGGCTTCCTTTTGGAGGGGTCTTTTGTTGGATATTTCACAAGCTCGCCAGCAGCACGTTAAGAGGACCCGTTCCGCAAAGCGTCCTGCGAAAAGTTGGCTACTTTGTATTTGTTCACCCGAGGGATCGGATATCACAGGACCGCCACAGATTCAAAACAGGCTAGTGGCCACTGTCTGGCACAGCCCGTGACTTCACGGGGAAACGGGATCGCTATATCCCAGTTTCATGGCCCGGTTTGACTTTGTTGATGGGGCTGGGACGTTGGGGACCCGAGGGAATGCTGGACTGTTACTTACGGGATCTCTCTATATCTACAATATCCCCACCCCTTGTTAGGATTTACAGCCATCATTTTAAGATCAACCACCATGGCTCCACATATGGTACTCACCTGAACAATGCATTATGGGAGCTGCAGTTCTTACACTTCGAACTGCAGCTGAGAGTGATTTGTAGGAGGAGGCAGCTGACCTCCCCTCATTGGGAGGACCTGTGAATATCAAGGGTGTGAGGAGGAGTGTTCCCGTTGAAGCTTGCGGCATCCGAAGAAGGCTCACGCCGAAATGCATCATGGCATTTATAAGCTGTCATTAAAGCATCCCCGAAAGCTCCCCGTTGTGTCCTCTGGCTTCCTTTTGGAGGGGTCTTTTGTTGGATATTTCACGTGCTCGCCAGCAGCACGTTAAGAGGACCTGTTCCGCAAAGCATCCTGCGAAAAGTTGGCTACTTTGTATTTGTTCACCTGAGGGATCGGATATCGCAGAACCGCCACAGATTCAAAACAGGCTAGTGGCCACTGTCTGGCACAGCCCGTGACTTCACGGGGAAACGGGGAAACGGGATCACTATATCCCAGTTTCATGGCCCGGTTTGACTTTGTTGATGGGGCTGGAACGTTGGGGACCCGAGGGAATGCTGGACTGTTACTTACGGGATCTCTCCATATCTACAATATCCCCACCCCTTGTTAGGATTTACAGCCATCATTTTAAGATCAACCACCATGGCTCCACATATGGTACTCACATGAAAAACGCATTATGGGAGCTGCAGTTCTTACACTTCGAACTGCAGCTGAGAGTGATTTGTAGGAGGAGCCAGCTGACCTCCCCTGATTGGGAGGACCTGTGAATATCAAGGGTGTGAGGAGGAGTGTTCCCATTGAAGCTTGCGGCATCCGAAGAAGGCTCACGCCGAAATGCATCATGCCATTTATAAGCTGTCATTACAGCATCCCCGAAAGCTCCCCGTTGTGTCCTCTGGCTTCCTTTTGGAGGGGTCTTTTGTTGGATATTTCACGTGCTCGCCAGCAGCACGTTAAGAGGACCCGTTATGCAAAGCGTCCTGCGAAAAGTTGGCTACTTTGTATTTGTTCACCTGAGGGATCAGATATCGCAGGACCGCCACAGATTCAAAACAGGCTAGTGGCCACTGTCTGGCACAGCCCGTGACTTCACGGGGAAACGGGATCGCTATATCCCAGTTTCATGGCCCGGTTTGACTTTGTTGATGGGGCTGGAACGTTGGGGACCCGAGGGAATGCTGGACTGTTACTTACGGGATCTCTCCATATCTACAATATCCCCACCCCTTGTTAGGATTTACAGCCATCATTTTAAGATCAACCACCATGGCTCCACATATGGTACTCACCTGAACAATGCATTATGGGAGCTGCAGTTCTTACACTTCGAACTGCAGCTGAGAGTGATTTGTAGGAGGAGGCAGCTGACCTCCCCTCATTGGGAGGACCTGTGAATATCAAGGGTGTGAGGAGGAGTGTTCCCGTTGAAGCTTGCGGCATCCGAAGAAGGCTCACGCCAAAATGCATCATGCCATTTATAAGCTGTCATTAAAGCATCCCCGAAAGCTCCCCGTTGTGTCCTCTGGCTTCCTTTTGGAGGGGTCTTTTGTTGGATATTTCACGTGCTCGCCAGCAGCACGTTAAGAGGACCCGTTCCGCAAAGCATCCTGCGAAAAGTTGGCTACTTTGTATTTGTTCACCTGAGGGATCGGATATCGCAGAACCGCCACAGATTCAAAACAGGCTAGTGGCCACTGTCTGGCACAGCCCGTGACTTCACGGGGAAACGGGATCACTATATCCCAGTTTCATGGCCCGGTTTGACTTTGTTGATGGGGCTGGAACGTTGGGGACCCGAGGGAATGCTGGACTGTTACTTACGGGATCTATCCATATCTACAATATCCCTACCCCTTGTTAGGATTTACAGCCATCATTTTAAGATCAACCACCATGGCTCCACATATGGTACTCACCTGAACAATGCATTATGGGAGATGCAGTTCTTACACTTCGAACTGCAGCTGAGAGTGATTTGTAGGAGGAGCCAGCTGACCTCCCCTGGTTGGGAGGACCTGTGAATATCAAGGGTGTGAGGAGGAGTGTTCCCGTTGAAGCTTGCGGCATCCGAAGAAGGCTCATGCCGAAATGCATCATGCCATTTGTAAGCTGTCATTAAAGCATCCCCGAAAGCTCCCCGTTGTGTCCTCTGGCTTCCTTTTGGAGGGGTCTTTTGTTGGATATTTCACGTGCTCGCCAGCAGCACGTTAAGAGGACCCGTTCCGCAAAGCGTCCTGCGAAAAGTTGGCTACTTTGTATTTGTTCACCCGAGGGATCGGATATCGCAGGACCGCCACAGATTCAAAACAGGCTAGTGGCCACTGTCTGGCACAGCCCGTGACTTCACGGGGAAAGGGATCACTATATCCCAGTTTCATGGCCCGGTTTGACTTTGTTGATGGGGCTGGAACGTTGGGGACCCGAGGGAATGCTGGACTGTTACTTACGGGATCTCTCCATATCTACAATATCCCCACCCCTTGTTAGGATTTACAGCCATCATTTTAAGATCAACCACCATGGCTCCACATATGGTACTCACATGAAAAACGCATTATGGGAGCTGCAGTTCTTACACTTCGAACTGCAGCTGAGAGTGATTTGTAGGAGGAGCCAGCTGACCTCCCTGATTGGGAGGACCTGTGAATATCAAGGGTGTGAGGAGGAGTGTTCCCATTGAAGCTTGCGGCATCCGAAGAAGGCTCACGCCGAAATGCATCATGCCATTTATAAGCTGTCATTACAGCATCCCCGAAAGCTCCCCGTTGTGTCCTCTGGCTTCCTTTTGGAGGGGTCTTTTGTTGGATATTTCACGTGCTCGCCAGCAGCACGTTAAGAGGACCCGTTAAGCAAAGCGTCCTGCGAAAAGTTGGCTACTTTGTATTTGTTCACCTGAGGGATCAGATATCGCAGGACCGCCACAGATTCAAAACAGGCTAGTGGCCACTGTCTGGCACAGCCCGTGACTTCACGGGGAAACAGGATCACTATATCCCAGTTTCATGGCCCGGTTTGACTTTGTTGATGGGGCTGGAACGTTGGGGACCCGAGGGAATGCTGGACTGTTACTTACGGGATCTCTCCATATCTACAATATCCCCACCCCTTGTTAGGATTTACAGCCATCATTTTAAGATCAACCACCAAGGCTCCACATATGGTACTCACCTGAACAATGCATTATGGGAGCTGCAGTTCTTACACTTCGAACTGCAGCTGAGAGTGATTTGTAGGAGGAGCCAGCTGACCTCCCCTGATTGGGAGGACCTGTGAATATCAAGGGTGTGAGGAGGAGTGTTCCCGTTGAAGCTTGCGGCATCCGAAGAAGGCTCACGCCGAAATGCATCATGCCATTTATAAGCTGTCATTAAAGCATCCCCGAAAGCTCCCGTTGTGTCCTCTGGCTTCCTTTTGGAGGGGTCTTTTGTTGGATAAATATATATATATATATATATATATATATATATATATATATATATATGTATTCAAAGATATTACCTAAGGGCGGTCATCAGTAGGTATTTATAGTTAGGAACTAGTTTCCATAGGAAAGTCATGTTTTGGTTTGCTTATAACTTTGGCGCTGTTTGACGAATCTTCAAATATTTTCCAAAATAAGTGCCCCCTTGTGTCTGGTTGTGCATGGAAAGTTTCGGGGTGATCCGTCAAGCGGGAGATGAGGTAAAGGGGTCAAAAATGTGTGTTTCCCATGCCATTTTTCATAGGGCTTTTGAACATGACTACAGCCGAAGTGCTAGAGCCCTTTTGTGATTTTGTGTAAATCTATTCAGTAGTTGCAGCGTTATTAGGGAAAAAAGAAATATAAATATAGATATCTAGGGATGTGGACACTCCGTGGACCCCCGTGGTTGATCCGTGAAGTCATGCACCACCAACAACGCCATCATTGGCTGACCACAACCTGACTAGGAGGTTGTGGCTCAATGTAAATATTTAAGGAAACAATAATAATACAGAACAATAACCATTTGAGTGATCAATAAAAAAAAAACAGAATTAATTAGAAGAAAGAACCAACGAAACTATTTATCTTTAAAAAGTACAAAATATCTTTTATTAGTAATCATTTCAATAATAAGGAAATCCAATCATACTATTCCAATCGTGTCTACAATCACACATCTCATACAATCTACACTCAATTTAAAAACAACATAAATGACAAAAAATTATTCATAGAGATTGATATTTAGTATTCATTTTCAAAAACAAACAATGTGGCACAATAGTATTTGACTGTTGTATTCGCTGGGGGTCACGTAACTAGTTAGCATGGAGGAGTCTCGTTCGTTATCGGAATTAACCAGACAAATCGCTCCACCAACTAAGAACAGCCATGCACCACCACCCACAGAAACGAGAAAGAGCTATCAATCTGTCAATCCTTTCCGTGTCCGGGCCGGGTGAGGTTTCCCGTGTAGGAGGTTGTGGCTGCCATTTTAAGTGTAGGTGAACCATCCCGGGGCCTCGAAATGTTTCTAAAAAGTGATTAAAGGGGTCAGGGTAGAGGAACCATGACACCATGGCTGTGTTAAAGGAGTGCTAGAGGGACCTATGTTGAGTACAAAATTGAGTAAAATAGTTTTTTTTCCACTTTGGGAATCAGCAGATCCCCCGTGGGGCTCAGCGCAGCCCCCATGTAAATCCGCAATGGATTTTCGAATCTTGATGCATTTGGAAAAAAAGAAAACACATTCAGTCTCACTCAGACATCCACACAGGTACTCTCACACCCATTTACAGACCCACCCAAGCAGTTGCACACCCACTCACAGACCTATGAAGGTATTCTCACACCCACTGACAGAGCAATGCAGATACTTTCAGACCTACTCACAGACCCAGATAGGCATTCTACTCCCACTCACAGAAATATGCAGGCATTGACACACCTACTCACTGACCTATACAGACACTCACACACCCACTCACAGACCCACTCAGACAGTCACACACCCACTGACAGACCCACTCAGACAGACTCAGACACAAACACCCAGTGACAGACCCACTGACATACTCATATACCATCTCACAGACTCACACAGACACTCACACACCCACTCAGAGACCCACACAGGTGCTCACACACCCACTTGCAGATCCGCACAGGCTCTCACTCAGTCACTCACTTACACAGGCATTCACACACCCACTCACAGACCTATGAAAGCATTGACACACCCACTCACACACCCACTCAGACACTCATATACCCACTCACAGACCCACTCAGACATGCACACACCCAGTGATAGACCCACTCTCATGGTCACACATCTTCTCATAGACTCACACAGACACATGCCCACTCAGAGATTCACACAGGTAATCACATACTGTGAGAAGCTGGCTTGGTATATGGTGTACACTTATGTTAGTGAGAAGCTGGCTTGGTAAATAGTGTACACTTATGTAAGTGGGCACGTTGCACCAATCCAGACAACCCTTATGATGATTGTAGTGGTCTTAGACAACCTTAGAAAGCTCTATATGTGGTAGCTGTGGAGAGCAGCCTTCAGGCTTAGTCCAGAAGGAGAGTAGAGCAGCTTGTTTTACCAGAACTTAATCTTATAGGTATAGACTAAGTGAAAAAGAACCACACAGTCATTTATAAAAATATGTATTTATTATAAGACACTCACTAACACATACAGATATCTCCTAGTCAGAGATATACACAATGCACACAATACTTTTCAATAGAAACAGGTAAGTAGCACGTAATACACTGTGGTCACCAGGGGGAGACCAAACCATATACCAAAATAGTGGTATGCGAACCACGGCTCGAGTCAAGACTATACCCAGAAGACGTAGAATTGCCGGGGACCCAAGTAACCACCCAAGGTAAGTAACCAGGAGCCCCACGAAGGCCATGTGCAGGGTGGGAACATGACCTCGGGATCAATGCAAGTCAATGGGTAAGTCTCAGTTGCAATTTTAAAGAAGAACAACACTTCCCAGTGGTCCCTGAAGAAACCCCGTGGAAGAAAGAAGGTTGGCGAGCCAACTCACCCGTGGAAACCAGGGAAGCCGTGTGCATAGGTGTGAAGTGGCGTCGGAAACCGCTGTCAAACCCAATGGAGGACTTCAGGAAGATGCCGCTGCTGGGGCAGGGGAAAGTGTCCGGTGGAACCCAAGATGGGTTCAAGTTGAAAAAGTACCTGCAAGCAGAGGGGACAGAGTCTATGCCACTCAGGAGTGACCAGGAGGCACAAAAGACGAATGCCCATCGATGTTGAGTGCTGCAGGAGAGATGACGGGGACCTTGGAGCTGCAGCTGTTAGGACCAGGTGATGCTGTGAAAGACCAGGAGCCATTCACAAGCTGTCCCACATCGGATGTCGAGAGTTGAGGGGTCAGTGTCCATCGGGAGCACCAACAAGCCTTGGCAATTGCAAACAATGTGGAAAGTGAAGAAGGTGCAGTGTTGGGACCAGCAAGGTCCAGGTGACTCACCAAAAGCAGGGGAGTCAGGGCAGGCCCCGAGCAATCTGGGGAGCCCAAAAGAATTCAAATATGACCCTCAAGAGAACCCACAGGCCAGAGGCACTGGAGTCGCAAGAGGACCTCAAGCAGCCCACCAAAGATGCAGACCCACGGTGCAAGTGATTTGGTGAGGACAAAGATCTTGGTCACTGGAGATGCTTGAGGTTGCGGCTACTTGGAGCCCTAAAATCTTGGTGGAAGGAAGCCAACAAGCCTTTGCAACTGAAAGTCAACATGGTGCATAAGGGTTTGGTTCCTGCGGCTCCGTGGGATACTGGCCTCAAACTTGGTGAGAGGACAGGGCAGGCCTCAAGGGATGTGAAGAACCACAACCTGTGTTGCTGAGCCTTTCAGAGTCTGTGGGAGCCCAGGATCAGCAGACAGGTCAGCTTTATTGCGGTGCCTGCAGATGCAGGGAAGTGACTCCTTCACTTCAAGGGAGATTCCTTCAGGTGTCTTGGATGCCCACAGGCCTTGAAAGGTTCCTCCATGGTGCAGAGGCATGGACGTTGCAGCAGACTAGTAGGGCGATGAGATCAGAAGCAGCAGGAGTCTTCTCAGTTGCAGCCTTGATGCTTAGAGCGAAGTCCAGAGTGCCCAGACAGTTGAAGAAGAAGTGGTGTCTGAAATAAATCTTGTCCAACGACTGATCTAAGGACCCACCCTCAGGTAAGTCCTTAAGTACCCTATGGAAAGGGTTGAGACGATTCAGGTTTCCCTCCCAGGGTAGGGGTCGGACAGTGGGGAGGATACTCCCATGTCCTTTGTTCAGTTTCACGCCAGAGTGGGAGCCAACGGCTCCCTGAGCTGGTTTGAAATGGACTAAGCAAGAAGGGCAACAAGGGTGCCCTTCAAGTAGACTGAGTGGCGCTAACAAGCGCTCCCACCCGGTCCCAATACACTAAACCCTGTCTGGGAGGTGGTCACACCTCCCTGTGACAGGATACCTATTGTTCTGCCTTCCCCTGCTTGAGCTTGGCTCAGCAGCAACAGGGCAGAATTGTGTCTCTGGTTGGCAGCAGCCATGTTGTGCTGTTCGGGTCTAGAAGACTGATACCTGGAGCACTGAGGGCCTCCCGGAGGAGCTTTATAGTGCATGGAATCATACCTCCCCCACTGTTTATGTTGTGGGTGTATGATTCCAAAATGTGTGCTACCAAACATGATAGGGTACGTTGCAGCCAGTTTTAAGATGGTCTTTGCATAATGATGCAGTGACCCTCTATATGTTATATGGCTGTCTCACTTACAACCTGTGAGCATAGACTCCGTAGGCTGTAGGGGTGTCCTGCTCATGCAGGGGCACCCTCACACATAGACTCGAGCACCCTACCTTCAGGATTGAAAAGTTTGCTTTAAGGGTAACTTATCGGTTTTAAGTGCAGTGACCCTTGATATAGGTAAACCTATATCTTTTGTAAGTGGTGCTAGCACCAGCATACACAGGCTGCAATGGCAGGCCTGTAGTTACAAATTGAATGGTCTCCCATGGGTGGCATAATACAAGCTTCAGCCCATGGGGGACCCCCTGATGTACCTATGGCCTGGGTAGCTTAGTACCATATACTAAGGACTGATAAGTGTACACCAGTGTCCAATCTGGGATGTACCTCAGTACTTAGCATACCAATTTAGGGGCAAAAGCACAGAGACTGGGGTCCTGATTAGCAGGAGCCCAGTCAGACTAGTCAGAAACCATCACAACACCAGGTAAAAAGTGGGGGTAACCATGCAGAAGGATCCTACCTTCCTACATACCCCCCTCCCAAACGAAAGGAGATAAGGTTAACCTTGCCCAGTTGAGTCTTTATTTCCTAAGTGGCCATATAAGGAAGGTCCTGCTCTAGCATGGATACCCCCTATATTATGGTCCACTAAGAAGCTCCTCCCCTGTAGGGTCTTGGATCCTCTCAAAAGCTTGGAGTGTCTACCTGTCAGCTGTTTGAGCCAAGAAAGAGGCTGGTGGGGTGTCTGTTTAGGGAAGTGAGGCCCAAACAGGGTTGGTCTCAACATCCTGAGAGCACTGGCCACCATTGAGGCCTTTCTATCCAGGACTGACTTGTACCTATCCATAGGGGTCAACCTCTGGCTGCTTATAGCTTTTGGTTGATCCTGTCTGGTTGGAACAATGGAGGGCCAGTGAAGGTCTGGGACAGCCTTGTCCCAGGTTTAACTTTGCCATACAGTGTCCCTCTGGGGGATGTCACTGGCTAAGGGTAAGAGGGATCCCTCAGATTGCTGAGGTATCTCCACCTGGCTAGTATTACTAGGGTGGGTGTCCCTAATCTGTAGATGAAGGGATTCTTCTTGGCAGTGGGCCCTGTGGGGTCCACTGACATCCCTTGCCTCTGCAGCCCTAGGCTGACTAAGGCCTGGTAGAGAGAGGTAGGATACCTGCTCCAGACTGGGTACCTTCTTGGAAGGTACCCCTGCCCTCAGTGGCTCTGCCAGTACAGGCCTGACCTCCTCTGGGGCAGTTTCTTCACAAGGGGTAGGATCAGTTCCCTGAGGAGGCTGACCCTCACCTAAGGTCTGGGGGCAAAATACTTTTCTTCCTCCCCTTTGCTCTCTGTTGGAGCAGAGTGCGCCATTCTTTCAGGCTCCACTGCTCCTGAATTTCCCTGTGGTTGGACTGGGGCCCTAAGGGACACACCAACCTTCTCAAGGAGGCCTAACATTTCTAGATGGGCCTTCAGTTCTACTTCAGCCCATGCTGAAGCTTCCAAATTATTGCCCAGGAGGCAATCCACAGGCAACTTTGGGGACACTGCAACCCTTTTAGTGCCAGTGACCCCTCCCGAGCTGAGATTGACTATAGCCATGGGATGATCTGTCCTAACACCATCAGTGATGGTCACCTGGTACATGTACCCAGGTAAAAGCTGAAGTGGGGACCCCAGTTTTCCTGTCACAATGGTGACACTAGCTCCTGTGTGCCTACAGGCTACAGCTTTCTGACAATTAATCAGATGCTCCTGTCTGTACTTGCCCAAGGTATTGGGACTTACAGTAAAAGTGGCAAACCCCGTGCCATCATCACAGACTAAGGTGGCCTGATTAGGGGATCTGGCTAGGCCAGTATCCACCTCAGTACCCCATGAGAACCCAACTAAAGTTTTGGGTGTGCTACCACCACCTGGGGGACTACTACTTGGGGCACTAGGGGGTGTAGTATTAGTAGTAGTAGTAGCAGTATCCTTATTACTGGCCTTGGGGCAATTAGAGTCGTATTTCTTGTGGCCTTACTTTTTGCAAACAAAGCAATAAGGTTTCTTTCCAGGGGAAGGAGATTGGGACCTACTCCCAGAGGAAGACTTTTGGGGACCTTCAGAGGACTTCTCTTTAGACTTATCCCCACCTTTCTCTTGGGTTTTGGAAGTATCTTTCTTATGGTCACCTCCACCACCACCCTGGTTCTTCTGCTTGACCCTGGTGTGAACCCATTTGTCTGCCTTCGTTCCCAATGTTTGGGGAGAGGTCAGATCAGAGTCCACCAGGTACTGGTACAAAAGTTGGTTCTGACAGTTATTAAGGATGTGCTCCCTCATAATCAAATTGTACAATCCTTCATAGTACTGTACCTTGCTTCCATGAAGCCAGCCTTCCAGAGCCTTAATTGCACTGTCGACAAAATCTACCCAGTCCTGGGTTTGTGCCTTCTAAGTGTCTCTGAACTTAATCCTATACTGTTCAGTGGTTAAGCCAAACCCATCTATGAGAGCACTCTTCAGTACTGAGTAATTGTCAGCATCCTCTTCTCTAACATCGAGGAGCTTATCTCTACCTTTGTTAGCAAAGGAGAGCCACAGGATAGCTGTCCACTACTCTTGAGGGACCCTCTAATCTTTACAGGCCCTCTCCAAAGCAGTGATCCATTTATGGATATCAGGCCCCTCCTGGTAAGGAGGGACTTTTCTGCTCAGGTTCCTATTGTCAAAAGAAGTTTCTCTGATTCTAGGGACACTGTTGCTGCCACCATGGGACTCTAGCCCCAATTTCTTCCTAGCCTTCTGGACTTCTAGGGACTCTTTGTCAAGGGCCAACTGATCTTTCCTGAGCATAAGCCTAGCTTTCTCAAGTTCAAGCAGTTGGTACTCCCTGTCCAAAAATCTGCCCCTCTTACTAGATATGGAGGTCCCTATGGAATGTCCTGGAGAATTGGATTCTCTAGAGGAGGCTCTAGACCTCCTTAGTCTACTCTGTACCCTCCCAGGAGGAACAAAGGGTGTCTCCTCTGTTCCATCTGCACTATGCCCTATCAGAGTTTGGCAGGATGGCATCATGTCAGTCCTCCTGCCCATACTCAGAATTGAGATCATCTGGAAGAGCTCCTGATGCTCCCTCTTCAGGAGTATCGCCACCCACATTTCCTGTTCTTCTGCCCTCACATGACGGATATCATCCTGATGCAGTAGTTCTAAGAGCAGCTTAATGGTGGGGTTGCCACCTGTCTTTATCTTTCTAAGACTACACAGGGTCTTTAGTTCCTGGAACTTTAGGCCACTGTACTTAGCAGACTGGGGGACACTAGTATCCGCAACTAAAGACATGGTTCTAGGTGTAGTGAGGTGTTGCACCTACACAACCTAGTGGAAACTAAACTCTCTGAGGTTGTACCCAACACTAAGTTCACACTTAGAACCGAGCACCCTGCCTTCAGGATTGAAAGGCCTGCTTTAGGATTGACTTAAACCTTTTAAGTGCAGTGACCCTAGATTTAGGTAAACCTATATCTTTTATAAGTGGTACTAGCAATGGCAGGCCTGTAGTTACAAATTGAGTGGTCTCCCATGGGTGGCATAATACATGCTTCAGCCCATTGTCTTAGTACCATATACTAGGGACGTATACGTGTACCAGTGTCCAATCTGGGATGTACCTAAGTATTTACCATACCAATTTAGTGGAGAAAGCACAGAGACTGGGGTCCTGATTAGCAGGATCTCAGTCAGACTAGTCAGAAACCATCACAGCACCAGGCAAAAAGTGGGAGTAACCATACAGAAGGATCCTACCTTCCTACACATACCGACTCACAGATCCACACAGGCACTCACACACCCACTCACAGACCCACACAGGCACTTACATCGTCACTCACAAACCCACTCAGAGACTTACACACCTACTCAGAGATCCCCGCAGGCACTCACACAGTCAATCACATATTCATACAGTCACTCACTCACTCACACACTCACTCACAGACCCACACAGACACTCACACACCACTCACATACCCATGTAGGCACTCACACACCCACTAACGGACCCACTCAGATACTCTCACACCCACTCACAGATCCTCTCAGTCACTCATACAACCAGTGTCCAATTTAATTGCCCCAGAGATCTTAACAATAAAATCGCCGCCCAGGCAGATTCCAGATAAATTCTGGTACCCTGTTAGGGTTTGTATATCTGAGACAAAATTAAAAAGATTTGCAAAAATCATGTTAGGTACACTTAAAAAGTCATTGTTATAAAAATTAATAAAACAAATAGAAGCCCCCGCGTATATATCAGGGCTTGGAAGTTTAGACTATTTGTAGGGATAATTTTGACACTACCACCAGACAAAATGTTAACCCAAATAGAAAGGCCACCAGAGGGTCGCCCATATTTAGGGGCAAGTGCACAAACATTAAAACATTGAAAGCCCTCGAGATATAACTCCCTTGTAGCCCAGGTCTCCTGAAACATTAAGATGTCAAATTTATTTACCAGCTTAACCCAGTCCTCATTATCTACTTTGGAGGCTAAGCCGGCAATGTTCCAGCTTAACACCTGCAGATGTTGGTCTAGTGGCCCAGAAGCGTCTTTGATCAGGGAAACAGGTACTGTTGTAATAGAAGCTGGTGCGATGAACATTGGTGTGGAATACAGTCAATCTAAGGTATCTAAACCAGAGAGGGAAGAAAACCTATTTTGTAACAAGAATGGAGAAATAGCAGGTATATTATGGCTGATATTGGGTTTATAAAAATAGCCTAGAGGCAGTGACCAGACATCAATAGGTGGGGAGCTGTTATGCACTCTTGACATTAATATTGATTTAACAAGAGCCGGTCGACGAAAGTTAATAACAACACAATCTCCCTCTATGGTCTTGTCTGAGGGACCGACCCAGCCAACCCTGCGCACCATCAGGATGTCATTAGTGTTAGACAATCTGAACCCTTTGTGTTTAGCCAGCCAATTAATACTCTTATTGCATAATTGGTCCCACGACTCTGACTGATTTTTCCCTATAGAGGGCACCCCTGCTAAGACCAAGACATAAGGACAGGCCTCGGGTGGTAAGCTTAAAACATCTTTTCTTACGTCATCGGGCCCGCAAACATTGATCCTGGTGACAGGGGCAGGGACGGTACTCTGGGAACTATATGCTAAATTAGCATTATTTGCGGGGGCTATGCTAGGTGCATGGTCAGCTAATTGACTAGGTAAATGTAATGTGTTGGAGTTACCTGCGTTTAAAGTTTTTTCTAAGTGAATAGGAATCTCGGGGAGAATACATTCTTTGACTTTGCGACAAGTGTCACAAGGGCCAATTAGCGGAGGCTGTATAGCAGTTAAGGTTTGCTGTGGCATGCTAAAAGCTGGCCTGCTCTGAGCCTGCGCTTTATGTGACTCCCCCTGTTGTGATAACATTTTGGGTACATTGCTGTGCAAACTAGACTTATTAATTAGTGATTCTAGGCGATCCAAGCGCTTACAAAGTGTAACAAAATTCCTATCAACGAGTTCCTTAACGCGCTCAAACATACTATCCACGATAATATCAATTGCAGTGTCTCCCAATTTCATATTATTAAAAAGTGCTGGTGCAAATTCAGTCTGAGTATGAATTGAATGGTTATGCATATCAATAGGCATTAAAACAGCAGGGGCGCTGACAGTTACTATATCAGTTGTTATGTCAGCTGAGACCGCTGGGACCGCTGGGCCTTGAATCCATGTGCTTAAAGCAGTACGCTGTGGTTTTAGACGTGATGGTTGCTTCCTCTTTGGGCAGGCAGGCTTATTTGTTTTCCTTTTTCTTTTTGCCCCTGCAATTTCTGGGTTTGGGGAGACATTCACGTTAACGCCAGCGCCAATGTCCTTACATTATATCAATGGCAAAAGATCTGCAGCCTCCCTAGGATCCCCAATAACCTTGGTACCCTCATCACCCGGTCCGCTTCCCAAGGCTGGCAAGTGCATATTGTATTCGATTGGCGAATTCAGCAACAATGGGGAGCTCGTAAAATCACCATTAATGTTAGTGGGGGTGCATTGAGAAGTTGTTAGTCCCAGGGACATACGCCTCTCAGTTAACTCAATTTCGGTACTAACGATATTGACAACTCTCTCCAGCATACTATCTATGGAGGCAGGGGCACGTGAACTGGGCATAGCAGACCATTTAGCCATGGCAAATAAAATCCACGGGAGCACGCCTTGCTTTACTCACCACACCGATGTCATGTATGATGGTAATTGTCAGAGGGATGGCCCAGCCCGGCCTCCACCGGTCTCTGACGGGCGCAGATGGGCCCGCCCTTGGCCCGGGCTTTGCCCGGGCGTGGCCCAGGCACGCCCTCGCGCGTCCCGCACTGCGGGAGGCTGGTTGGTGTTTTACGCGCCTCCTGGCGCAGAAAGCAGCGTCGCAGAAAGCAGCATCGCAGCAAGCGCCGCTGCGGGGCTGCTGGGGGATGTAGTCACCCCAACGGCCGTTCCCCTCACGGCAAAAGAGTGAACTTGTTGGCCGTTCCCCTCACGGCAGGCAGGTAATGGTGTCGGTGGCCGTTCCCCTCACGGCGGCAGCGAAGTGCACTGGATGCAGCGTCCCGCGCTGCGGGAGGCTGGTTGGTGTTTTACGCGCCTCCTGGCACAGAAAGCAGCGTCGCAGCAAGCACCGCTGCGGGGCTGCTGGGGGATGTAGTCACCCCAACGGCCGTTCCCCTCATGGCAAAAGAGTGAACTTGTTGGCCGTTCCCCTCACGGCAGGCAGGTAATGGCGTCGGTGGCCGTTCCCCTCACGGCGGCAGCGAAGTGCACTGGATGCAGCGTCCCCTCAATTCCTTTTTGCCTCCCCTGTGGTTCTGTGCCGTGATGTCAATCCCGTAGAAGGAAAACTGTTTATGGGGTCCCTGTGATGTACGTGTCTTGGCATGAATAGCCATGGGGTATCTTTCGTCACCTTGTTTCAATGCTCTTGCATGCTCACTGATTCTTTCCTTCAATGTCCTGATCGTGCTCCCTACATACATTTTGTTGCATCTGCACTCGATGATGTAAACCACAAATTTTGAATTACAATTAATGTTGTATCTTATCGAATAATCTCGTCCACTGTGTCCTGTGAAACCCTTTCTATTGTCCGATGCCCATCTACATACCCCACAGGAGCCACATTTGTGAAATCCCAAGGAGCGTACGGTGAGCCAGTTCGGATTGCTCCTCTCCTGTGGGACACTAGGGCTTAGAATAGTCCTCAGAGTCCTGCCCTTCCTGTACGTGATCTGTGGTCTATTAGTAGTAAATTCTTCCAGTGATTTGTCAGCTTTCAGAACCCCCCAATGTTTGTTCATACTTCTGACTAGGGATCTTGTAAGGCCATTGAAGTTGGTAATAAGTCTGACCGGCTGTTTTGTGTCCATGTCTCTCCCTCTATCCCTTAGTGTCTCACTTCTAGATGTATTCAATATTCTCCATTCTGCCTTTGACATTGTTCGTTGATCGTAACCCCTCGCTTTGAATCTAGTCTTCATTTCTCCCAGGAATGAATGGAACTCCTTATCTTCGCTGCAGTTCCGTCTAGCCTAGTGAATTCTCCGTATGGTATTGCTTGGATCTGGTGGGGTGGGTGTGCACTGCTAGCGTGTAAGACTGAATTGCAGGATGTGGGTCTGCGATGTAACTTGCTCTGGAGTTTGCTATCCCTTACATACAGTTCTATGTCTAGAAAGGTGATGTGTGTCCTGCTGTGTTGAGAGGTGAATCTAATGTCCATGGTGTTGGAGTTCAGGTATTGACAACATTCTATCAGTTTTTCTTCGGTGCCCGACAATAGTGGTAGGCAGTCGTCGATATATCGTCCCCAGTATATTATGTGCTTGTTCCAAGGGCTCCCTCTCTGGCCCCAGATCCAAACATCCTCCACATTCCCCATAAAGAGGTTGGCAAAGGATGGGGAGAATTTCGAACCCATTGCCACCCCCTGTTTCTGTCTATACCATGTGCCATTGAAGAGAAAGAAATTATTCTGGAGGATTACATCCATCATTGTTAACAACATTTCAGTATGTTTTAACTGTGTAGCTGGTCTCTTATGCAAATGATGTTCGATCGCTTTCCTGCCCAGATCTGGTTTGATACTGGTGTAGAGCGCTACCACATCTAGCGTGACTAAAATCATGTTCTCTTCCATTGTTAAATCCGACAAGATGCTTAAGATGTGTTTAGTGTCCCTAATGTGAGAAGGGAGATTTTGTACCATGGGTTGGAGGACTAGGTCTACGTTTTCCGCTAACCTTTCTGTGGAGCCCCCTATGCTGGACACTATCGGTCTACTTGGGGGGGAAAGGAAGATCCTTGTGTACCTTGGGTAGGATGTATAAGCAAGGGTAAGTAGGTCTGAATACTTTAAGATATACATGTTCGTCTTCATCTAATAGTCCTGCTGAGTGCCAGTCTCTCAAGTGTCTGTTGATCTTGAGTACAAGTGGACCTATGGAGTTCATATCCAGTCTTTCTTAGCATGTGTTGTCCATCAGCTGTGTGAGTATCTTCTGATAGTAATCCTCCCTATTCATGACAACAACATTGCCCCCTTTGTCTGCCTCTCTGATTATAATCTGGTTATCCGTGGTGAGTTGTTCCATGGCTTTACGTTCCCCTCTGCTTAGATTGTCTAGGTGCCTCTGTTTTTTCCCTTTCCCTCTCTGGTATGTTTTGTCCAAGTCATCCGATACTAGTTTGTAGAATGTGTCTATGGTGTTCCCCCCTGGTAGGACCGGGGTCCATTTGGATTTCGCTCTTAATCCACTGGCAATGTTGTAATCTATGTGTACATCTAGATCACTCAAAATTCTGTCCATGTTAGTGGGTGATTCTTCGAGATCTGTGATTGATAACAGCAGTTGTGTGTCGTAAACATCTTGTATAGTGAGCACATCCGATACCAAACAAACAGGAATGTTTTTACTGCTTTTATTCAGTGATGGATTATTCATGACATTTTTTTCAGTTTCAAGCCTCTTGCATATTTAAACAAATCAATCTTCAATTTGCATAAATCCCCATTATCCCCCGGGCTAAAGCTAAGTCCTTTTTTCAAAAGAGAAATAATTTCTTGTGTCAGTACCTTGGATGACAAATTCATTACCTCCACCCCACTGTCCTGTGATTCTGTTAGTTCCTCTTGTCCCCTGATCTTAAACTCATTCTGTAATCGTCCGTGCCTGCTCTTTTCCCTCTATGGGTTTTCTTGTTGGCTCTCCACGCCTGGGTTGTATCTTGTTGCCTTTCTTTATCATTTGCATCTCCCTTAAAAAAGAGTTGCCAGGTCTGCTATCTCCCGATGTGCTTGCTACAGTTTCTGCCTCACTATCGCTGGAGGGAGGAGCACTAAGGGATGTCGAACTAGACGAGATAGAGATAGTACCTGGTCTAGTCGATTTGCCTCTCTCTTGATCACTGTGTGAGACCTGGTCATATTTTCTGGCAAAAGTGAATATCCTGCCCTCTTTGTGATCTATCTCGTCCCTTTTTAACTTCCTGGCCTTCTTCTGTTTAATGTCCTCCTGTCCACAGATTCACAGACATCAAACGACTGAGATTACTTTAAAGAATTTTGTGTACTTTGTCTCGTGAATCTGTTGTTGCATATACTATATACTTATTGAAAGTAGAAATATGAATAGCGTGTGCACAGGCTTACATATACGTTGATCTTTGACCCTAGGGTCTATATTGAGGGGTCTGGGTGTTAACCCTGACCTTTTGCACCGCTTTATTTGTTTCAGTTAAAATTACGCACACTCAGCAGGCGCCATTTCCTCGCACAGAAGAACACCCCTTCTTTTCATTTTTTTATATGGAGCGCATGTTGTGGTCTCTGAGGAATGCAGAAAGAGTTTTATTGACATGTTTTCTGGATTTGTCTATCTGTAGATAGAATTAATTTGACCATTCACATCTTCCTTTGGCAAATGTTGGAGAACACAAAGGCAGTGTGTTGAAGAAGTGCCATTAATTTACGATCCTTAACTAGCATTCCCAGTCCAACCCCAGTAAGTGTGCCTAGGTGTTTGTCACCACAGTGCACAATCATGAGGTCTGGATGTTGCCAATCTGCAGTGCTTTCAACCAAAGGCAGTGATTGATGCCACTTCAATCCTCTATCACCAAACCAAATAATGTCTACATTAGGTAAACCCAAATCCCTACCAATGCCACTGTACCTAGCACTCTCTCTGGCCCAAAACACAAAACTATCATCAACAATCCACACTCCAACCATTTTGGAAGCAATCTGGGGTAGCACACAGGAGAAGGCTGTAGCTGAATGAGTCAGTTTTGAAAATGAAAGGCAGTTAAAATGGAGGCCAGCACCTAAATTAAAAAAGAACATTGTTGGAACCGGGGTTACCGAGTCCGACACGCTAGCATGGCGTGAAGCGGGAAACGCACGCGAAGGCAATGTGTAAGGCAGTTGTGCAGCACACTCTCACTTTGACTCACAAATGCGAACGCAATAACATGACACCACACCAGGCTTTTGTATTTAAAATCAAGATCTTTTATAAATAAATTAAGTTGGCATCAGATAAGGCAGGTTAATTCAGATCTACATTCAAATTCATTATATTACTCAACTGGTGCACATTTTAAATAAAGCTGCATAGCTCATCAACATTGTAGGCCACTAAGAGGCCGCAGGAATTATCTCCTACACGTAGCACTTAATAATGATCTCAAGGTACGTTAATAAAACATAGGCCTAAACATACAGTTCACTTTAGCCTATTCAATTATTTAAAAGAAGGCTTTTCACGTTACATTTAAATGGGCCTGCATTAATCTAGGCGCACCCACATTCAGTACAGTGGGCGTCGCAACTCCAGTACACCTGTAACATAAAATACTTCAACTCTTGGCGGTGTACACTTCAGCTCAACTCCATTAAACACTTTCCCCTTGTGGTAAAGACTTAACAGTTAAAACCATGGCCTAGGCAGTAATTATAATAGGCATCGGCATAAATTATTAAATACTGTGGGCATCATCATTACCTGAATGAACTATGTGGGGAATCCCTCAACATGTCCTGTATTCTGGGGCTTCTAGGTCCCTCAGGGGTTAACTCAGGCCAGGCCCACTCCTCTCTGGGGCCTCGCCTCGTAGGAGTAAATTCGTAAGGGTTAATAGTGGCCCCCGGCCCCCAGTGGCGTCTTATGGGCCCTAGGGGCCTCCAGGGCTCACCTGCGGTGTGGTCGTTGGTCGCGCTTCAGGGCGACTGGAGATCTCTCCGGGCCGGCCCGGGTTCTGTCGGGCGGGGCCCGGTCGGGGTGCCTCGGCCTTCTGGCCGGTGTTGCGGGTCGCTGCGGGGGCCGGTATTGCCTTCCTCCGGCCCCCGGGATCAGGGAGTAACTATGCGGCACGTTGCGGGGGCCGGGATCACCCTCCTCCGGCCCCCGGGATCAGGGTAAGTGCAGGTAGGGGCTCAGGGTTGCTGGGGAAGGGAGCGGGAGCCGGCAGTCCTCTCCGGCCGGCTCCCCGTCTCCCTCTGCACTGCCGGGGCTCTTCCCGGGCTTCCTTCGGCGCTGGGGCGTGACTGGGGGCCGGCGCCCAATCGGTGCGCGGCCTTCCTGGGTCACGCCCGGCGACCCCTGGTTGCTCGGCAATGGCGTCTGCGGGGCCTGGAGGCCTCGCTGCTGATCGCGTTGGCGATTTCTTGGGCCGCGACGGCGGCGGTGGCACTCTTTGGCCGCGACGGCGGCGGGTGCACTTCTTGGGCCGCTCGGCGGCGGCGACGATTCTTCGGCCGCTTCGGCGGCGGGGGCACTCTTGGGCCGCGACGGCGGCGGAGACGATTCTTCGGCTGCGACGGCGGCGGGGGCACTCTTGGCCGCTCCGGCGGCGGCGATGATTCTTTGGCCGCGACGTCAGCGATGAGGGCCCAGGGCCCAGTCTCTGGAGGCTTCGGTGAGGGCGCGGACGGCGCTCCTCACCTCACACACCTGAGGGGCTTCCTTTACCTCAGCGCTTCCCCCGATGAGGGCGCGACGGCGCACCTCACCACACGGTGCCTCTTCTCAGGCGGCGGCGGCCGCGGCGGTGATCTCCTTCATAAGGTCAGTGACCTGAGGGGCAACAGAAAGCAGGGTGCACCAGCAGCCTGTGGCCAGGGCTGACTGGCGAAGTACTTGGGGGCAGCCCAGCAACAGGCAAAAGTGAATAGGGGGTGAAGGTTTAGCGCTTCAGGGTACGGCGCTTTACCTGGTGATCCCCAGTTGGGCAGTTTTAGGCTTTAGGCCTTGCTGGACGGTCAGGCCTCCTCAAGTTAAGAGGTCTTGCGACTGCTTCAGCTTGGTTGCTTCTTAGGCGCTTCTAGTTGTAAGTTTCTTGTCAGAAGTTCCTTGTTATAGGTTCCTTGTCAAAGTTTCCTGTCAGAAGTTTCTTCTTATGAGGGGGGGATGAGTTGGTGGTCTGGGAGTGCTTGGTGTTCCTCCCCGCACGCTGAAGGTGGTTGCCTGGGTCCCCTCACACTGGGCAAGGTCAGTGGGTGGTGGGCGTTCCTCAGCTATCTTACTACAGCAGGGCCTCAGCCCTGTCAGCAGCAGTAGTGTAGGTCTCCCCCTAGGCCCTAAAGCCTATACTCCGGCGGAGGTTCTCCCAGGTTCAGTGGTGCCTCATCAACTGACTAGAAAGTTTTCCCTCCAAGCCTTTTATACTCCTAGGTCAGGTGACTCTCCCAAAGGTGGCAAAACATAACTCCTCCCACAGCCCGGAAGGTTCTGGAACCTTCTACATGCCTGGCTATGTGGCCCAGGGGGGGGGGTTGGAATGGATACTGTATCCCTATACCCCAGCCTGACCCTGGCTACTAGTGTGTATGCGTGTCAGGCCCCTCTGCAGTAGCAGGGGCCTGTGGCAGCCATCTTGAGTGAGAGAGAGCACCTGCACCTCAGCACTGGCTAGCAGTGGCAAGGTGCCCAGAGACCTAGGTCCAGTAAAAATATGGTGGCAAAAAGGAGGCGAAAAAGGAAAAAAAATAGGGAAAGACCACCCTAGGGCTGACAGGTCTAACAAACATATTTGATTGAATGCTGTTAATATGGAAGTAACTAAAACTAGGTAGTGATTTTGAGAAAAAGTAATTACTTCTGTGATTGGATATGCTGTTTGGGATACAGTTATAATTCTAAACAGTCAACCACACCTGCTACAGTTCAATTTAAAGTGCTACAGTGCACAGAGAAAGTCTTCTAAACATGGTTACCATGGAAATGGAGCCAAAAGTGCTGGGGGAAGAGAACAAAAAGAGTAGATTGTAAATCTGAGATGCAGAGTGGTATGGAAATATTGCTCATTAGGAAGTGTTTGTGTTGTAATTTAGTATGTTTTATAAAGCAAAGTACAAGTGCCATGCTATAACAGCAGATTGTTAAGTGGGTTTATGAACTCCCGAGCAGATTCCTGGATCTGCCACGATGTTACACAGGGGGTCGTGCTGAACACTGCGGCAGATTCACGAATCCTAAAGCCACTACCAAATTGAGCTTCTCAACAGGAATCTTACAAAGGGTTAAAAAATAGTGACAATTCAGAAGTGCTATCACAAAAGTAAAATATGAAAGGAAGGTTACGATTTGCTTTCAAAATCAGTATCACTGAAAGCAGAGTGGGAAGGGTTGCCATTAATGGTTCCTATGCTCTGAGAACGGTATACCATTCCTGTATTAGTGACTTCAGATTATAATTGACAAGAGATTCTAAGTGATACTGAGAAAAAAATGGAGAGCAACAAAGACATTTCACAGCTATGTCAATTGGGGTGCACTTTGAAAAAGAATATATGTATAAAAGGTTATGTGTGTATATATGTGGCAATACCATATATAGGTTATACACCACAGTAAAAGGGAAAATGAAAGGGAGGGTAGCCGATGATATTAAGGAAAAACATAGTGAGCAGCAAAGGAAGAATAAAAATGTCAGAAAAGAAAATATAGGGCCCGATTCACAAAAGTAATCTGAGACAAAATCCTAACTTTACGACTTTCGGTATTCACAAAAGGCATTTAGGAGTAGTAAAGTTAGGATTTCGTCTTAAGTTTGTCTTAAGTTTTGGTCTTAAGACAAAATCCTAACTTAAGTTTAACTTAAATTTAACTTAAGTTTAACTTAAGACCAAAACTTAAGACAAACTTAAGACAAAATCCTAAATTAAACTTAAGTTAAACTTAAGTTAGGATTTTGTCTTAAGACCAAAACTTAAGACAAACTTAAGACAAAATCCTAACTTTACTACTCCTAAATGCCTTTTGTGAATACCGAAAGTCGTAAAGTTAGGATTTTGTCTCAGATTACTTTTGTGAATCGGGCCCATAGTTATTTTATTAGGCTCCAATTAATGAATATGCTTGGAAGTAGATGTGGGTGGTTTATTACATTGTATAATTTGAAAGTATATAATTTGTACCTGTAGGAAAGTAGGATCTGCTTTTTATGGTTACCCCCACTTTTTGCTAAATGTGATACTGTTTTTGAATAGTCTGACTGGGATCCTGCTAATCAGTACCCCAGTCTATCTGCTTTCTCCCTAAACTGTTATGTCATGTACTTAGGTACACTCCAGATTGGATACTGGGGTACCCATGTCAGTTCCTAGTGTACGATACCCATGTACCCAGAGCATAGGTACTCCAGAGGCCTCCCATGGGCTGAAGCATGTATTATGCCACCCATGAGAGGCCATGCAAAATGGAACTACAGGCCTGCCATTGCAGTCTGTGTAAGTTGGTGCATGCACCACTTACTTAAGATATGGGTTCACTATATCTAAGGGTCACTACACTTAAAACCTATAAGTCACCCCTATAGCAGGCCTTAACAATCCTGAAGGCAGGGTGCTTGGTACTAAGTGATAGGGTGCCACTGCATGAGCAGAACACCCCTGCAGCCTACGGAGTCCATTCTCCCGGGTTGTTAGTGCAGCAGCCATTTACGACGTATAGAGTGGCATTATACGACCGCACGATGACCAACCCTAAAACGGCTGACGGCAACTCTATCGTGTTTGGTGTTAAACATTTTGGAAACATACCCCACACTGGTAACCGGTGTGGGAGGTATGATTCCACCCCTCAGAAGCGAGCTTTGTTGGGTCCCTGGTGTTCCCGGTACCAGCCTTCTAGTCCCGGGCAGCACAAAATGGTTGCTGCTGACCAGACACGTTTCTGCTCTCCTGCTGCTGAGCCAAGCTCGAGCAGAGGAAGGTGGAACAATAGGCATCCTGTCACAGGGAGGTGTGACCTCCTCCCAGACAGGATTTAGTGTATTAGGGCTGGGTGGGTGCGCTTGCCAGCGACCGAAAGTCTAGATGAGGGGCACATTTGGTGTCCCTGTGCATAGTCCAGTTCAAACCAGTCCTGCAAGCCGTTGGCTCCTGCTCTGATGCAAAACTGGACAAAGGACATGGGAGTAACCTCCACACTGTCCAGACCCTCCCCTGGGAGGGTCCCCTGAATCTGTACAACCCTCTCCCGTGGGTACAAAAGGGCTTACCTGGCTGTAGGACACTAGACTTGACGTAGACAAGATTCTGAACCAGAAACCACTAAACTTCAACCGTCTGGACACTCTGGACTTCGCTGGACTTCGTTTGGGCCCGACTTTGTCTCCCTCTCAGTCTGAAGCACTGTCTGTGCCCGTGTACCATACAGGCTCCATACAGGACCTGTGGAGCATCAAGGAAAACCAAAGATATCTCCCTTGGAGTGAAGGAGTCACTCCCCTGCAACCACAGGCAACACATCTTGACTGACTGGTCTTCTTCTCCTGAGCTCCTATGGACTCCTAAGGCTCCAGCAACACAGGAGGCAGGTTTCTACATCTCTCAAGGTCTGAGCTGCCCTGTCACCAAATTTGAGGCCAGAATCCCTCGTGGGGGCTGCAACACCCATACCCCTGTGCACCGCATTCATTTGCAAGTGCATATGCTTGTAAGCGTTTTCCAAACAAGTGCACTGGGCTCAAAGTAGCCCCAACCTCTGGCATCATTTCCTGCAAAGAACTCTGGCCTCCTTGCACCGAGTACTCCGTGGGCTGCTGCTTTTGGAAATTGCTTGAAGTCCCCTTGCGACGCCTGTGCCTCCGGCCTGTGGGTCCACTTGATGGTCAACTCTGCTTTTCTTGGGCTCCTCTGGTTGCTCCAGGCTTTCCCTGACTTCCCTGTGTTTGGTGAGTCTCCTGGACCTTGCTGGTCTGAACCGTAACCTTCATTGACCTTCTGCATGGGTTGCCATTGCCAAGGCTTGTTGGTGCTCCCGCCAGACACCTACCCCTCAGCACTTGACATCCTTTGTGGGACAGCTCGCATTTGGCTCCTGGTCATCCTCAACATCTCCTGGTCTCTGTGGCTGCAGAGTCAAGAACCCCCTCAACGCACCTGAAGCACCTGACATCTGTGGGCATTCATCTACCAAGCCCCTGGTCACTCCTGGGTGACCCAGACTCTGTCCCCTCTGCTTTCAGGTACTCTTCAACAAGAATCCACCTTTGGATTCCAACAGACACTTTTCCTCCTTCCAGCAGCGGCTCTTCTTCGAAGTCCTCTATTGGGTTCGACAGCGGTTTCCGACGCCACTTCAGACCTATGCACCTGGCTTCCCTGGGATAGGTAACTCTGGTACTATGGTATCCATGGGTGGGGTGGCTCTCCAACCTCCTAAGTCCCCCGGGGTTTTTTCTAAGTCCACTGTAAAGGGTCCTTAAACTTTAAAACTTCAACCGCAACTTCCCCTTAGAATTGTACGGAGCACGCGGTCGTGTTCCCACACTGCACAGAGAGGAACTGATACTATCATTCAGATATGTACAGAAGAACTGAAACTACCAAGCCACCCACCCAGACAAGTAGCCCATTAAACATGTCTCGCGCCTGCTACTGTAGTGTAGCCTGTGTGTGAAGTTTTACTACCAGGTCGACTTGGCATTTAAAACCCCCTGAAAGCCTTAAACTCCCCTTCTCTACATATAAGTCACCTCTAAGGTAGGCTGTAGCTAGGCCATAGGGCAGGAAGCTATGTGCTTAAAAGATAAGACATGTACTTTGAGGTTTCAGTGAGTTACACGTGTACTTACAGACCCATATTCCCAGTTATACAGCCATAATCCCACCCATATTGAAACTCACATACCTATGTACTAAAGGATAAAGCCACTAATACACCCAGTCAGACAGCAACAGAGACACTTAAAAATGTGCTCACACACACAGCACTTATGTATCCATCAGTAACAGAGCCAGTTGCACACAGAGTTACATACCCCAATACTCACCAAGACAGCCAGAAAGCAATCCATACAGTTACTTATATACACATTTACAGACCCATTGAGTTACTAAGAGAGCCAGTCATATGCTGACATAGTTACTTACATATCCAGTGACACACCCACAGAGGGACTGATGCACTCATTTAGATATGTAATGAAGAACTAACACTACCAGTTCACCCATCCAGAGAAGTAGCTCCTTTATACATGGTTTGAGTCTACTACTGCAGAGCCTGTGTGTGCAGTTTTACTACCAGGTCGACTTGGCATTTAAAACTCCTTGCCAAGCCTTAAACTCCCCTTTTTCTACACATAAGTCAACCCTAAGGTAGGCCGTAGGCAGCCCATATGGCAGGGTGCTATGTTTTTGAAAGGTAAGAGATGTAGTTCGAAGTTTTACTGAGTTACACACACACTTACAGACCAATATGTCCAGTTATACATCATGTCCCCCACTCATACAGTGACTCATATACCTATGTAGAAAAGCATAGAGCCACTCACACAGCCAGCCAGACACCGACAGAGGCACTTACACATTCAGTCACACACACACACAGCACTTATGTATCCAGCAGTAACTGAGCCAGTAGCAGATATAGTTACATACCCCGTTACCCACTAACACAGCCAGCAAATCACTCATCCATACACTAACTCATAAATGCGCTAATACATCCAAAGTGGCAGACATACACTGCGTGTTATACACTGATAGAATGACTTATATAGTTTTTTATTTGCTTATACTATGTAATTTAATAGTATGTAATGTAAAAGTAAATGTATTGTTTATTTGCTTTTCAGACATCTACTTGTATTTACAAAGGAAGATTAACAATGCCCAAAAAGTCAGAAACAAGAACAAAACACAGGAAACAGTGCTATCTGCTTACAACTGCCGTTGAAAAGAGACATAATGTAGAAAATATGGTTAAAGAGAAAAGAGCTGCTGGTAGGAGAACAAAGAAGTTTCTAAAAGTAGTATGTGGAAAAATGGAAAATGTACAAAAACATGCTAATAAAAAGCTGATGTTTAAAATCAGCTCAGAAAGGAGGAGGAAGTGAAATTCAAAGTGAGAAATCTTATAAGAAAACAACTAGTTCAACAAGAAGACAGGATCTATTTAAGGAACTTTTGGTGAGAGTGTTTCGCAGTAGCATAATACGGAATTTGAGACGAAACATGAAGCAGTAAAAGAGAAGGGAAACACTGGAGCAAAAACAACATACTGAGAGTGTAGTTGATAAAGCATTTGTTGCGACGCAGAAACTATTTGTTTTAATACAAAAGAGAATGTGAACACTGGATAAAATAGTGTTGTGTATGAAGAGAAAAAGCCATAAAACAAGACCTATTAATAAAAGTAATATTTGTAAAATCTTCAGAGGTGAATATGTCTAGGACTTTGCCTTTCTTTAATGAAGAAAGCTACTTGCAAGAGAACACATTAGTGCATGCAGTTGAAACAACTAGTCGATGCTATGAGGTAAAAGAGGGTGCTCTCATTGCAAAAGAAGAGATGGTTCTTAGAAATGTAGAGGAAGAGATAGCTGAAGTGTTACAAGGAAGGTGTAGACATGCCCCTGTGTATAAATGTGAGTGTAGCAGTGTTTGTAGTATACACCAGGAATCAATAGCTATATTAAGAAAATGTCAACGTCATTTTCCAGGTTACAGTGTGAAGCAGAAAATTGCAATATTGCAAGGATTAGATCCATGCAAAGTAAGGAAATATACTAATTTATAAGGATATTCACTGGCGTTTATGTCCAAGAAAGTGTGCATAAGCACTGTTCATCATTTCTGAATGGTAGCTGTTCATCAGTCAAAAAAGCAAACGTTTGTTAGAAGGCTTTACTTTGTAAAAAGTCCTGCATTGTGTTTAGGAGAAATTAACAAAGCACTTTTGTATGGCACAGTATCAGAGGTTGAAAAGTTTGTGATGACATACAATTCTGTTTCCTCAGTCCTGAAGTAGAGTCTGGGGACAATGAGGAGTTGGTATGTCCAGGTGTAGAGGAAGAGAACACAGATGTTAGTGTAGATAACTAGGAACAAGAAATGGTAAAGTTTGATGCAGTTTCTACAGAACAATCAACCTATGCTTGTATTTGTTGTCGGCACACTCACTACAAAGGCCAAACACGAAATGTTGGTGTTTTGTCAAAAAGTGAGCATGAAAACGGAGAAAAGTGGCTACAATTTGCTGTGTATTTATTTGTGGAGAAACGGTTCGATTTGCCAACACAGCAAATCATGTGTAAGTATTGCTATGACAAATTAGAGGTTAACAAAATACCTGCGAGAGCAATACATAATAAGTTAGAGCAGGTTGAAATTCCAGAGGAACTTTGGCATCTAAATGTTTATGAAACAATATTGATACAATCCAAATCCTACTATACAAAAAGGAGTCCACATCTTGAAAACGTATGTCTTTATAAAATACTTAAAAACTACAGATATAGAAACAACAGGACCGAAAATGTAGATGAAGGTACATTTACAGGGGTTGGTTGTGATGGTTATTTGGTATGACATATCAAAGTCAGTCTAAATAATCATAAAAAACTGAGTTGCCAGACTGATGAAAGAAGAGAGTATTTCTATTTGCCACTTCTATAGCTCTTCAAGCCTTGGTGTTCTGTATTAGAATTACTAGGAGTGTTTGACTGCTACGATGACTCTTTCAATGCTGCAAAGGATAGCATTGAGTGTTCAGTATTTACTAACTATTTGAAAATCTTGCATGATGAAATTGAGCAGGAAGAAACAATTGCTGCTGAGATATCTAAGGAGAGTTCACAAAGCAGCCAAAGGGCAGGTCCTCTAAGTCAAGATCCTCTTGGACAGCCAATAATTGAGAATGAATCTGTCCCATTGCAATGAATGAGGCGGAGACTGCAATGCAACTAGCGAAACAGGAAACTATTGATTTGGAATAGTTAGTTGCACAACTAAATTATGAGCAAAAAGAAATATATATATGGAGGTGAAAGACAGAGATAAGAATGGGCTCCTCCATGAGAAGAAAGCGGGTGTATGCACGTCATTCAAGCCTATACTGTTATATGTTAGTGGTCAAGCTAGCACTGGCAAACGCTTTTTAATACAAGTTATCACTGCTTTCCTACAGAAGACTAAAGAGTGTAGTTTGTCAGGTGTAGTAACAGCATCCATTGGATTAGCTGCCCAACCCCAAACAAATTACTTTACATCGAATTTTGATGCTACCTGTGGAGCATGAAAACAAAATAGAATTCCAAAAGTTATCCGGTGAAGGTTGATATTTAAGTATCAAGAGTGCTAAAAAAGTTAAAGCTTCTAATCATCGATGAGGTGAGCATGGTCTCAAACTTAATGCTTGCCTTTGTACAGTTAAAAATGCGACAGGAGGAAAGCACTTGATTGTTTTTGGAGATCTACTGCAACTTACACCTATAAAAGGACAGCCTGTGTTCAAAACACTGCTCCATGATGAAACTCGAAAATTCTTTGGTAAGCATTGGAAATGTCAATAATTGTTTAAACTTCCACTACAAAGAATTACTTAAGAATATGCGGTAAGCATCTGACATTGAAAATGGGAATATTTTTGAGGATATTAGGGTAGGTGTTCTTTCTAAAGAGGGAAAGTGTCTGCTAGAAAGCCTTCTTCTTAAAAATAATTTCCCAATGAACAAGACAACAGCAGAGATAATGTTCACTTCTATTCAAGAAGGTAAACCAATTGTGTGCCTAATGACTACACTATCGAGTGTGCCTCTTTCAACAAAGAATTACTGCAATTGGAGAAAGAAGACATTTTAGAACTGACGACCATAGTCAAAATGGAACACCAGGGCGTCACAGTAATGCTAAATGAAAGATTGCAAACAAAATTGGATTAATTGGAAAAATCTGTTTACAAAAACTGCAAGATTGGAGAAATGTTTAAGTGTTTGCGAGAACTGCAGAGTAATTTTGCGCTAGAATTTAAATGTTGAGGAAGAATTGGTTAATGATGCATTGGGTAAAATTATTGATTGCATTATCTTTCCTAACATGAGTGAGATAGAGCACTTAGCAATTAAATTTGATCAGATTGAAAGCGCAAAGCAAATTGGAAGGGCTATTTTACATTTTATGCTTGTGAAAGACTTATATGTGTGACAGAAACAATTTCCAGTTTCTTTAGCAAATGCTCTATTCATAAATCTCAAAGATTGAGTGTAGATTCAGCATTGGTTGATGTTGGTAGTACAGTGTTTAAGGATGAAATGTCATATGTAGCCTTATCTCGAGTTAGAACATTGTCCGGCTTGTGTTTGGTTGCATTTGATGACAGCAAAGTAAGTGCTGATTCAAGCTGTGTTAGAGTACAATTGAGTAAGAAGTGTTTATGCTCCTCATTCAGGACAGTATCCTATTTATGAAAAACACATCATCTGCCCAAAGCGAAAGCTTCCAAAGGAGTGTGCTGTTGTTGTTGGAAGGAAAGAAATGATAGAAAAGAAAGATGTTGTTAAGAAAAAAATCATTGACACTGAGTAGAGATATTCTTTGGTTACCAGTTGTCAAACCCTCTTGTGTCAACTGCTATGCAAATGTTGTTCTAAACATATTCTTTCAATTACCTCATCTTGTACATGCAATTGAACAGAAATCACAGAATAGGTTGTGTTCGGCACTGTGTGCTTTGTTGCAACTTTTACGTGCTGATAGGACACTACAACACATTCTGCTTCACACATTCAAGGCCTTGTAGATATATGTAGTGGATCTGTACAGTTTACTCCAAACATTCAACAGGATGCACAGGAGTTTATAATGGTGATCTTTGGAGTATTAGAAGAAGAAGAAATATGTATTGATGAGTTATTTGGACTTACTTACTCATGGAGCTATGAGTGTGAAGGTTGAGTACAGAAATAGATTTGAATTGATTTCTTTATTTAACACTACCAGATTGCAGAACTGTGTCTTTTGACAGATTGTTCAAAAAAGCTACAAAAAACAATACCTGCCCAAACTGTCGATCAGATCTCATGTCAACATTATGTATACGAAGAAGCGGGAAATATCTTATTTTAGAGCTACAATGATGCAGACAGAGCAGATGGAAGTAAAATGGAAACAGAGATTGCACATTTCAAAGCAGGACAAACATCTATTTCTGAAAGAACATATACAACCATGGCTATTATATTTCATGAAGGACTTACTGTCACATCTGGTCACTATATTGTCTATGTAAAAAGTAAAAGCGGATGGACAGATTGTAATGATAGCAACCTCCAATTCAAGCAAAGACTGCCTTATAAGCTACCACAATCTTACCTTTTGTTTCTGGAACAGAAGTTATAAGTAGGAATACAGTTCTAAATGTGGAACTGTCTATTTGTAGTATATACATTATCAGGATTTATGACATCATGCAGCCTACCAGAGGTGATGTCTTTATAAGGCTTTTATTATCCTAATGTCCCTTATATATCTAGGACTAGCTCGAATGGTAAAGGTCTCATTTACAGGATATAATTCTTTACACTAGTAGAGGAAGTATAGATAAAAGTATTGCTTAAAAACTTGCAGTGAGTTCAATGCACAGTGTTGCTTAATTGCAGTGACATAGTATGCGGTTATTTTTACAATCTTCATGATTGTTTTTTACCCACTGTTCAATGATGATTCTTTCAAGAATACATAATTTGTGGTGTTTGAGTATAGAAACTTAGAACAGTAAAAATAGGAAAATTAAATGCTTTATTTTAATGTAACATAGCATTACAGCATAAGAAATGAGTAGTAATTTGTTTGTTATTATGAATGTGTCCATTATTATAATTGTAACTATATTGTGTGATTTTATAAATTATTATTTTATCCATTATTGAAATTGTAACTATAATGTGTGATTTTGTAACTTGTGATACTAACTCATATGTGTGTTTTTTCCTTTCATACAGATGTATGCCATCATCTATTGGAGTAATGTATTTCACTAATCACTTTTTCCAGCACTGTTTCATAAGATTACATTATGAGGGTACACACCAAGGTAGTCCCTAATACAGCCACTCACACAACCAGGTTCACACCGATACAGGCACTGACCCACTCAATTACACATCAATACAGCTATTGATACACTCAGCCAAACCCTGATACAGCCTCTCAAATAGCCCCTCATGCACAAAGTAGAGCTACTGACACACACAGCCACACACTGATACGGTGTGTGACAAATCCATGTACACAATACACATTGTTAGACACTGACACAACCAGCACACACTGATACAGCTAATGACACATCCAGCCACACTCCGATACCAAAACAGATAGATTCATGCACACGCCGATACTGCAACTGACACACCCAAGCACATATCGAAATAGCCACTTAGACATTCATCTAAACACTGATACAGCCTCTCAAACACCCATACACATGCTGATACAGCCACGGACACACCCACCACACAATGATACCTCTGGATAACTGCTTGCCGCAATTAATGCAATGCACAAATTTGGCAGCAACCTTCTTTTCCCCTGAAAGTATTGTGAAATGCTTCCAGACATTACTTTATTTTCTTGCAGGTGGTGTATCTTACTCCTCATCCTCAATAGGTTCTGGATGTTTATCCTGGACAGAAAATGAAGCTTCACTCTTTATATCAAATTATTCAAAAAAGTGAACAAGAAACAGAGCACCAACGCTTCTGAGTCCTATTTTTACAGAATTCACTGTAGAAATAACTGTTTTTGTGTGTGGTTTTACATGTACATGGTGGGGTTAATGTGCTCAATCAAAAGGCAAGGTTTGGATATGTCATTGAGCGAATTTACGGATCCAGTCCGTAGATTCGCAAAGTCGTGAAACTCGTAAATCGAGTACGTTTCTTGAAAAACAGAAATAGGATGCCACACTTATGACATTAATGAAAGTAGAGGGGTATACATATTTAAAATAATGTTAAAATTTTTTGGCAAGTCCGCACTTTGCAATTTGCAGATTCATTTCGATCATGTGATCGGAATCAATAACCATAGAGTACTTGTGGTCTCATCCCATGGGACTTATTACAATAGAGGGCCCTCAGTCTGCCGGCCGCTGTTACGTCTGTCAGGAGCAGGCTTCAGTCCAACCTCCCAATTATGATGCAAGTGCTGGGCTAGCGGTGACAAAAGCCGTAAAGATCCTTTTAGGGCTAGATATAATCGGCTGAAACATGTTGACAGACATGCAGGTAGGAGGGATGTGGGATTGCTAACTCTCTCTGACACCAACATCCTATATACATTTTTAAACCTGAGCAGGAAGTCCAGGAATAAAATTGACAGAGGATATTCCTGAGCCAGTTTTTAAGCTCTTATTTCTGTACCATTGTTCTTTTCTGATCCCTGAAAATGTGTGTTTGTATTGTCTTCCTCTCTCTTTTGCTCCTTGTCAGGCATTGGCCTGTGCAAGGGTATTGTTAGCAAGCCCAATGATGAAGCATGCCACAATTTGTGGGTGAGGGCAGTTTTCAAAAAATTAAGCATATGCCACATGCTACATTAATTATGTGTTCCTTTCTACTCCTACTCCTCTTTTGTGTGTATGGATATTTGTTGGGGAGGTTGATGTATGAGTTAAACCTCTTCCCCCTTAGTTGTGTGTGAATCACTGAAGACATCACTAATTACATCATCCACAGAAGCACTCACACACTGACTCAAACCCCTATACAACCTCTAATACACCCAGACAACCACTCACATACCCATTCACAGGCCCATAGAAGTACTCACACAATCACTCACTCATCCATAGAGCCACTCACACACCCACTCACTCACTCATACAGGCACTCACACAACCAATAACTCACTCAAACAGCTACTCACCCATACAGCCACTCACAGAGCCACACACTCACCCAAAAAGCTACTCACACACCAACTTATTTACCTATACATCCACTCACTCACCATACATCCTTTCAACACAGCCACTCACTCAACCATACTAGCACTCACATACTCACTCACCTCATACACCACCTCATATACCCACACAACCACTTACATACCCATTCACATATCCATACAAGCACTCTCACATCCGCTCACATACCCATTCATCCATTCACAGAGACACTTACTCTACAACACAGCTACTTACACACCAACTTACTTAACCAAACAGACACTCAAACAGCCACTCACTTACCATACAGCAATTTATACAGTCAGTCACTCACTCATACAGCCATTCAGACAACCACTTACTTGCCCATATAGTCACTTACACACCCACTCACCCACCCATATAGCCACTCATACAGCCACTCACACAGCCACTCACTCATCCATGAGCCACTGACACACCCACTCACTCACCAATATAGTCACTCACATAGCCACTAACTCACCCACACAGCTACTCACATACTTACTTATACACCCATACAGCCACTCACACACCCACACCCATACATGCACTCAAACACCCACTCACACACAGATACACACAGTCACACAGCCACTTACATAATATATGTTAGAAATAGTATCACTCATTAGTAGTACAAAAAGTATACTATTTTAACTTTTGTAGTATTGTAGTACCTTGGTGCATATGTTTAACACTCATAAACGTTTGGAAAACATGCACATTCACTGGATGATGTCATCAGTGATGTAATTTGTGATGTCATCAGGGATGTCACCGAACTTCTCATGAGTGACGAAATATGTGAGGTCATAAGCAGTGCATTGTGGAGGCATACGTTAAAGGTAGCTAAGGAAACTATAACTGCTGAATTTCACTGGTTTTGTATGAGTGAAATGTGAGCCTAATTATAACGTCTCTGTAACCTTTGGATTTTTCAGTGAATTTCTTAGTTTTTTAAATTCTATTTCCTAACTATAACGTACCTGTAATCGTTGCTGTTTTTCATATATATATATATATATATATATATATATATATATATATATATATATATATTACCTACTGGCGGTCGCCAGTAGGTAGTTATAGTTAGGACCTTGTTTCTATTCAAAAAGTGTTTTTTCTTTTGGCAATATCTTCGGCGCCGTTTGATGAATCTTCGCGAAATTTTCAAAAGTAATGGTTCACTCAGGTCAGCTCCTGTCTGAAAAGTTTGGGGGTGATTCATCAAGCGGGGGCCGAGAAAAAAGGGGTGTCCCAAAACGCATTTTCTCCATGTTAATTTCCATGGGAAATTTTGGAACAGGCTACAGCCTACACTGCTGAACAGAATTACACCAAATTTGGCAAAAAGGTAGCTCTTGGTTCAGAAATTGCCCTTTTTTAAATGGTGTAAATCCGTTCAGTAGTTCCTGAGAAATTAAAAAAATAAAAATATCAATATCTGAGCACCGAGGAGGGTTCTCGAACCCTCCCGGGCACGAGCTTCACTCTGATTGGCTGCCAACACTCTAAAGCAGAATGTGTTGGCAGCCATCTTGTTACTCGGTAAAACCGAGTCACAAGAAAAAGGTAAAACAAAGATAAAAAAAGAAGAAAAGGGGGCAGGGTAGAAACACCCTGACCCCCTAGGTCTGCTCAGGGGGTCCCACAAGGACCCCCAGGGCCCAAAAAATAATTTTTTTAAAAATAATTTCGTACGAATTCGCACTGGGTGCGCAAATCCGGCTGAAATTATAAAAAAAAACGAAGCGCGGTCTCCCGCGCTTCATTTGTTTCAAGCCCCCGGGTGGGCCAGGTCCCGGGGGCAATTGTTAATTATGGTTTGGGGGCCGCTGGGGGCCCCCACAGCCCCGGGGAACGCCACCTCCCTGGGGCTTGTTTGTAAAAAATGTGCGGGGGGGCTCCTGCCCCCCACGCTGCCCTGGGGACCATCACCTCCCCGGGACATTCCTAATTATGTGGGGGGGCCTTGTGGGCCCCCCAACCCCCGGGAACCGCCACCTCCCGGGGCATTTAATTATTTTTGGGGGCCTCGTGGGCCCCCACAGCCCCAGGGACCACCACCTCCCCGGGGCTATATTCAAAATTAAAGTGTGGGGGGCTCGAGCCCCCCCACACTGCCCCGGGGACCACCACCTCCCTGGGGCACTAATTATTTACATAGGGGGTCCGTTACGGACCCCCGGGCCCTGGGGACCACCACCTCCCCGGGGCTTTAAAAATGCTGGGAGGGGGGCCGTGCGGCCCCCCTCTTGGAGCACTTATACTGCCACCCCCCAGGGCCGGCTCCTGCAATGTCCCGGGGTGCCCACCCCCAGGACATTGCCGTTTGCTGTGGCAGGGCAGGAACACGGCTTCTGCCCTGTCATAGCAAACACTGCTTTGCTTAGTTGAAGCAAGAGCAGGAAACCAACGAAGCAAAGCAGATTGCTTTTGGGCAAGGGGAGCTGCATGTTAGCAGCTCCCCTTGCCCAAAAGCAATGCCGGCTCCCGCAGGGCGCCGGCAGGGACGTGGGGGCATTGGGGCTCCCCCCACGGTCCCCATTAATGAGGCCAGGCCCCGGGGGATGGGGTCCCCGGGGCCAGAAGTTGCCCGGGAGGGGGGCCACGTGGCTCCCCTCCCCTAATTTAAAAAACATTAAAAAAGAGGCCAGGCCCCGTGTAACGTCGCGTTGGATTTGCGAATTCACCTTAAATAAATAATTAAGTAGTATATAATTTAGAAGGTAGTGTTGTATTTGTGAAGTTGTTTTAAAGAGGAACTGTGATTGAAGCTAATGACAAGATTACAATTGATAGAGTTGTTAAAAATATATAAAAAAAAAAATAATAGACTTGAAAAGTGTGTTGTGTTGTAGTACATTGAATTCATGCTTTTGCGGATTCGCGTTGGGTGCGCGAATCCACAAAAAAATATATATGTGTAAAAAAGAAATTATATTCACTACTATGTTATAGGGTGGCTCTAAAAAGAGCCCTTGTTTTTATTATGAGTTTGTTATAGCTACATGTAAGTGCAGATGCAGAGCTTTAGGTTGTTGAGAAAGACTCTGTTTCCTTGATCTGTGAAGTGTACTCCATCACTTCTGTAGATGTCATCCATATCAAAACGTAGATTGTTGTTATAGATGGAGCCCATTCTATGGTCTCTGAGGTAAGCAGAAACAGCTTTATTGACATTTTTTCTAGCTTTCTCAATCTGTGGACAGAATTGATTTGACCACTTCCATTTCTGTCTTTGGCATATATTAGAGTATACAAAGACAGTTTGAGGCAAAAGCAACATCAATTGTGCAAAGGTGTCCTTCATTAGCATTTCCAGACCTACCCCAGTCAATGTGCCTACGTCATTGCCACCACAGTGCACAATCATGAGTTCAGGGCGTTGGAGATGCAGAAAGGTTTTAACCAAAGGCATCAATTGGTGCCACTTTAATCGTCTCTGTGTAATCTATTTAATATCCACATTTTGCTAAGCTAGGTCCTTGTCAATACCTCTGCGTTTAGCATACCTTTTGCACCAGAAAACATAGCTGTGTCCAACAATCCATACTGTAAGCATCTTGAAGGGATGTCTGGAAGTAATGAAAAGATGTCTGTAGCTGAGGTAGTCAGTTGGTAGAATGAGAGGTATCTAAAATGGTGGACAAGATGCAGTTTTTAAAAAAAGTAGAGAATTGATTGGCTGTTTAAGAAGATTGTACACTCAAAAATAGGGTGCATGTTACTTTCTTTAAAAGCATGTTCTTTACTGGTTAGTAGAAAATGTTTGAAAGGTACAGTAGATAGGATAAGGAGATATTTTGCAAATGTCAACCACACCTGCTGTTTGCATTAGTAACCTTGTGTGCTGGATTTGAAAATATGGTGAACTTGTGATCTGTAAGTTCACTTGAATGTTCCATGAACTGTTACTATGGAAACTGGCATTAAGCAGAATGGGTGAAGGGTTGAAACTTTACTGTGGACTTAAAATGTGAAATTGTAATTTATATATAGGTGATATGTTAAGTATCAGTTTGAACAACGGCGGACCACAGGTACCGCACCTCGTGCCAGTTCCAAAAAATAAAGTTTTGATGCGCAAATCTGCCCCTACGCCAACCGTTGCGTGGCGTCACTGTGCTCCAGATCAGAAAATTAATCACTTTCAAAGGGCGTGCGCATCACACAAAGTCCAATAGTCAATTGTATTTGCAAAAATTATGATTTCTTTATTTTCATCAATATAAAAAAGCATTGAACATTAATACTCCAGCCAACGCGTTTCATTCCCACACTGGGAACTTCATCAGGGCTGAAAGGTAACAAATGATATACATATTATTATCAAATTACGACACAAGACTAGACAAAAAATAACCTTCACATAACTCCACAAAACATCAATATATATTTAAAATAAGACAACATCAAACGTCCACATTTACAACAACACTGACCAAAAAACGAAATTATATATAGACATATATAAATTATTATTTTTAAAAAGTTTTCCTTAGAGAACTGAATAACCTCACATCCGGTGCCCCTAAATACCAGCACCAACTGATCCATCACACATTGCAAGTTATAAAAATGCACACCATCATATACAATGTCCATATAAGTGGACTCGACATGACCCCTCTTTGAACACACATCTTTTATAATTAATTGCCTGTGATTATGTATCTCAATTTCCTCTTTATCAACAAAAACCAACCCATGATCAACCAACCCATGATGGTTCAGTATTTTACAAAGATAAAAACAGTTTAAAATCAAGACACTCATTAAAACCAAAAGGTTGGGTATTCTATTGCAATTCTTACCGAATTAAAAAAGAAGAAGAAAAAAATTGTTTTAAGTCCGTAGTTTTTATATTCCTCGTGTAACTGATCACAGTTGAGGTGCAATCACCTCTGACGTGTATAAGTATACGTGTTTCAATGTGCCTGTTAATGGAAGAGCAGATTTTACAGCATGCACATAACATGTCAGTTCTACAATGCGCTCAATTCTTTTCTCTAATTTGAATTTACAACAGAAACACCATAGGTGTTGAAGAATAACAAAAAACGAAAAAGGAAGGAAAAAGAGGGGAAGAGGATGAGTAAAAAGCAAAGAAGAAAACATGTAATGGGATATCTATTCAAACACACACCAAATGTGTCATTAAACCAAAAAAATCATATACCTAACCCCAACACCGTAACATGCATATCTCCTTAAGACAACAGAGCACACCATCATCCTCGGTTGGTCTTTAATCATAATAAGTATGCATGTTATACAGACAGACCATCCCATGTGGGAAAAACCATTCCCGTCACCTGACAAATCAAACAAAAGTTGATGGCAGTGATATACACATGCATCACATACTATAAATCGTACTACCATAGGGAGAAGATAAATTGGCGAGCTTCATTTATAATTTAAATATTAGAAAGAAAGAAATAACAGAGTCCAATGAATCAGTACTCATCTACCAAAATATATCGTATAGTCAAAGAAAAAGGGAGGAAAAGAATTTTTTTTTTATTTGATATTTAAATATTTGCTCTATGTTATATAGTTAACCTAACTTCTAGACACTTGATGGCAGTAGTCAGAAAACGTTGTAATCATGTACTCTAAATATAATTCGATATTCACGGTGGGTCCTACCTTTTATCTTGATATTCTCAATCACTGAGCTTGCAGTTGTTTGAGGCACGGTACTGTGTATTCCACTAGGACCCAACAATATAGTCTTGAGTATGATAACTCCTATAAAGGATAGGAGAAGAGGAAAGACCCCAAATTCATATCATAATAGTACAACAATTGCTGATTAAAGTAGCTATCATAATAATTTTAACAAGTGTATCTGCCGTGCAGCTACCCCGCATACCACAATGATAGTCCACAAAGTGGATATTAATCAAAGTGGCTACCTGGTTCATTATACACAGGACCGTGCCTCAAACAACCGCAAGCTCAAGTGTCTAGAAGTTAGGTTAACTATATAACATAGAGCAAATATTTAAATATCAAATACATTTTTTTTCTTTTCCTCCCTTTTTCTTTGACTATACGATATATTTTGGTAGATGAGTACTGATTCATTGGACTCTGTTATTTCTTTCTTTCTAATATTTAAATTATAAATGAAGCTCGCCAATTTATCTTCTCCCTATGGTAGTACGATTTATAGTATGTGATGCATGTGTATATCACTGCCATCAACTTTTGTTTGATTTGTCAGGTGACGGGAATGGTTTTTCCCACATGGGATGGTCTGTCTGTATAACATGCATACTTATAATGATTAAAGACCAACCGAGGATGATGGTGTGCTCTGTTGTCTTAAGGAGATATGTATGTTACGGTGTTGGGGTTAGGTATATGATTTTTTTGGTTTAATGACACATTTGGTGTGTGTTTGAATAGATATCCCATTACATGTTTTCTTCTTTGCTTTTTACTCATCCTCTTCCCCTCTTTTTCCTTCCTTTTTCGTTTTTTGTTATTCTTCAACACCTATGGTGTTTCTGTTGTAAATTCAAATTAGAGAAAAGAATTGAGCGCATTGTAGAACTGACATGTTATGTGCATGCTGTAAAATCTGCTCTTCCATTAACAGGCACATTGAAACACGTATACTTATACACGTCAGAGGTGATTGCACCTCAACTGTGATCAGTTACACGAGGAATATAAAAACTACGGACTTAAAACGATTTTTTTCTTCTTCTTTTTTTAATTCGGTAAGAATTGCAATAGAATACCCAACCTTTTGGTTTTAATGAGTGTCTTGATTTTAAACTGTTTTTATCTTTGTAAAATACGAACCATCATGGGTTGGTTGATCATGGGTTGGTTTTTTGTTGATAAAGAGGAAATTGAGATACATAATCACAGGCAATTAATTATAAAAGATGTGTGTTCAAAGAGGGGTCATGTCGAGTCCACTTATATGGACATTGTATATGATGGTGTGCATTTTTATAACTTGCAATGTGTGATGGATCAGTTGGTGCTGGTATTTAGGGGCACCGGATGTGAGGTTATTCAGTTCTCTAAGGAAAACTTTTTAAAAAATAATAATTTATATATGTCTATATATAATTTCATTTTTTGGTCAGTGTTGTTGTAAATGTGGACGTTTGATGTTGTCTTATTTTAAATATATATTGATGTTTTGTGGAGTTATGTGAAGGTTATTTTTTGTCTAGTCTTGTGTCGTAATTTGGTAATAATATGTATATCATTTGTTACCTTTCAGCCCTGATGAAGTTCCCAGTGTGGGAATGAAACGTGTTGGCTGGAGTATTAATGTTCAATGCTTTTTATATTGATGAAAATAAAGAAATCATAATTTTTGCAAATACAATTGACTATTGGACTTTGTGTGATGCGCACGCCCTTTGAAAGTGATTAATAGGTGATATGTTATTAAAGTATAATTTCCTAAGTCAGTACTATCTTTAGAAGTGGTGTGTTGTCAAAACATAGTGGTATTTTTATTTGTAATATATTTTTGAACTCCCGTATGAATTCGCGGTTCCATCGCGTTGGTGCACGGTGGAGTCGCGACTCCAAAAAATTCCAGAACCAGTTTGGGCAGTTTTAGAAGTCAGTTGGTAAGGGTTCATATGTTTAACCAATAGAAATGTGTTTTATAACTTGAAATAATGTAGGAAGCAATGTAATTTGTTACTTACATGTATTTGTGTGGAGAAAGAGAGGGAAAGTTTGCCATTACTGGTTTTACCTTGCTGAGAGTGGTGCATTACATTGATTGTGTGCATTATAAAATCTTTTATGAGTTTGTGATATTTTAAATTCTACAAATCGATTTGGAAGGTGCGTTATAAATTTGTGAGGTGTATTATGTATTAGGTTTACTTTTAATCTTTAAAAATTATTGATAAACTGTGTTGATTGAAATATGTTATTAAATGTAGAGATGTGTATTGTAGTTTGTTTTATTCTAGTTAAATGATGTTTGAAATAGATTTTGTATAGTAATATGTGTATATTGGAAGATGGATTAGTGATTATGGTAGTTTGTTTTAGTGTGTGGATATGTAGATTTGTAGTATGCCGCATAATTTTAGGTGTTGCTTTAAAAGTGGAGGTGGAGTGTGTCAAGTTTTAAGGTGAGCATGGACTTCTGTCTCAAGTGTGTCTCTACTTGTATATTTATTTTCATATGTCTTATACATTTGAAGGTGCATGATGTATAACAAAGAGGTGTTGTTGCTTTTTATGTGCGAGGCTCAAGATTGTGAGTATTAGTGGAATGGTGAAGTTGTTGGATAATAGTGTGCTTTAAAAGATGTTGACATAAGGCATTAGTGGTTAGGCTTCTTTTTTTAAGTTTGTAGAGAGGTACAGTTGAAATATGCCACATAATTTTGGGTGTTTGCTTGAAATTGGAAGTTTGTTCTGTGAATTTTTAAGGTTTGGATAGTGTTATGCTACAGACATATTCATGTATGCTTTTAGGAATATGGTGAGACATTTAGTAAAGACATGTGAAGGGTTCCTGCTTTGTATTTGGGTAGGTGTAACATTATAAGTAGTTGTAGAATGGTAAATCAGCAGCCCAAAAGAGAGGTTTGAGATATGTTTGTAGAGATTTTATTTATTAGAGTAATTTGTATGATGTGTGGAAAGGTATATTTCATATATATCGCATAATTTTCAGTGTATGTTTGAAAATTGAAGTGTAGTCTCTGAAGTATTGAGCTGTGAATGGTGTTGTGACTGAGATATGTTTCTACTAGCACATATATTATGGTATGTGTTATGTGTCTGAAGACAATATATATATAAAACACAGGTATACATTTATCTGTATATTACTTTTATATATGATGCTGCTAGCAAAAGGTACAGACATATGCATACATGCTTTTAGAAATATGGGGAGTCTTTCATCAAAGTTAAGTGAAAGGTTGCTTTGCTGTTAGCTATGCTCAATACCAGATTAGTACTAGAATAGTAAAGCAGTAGTAGTAGAAAAGTGATGTTTAAGATATGTTGGGAGAGGAATTATTAATTATGGTGCTTTATAAGAGTCTGTGTAAAAGTTCACTTGAAATTTGCCGCATAAATCTAGGTATGTTTGAAATGTTAAGCGTAGTCTGTCAAGTTTTAAGGCCTTTATGGTCTTGTGAGTGTGGTTATGTTTCTACTTGCACATGTGTTCTAATATGTGTAATGCTTTTGGCAATAGGTATAGAAAGATGCATGCATGCTTTTAGGAATATGGTTAGAGTTATGGTAGAAACATCTGATAGGTTGCTACTTTATGTTTGACTAGGTCTAATATTTGTAGAATGGTGAATCTGTAGAATAAAACTGAGTTTAAAGACATGCTGGCAGAAGGGATTACTGATTAGGCTACTTTCTATAAGTTTGGGGAAAGGTACACTTGAAATACATTGCAGAAATGTAGGTGTGTCTTTGTAGTGTAAAGTTCAGTCTCTTTGTTAATTTCTGTTATATATGATGATGATTTCAAAAGGTAGACATATATGCATGTTTAGTTTTAGGAATATGGTGAGATTTATAACAGAGTCATGTGTAGCTTTTATACTTTATTTTGAGTAAGTTCAGCACCCTGAGTAGTTTTAGAATTGTGAGGCTGCAGTACAAAAGTGTACACCATGTCATAGACCTAACTTTTGAGCTGCAGTTTCAGTACTCTGCTACTACTTAGAATGTTGTTGTCCTCTAATCACTCAGGCACTACTGTAGTACTACTCCAATCACTCAGGCAGTACACATGCACTTATAAAATTACTCAGGCACTTCCTATGTACTCCTGTAATCTCCCAGATATTATCCCTGCAATCATGGAATCACTAGGCATTACCTATGTACTATTTTAATCCCACAGACATAACTCCTGCAATCATGCAATCACCAATGTTTTAATTATACACTGGTTTAATTATGCAGGCAATAGCCTTGCACTCTTCTAATCA